>CM057099.1:25107614-25707614 GCA_029959045.1 Taenioides sp. WSHXM2023
ACTTTAAAAACACAGAGGGACATTGGGCTAGATTACCACCTGATGATGTCATAAAGTAGAACTGAGCATTTTGACTGGGAGAGAGAGATGGCCTCAGACTGGATGCTGTTATTGCTTTGCCTAGAATGTTCTGCGGTATGGCACTGAGTTATCTATCTTGCTGTTATTCTAGCATAGGTGTTTTTCCACAGATCTGACCAATAACTTGGCCCAGTGCTTGTCTCCATGGAGATAGAGGTGTTTAATGCCACTGTGTGCAACATTTCAGGCAAAGCAAGTAATTCTTTAACTTGCAGGGTTACTCAAACACGTGTGAATGAAACAAAACACAACTCGAGGTATGGTTATAACTGGGAAACGATATTGTAACTTAAAAGGCCTGTACCCATTTTTTCCCATGTATTTGAGCAAAAATGTGTCTTTCCCCAGACAGTACAGATATATTGTAGCTTTTAAGGTAAAAATAAATCTGCTATGTTTGGTCTGCAGCTAATTAGAAAGGATTTTACAGTCCGATAATCAGGAAATGTGCGTTCGCATGCTTGCTGTTGTAAGCTTTACCGTTGTGACAAAGTTCCGCACTTTACAGTTTACACACACACATCACGGTGAATAATTAGGATGTTTGGAATTCATAAGGTAAGTGAGGAATTACACTGGACTACTGCAAACTGTTTAGAATGAACTAGTTCTGTTTTTCAAGTTTTTGAGACAGTAAAAGGTGCTTTGCCTTTAGCTTCCGCACAAACCTCAATGCCGCTCTGTGATTGGTCCGACAACCACCTGTCAGAACCTATCGCACCATCGGGGACCTAGATGGTAATTTGTAAACTCACAATTATCACGAGAATCCATCTTGCTGCTCAAGGTTAATTAACTAATTGCTAATACATGGCATATTTAGATCACCCTATTACCTTACTGTTTTGAAAATGTTATTTTCACCCAAAACAACCCAATCCCCCTTCAGAGCGCAATCATAACACAATCAGGTGCATCCCGCAAATGAAACTGCTGCACATTGCATCAGTTTGTCAAGTTGTTGTCTTGTGGGAGTATGGGTGACGTAGGCTTGTGGGCGGAGCATCTGACAGAATCTTACAGCCAACCGTAAAGAAGGTTTGAATAGAGATCGCGAAAATACTCAAGCGTGCACGGATATCATCTAAAACCTCTTCAGGCATGTTTGATAAGGGAACAACATTATAACCATGGAAGAAAGCTCCAAAAGTTCTAGCTGAATTATTCATATCCATTGATGGTGCTTTTCCTCACAGGACTGTTAGTGCAGAGAAGGACGGAGAAGCGTTACTGGCCCCAGGATCATCTTTAAAAGGCAAAGAGAAGTACTTTAGTTCTGAACGTAATGTGTACTTTCAGGACAACTACACCCGCTTATCTTGTCTCAAATATCAGCAGTTATAATTGGTCTTTTTATGGTCTGATAACAACTGATAATAGTCCTTCTGATTCAGTTAGATTGAAATAGAGATAAAAAAAAAAATAAGGTTTTAAAGCTACGACTTTCTCCAACTAAATCTGCCTTTTTGAAAACTTAAAAGTCCTATATTACGCAAAATGGATTCTCGTGAGCGTTATGTCGCATTATACAGTAATGTTGTTACCTCATTAAAAACACACCTGGAGTTGTGTTTTGTTTCATTCACACTTGTTTGCGTAATCCTGCATTATTGGGTTGTCTACATCTCCAAAGCTCAAAATGCTCCGTTCCACCTTGTGATGTCATGAAGCTGTAGTTTTCAAGTTAGCAGCTACCTTTTACCGTTTGTTGAGTAGAGATTGGCAATTCCAGGGCTGCAATCATCCAAATGATTCTAGTGAAAGTGTATGGAGTTTAAAAACACAGTGGAGCACTTCTTGTATTACCACATGACATCACAAGGTGGGACAAAGTGTTTTCCATTTGAGAGAAGAACTCACTCAGCTAAATATGCAGGATTTGTGTGCGAAACATACAGTCAGTGAAACAAAACACAACAACGGGTATGTTTTGGATGAGGAGACAACATAACAGATTAAAAAAAAAAAAAAAAAACGAAATATGAGCCCTTTGAAAGCCCTTGAAAGAAATTTGTCATAGTATATCTCAATAGTTGAGTTATATTTCTATAGTTTTGCAGCCCAAGTCCATGGCCTTATGTTCCTGCACACTCTGCTAATAACATCCTGAAATAACCCAGTGAGCAGACAGCAGGAGACTGGGCTTGCTCTGTAGATAGCGTTCATCTTGTTAAATCATGGGCCTGGGTGTATAATGGCATTTGAGCTGCACTAACTTCTGATATAAGTGAATTATGACTCTTCTCAAAAAAACAGACGCTGTGGAATCCATGAGGTTGCTGGGAAATGATGTCCAAGAGGGGTTGAGTCTGTTAGTTGTCACAGTCATGATCTATTTGTAGTTTAATGCATGAAAAAAATTGCTTATGTATTTAGAGGGAACTTTGTTAACCAGCAATCTCTTAAAAGGTCATACATTACACAAACTTTACTATAGTGAGCGTCAAAAACAGACCTGGAGTTGTGTTTTGTTTCATTCACACATGTTTGAGTAACTCTTTATTATTAGTCTGTCTACATCTCCAAAGCTCAAAATGCTCTGTTCCACGTTGTGATGTCATGAAGTGGTAGTTTCAAGTTAACAGCTGCCTTTTACCTTTAGTTCAATCCACCTTATTCCACCTCACCCACTTTTCTCTCTAAATGCTCCTAAACGGCACTTTTTTGTGGTGGTACTTGCGCTTAAATGGGGATCCCATTCATGTCAATGGAGAATTTGGGAAACATTTTGCATCTTAAACATGACTGAAACAAGTCGGTTAATTTGTGTAAAATGTTCAGAGTTCATGCGCACCAATAAGTCACTCTGGGGGGCTTTAAAACAGCTTTATAGTCCATATTGAACTTATTTTACATAAAGATCGGCAGCCCCATACAAAATAATACAACCAAATGATGACGGCGACGCCCACGACATCTTCTGGAATAAGGTGACTAGAAATCGGTAATGCCAAAGCTGAAATAATCCAAATGATTCAAGTGATGGTGTATGGAGTTTAAAAACACAGTGGAGCTCTTTCTGCATTACCACATGACATCACAAAGTGGAACCGAGTGCTTTCAGTTTGAGAGGATTTGGGCATTAACGTGTGAATGAAACAATACACAAGGAAACAACATTATTAGAACAATATAGAGCAGTACTGCATTATATTTAGCTATACATATGTAGTTCGTAACTAATCAAATACGTCTCAGTTATCACTTAGCACTCACAAAAGTTAGATTAAAAAAATGCCTATTATTCCACCCCATCACACAGCCACCTGCTAGTCTCCAAGAATATGTTGCTCTAGTTCCCTATTCCAAAGTACGGCATTAACTATCACCATGGAGAGAAGCAAGCGGCGCCTCCAGGTGAGAGACAGAGATCCTTTATTGATCCCGAGGGAAATTCACATCGATGAAGTTACAGGTCAAAGAGGGAACCCCACTCACAGCATGAATGCATCTTTCTATCTATTTTTATAGCATTAAAGAAAGAATAAATGCAAGACATGTTTAATGCCATACTACCATGAAACATGCTAGCCAAAGGATTAACATCTCCATGGAGACAAATGGTTTCTGGACACCCACATGAGAAAAGTGACCTAGTTCACCTTTAACAAGAGCTAATACGAATACAGGGGAAGCCAGTCTTAAGCAACAACTAGTTTTACCAACATAATATATAATCATGCGGAGCCTATTTGACATTTCTACCAAAACCGTTATCTTCCTGTTTATTTGATGTCATTTGGTTAATTGGCAGTAACATGTGCACAGGGCTGACTCACATCTGTTAGAGCACTTTCTTTTCCATACCTATAATTATTCAAGAAAAGCAAATGCAGTAAGCTGCTGTTTTGACATGATCTGTCAATCAAAGTCACTATGAAGTAGAAGCAGCAGATGTAATATAATAATATAAGCAGGTGTTGAGGCATAGAGTTTGTGTAACATGGATAGTACAAAGTTATGCCCAATAAACTTAATATAAACGCAGTACTGTAGTCATTATAAAAGCAGACATATTATGCAACAAGGACTTTTCAGAGCTTTTAATCATGTAATTGTTTCCCCTTCTCATTTACCCTCTCAAAGTTGTTTTTGGAGTGATTTGTGCATGTTTGAGTCATCTTTAATCACTTATTTTCAAAACGCCTTTTGCAATCAGCATCAACCCCTGTTTCCATACACCCATTGCTCTCTACTTTCCCCAGTTTTATTTTGTTCACTGGTGACACACAGAGGATACAGCAGCATAGCCATTTCGGTACAAATGGGGGGAAAAAAAATAAATCAGATCGCTCGCGTGATCTGCGGCTATCCATCGGAGGTGCTGACTCTTTGTTGTGATGACGTTTACGGCGACGTCGGCTCCCACTGGGCACCGCAGTTTTCTAACGCAGAAGTCAGCGAACTTGTGTCTTTTATTAAGTCGTTTTAGATGAATACTGAGATTTAAAATGTGAAAATTATAACAAAGATCATACATTGTCATACATTAAAAATATATAGCAGACACAAGCGCAATACGTGTTCTTTAAAAACACTAGACAAGATTAGCAGTAGTTGATAGTAGTTCCTCTAGTAGTTCCATTCCATGTGGTCTTATTCTAGTTATGATACAGCCAAGATTATTCAGAAAAGGTGTGTTTTCTTTTATTTTAATTTTTTTGTCAATATTTCTATTTCTAGTTATGTTCATAATAGTTTCAATAATAGTGTCAATAAACCTTAATATGGCTGTCTAGTAAGCCATTGTTATCATTGTTATCGAAAGTTTGCCCATTGTATCTTGTCAAACAATAAAACACCACCTAATGCAAAAGACTGCAACATTTCAAATAATAAAACATGATTTTATCTACCGCCGTAAAAAAAAGGATAAAAACTCAAACAGCAAAGATTAAAAACAGCTATAAAAACGCAGGAGCCATGCATTTGCTAATAACAACACTTAAATTTGGTCACTTTAGTGCTAGAAAAGCAAGGTGTGCATTTTACTATGTAGAGTTGAAGCATTTGTCTTGTAGGCCTATGTGCACCTGCTTTTTTCTTAGCTGACTTTACCACACCACTTTCTATGCCCTAAAAAACACTGGTGCAGAGGTCTGGAGCAGAAAAAAACAGATGCCGGACCTAAAATCGCAACATGTGGGGACCAGATTTTGCCCGGGGACCAGGCGTTGAACACGTCAGCTCTGAATAGTAACGCTGTTTACAAATCCTCCTAAAAAGTTATATTTCTTCTCGCTTTATGAAAAGATTTAAACACAAAAACCTTTACGCAAATCCAAGCTTAGAAACGTGTTCCAGCCACTGATTTTCGACACGCTAAATTGTCACGTTGTGAATCTACAGGTGTGCGCCACGACTCGACAATTATCCACCATTTAAAAGGCAAATAAGCTTCAAATCTATAGTTTTCACTTTGCCAATTTGTAAAACATCGCCAAATACGGTTCGTGCATTCTTTTATTTCACTTATTTGTGCGTGAAAAGTTTGCGATCTTGCTAAATGTCTTACCCGATGTGCGAGCTTCTCATCTCGGCTTGGCTGCTCCACTTCCCCCGCTGCTGCTGCTGGTGCTGGTGCGTCGCTGGTGGTGGTTACTCCCATGTGATCAGCTCAGCGAAATCCTCCGCGTTTAACATTGTGTTTTTAGTTATCTTGTGTAAAAATGTGCTCAGAAATCCCCTTTATTTCCTGTTTAGTCTTGAGGGGAGTGCGCACTGGCGGTTCCTTCCTCTCCGTCGGTTCCAGAGGATGTTGGAGAGGTGAGGCGGGCGCAGGGGCTCTTGAGACGGGAGTCGTGTAAGGACATCCTCCGCTGTGGTTGGTGCTCAGCTTGGTTGGTGGTGGTTCACACGTTTCCTCAAGCCAAAATTACACTAGACCCCCTACGACAAGCGCAAATAACGCAGCATGTCGGAGTAAACCTGGTGACAATGATTTCACTTTTCAGTTTTCAGGTTATTTTCTAGTACTTTTCTAGCAGCATACTTTTACTTGAGTGAGGTTTTGGCTACTCTTCCCACTGTGAGTAAGTGGCAGAAGCTTTATGTTGACAATATGAAATGAATAATTGTGTTTCTTGTACTGCTCCTTCAAATATGGTTTAGTTTTTCTCATTTTTGTGT
The DNA here is from genome assembly GCA_029959045.1 of Taenioides sp. WSHXM2023. NCBI lineage: Eukaryota > Metazoa > Chordata > Actinopteri > Gobiiformes > Gobiidae > Taenioides > Taenioides sp. WSHXM2023. The sequence goes on from CM057099.1 coordinate 25,113,825, forward strand.
CCTTCAAATTACATTCACTCCAAATTTCAAAACAGATATTACGTTTAGACTTTTACTTTACTAACTACTTCTCCCAAATACCTTTTTTACTCTTCCTTGAATGTTAGGTCTGTTAAAGGTTTAATTACACTTTGATCAAAATACATACACAAATACAAAATACATACAAAAAGTTCCTGCACTGCCCAACTTTTAAGATGTACAGAGTTTTATGCGGTGAAAATAAGAAGCTGATCAGTTAAAGGGCCCATATTACACCATTTTCTGATCTATGTTATAACGTTTCCTCATCAAAAACACACCCGGAGTTGTGTTTTGTTTCCTTCACACGTTTAACACACAAACAAACCCGGCGTATTTCTGTCTGAGGAGTTCTTCAAACAGAAACAGAAACAACTTGTTGCAAGTTGTGATGTCATGAGGTGATACAGGAGGTGTGTTTAAACTCCATACACCTTCACTAGAATCTTTTGGATGATTTCAGCCCAGGATTTGCCAATCTCTGCTGAACTAAAAGTAAAATGTAGCTGTTAACTTGTAAACTACCACTACATGACATCACAAGGTGGAACAGAGCATTTTGAGCTTTGGAGATGTGTGAATGAAATAAAACACAACTCCAGGTCTGTTTTTGATGAGGAAACAACATTATAATATGAGTCCATTCTGAGAAATATAGGATTTTTTTTGTTTTACTTTCTACTCTAGTCGACTGTAGGTTTGGTTTTCAGTTTAGCATCAAAACAGGACAATTTGTATAATGTATTTAAATCAATTAAAGGTACACAGATCATATCCGTTGCTATGGTAAATATGGGTAGCCTGTAAATGTTAGCGCACTTTTGAGGAACACACAACAAGACCTTGTGTTAAATTAACCGAAAATCATTGAACATTTGAATGTGTAGACCTTTAAAGCTGCACCATGTAACTTTTCTGGTGGAGGAGCTTTCAGCTGTTTGTTCCCATGGAGATGTTATTGCTTCACCTAAATGTTTCGTAGTAAGGCATTAAGCTTATCTATGGTATAACGTTAACACACAAATATACGACAGTGTACGCTGACAGCTGGGGTGAGGCGGGTTGTCTTGTCTTAAGGGCACAACAACAGTATTCATCTGTGGGAGCTGGAATCAAACCACCAACCTGTATGTGGGTCAGTAGATTTGACCTCTGACCCACTTTTGCTTATGTCAGGAGCGAGTTTTGAACTGCTGAGGACAAACACAATTTAATTTGAGCTACAGTCATCAGATGACACTGCTAGGCCGAGTTACACGTCAGCTCTGTGGAGAGATCTCACCACTGCAGTAGGAATATATGTTTTTCAAGATATGTTTTGTGCAGTAATACCCCTGTAATTGAATAAAGTTAAGTAAAGTTGCCATACTTCACTAGCATTCAGGCAAAGCATTAACATTTCCATGGGAACAAGGAAATGACCTTTTAACAGAAAAGTGACATGTGCACAGTGCACTTTTAACACATGAAATAGTAATGCCAAGGTGTCTAAAATTTGTAAAAAAAAAAATCTGAGAAATTTATACAAACATTAATTTTAAAGGCTCAGTACCTGATCTTAAAAATGTAAAACACAGAACTAGTTCAAACCAGAATAGTTTGCAGTGGTCCAAAGTTATTCCTCACTTACCTTATGTAAACCGGGCATCCTAATTATTCACCACGATGAGTTTATGAGCACTTTTCACAACCAGTGAGGCTTTTGCCGTGATGGTAAAGCTGTCAACAACTAGCATGCTAACACTTTCTGATTATCTGACAAATGCTTTCTAATTAGATGCAGAGAGCACACAGCAGACTTATTTTAAAGCAGACCTATTCTGCAAAATTGACTTTTCAGAGATTTTAACCATATTATAGTTGTTTCTTTTTCATTTACCCTCTGGAAGTTGTATTTGGACTGATTCCTGCATGTTTGAACAATCTTTAATCACTTATTTTCAAGATGCATATTGCCGATCAACCCCCATTTTCACCACCACCAATACACACCCAGTGCTCTGTACTTACATTGTTCTCAAATCTGACTTTTTTAATCGGTGATACACGTAGGATTTGGCAGTATTGTGTAGTCATTTTGGTACAAATGGAAAAAAAAAATCCACTGCTCGCTCGTGTGATCTGCAGATATCAGCTGGAGTCGCTGACTCTTTGTTGTGACGTTTACTTTGACGTCTGCTCTCATTGGGCACGAGAAGTCACCTGACTTGGTTCTTTTATTAAATTGTTTTAGATGAATATTGTGATTTTAAATGTTCAAACTTGGGCCTTTGATTTTAACTCAAAATCTCCCTCAAAATTCTGGACTGAAACTTCTTTTCTCATGTGAGTTTGAGCCACTGTAGTCCCTCCGTCCCACTCTGCTCCTCTCATCTCATCGACACGTGAACTTTAACCTCTGCCCCAATTCTCTACATTTTAACAAATACTTATCGAACTATAAAGATGCCATTTTCTCAACACCTCCATGAAAGACTTCACTTTGGGAACATGGACTATAAGCAGCACAGTTCTGCCACATGGAGTAAAAAGATTGTGTGCATTGCCACTTTGGGTAAAAAGTAAATGAAACAGAATGACTTTATATCACCAGAATTCAGAATGTTTATCTGGCTTTGAGCATAGACTGTGTAAAGAAGTGGACTAAGGGAGCGTGCCGTCACCCATAGAGCTCAGCTTCAGTCAAATGAAGCTCATCGAGACCTGCAGTTATGGGGCGAATTTGGTGTAGAGTTGATTTATGGACAAATGAGCGAAATAAAAACACCAGGATCATGTAGAGGGCGTTAATACGAACATTTTAAGACCAAAATGAGGAGCCTAAAGCAGCAGTTACAGAGGGAGGAGCAACGTTTTTTCAATACAAAGGGAATTGGAGCCAGAAGTGTCGATGGAGCAGGAAGTGCATCCATGCTCGCTTCCTATTTGGAATGCGGGACAAGCGGGTTAGTTATGTCCATTTGTATGTACAGTCTTGAGTCAGGGTTGCACGATGTGGGGAAAAAATATAATGTAATTGTGATTTTTCAGACAAGCATTTTAATTACATTTGTACTTCACATCCAGACGAATAATATTCAGACAAGTAATATTCAGAAAATGTTCAAACAGTACTAAACTACAGGGTTAGCAGATGCTGTTTGTGAACGAGATGATGGTACTTGAAAAACTGCAGCCCTGGTGATTTGCTAATTACAATAATCACATACACAGGGGCAGTGGCGTCGTAACAAAGAAGTAAAGTACTGGACTAAGTATACATTTTAGATACCTGTACTTTATTTAAGTAGATTTCAAACTGGACAATTTTGACTTTTACTTCACTACATTTGAGAGCAGATATCTGTACTTTCTACTCTTAACTGGACTGGAAAGTTCAAGTTTTTTTTTTTTATTATTGTCTGAGATCTGCTGAAAAGGCTGAGGGTTTATTTTTAACACACTCATAGTCTGAGCAAACAAAAATAAATATAAACTTAGAAAAAAAAAAAAAAATAGTTCAGTTGTTTCTGTTCAAAATTCAGCAAAAAACTCTTTTCAAAATCACAACATTTGAAGCTTTATAAGACCAGGGTTAGGGTTAGAGTCATTTTTAAATGGGTAAGTAGATTTCTTCATGTGATACCTTTACTTTTACTTTTAGTTAAGTATTTTTTTGTTGCAGTATCTATACTTTTACTTATGTAACAAAACCGGGTACTTCTTCCACCACTGCTTACGGGCAAATCAGTGAATTTTTAGCTAATGTCTCAACACTCCAAAATTAACCAGCGTCATCTATAAAAAATAATCGTTCTGACCCTAAATATCATTATTATAACATTACTACTACTACTACTACTTGCAGCAGATCATTTTCTAGTTCAGTTTCCTACTGTGGCTGTGCCCTTGGGCAAGATTTTGTAGCGAACTATATTTATTCCTAAAAATGAATTCAGTGTGTGTATTCCCAGGCCCAGCACAAGATAAAACCACAGCAGTGTTTGGGAGCGGCGGAGAGCAGCCAGAGGTGACGAGTGAATGAACAATACACCAAGGAATACGGTCTGGGTAAAATACTGAATTCAGATTTTCAAACAAACATTGCGATTTAATTTGGGATTTCTGTTTTAATAATAAGATTCCGTTCAAAGTTCACATTCTTATTATTAAGTTCGCATTTAATAATAAGATTCCGTTCATTTCCAGAAGAATTGACAAAAAGACTGCAGTATGAACTAATACTAATGTAGTAGTTTTTAAGCAGAATAAGACAGGAGATTTTGTTGTTTGGGGAGGAAATGATGGCACTTTAAAAATGGCAGCTGCTGTCGTTTGTTAATTGCGTCCATTCAAATTGTTATTTCAGTTTCAGTTTCAATTTCAAAGCCTCAAATTAAAAATATCAATGACATATATACAACTAAAATAGAGCAAAAAAATATATATGTATATAAGAATTTAGCAAACAAATCTTCTAATTCTAAAGGTATTTTAAAGGCAAACTATGTAACTTTTTGGTTCAAGGTCCATCACCTGCTTGTTTCTATGGAGATGTCATTTTTCTGCCTGGAATGTTCCACAATATGACATTAAACAGCTCTACTATTTATTCAATTATAAGTGGGTTTATAACTTTATAGCTGAAAAAAAACAAGCATTGCGACTGTGAGCGGGGTCGTCTCTCCACAGATCTGACCTGTAACTTGGTCTGGTTTGGTCTCCATGAAGGTAGAAAAGTTTAATACCACACTGTGAAACATTCCAGACAAAGCAATAACGTCTCCACGTAGAAAAGCGTCTGACGGACCCTCCACAACAAAGTTACACAATGCACCTTTAATACAGCGTTGTAAAAGCATGTTGTTGTTTTTTTTTATTTATAATCTCTGTGACAAGTGAATGAACTAATATATGAACAATAATCAAGAATAAAAAATGAATAGAAAAAGGAGACAAAACAAGACGGCAATGAAAACAAAACCTGCTTTTAAAACACAGAACTAGAAATAAAAACACGCTTACATTTCTTTACACTCCGGTTGGATTGGCTCAGAGCTGTGTGCCCTGTATCGATCTCCTGCTGCACTCTGTTTAATACATGATTGTAATTCACCAGTGTTATATTCTTAGTAACAGAATAAAAAGCGTTGTTATGCCAACATTCTCCAACCTCCTCATCAGAAACTGTCCGAATCTGTTTGACAGGGAGCAGAGACCTCTAGTGGACATTTGTGGTCACTTGCAGTTCTTCATCTGAGATACTATTAAAATAATCAATTCTAAAACTATGCAGAAAAGTCAATTTTTTTGTGATTTAATGTGATATGTTCTGCAATCATATCTAGTTTCAACATTCTCAAGCTAAACTGGAGGACGGGTCAGAATTCTATGATGGAATTTGATGTTTAAAGGGCCCGTATCACACAATTTTCTGATCTGTGTTATAATGTTGTTTCTTTGTCACAAACAAACATGGAGTTGTGTTTTGTTTCATTCACACATGTTTAACACACAAACCTGCATATTTAGGCTGAGTTCTTCTTTCAAATGGAGAATACTGTGTTCCCCCCTTATGTGTCATGTAATAATACAGGAAGTGCTCCACTGTGTTTTTAAACTCCACACACCTTCACTAGAATCATTTGGATCATTTCAGCCCTGAAATTGCCCATTTCTGCTGAACTAAAGGTAAAACGTAGCTGTTAACTTGAAAACTACCACTTCATGACATCACAAGGTGGAACAGAATGTTTTGCGTAGACAGATATATACCATATTACTTAAACATTTGTGAATGAAACAAAACACAACTCGAGGTATGTTTGTGATGAGAAAACAATATTAGAGTCCATTGTGCGTAGGACTGTTGGAACTGTCAGATTGCAGATTTGTTGACCTGGTTTCAGTGGTGGAAGTTAAGGTAAAGTACAAAAGTAAAGGTACAATCCTTAAGTACAAATTTTAGGTATCTGTACTTTACCTAAGTCACAGTGGATACTTTTTACTTTTACTTCACTACATTTGAGAGGAGGTGTCTGTACTTTCTACTCCACTACATTTTAGAATTAGACTGGAAAGTAAAAAGTACTTTTATTTACGGTGTGAGACCTGCTGAAATGGCTGAAAGTTATTTTTTAGTACATTTAATTTGAGTTAACATCCCAACTTCGAGCAACACAATACACAAAAACGCAAAACTAGCTAGAAAAAATAAGAAATCAGTTGAATCACTTAAAATCAGCTAAATTCTTAATCAAAATCACTACATTTGATGCTTTAATTGTTGCAAAAAATCTCTGCAAAATACTTTTACTTTTTAATCTTTAAGTACCTTTTTCAACACATACTTTAATACTTTTACTTAAGTAGATTTTTTCATGTGATACTTTAACTTTTACTGCAGTAACTTCTTTCCCTTGTATTTGTACAAAATTGAGTACTGCATCCACCGCTGCCTGGTTTATGGTTCACAATACAATACCAGTTTTAGTATTTACTGTCTGAGTACCTTTTTTGACTACCATAAAATCCAGTGAACATTTGCTTATGAAAGTAAAAAAAAAATCATTCTTTTTCTCCAGTCACCACACCAATGTCAGATGCCCTACCTGACACAGCTAAACAGTGGAAAAGCGGTGAAGATTTGAACTGGCTAATCCGTGGTTCCTGCAATGGTGGAAGAAGTACTCAGTTATGTTACTTAAGTAAAAGTACAGATACAGGAGCAAAAATAATAATAATAATACATAATACTTGTATAGCGCTTTTCATGACACTCAAAGACGCTGAGGTCGGGTGTGAACCAGGGGGCAGTGTGACTGAAGGAGACAGTTTTGGTTTTACAGGGGGTGAGTTGGTCCAGACGGGTGGACAGGGTGTTGTCGTAAACTGCAGTGAGTTGTGATGTGGGCTGGGCATTGGTCAGAGTGGTGGTGGAAAGTTGTTCAGTCAGAAGGGCTGCGAGTGTGGACGGGAGATCAAGTCCTAGTTTGCGGAAATGTAGGGTGCGTTTTTGTTTTGGGGCAGGGATGGGAATGTTAGTGGTAAAGGTTATGATGAGGTGGTCAGAGACGGAGAGGTCGAGAGTCTAGAATGTGGCCACGTTTATGTGTTGTGTAAGGTTGAAGCAGTTGAGAGTTTGAGTGAAGTCTATGGTCGTAGTGGATGATTATTATTATTATTATAATATTACAATATTTTCTGATCTATGTTGTTTCCTTATCAAAAATATACCTGGAGTTGTGTTTTGTTTCATTCACACATGTTTAACACACAAACCCTGCAGATTTAGGCAGAGGTAGAGCTCTTCGTTCAAAAAGAAAACGCTCTGTTCCACCCTGTGATATCATGTGGTAATACAGGAAGTGCTCCATTATGGTTTTAAATTCCATACATCTTCACTAGAATCATTTAGTTGATTTCAGCCCTGGAATTGTCAATATCTGCTGAACTAAAGGTAAAAGGAGCTGTTGGTAACTTGAAAACTACTACTTCATGACATCGTCGACAGTCTAACAAACCAGGGTTACTCAAACATGTGTGAATGAAACAAAACACAACTCCAGGTATGTTTTATGAGTTTTGTGAGCTTTAAGCCATTATAACATGGCTTAAAGCTCACAAGAGTCTATTTTGTGTAATATAGGAACCTCTAAAGGTGCACTGTGTAACTTTTCTCAAGGAGAATCTGACACTGCTTATCTCCATGGAGATAATGAGTGCATTGTCTGGAATGTTTTATAGTATTAAACTTGTATTTATTCAATGTACAGGTGTTTTTATTGCTCTGAAAAGCATACATCCTTACAGTGAGCAGGGACGCCTCACCCTAGAGCTGACCTATAACTTGTCCTGATGGAGTCACCTGCTTGTCTTCAGTGAGATAGACGCACTGTGGAACATTCCAGGCAATGCAATGACATCTCCATGGAGACAAGCAGGTGGCGTTCCCTCCACGAGAAAAGTTTCATAGTGCACTTTTAAAAGTAATCTCAAAAGAAAGTACCACATTATTTTACTCTTGAACATTTGGAGCTCATCTCTTGGAATTTTGGCTCCTTATCGTCTTATATTTGATTTTCAGTGTCAATGACAGCTAAAGGCCGATGATCACAGATAAAACAGTGTGTTTAGAGAGAGAAAATAATGGAATGAACCCACAGATAACTTAACCTTTGAATTAGTTAATTTTGTGTATAAATATAACTTTAAAGATGTACTTTTCAGGTGGACGGTACACCAGATGATTTTACAAAAAATGTTACACAGTTGCTACGTTTACATGAGAGCTTTAATTAATTAAGAATTAAGAATTAAACTTCTCACAATTTTCAGGTACATGCCGTTATAGCTAACAACAACTAACATGCCAATGCACACTTCCTGATTATCAGACAATAAAACGCTTTCTGATTACATGCAGACAGCACGCAGCGGACATACAATATCTGTACTGGAGCAAGACACATTTAGGCCCTTTTAATAATTAGCAAAAACAACAAATGTACAAATATAAAACAAGAGTCAGCTGTTCAAATAAGACCGCTCTTGCAAAGATAAACTTTTGACTTTTTGAATTTCAATTATTTATCCAAAGTTTCACCAGAGCCTCTATGTAAATGGACTGAGTGTTAGTTTAGCCTCCCACACAATGTCTGTGTCAGTGCACTCTGTGCTGGAGCTCATCAGCATTATGAATAAGACAGGCTGAAGGAAATACAGTATCATTTGAATAGTTATGTGTAAATACAGTACAGGTCACCAGCATAGGCAGCTGTCGGGTTAGTTCTGCCCCCTGGTGTTAGATTTTTCCCATTACAGTTTAGAGGTTGAGCTGAAGTTTAAGACCGAACCATTACTTTTGTTCATGTGACATTATAACACTCTAGACTGGATATAGAGTATATATCCAGTCTAGAGTGTTATAATGTAATGCATTTAATTATATTTAGATTATTAAGGTACTTTCTTGTCCCCTTAGGGGGACCCTTGTTGGGTTGATGGGAGAAACCAGAGTGCCCGGAGGAAACCCACCCAGACACAGGGAGAACATGCAAACTCTGCACAGAAAGGTCTGGATGATCCGGGGATTGAACCTGCAACCTCCCTGCTATGAAGAGTGCTAGCCACACAGCCACCATGCCACTCTAGTTTAGTGATTTTTAATGAATAAACTCTTATCTACTAACCAAATAAGACCAACTGTATCAAATTTACTCAAAAGTTATTATTAAGGGGTCCAAAAATATAAGAAGATTCAACATTTGTGGATCATAAGTTTGTACATTTCTTTTAAAAACAGTAACTCTCCCACAGAGTTATATAGGCCCCTGAAGTTAGAACATCTGAAGTTAGGACATCGCCTATTCTATAAACTGACTAAATATAGTGACTAAATGACGTGATAAGATTTATTTGTCCACACTGAAAATTTCCTCTGCATTTCACCCATCTTTCAATGAGCGACCACAGTGCTGCACCCAAGGGACCCTCATGCAGATTTTGAGCCTGGACCCTGTTGATGAGTTCCTATGGTAACATGTCCAGATGACGGCGCGTACACAACAGACGGACAGGCTGGTTTAGAGTGTGTTCTGAGCCAAAGTTACAGTTTCATTTTGGCAGAGCATTCAGGAATGAAATACTTCAGAATTCGCCATCCCCTCAGCAACTTCACTGTCCTGATGCTGCATTGTTTCGGGGTATGTTTATAATGAGGAAACCACGTTATAATATATAGATCAAAAAGTAGCGTAATACGGGCCCTTTAAACATACTGTATCTATCATGCATTTATTTAATTGTCTATAATTTCACTCCATTACTGTTGATAACATACATTCTTTCTGTGAGTGGACTCGCCTCTCCTCAAACCTGACCTATAACTTGGTCTGATGGTGTAACCTGCTTGTCTCCGTGGTGATAATGGCTTAATCCCATAGTGTGGAACAATCCAGGCAAAGCAGTAACATCTCCATGGAGACAAGATGTGACCGAGAACAACTTCTTAATGGATGCACTGAAACGGAGCAAAGGATCATGGTCTGTGTAGTTCCCTTTGTAGTACTGAAGCATATTAGCATGCAGTTTAATATAACATAAATGTTTAAATGTCCGATATTATACATTTCCAAAGCTCCAAATGCTCTGTTCCACCTTGTGATGTCATGAAATGGTAGTTTTGGTTAACAGCTACATTTTACCGTTTGTTCAATAGAGATTGGCAGTTCCATGGTTGAAATGATACAAGTGATTCTAGTGAAGGTGAGTTTAAAAAGACAGTGGAGCACTTTCTGTATCACCACATAACATCACAAAGTGGAACAGAATGTTTTCTATATGAGTGAAGAACTTAGCCCAAATATGGAGTGTGTGAAACATGTGTGAATGAAACAAAACACAACTCCAGGTATGTTTTGTGATGAGGAAACATTACATAGATCAGAAAATAGAATAATATGGGGCTTTTAATGCAAATCTTATATTATGACTTCCCTTGTTGGCTTTTAAATGCGTTTGTGTCGTCAGTGTGTCTGGACAAACATGATCCTGGGGGCTGTCCTGTTGTGAGGAGCGTGCTACAGGAAGAAACAGCTGGAAAAACAAAAACACCAGAGTGACTTCAGCAGGGCACCTCATGTCCTCACACGACTCTTTAAGTTCCAACTCCACTAACTCTGGGTCTGTGGCAGTTCAGGTTATGGCCTACAGACCTGATTCAGATCAATACAAATGCACACAAATAATATTAGTGTTTCATATGACGTCACAACATTCTATGGGCTAGATGGGGGCAGCTAAAATCATTTTGTTGTTAAACTGGAGATTTGTTGTGTTCTTGGGTCCAGTCAGTATTAGAAATGATCAGGTTCAAAGTGTGCGCATTTACGTTTTGGAAATTCTATGTATTCCAAAAGTCTCGTAATACAATGTTATCTATTGATACCTTGCAGTGATATCATGCTGGTGGAGTTCTACATGTATTTTATGGTGAAATGTTCAGTCTAATTGAGTTCCTTTTGGTCAGATTGTGTTAGGACAAAGCTCTAATCTAACTTGAGTAACAGAGCGAGCTTCTGACAGAGCAGTGCCTACAGTTAGCATCACACCCCCAGGGAATGTTGATGACATCGGCTGCAAAATATGAATACTGTCCTCTGCAGTGAATTAAAGACTGGGCTTGAATTAGACTTCTAGATTTGTACTTCTTGTATCACTTTACCAGGTCAGTCTTCTCTCATATGTTAATGCATCAGGACATGAAACTGAAAACAAAATGTTAATTTTAAAATATTAATTGCAAATCTAACCATATTTGCAATTATTTGTCAGAAAATTTGCAATTTGATATTTCTCCACAGTGGTTCAGTCATCTCCAACAATTACTAATTATACAATTGCAACAACACGCGCAGGCAAAGTAGATGAAGTGTATTGCCCAGGGGCACAAAAACTGTATACATTGCAGTTGCATGGCCCCATATTTTCTGCCATGGACCTTTCCTGGACAAATGAGGGATTGCACCACCCACACACTCATCTTTTATGCAATCTGGACTACTGTATGTGTTAAATTAGTATCAGCACAGGAACTCCACAGGGCTGTACACTTTCCCGACTGCTCTTCTCCCTGTACTCCAACTGCTGCACCTCCAGCCACCACTCTGTATAGCTGATCTCTCATCGGGCTCATCTCAGACAATTTAGAGTCTGCTACATGAGGGAGGTAGACCCTCACCCTGACTGATGTCCTCATCATCACCGTGGACTCCTTCTGCTTTCTTGGCACCACCCTCACTCAGGACCTTAAGTGGGAGCCCACCATCAACTCTGTCTTCAAGAAGGGCCAGCAGAAGATGCACTTCCTGTGACAGCTGAGGAAAGCCAAGCTGCCACCCCAGGTGCCAGGTGATGGTGTTCTACACAGCCACTGAGTACATCCTCACTTCCTACCTCCTGAGAGTGGAGGGGTGAGGGCAGAGGGGAGGTGTTCCTGTGGTGGTTGAATGGAGTCCTGTGCTGTGGAGTAGTGCGTCCCTGTTGTAAAGGTCTATGAGGTTAGGTGTATTTGTAGTTTGGTGATCCTCTGGTCATATGACTCAGACTCAGATGAGGAGACTGTGGACTGCAGCCTTGTAAACATGCTGTGCAGCCAGTCAGCAGGTTGTGTTTGTTTTGGTCGGAGCTTGGGTTCAGTCACCCTGCACAGCGGAGCACACCACAGAACACAGAGCAGAGCAGGTGCAGGGACTCGACTTTCTGGACTCTTCTTCCAAATCTCTGATTGTGTAATGTCCAAACCACCACAGACGAGAGCTTGGTTTGTTTAAGCCAGTAAGAATGTACCATGCACTGTACCATTTTCTTACATCACGTACAAATTTCAGTATACTCAAGAAATTGAAACCTGCTCTATATTCTGCTTTATATCCATGTATCTATTCTTCCCGTACTGAAAGTTTCCTCTGCAAACTTGCTTATTATTTAATTATAGGTGCTTCAATAAAATAATACCTTGAAAAATATGCATTCTACTGTAAGCGGACCCCCCTCTCCACAGATCCAACCTGTAAATTTGTTTGGTGCTTTTCTCCATGGACATAGATAAGTTCAATATCATACTCCAAAGCAACATCTCCATGGTGACAGAGCCTCCACCCAGGAAGTTACACAGTGCACCTTTAAGGGTTTTACCTTTGGTGCCTGTTTTGGGTTGATGGGGGAACCTTGAGTGCCCAGAGAAAACCCACCCAGACACAGAAAGAACATGCAAACTCCCCACAGAAGGGCCCGGGAGTTGAAGACAGAACCTTCTTACTGTGGGGCATTTGACAATTAGATTGATAAATTTGTTAATTTAGTTTTGACTGACTTATTGTGCAGCTCTACCTCACACTCACACTGTTGGAATCATATACAATCAGTTCTTGGTGTGAGGTTTTCAGGCGAACCACTCTGCCAATATGCTGTGCTGAAGTTGGTTTAAACTAGAAAAATCCAGAGCTTTGCATATATTGATTTAAATTTTGTCATTGTTGATTCGGTTAATGAAATCCTCTCTCTTAGTTCTTGGTACAGAGTTTGCAGTGGTTACACATCGGAGGACAGTGGGTGCATGTGTGTGTGTGTGTGTGTGTGTGTGTGTGTGTGTGTGTGTGTGTGTGTGTGTGTATGTGTGTGTGTGTGTGTGTGTGTGTGTGTGTGTGTGTGTGTGTGTGTGTGTGTATGCCCCGCCCTCTTTGGCCCAAAATGACTTGTCCCAAAAGGATAAAACCCCATCCTGGGACTGCCCTGCTCTGCTCCTCCAGGCTCCAGCTCCAGATCCAAGGACTTCACCATGAGAGTACTCCTGTGCCTCTGCCTCGCCCTGGCCCTAGCGCTGGCGTAAGTAACCCTTGCCATAGAGATGAACAATTTAAAGCACAAAATTATATCTTTTTAATTGGAAAAGTCCTCAATATGTTGCATGAATAGTTTAATGTTAAGACAGGTCAGAATTCTATGGTGGAATTTGTTGTCAGATTACAGCTGTTGACCTGATATATGGGTCACATAATGTAATAACTAGGTTTATCCACATAAAAAAAAAAAATGGTACAAAGTTTAAAGTCAATAGCTTCAGTAAATTATGCAATTATTCAACTCCACTGATGTGATTGTGGTCAGTTGAAAAGACTTTAAACGATAAGGTTCCTTTGGCAAGTCTGTGGATCCAATGATGATAAAGTTCAATGTTTGTGGTCCATAAGTCTGGATGTTTCTTGGAGATGTTATTGCTTTGCCTTGAATGTGCCACAGTATGGCATTAAACTTACCTTTCTCCATGGAGATGGATCAAGTTACAGGTCAGATCTATGTAGAGGTGACCCTGCTTACAGTAAGTATGTAAGATAGATGTTCCATACCCTGGGACCAAGACAATAACATCTCCATGGTGCACCATTGACTATTTTAGTGTATCAAATGACAATAACAATGAGTGTATTTTTGGGCTTGCCAGTCAAATGTAATTGTGTTGTGTGTGTTTGTGCAGAGATAAAGACAGAGGCCACAGTCATTCACATGGGAAACCAGACCGTGCTCCAGGACCTCCTCACGGACGAGGGATCAAGCCCCCCGGACACACAGACGGACACGGCCACAGCCACGGGGTGGGCCATGAAAAGCACGACCATAAGCACCACGAAGGTAAGGGCCCAGAACACTACCTATTCTCCACATGCTGTTTTATACTAACCTGGATCATGCCAGACTGGTGTGTAGTACTCTGAAGTGAGTTCAGTTCTACACATCAGTCTGGGATGGCTCTCGCTGAAAGCAATTGGGACGTTCAAACGAATACTCCAAGCTTATTGGTTGAAGCGTCACAACAGCTGAACAAGCCAAAAAAATCAAACTTTTGTCAAATCTAGCTGAGACAAAAGCACAAGACATCACAAAATCACAAAAGGCCAAATTACGTTCATCTGCGTCGCCATGTTTGTTTTCTTGGCTTGGGATCTACCCAAACCACTATGCTGCTTGCTGATTGGCCCAATCTCTGGGCCCTATCGCACCAGCGGGAGCCATTAAGATGGATCCTTGTGAGTTTGTGAACTCACAAACATCACAAGGATCCATCTTGCTGCACAAAGTCAAGATTATAGTTCAATTATATGTAACACAGACAGACACGGGAAGGGGTACAAGCACGACCACCAGCAGCATGCGGGTAAGGAACCAACCAGGCAAGTCCCAGCTCTCTGTCCTGTAAGTGTTGTCATCAACATTCAAGCTATCTGATGCTCAGTTACTCAGGTTAGACTTAAATCTGAGCTTTGTTTTAACACTTTATGACCATAAAGAACTGACTTTGTTGGAGCTACAACAGGTAAGTTGATTACTTGTGCTGTTAAATCACGCCCCTTCTAATAACATTGCTGTCCCCTAGTACTGGGGAACCAACAAGACTGAATCCTTCACATCTTTACTGTTGTTGATTTTTTCAGCTGAGTTTGAAAGGTGCAGAGGGCTTGAGATGGATGCGGTCACAGTGAATGAGGAGGGAGTGCCATACTTCTTCAAAGGTCAGTGTCAAAATGAGTCTTTCTAACCTGGTCTCAAACCTATTGTCTATGAGTATTGAGTATATTGTGCTCTCTGCTGCCCCCAGCTGACCATCTGTACAAGGGCTTCGATGGGGAGCCAGATCTGTCCAATGAGACCTTCGCAGAGATGGACGATGATCACCACTTGGGCCATGTGGACGCAGCCTTCCACATGCAGCACGAAGACAGTCCTGATGATGACCATATCTTCTTCTTCCTGGTGTGTACAGACCTGGTGTAGTCCTGGTTTAGTTCTGGACAAGTTGTGGTTTAGTCCTGGTTTAGTTCTGGTTTAGTCCTGGTTTAGTCCTGGTTTTAAAAAGTAATACAGTGATTTTGAGTGAGTGAGTGAGTGAGTTTGATTTGACTGTGTGTAAACTGAAGACATGACTAGTTCTCTACAATCTGTCTGTATGATGTAGGACAACAAAGTGTTCAGTTACTACCAGCACAAACTGGTGGAGGGCTTCCCCAAAGACATCTCTGAGGTGTTCCCTGGGATCCCCGATCATCTGGACGCTGCCGTGGAGTGCCCCAAACCTGACTGCGACGAGGAGTCCGTCATCTTCTTCAAAGGTACCACACTGGTTTAGTCCGAGTTTAGTCTGAGTTTAGTCCTGGTTTACTCCTGGTTTAGTCCTGGTTTAGTTCTAGTTTAGTTATGACCACATGCAGCACAAAGGTCGTCCTGATGATTACCATATCTACTTCTTCTTAGTTTGTAACAGTCCTGTTTTAGTCCATGGTTAGCCCTGGTTTAGTCCTGGTTTAGTTCTGGTTTAGTCCTGGTTTAGTTATGCTTTAGCTTTGGTTTAGTCCTATTAGAGTCTGTCATCTTCTTCAAAGGTAGGACACTTTTCACCTCATTAAAGTGCATATGACAGGTTCTGATGATGTTTGATTTTTGATTTTGTAGGAATACGTAAATATAAAAAACAGTTTTACTCCAAGCAAGAAGCAATTTGTGAAGGAAACAAAAAATTGTGAAGAAAACAAAAAAAATTCAAAATATTTAGTAAAATCTTAAATATAAGATTTTACATTTTTATAATCTTAAGATTATATAATAATAATATATAATTATAATATATAATCTTAACTCTGTTTTTGTGAAATGAGTAGTCATAGGCACATTCTAATAAACAGAATTTTTCTTTTGCGTTTTTGAATCATACCTGCATGAGTGAGAGATTACACAGACATGCATTAAGTATTATTTTCCTTATTTGGGAGTCCTGGTTTAGTTCTGGTTTAGAAATGGTTTTGTTCTGGTTTAGAGTTGGTTTAGACTGTCAGCCTGGGTTCAGGTAGTTGTTTTTTGGTTTTATTGGTTTAAAATCAATATAATGATGAGTAAATATGTGTAAATATGATTTCAGGACATACCAGGTGCCACAGTGGGGCAACAGTGGCTCTACTGTATACTGCTTTTGTGTCCTTTAGCAAGACACTTCACCCACCTTGCCTAGTACGAATGTGATGTGTTATGGACCTGACTTCTTCCTGTTTAAATTCAAAGTTAATAAGTTAATAATGTTTTTATTGCTCACAGGAGATGAAATCTATCACTACAACCTAAAGACCAAAGCCGTGGAAAAGAAGGAGTTTGATTCAATGCCCAACTGCACCTCCGCCTTCCGCTTCATGGAACATTACTTCTGTTTCCATGGACACCAGTTCTCCAGGTTCAACCCCAAAACCGGAGAGGTCCCCCCTGGCAAGTACCCCAAAGCAATCCTTGGGTACTTTGTGAGGTGTGAGAAGTTCGGTAAGATATGCTTAAATTTTTACACTGCACAGATTCACATCAGCTGAGTGATGCTAACTGTAGGCGCTGCTCTGTCTGAGGCTTTGTTAGACTTTAATCGGAGTTTTGTTTTAATATAATTCGACCAGAAAGAGCTGGCTTAGTTGGAACTATAACAGGTGAGCTGATTTATGTAGTGAAACAAGTCTCTTTTTTGTGTTGAGGTGATGACGACGATCACGTGGAGAGAGAGAGGTGCAGCAGAGTTCACCTGGACGCCCTCACCTCTGACCACTCTGGAAACATGTTCGCCTTCAGAAGTGAGTGCATTTTGGATTTCTCATGTTTAATCATGTTCGGCAGCTTTTATTCAAGTTTCGATGATGATTTTAATAGTAATACATTTTATATTGCATGCTGTAAATCATACCATTAAACTAGTTATTCTATTGAGGCCACACTGACACTAATCCAGGTTCTAATCCAGGTTCTAATCCTGGTTTAGTTTTGTAGTCCATGTTTAGTTCTAGTTTAGTCCCAAATGTAATATGGTGTGTGAATGCAACCTTAAATTCAATTCCAGTTTCAGTTAATGCAGTGAAGTTAAAGGGGCGCTATGTAACTTTTCTGGTGGAGGGTATGGAGAGGTTATTGCTTTGCCTGGAATGTTCCTCAGTATGGCATTAAACCTATGCATCTCTATTCATCCATATCCATCTCCGTAAAGATAAACAGGAGGTGCCATCAGGCCAAGTAAGTTACAGGTCAGATCTGTGGAGAGGCGTGTCCGCTCACAGTGAAGAATGCATGTTTTTCAAGGTACTGAAAAGAGCAATAAATATTACATTCATAATTAAATCAAACTTATATGTTCCAGACAAAGCAGTCACATCTGTGAGAAGTTGCCACCAGAAGAGTTCCACAGTGCACCTGTAAAAGTTGCTCTGGTGTCACTCTAATGTATCACTATTATATTATCTCCGCCCAGACCACTACTTCATCCATAAAGACGCAGGGAATGACTCCATCACTGTGGACAGCATTGAGCATGGCTTAAAAGAGCTGCATGGTGATGTGGACGCTGTGTTTTCATACGACGACCATCTCTACATGATCGAGGCACGATCACACTCTATTTTCTCCTTCTTCCTCTCACTTTTACACACACGTCCATTCATACTGGCATTAAGTGAGAATTCTGTTCATTTAAATATGATAAAGTATAGGTTGATTTGTGCAAAATGCTCAAGTGCATGAACAAGGTTAAGGTACAGTTAAGATAAGCCCCTCTGCATTAGACCCGTCTTTCAGTGCTGGTGGGGCACCTGTTAGGAGCAGTGGGTGCCACGGTGCCACGGTGCCACGTGCAGTACAACCCCCCCCCCCCCCCCCCCCCCCATATCATTTTAATATTATATAATAAAAACATAATATAATTGTCATACCTAATAATAAAACTGAATGAAATATTAAAAACAATGTAGTAAAAAGACACTGAAGATGTGAGATTTCTACAGCAGATGACGAAGGCTGTCATCTGAAGTGACAGATTCAGATGTGTGACTTTGTAGGCCTCTAGAGACAGAGTAGATGATGCTACACCATCACTAACCCTGCTCCTGTGTACAGGATGACCACGTGCATGTGTACACAGATTCAGAGCCCTACACTCATCTGGACAATTACCCCAAATCACTGAAGGATGAGCTGGGCGTGGAGGGGCGTGTGGACGCCGCTTTCGTGTGTGAGGACCACCACCACGTTCACATCATCCAGGGTAAGACACACTCAGTCATTAATAAGGCTGGTTTGATCATTCTGTTTAGACTGTAAGGATTTATATGAGACGAGATGACTTACTGTATTACTGTATTTATATGTAAAAAGGCAGATTTAACTCATAATTCACAATTTTAATCTTTCTAAATGCACTTATTTTCTAGAACTTTTTTTCTGCATAAATAGTTGTTTTCGCATGAACTCCCTCTGCAGGTGTAGTCTTAAGAGTGCAGTTTGGGTCAGATCATAGACTGTAAAGAAGTGGACTAAGGGAGTGTGACGTCACCCATAGTGTCCAGCTCCAGTCAAATGAAGCTCATGAAGCTAGCAGATATGGGGGCGAATTTGGAGGAAAAGGAACCAGGATCATGTAGAGCAGGTTAACACAAACATTTTAAGACCAAAATAACAAGGCTCACAGCAGCAGTTAAAGAGAGTGGGGTGACAATTTTTCAGTGTAAAGTCATTTTGAGTCAAGAGTCGATGGAGCCTGAAGCGCCCCCATGCTCACTTCCTATTTGGAACTAGCAGGTTACTATGTCCATCGATCGATTTGCAGGACATGTCTTTAGTAAACCAAGAATTTGTTTAATCCACTACAGCCCCACTTCTATCACCCCCTCTGCTTTCTTTCTTTCTCTGTTCCAGGTGACAAGATTGTGGACGTTGACCTCAAAGCTAGCCCGCGCGTGCCCACAAACGAGCGCCCCCTGTCCCTGTTCAAGAAGGTGGACGCTGCCATGTGCGGACCCAACGGGATCAAGGTCGTCGTGGGCAACCATTACTACAGTTTCAACAGTGTCATGCTAATGGTAGCCGCCAGAGCCCTCCCCGAGCAGCACCGCGTCTCCACTGAGCTCTTCGGATGTGACCACTAATGCAAAACTCCAGTCCAACGCCATCTGGATAACAGTGAAAATATAACAGCAGTAAGATTAAACAATACAAATATATGTTAGCTTTCTTTTCTTACCTCATAATGTAGTCCACCGGCCCTCCACAGATGTCCATAGGTTTGTGTTGTGAATAAAGATGAATGGAAACAACAAAAAATGGCTTTATTTTGCTCGCTTTATTAGTCTGTCTACATCTCCAAAACTCAGAATGCTCTGTTCCACCTTGTGATGTCATGAAGAGGTAGTTTTCAAGTTTACAGCTACTTTTCACCTTTTGATCAGTAGAGATTGGCAGTTCCAGGGCTGAAATCATCCAAATGGTTCCAGTGAAGGTGTATGGAGTTTAAAAACACAGTGGAGCCTGTATTACCACATGAGCCAAAATATGCAGGGTTTCTGTGTTAAAAATCTATAAATGAATGTTTTGATGAGAAAACATTATAACATAGATCAGAAAATAATGTAATACAGGCCCAACTGGCATTAATCTCCATGGAGACAAGAAGGTGAAGCTTCATGGTACAGGTCTGATCTGCGGAGGTGTTTTTTAAAGTATATTTTTGCATCCACGCCTGAAAAGATTAATGCTTAAGTAAGTTTAATGCTACAGTGTGGAACATTCTTGGCAAAACAAGTTTCAAAGACAAAAGACAGACCCTCCACCAGAAATGTTACACAGTGCAACTATTTCACAAGCATTTTTAAAATTCTTGTTATGGAAGTTTTAAAAAGTGTTTAAATTAAAAGGACTTTCGAGAGTTTTTCAGTTTACGGTGGCATATAAAAACCTGCGTGAAGGGTGGGTGAAGAGGGAAAGAAAGAAAAGAAAGGGAGAAAATGATCAGAGAATTATCATTAATTACAAGAATAATTATTTTTTCCTTCTTTGTTATTTTTTGTTTTGTTTTCCCTCACACCCCTCTCACACACACTTGCCCTCCCATATAAGAAGAACCCCTTCAAACTCCCTATCCATAATCTCAAACTGTCTAATGTTTTTGACTGTTTGTATTGTCTATAATATCACAATAAAAAGAAATCACAAGAAATGTACATATTTAATCTTCTCATTCAAAAGAAAAGTGCGCTTGTTGCGTTATGGCTTACTGTGTCCAGCAGAGGGAGCCCTTTGTCCACGTTAGAGGTGTTTAGACCGGGGACCAGACATTACCAGGAAGTGGCGATGTAACGTGCATTATTATTGACAAATGCAGTGATTGATAATAACGCAATAATTTTAATTTTTTTAAAATAATTATTATTTTTATTATTGTTTATTTTTGTTTAAGTCCTATAGTGTAACCTTGATTTGAATGTGTTTTTTCTCACTTAGAATTTTTTTATTTGATTAAATTTAACTGAATTATTATTATTATTATTATTATTATTATTATTATTATTATTATTATTATTATTATTATTATTATTATAACTGTCATATTATTGGACTAGTTTTGCCATGGTTTACACTAGTTTTAGCCTTAATTATAACCTGATAAAATCCTGGTTTAGTCCTGGTTTAGATCAGGTGGTACTTGGAAAGCTAAATATTAGGGATGTACAAGATCTCGTGAGACAAAACTGCCACAAGCTCGTGCATGTGTGAGAAAAATGATCTTGTGAGATTTTGTTTTGCTTTGAAGTATTAGAATGGAAACAACAATATGAAATCAAAGAAATAAGAAACTGTGAGACCAAAACCGGGACTGAATCTTGAAATTTCTATATTAGAAATTATGTTAAAATCTCGTCTCGTCGTGGACCCAATCTCGTATCTCGTTTCGTCTTGTGGAATTTGTGTCTCGTCCCATCCTTACTAAATATGCATGATATACTGCTACAGAAGAATAAAACGATAAACAATAATATATATAATAATGCAAGGTAACGCCAGTAAACCATTGTTTAAAGAGACAGTATCATTATAAGGCCCGACCTGCAGAAAATAAATAACATAATTAACCAATAATAAGCCATAGAAGTCTCTTATTCAACTCTTTACAGCTTATTACAACAAAAATAACAGAAATCTCAACATTAACGCAAAGAAAAAATATATAGTTCCAGCTTTCATATATTGAGCGTCCACATAGTGATTATCCTGACAGGTCTATAGAATTACACGTCAATTTTTAACAATAATACATAAATAAATATGAGTTGTTTTGTGCATTATAGTGTTTATTTTGATGGGAATAAAACAAGAGTCTGTGTGGGCGGTTTCTCTCTCGTCTCTAATCTGAAGTAATGCAGTGATGTCAGCCTCACAAGGACACGGGAACGCAACGCACAACAATGGACAGATAGAGAGAAAGGAGAGGGAGAGAGGGACAGAGAGAGAGAATGAGAAGGAGGCACAGGGGGAAAGAGAGAGGATAGCTAGAGATAAAGAGAATGTGGGAGAGAAGGAGCGAGAGAGAGAGAGAGAGAGAGGACAGTGATACAGTCTGTTCGGCTTGTGATGAGTTCAGGGTAAAATCTTGCCAACTGATGGTCTCACATCTGGTGTCACCGCCGAAGACAGAGATGCAATGTTCTGCAGAATGACATTAAACCAGACATTAAACTTCTCTATTTTGCATTTCTTCCATGAAATGTGTTTTTATTTCTAGCATAAAATGATGAAAAAACATGCATAGTAAAGTTGGCTTATTATGTGCATGGAGATTAGTAAGATTAATGCTACTGTGGAACATTTTAGACAAAGTACTAACACTTGGCGCAGATCGGCAGCTTCACTTTGGTTAGTCTGCCCCAGGGCCGTTGTGGCTGCAGTGTGGAGTGAATGAATAACACACGGAATTCTAAAGCAATTCTTAGTGTTTGTGCGATATAAGACTGCACTACTACGACTAATACTGGAATATTATTATTATGAATATTTCCATGGAGACAAGCAGGTCACACACACTGGACACTGGCCAACGGCTCAGGCCCAGATGGTGAAGGCCCTCAGCTCTGCACTGTCCTTTAGATTTAACCCCAACACCCCCGCTTCAGGAGCAGACAGGAGCAGGCAGGAACGGGCAGGAGCAGACAGAAGCAGGCTGGAGCAGGCAGGAGGAGACAGGAGCAGACTGGAGCAGGCAGGAGCAGACAGGAGCGGGCAGGAGTAGACGGGAGCAGAGAGGAGCAGGAAGGAGTAGATGGGAACAAGCAGGAGCAGACAGAAGCAGACTGGAGCAGGTAGGAGGAGACAGGAGCAGACTGGAGCAGGCAGGAGCAGACAGGAGCAAGCAGGAGCAGGCAAGAGTAGACAGGAACAGGCAGGAGCAGACAGGAGGAGACAGGAGTTAACAGGAGCAGATAGCAGTAGACAGGAGCAGACAGGAGAGAGGGGTGAGATGGCGAGGACGAGGAGGTATGCAGAGTGAGAGGAGCAGGCCCTGCACAGATTGAGGGCCCAGCTGCTCGGACAGGAGCAGAGCGGCCCCCTGCGGAGGACACACATGGTACTACACACGAGCGTTTAGACGATCAACTATAAGAGCATCAGACTGTTCAGGCACCCAGGGAGAGGGAAGTTTACACATTCAACTTGTACAAAGTAAACAAACGGTGAACTTTTTGTGGGTCTGAGCTTCCTGCCACATTCTAATTCAAGAGATATAATATTTACTCGACTGCAAAAGGTTACGGTACACTTCACTGTCCCTGTAGGGAAATTTGTCCTCTGCATTTGACCCATCCTTCAGTGCTGCTGGGGCAATCTTTCATCTTTAGGATCTTGTTGCTAGGCTTGGTCAGGGCTCAGCACCACTTTAGCTGGAGGATCTGCATGTTTTGGGTCGATGGAGAAACCATAGTACCTGGAGGAAAACCAGAACATGCAAATTCCACACAGAAATCTCGGGGTCTTGGGTGAGATGACAGGTGATGTGGTCGCTGTATCAGACTGCTGAGGTGAAGAAGGAGCTGAGCCCAAAGGCAAAACTCTCATAATTCTGCTCAGACCTACTTTCAACTTTAGTCCTGGTTTAGTTCGGGTTCAGACTTGATTTAGTCCTGGTTCAGTCCTAATTCAGTACTGGTTTAGTCTTTGTTCAATCCTGATTTAGATCTTCCAACTCTCACCTTTAGTCCTGGTTCAGTCCTGGTTTAGATCTCCTACCCTCACCTGGTCATGAGCTTTAGGTAAAGACTGAAGGCACAGGATTGCTGATACAACCGTTGTAATTTTAATCCATCTTTAAATAAAACCCAACTTATGACAAGTAGAACCATAGAATTTATTATAATCATTTTTGGCCTATTGATATTTGATCAAAATCTTAGTTTTTAACCACATTATAATGTGTCCTGGAGTTGTGTTTTGTGTCTAAAGTGACTTTTCCATCTCCATCTGTCCGTGTGGAGTTGCACTAGGTTACACTATCCCTCACTCATTAGCACCACACACACACACACACACACACACCTCTCCTCTGGGACCTGTGTGTGTGTGTGTGTGTGTGTGTGTATGTGTGTGTGTGTGTGTGTGTGTGTGTGTGTGTGTGTGTGTGTGTGTGTGTGTGTGGTTGGAGGGCAGGAGAAATGTACTAATTAAACAGTTAATTGTGATCATAAGTGCTTCCATTTTGTAAGCAAGAAGAAATGTAATGTAAAGAGAAAACACACACGCTACACAGAAATATTTAATAAAGCAATGTACTGTTGAATAAGGAAGTATAAAAAATAGAAAAATATTCATAGTTGTAAGTATTAATATGTAAAGGCTATTTCATTAGGAGATGTCGTTGTGTCTCTGATTTATTTCTTTTCACAATTAAAAATGTGTCTTCAGGCCCTTTCTCAGTCATTAATGTAGACCTTTTAGTTTAACACTAACATGAGTTGACCAGGTAACACTAACCCAGACATCATTAGCTACTCTTACAGAAGCTGCTCTCCTATGGGACCTCGTGTGTGGGCAGGTATTATGACATTGTGTGGACTAAAATCTGTACACACTCAGATCCCTTATGAGGACCAAGCTCAGGTCCCCATGACGTAAATGCTTTATTCTAGTTCACATATGGTTTAAAATAAAAGTTAGAGTTTAAGAGAATAAAACCAGAGCACAGTTTTGCCGTGAGCTTCCAAAAGCTGCTTGTACAATTTATCTGCACTGGGGAAACTTTGCTTAAACACATGGCCCTTTAAGTTTAGGATCTTAGCAAATGTATTGTCCCCTAGAAGCACGGAAAGCCGGAGCGTAGGGGTAAAGGGGGTGATGTTGCTGTGACTCCTCCCCCTGGGGCCCCGGAGCAGGCGGTGCAGTGTCTGTGCACAGCCTGTTCTCTGGTTGTGTGAGCGCACAAGGCCTTATGATGACAATTAGAGCCAGTTACAGAGGAGCAGGTGATCCACAGGGAGCAGGAGGAGGAGAGCGGGTGATTAACAAACAAAATAACAGCTAATGAGACGGGAACTTAAAGGTCCTGTATTACTCTGTTTTCAGATCTATGTTTTAATGATGTTTCCATTGTGTTTTGTTTCAGATTGGATGACTATAAGGGCAGCAGTAGATCAGTTGGTACAGCGGTTGTCCTCTGATCTGAAAGTTGGCGGTTAGAATCCCGCTCTTGACATAAACTTCACTGATCAAGCGGTCAGATTCACTGACCCACAGGTTGGCGGTGAAATTCCAACTCCCACAGATGGATGTGTACTTGGGCAAGACACTTAATCCACCTTGCCCCCAGTGTCATGCGTACATTGGTGTATGAATGTGTGTGGATGGATGAGTGGTTCCTTGTTGTAAAGTGCTTTGAGTGCCCTGAAGGTGGAAAAGCTCTGTATAAAAATGGGACCATAGACCAATATTATAGATATAAAGTGTCCGAATGATAAGATAATGATTATGTTAGCAACTATATGACAGACACAATAGCATTAATAAGATGTGTACATCTGGAATTCAATTATCTGGCAAATAAAAAATGATGAGCTATATATTACAATTATATTTGGAATCAAATATAATCAGCCTTAAAATCAATTAGAATCAAATGAAAAGTGGAGACATTTCATAAACACTAAACCAGGACTGAAATGAAGTTGCGATGACAATGAAGATGACAATCTGCACCAACAGCTTCTCACATCACCACCAATGTCCAAACACAAAATGACACTTTGACTCCAGATAAGAAAGACCCTTTTAAAGAGCCAATACGCTATATTCTGATCTATATTATAATGTTTCCTCATCACCCACAAACCTGCCGTTGTGTTTTGTTTCATTCACACATGTTTAACACACAAACCCTGCTTATTTAGGCAGAGTTCTTCTCTCAAACTGAAAACACTCTGTTCCACCTTGTGATGTCATGTGGTAATACAAGAAGTCCTCTACTGTGTTTTTAAACTCCACACACCTTCACTAGAATCATTTGGATAATTTCATCTTGGAATTTCCAATCTCTACTGAAGTAAAGGTTAAACGTAGCTGTTAACTTGAAAACTACCGCTTCATGACATCACAAGGTGGAACATTTTGATATTTGAAGATAGACATTAATAATAAAGGGTTACTCAAACAGCATTCATGGCTTCAAGCTCACAAGAGTCAATTGTGCATAATATACGACCTTTAAAGTCATTTCCACAGACACAAAATGCACTGTTTACCCCTCTGTTTCAGTCTAGTCCAGTGGTGGTTGGGAGAGGGGCAGGTGGGACCAAAAAAGCAACAATTAAGAAACATGGGAAAAATATGAGTTAACGAGAGCAGCAAAGGCTCATGGGAGAGAGGGGATTATAACAGGAAGGTGTACCATGGGACGAGCGAGGGAGGGGGGAGGGGGGGTGTCAAAATAATGTGTTTTGTTAAAGGGGAAGTGGTGGTTTGAGGTTTGGAAGTCAAAAATGAGATCACCACAAAGAAAGTGCACTGCGCTACCGACAACTGATAAAAGCTCTGATATGTGATTTTTAGTCCTGGTTTAGTCTTGGTTTACTCCTGGTTCAGTCCTCCTGGTTTCATCTGTATTAAATCCTGGTTTGGATCTCAGTTGGTCCTGGTTTAGTCCTGGTTTAGTTCTCCTGGTTTTGTCCTGGTTCTGTCCTGGTTTAGGCCTGGTTTAGTCCTGGTTTGGTCCAGGTTTAGTCCTCCTGGTTCTGTCCTGGTTTAGGCCTGGTTTAGTCCTTGTTTGATCCAGTTTTAGTCCTCCTGGTTTTGTCCTGGTTTAGTTCTGGTTCAATACCCCTGGTTTAATCAGTATTCAAACCTAGTTTAGTTCTCAGTTGGTCCTGGTTAGTCCTGATTTAATCCTGGTTTAATCCTGGTTTTGGGAAATTTTAATCCTGGTTTAGTCCTGGTTTAGTCCAGCTTTAGTTCTCCTGGTTTTGTTCTGGTTCTGTCCTGGTTCTGGCCTGGTTTAGTCCTACTTTAGTCCTGCTTTAGTCCTCCTGGTTTTGTCCTGATTCAGTCCTTGTTTGGTCCTTATTTATTTTTAGTTCTGGTTTAGTTCTGGTTCAGACCTGAGTTAGTCCCAATTCCTTTAGTCCTCCGTTGGTCCTAGATGTGTTGGTTTATCCCGGTTTAGTCCTAATTCAGTCTTGGTTTAGTCGTGGTCTAGTTGTGTAGAATATTTGCCGTTGTTTCGGTTGGTCTCAGCTGCTCCTTTGACCCACTGCACAAACTCACTCATGTTTTTCCCATGACCCATTTCTGTGTTTAATCCTCACATCAAAACACCATTGTCTTTATAAACACAAGGCCAAAGTTCTGGTTCAGACTTGGTTTAGTCCTGGTTTAATCCTGGTTTAGTCCTGGTTGAGTCCTGGTTTAGTCCTTGTTTAGTCCTGGTTTGGTTTAGTTCTGGTTTGGTTTAGTCCTGGTTTAGTCCTGGTTCAGTCCTGGTTTTGTCCTGGTTTAATCCTGGTTTAGTCCTGGTTTAGTCCAGGTTCAGTCCTGGTTTAGTCCTGGTTTAATCCTAGTTTAGTCCTGGTTTAGTCCTGGTACAAGCAAAATTACAGAGAAATCACTGACTGTATAAAGAATTGGACTGAGTGTGACGTCACCCATGGAGTTCAGCTCCAGTCAAATGAAGCTCACGAGGCTAGCACTTATAGGAGCGAATTTGGAGCTCAGTTCCATTTTAAAAACTGGAATTTATTTACGGACAAAATAGCAAAAGAAAAACACAAGGATCATATAGAGCAGGTTAATATGAACATTTTAGGACCGGAGAGAGGGGTGACAATTTGAACCCAACTGGAGTCGATGGAGCCGGAAGCACGCCCATGAACACTTCCTATTTGGAACCATATGAGGAACATTGACGTTAAAAGCAATAGCACTATCATGAGGCTAACAGGTGCAGACCCTGCACCAGAAAAGTTACACAGTGCACCATTAACTAAACCTTTTCGTCCTGATTTGAACCCCGCCTCACTCCTCTGTCTGGATCGAAGTCTCCCTGTATACTCTGATGTAATGCTCTTACCTCACTCTCTCTCTCCCTCTATCTGCCCCCTCTCCTCTTCACTCCTGCCCCTCTATCAGAACAATGCCCCCTGTGACCAAGAGGATGGCATCACAGTTCTCGTGCCCTGCTCCAGACCCTCTCACCCGTCTCTTTGTCATCTCCGTGTCTGTGTATGTAGCACGGTTTGAACTACAGTATTTACTTCACATGAGCAAAATACAACTAATTTTTCCTTTGTTTTTCTTCATATTGTTTTAAAGGTGTTCTATGTAACTTTCCTGGAATGTTACACAGTATGACATTAAACAGCTCTGCCTTACTTATTCAATTACAGGTGATTTTATAGCTCAAAAATACCTAGAAAAACAAACTTTCTGACCATGAGCGGGGTCGCCTCTCCGCAGATCTGACCTGTAACTTGGTCTGGTTTGGTCTCCAAGTTTTATTAATGGTGCCATATTACAAAAAATTGACTTTTGTGAGCTTTAAGACATGTTAGAATGTTTGTTTCCTCCTCAAAAACACACCTGGAGTTGTGTTTTGTTTCATTCTGTTTACATCTGCAAAACTCAAAATGCTCTGTTCCAATTTGTGATGTCACAAAGCTGCAGTTTTTTCAGTAGAAATTGGCAATTCCAGGGCGGAAATCATCCAAATGATTCTAGTGAAGGTGTATGGAGTTTAAAAACACAGTGGAGCACTTCCTGTATTACACTTTGTTTTCAGTTTGAGAGAAGAACTCAGCCTAAATCTGCAGGTTTGTGCGTTAAACATGTGTGAATGAAACAAAACACAACTCCAGGTCTGTCTGTGATGAAGAAAAGTCATTTGACTAGAAGATAAAATACAAGTAAAGTTGTACTATGGGGTTTTTAAACTTCTTGTAATGTCCACACTATTTAACCACTTCAAATGACTCGGTTACCGCCTCAGGTCTCATTATCCAAGAGTCAAATTGTCCTTTTCTCTCTCTGTCCCTCCCTCCTTCTTTTTCCCTGCCTCTCTTTTCCTCTACTCTCTGTTTTTCTCTATCTCTCTCTCTTTCCACCCCCCTTCTCTCTGTCCCCATATCCCTCCATCTTTCTCTCACTCTTTCTCCCCCTCTCTCTCTCTATTCCGTTCCCTCTTTCTCTGCCCCCTCTTTTCACTCCTCTCTCTTTCTCTCCACTGTCTTTTTCTCCCTTCTCTCTTTCATTCCCTCTCTCCACTACCTTGTTTTCTATCCCCCTCTCTTTCTTTCGTTTCCTCGGTCTCTACCCCCTCTTCTCTCCCTCTTTCTAATTCTCTCTCTCTTCATTGCCTTGTTATGTCTACCCCCCTCTTATCTCTCTCTCTGTCTCCACTGCCTTGTTCTCTCTCCCCTCTCTCTCTCTGTCACTCTTTCCCTCTCACTCCCTTTACCCTCTTTCACTTGCTCTCTTTCTCTCCTCCCTCTCTCTTTCGTTCCTTTTTCTCTATCCCCTCCTCTCTCTCTTTCTCTCCTTCTCAACTGTCTTATTCTCTCTCCCCCTCTCTCTCTATTCCATTCCCTCTTTCCCTGCTCCCTTTTTTCTCTCATCTCTCTTTCTCTCCATTGCCTTATTCTCCCCCCTCTCTTTCGTTCCCTCTCTCTGTCTCTTTCTCCTCTACCTTGTTCTCTGTCTTTCCTTCCCTCTTTCTCTACCCCCTCTTCTCTCCCTCTCTCTTTCTCTCTCTCTCCACTGCCTTGTTCTCTCTCTCCTCTCTCTCTGTTACTCTTTCCCTCTCACTCCCTTTACCCTCTTTCACTTGCTCTTTTTCTCTCCTCCTTCTTTCTCTACCCCCTCTTCTCTCTCTTTCTCTCCTTCTCCACTGTCTTGTCCTCTCTACCCTCTCTCTTTATTCCTTTCCCTCTTTCTCTCCTTCTCCACTCGCTCTCGTTCTCTCTCCTTCCTCTCTCTATTCTGTTCCCTCTTTCTCTACCCCCTCTTCTCTCCCTCTCTCTCTCTTCACTGCCTTGTTCTCTCTCCCCCCTCTCTCTCTGTCACTCTTTCCCTCTCGCTCCCTTTCCCCTCTTTCACTTGCTCTTTTTCTCTCCTCCCTCTCTCGCTTTCATTCCCTCTTTCTCTACCCCCTCTTGTCTCCCTCTCTCTCTTCACTGCCTTGTTCTCTCTCTCTTTCTCTCTCTCGCTCTCTCTCTCTCTCTGTCACTCTTTCCCTCTCACTCCCTTCACCCTCTTTCATTGGCTCTCTTTCTCTCTGTGTCTCTCTCCATCCCTCCATCCTGCTGTCTCTCACCCGCATTAGCAGCAGGAGTCGTACACAAACAAACCCGAGTCACTTTTAACAAGCAGATCCTAATTACCTCTAAATGTCACTGCAGTTCGGCTCGTTCTAAATAAACTAGAGGGATACACACCTCATTATCACACCCCCTTCCACCTCTCTCAGGACTCCATCAAAGTACTGTGTAGTGACATACTGCATATCGCGTACTATGGCCGTATACATTTTCATAAACTTGGGTATGTGTGTGGGGATGCTGGCTCGTCCTGGGGGAAATTAGTTGACTCTACCTCATGTTTTTTAGCCTTAGCTCGGGCCCTCCTTCTCCCATAGGAAAACACTGCGCCGCCGCTAATTGCTAAACGCGCTGGGTGTTGCTGGAAACACTGTTGCAAAATGACACGGAAATTGGTGGGTTGAGTAAACAAAACGAAGACTGGAACAGGCTAAATATTATGATGGTTCATCCTGGTACCTGCATGGGGGTGGGAGCCAACATTTAGGCCGGGTTTAGTTATGGGTTAGGCCAGGTTTAGTTCTAGGTTAGGGTTTAGTTCTAGGTTAGGCCTGGTTTAGTTCTGACTTAGATCTGGTTTAGTTGTGAGTTAGGGTTTTGTTCTGGGTTAAATCTGGTTTTGTTCCGGGTCAGGGTTTAGTTCTTTGTTAGACCTGGTTTAGATCTGAGTTAGATCTGGTTTGGTTCTAGGTTAGACCTGGTTTAGTTCTGAGTTAGATCTGGTTTAGTTCTGGGTTAGAGTTTAGACCTGATTTTGTCCTGGTTCACTGAGTATTCATTGTCAGCAGTGGTTAGTTTCTATCAGAAATGCTTTAGATCTGGTTTAGTCCTGGTTTAAACTCAATATAGTCCTGGGCAAGACCTGGTTTAATCCTAGGTTAGACCTGGTTTAGTCCTGGTTTACTGCTACTCTCATGGTGTATCTATTGATCTCTCAGAGGTGCTTGAAGACCTGGTTGGATTAGTCCTGAGGTTTAGAGCTAAAGGACACATACAAGTTTTTTTTCATTCTCAGTTTATGGACAGGCTCATGTGAAGCTCAGAACCTCCAGAATTCCCTCCCTGAGCTGCAGACACTGCACCAGTACTGATTCATGATTGGTGCAGGTGCTGGGGTTTATATAGTGAACTTTTAGATCAGAGAGAGCCATTTTAGGTTTAAACACACTGGATTTCAGCACTGAACCTGGCAACCCAAATGAGAGAATTTCATCATGTCCAATGTTTTTGTAATTAAGAATAAATCAACACTGGAATTGTTCAGTCAAAGCTATGTAGGCTCTATTCACGTTTACCGGAAGACGTTTGGAAACATGTGGATGACGACTTCCCGACACTGGGCATATGATAAAACCGTGGATTCAGCAGCAGCGTCTTCACAACCTGCCAAAGCTTTACATGGAGGACGAGACTCTAATCGTGTCTTAAAAGTCGCCTACAGGCAGCTGGATGGAACTGTTGATCTGCCGAACATACAGTCACAGCTATTTTTTATTTTTTTTTATTAAGTTAGGCAAATTATAATACACAAATGAATAGGCAATTTATAAAAAGAAAAAAGAAAGAACACAGTGACATAGAGTTACTATCGCCAACAAGAACCCAAAGGAAGTCATCATCCTCGTGTTTCGAAACGTCTTCCGGTTTTGTGACGTAAGCGTGAATAGAGCTCATTTGATTTGAACATGAAATTTGAAGTCTTACCTTACCTTTAACAATAAACCAGGACAATCCATGTATTTTAAAGTTTTCGCCGTAGATTCTACCATAGTATCATCATCAGTAGCATAGTATCATCTCTATTCTAAAGTATAGGCTCTTTAAAATACTGTTACCTATAGTGTTTCTCCTTGAGCCTCACACAGAGCCCAGATGCCCTCCTCTCAGCTGCGAGTGAACCTTGTCCGGCTCCCTCTGTGCAGGTTAGACACATTTCCGCACCAGTCCACAGGATCCAGAGCGGAGCACAGGAGCTCACAGTGGAGATAGAGACGTCAACGTCAAGAGACGGAGAAGCAGAGTTTAGGTGTGGATGTTCTAAAAGAGTTTGGATTGTGTAATGCAATGTGACAATGGAGAGAACAACTAACGCCTGCTCCGGACTAAAATTTCCATGTATTTGCCCCATAGTCAAGTTCAAAAGACATCACAGAGGCTAACCAGCTAATATTTATTTTTATTTTTATTTATTTATTTTTTTTTTTATTTAATTTTTAGTTTTAAGACCAAAAAGCAAGATTTGGCGAAATGCTTTAATAACTTAATCAGTTTATAAAGTTTCAGAAACAGATTTTAAATGAAATGATAGGTCTTGTGGTCATTAGTTTCCACGTAGCTGATTAGCCCTGGACAAGATGACAAACTTTTATTTTATTTCATTTTATTTTTTCAGTAAGTCTATGGTAAAAATTACTTCTGGAACCTGGGGATGGGCGTTCAAAATGACGTCTTTTTATTGTGGCCAATGTTTTAATTGTAATTTACCTACACTACAGTTTGAGTCTCTCTTTTTCATCTTCCTTTCTCTCTTTCTCTCTCTCCTTCTGTCTTCTTTGTCGTCACGGTAACACAATAACAACAACTAGCAGGCTAACAGCACACTTCTCAGATATACGGACAGTAAAACGCTTTATAATTAGGACGACGAATAGATCTGTACTGAGGCAAGAGAAATTTTGTCCCAAATACATAAAAAAACAGATATGAATGAATGAATATCAGTAAAGTGAGACTTTTTTTAAACTTTTACTTCATTTTACTTCACTACATTTAAGAGCAGGTATCTCTACTTCCTACTCTACTACATCTTTGAACAGGACTGAAAAGTAAAAAGTACTTTTATTACTGGGACCTGGGGTTGGGCGTTCAAAATGACGTCTTTTTATTGTGACCAGCTTTTTAATTGTCATTTTCAACTACGGCCTACACTACAGTTTGAGTCTCTCCTTTTTCACTCCCCCTTTCTCTCTTTCTTTCTCTCTCTCTCTCCTTCTCTCCTCTCTCCCCCTCCCCCTTCTCTCTCTCTCTACTCCTCTCACCCCGTACCCCCTCCATCTCTGTCCATCTCTGTCCTTCCCACCCTCTCTCCTCCCTCCTTCTCTCCTTCTCTCCTTCTCGTCCTCTCTCACTCGGAGTTGGAGACAATAGCAGGACTGTCCCATGGCAGACATGTCTCGGCCATCTGTCTGTGAATGTAACACAAACACTGTCCCAAATACAACAACTACCCCCCCTCCCAAAATACACATGTCCCACTGACACAGAAAGTATTTATTTGAGCAAGTTTATATTAGTTTTTACTCCAGACATTAGATCTAAAGGATACATGTTTGAGTAACACTTTATTATTAGTCTCTCTATGTCTCCAAAGCTCAAAATGCTCTGTTCCACCTTGTGATTAGTAAAGATTGGAAATTCCAGGGCTTTTTTGTGTGTTTGTTTGGGAAATAAATACTGAAATCCATTTTTGTTCAGAATCTAGAATAGTGATGGATCAGTGTGAGTACCATAATCGTGACTCATGTACTTGCCACATCACCAGCCAGACTTTCTTGAAAGCGTTTTTATTTTCTGTACACAGACGACTCCACTGTCCACAGCTGGTAGAGGACTGGTGAGTTGTGTATCTCTTCTCCTCAGACTGTAGGACTGGCCCATACACAAAAGCCTTCAGTGGTCATAATGTATTGGCTTATGTTCAGAGCCTGTCACATGTGGAGTCCATACACAACACAGACACACAGCTCTGTCAATGTAGACTAAACACACTGGGGTTGTGTGTAAGACGAAACTTCTTATCAGTTTGTGTGCAGAAAAACAGCACTGTAAGGGTCATTTCTGCATCTGTGTTGAAAATAAAGGAAACACTAACAATAAGTTGCAACATAGTATAGCCCTGGAATAGTCAGTCTCTACTGAACTAAAGGTAAAAGGAGCTGTTAACTTGAAAAGGTTGAACTTTGCCGATGTAGACGGACTAATAATGCAGGATTACTCAGAGTACAGACTCTGTGTGTGCACAAGTCTCTCCATGGCCTAGCACCAAGGTATCGCTGACATGTTAGTGCCATATGAACCATCTGCACTCTGAGGACCTCAGGGACCGGCCTCCTGCTGGTGCCCAGAGTCACGACTAAACACGGGGAGTCAGAGTTTCAGATTCATGCAGCTAAAACCTGGAACAGTCTGAACATGTGAGGCTCAAAACAGTTCTGTTTAGCTCTGCGTCTGACTGAAAGGGTTTTATTTATTTATTAATGTTCATTTTATGATGTTTATGTATGTTCTGATTTGTTTGCATTGTGATTTTATTGTCTTTCTTATTCTATAAAGCACATTGAATTACTTTGTGTATGAACTGTGCTATATAAATAAACTTGCCTTGCCTTACTCAAAAGTGTAAATGAAACTACAATGACCAGATTTTTAAAATAAAAAACTGGGACACCCCTGGTTTGTGGTGGTTGGTAATAATAAAATTGTGAATCGAGTGTCTAATTAAGGAAAATTGTTCTACACTCAGCCCATTCATGACGAGCATGTGAGTCAGTGTAGTTACATTTTCTTTGAGTTTTGGTCATTTTTAAGCAGCTCTCTTTACTGTTGGCAGGGATCAAATTGGTCAAAAATAGGGACACTTGGGACATTTCTTGTATAAAACTGGGACAAATCAATGGTTTTGTATAAATCTGCTGGTACAGGGGACACAGGGCTCAAAACTGGGACTGTCCCGGGTAAACAAGAACGTCTGGGTCAAACTAAATGAAGCAAAACATAACTCCAGGTATGTTTTAAAGAGGTAACAACATTATAATATATATGACTTAAAGCTCCTAAGAGTCCATTTTGTGTAATATAGGAGCTTTATGTCTAATTAGATTTAACGTAGCATATTTCTGATTTCTGGTTGATGGGAAAAACCAGAGCACAACTGTCATTTTCTCCACTTTGTTTCCCCTTTGCACATCTGCATCTGTTGTTTCTCATCGCCACACACAGGGCCCATTTTAACACTGCCATTGACCATTGACACTGTCTCTACTGTGGCACGTCGCGACACAAAAGCTCTAGAGCGCCCCCACACCTGCATCGCACACACAGCACATTGTGGACATCTTTGAATGGCGTCACTTCGGCCTTTTATTTTCACTTTAATTCTCTTTCATTAGCGCAGCGTACGGCGCTACATGGGCCTGTACACTGTAGCGGGGACAGAGCTGGGCTTGTGTGCGTCTCTTTGACTGGAGACTGCGGTGAACGAGGACCAGTGAAGGCACCAGACACATTCACTGTCACCAGATGGCTCAGGGCTCAAAGAATTAGCTTTAGTTTTGTTCAGTGCATGTACAAGTTTATTTTTTGTGTTTTGAGACGTCATTATGTCATTAAAAGGGCCATATGATGCTGATGTTTCGTTCACACATGTTTAATTAACGCACAGACCCTGCATGTTTAGGCTGAGTTCTTCTCTCAATCTGAAAACACCCTGTTCCACCTTGTGATGTCATATGGTAATATAGAAAGTGCTCTACTGTGTTTTTAAACTCTACACATCATCACACCTAGAATGAATAGAATCACTGGGATAATTTCAGCCCTGGATTTGCCCATCTCTACTGAACAAAAGGCAAAAGGTAGGTGTTAACTTGAAAACTGCTGCTTGATGACATCACAAGGTGGAACAGAGCATTTTGAGCTTTGGAGATGTGGACAGACTTATAATATGCCTAAAGGGTTACTCAAACATGTGTGAATGAAACAAATTACACGTCCAGGTATGTTTTTGAGGAAGTAACGTAATTCTAAAAAAGCTCACAAGAGTCCATTTTGTGTAATATAGGACTTTTAATATTCCCTGGGGGTGTGATGCTAACTGTGGGCTCTGCTTTGTCTGCAGCTTAATTTGTGATTACAGTTCCATGGTCCCTAAATCCTGAGCCAGCACCTGCCTGCACCTGTCTGCACCCGTCGGGCTGGTGTGTATTTGGTGTGAGGCTATATGCATGGATTTTAGTGTACTGCTATGGGTGCCATTTTGGGGACTTTTGACCATCAAGGGATTGTAAATAGTTATAGAGAGCCTGCGCCTGTCTGCTCCTGTCTGCTCCTGTCTGGCTGCTCCATAGTACTGCTGCCGTGTGTGTTTTTGTGTGTATTTTGTGAGTACTACGCTGTGCACCCCGCGTCCTGTGCGTAGAGAAGGGCACAGCCTCTCCCTGCGGGTGTCATCGGACCTCTTCATTTACATACATTAGCATTAGCGTTAGCATCATGTCAAACAGAGGCCTGACAGCTCACACCACAGCGCCCGCGGCCGCCTGGACCAAAGCCCATTTCTGTGTGCACTCGAAAACTAAAGACAAAGAACTGCTAATATTATAAGAATAAATATCGTTGTTATAGGGCTGCTGCCACTAATGATTATTTTAGCAGTTATTTCTATTGTGCAAGAAGACTTTTGAAATACATTATCAGCCAAATAAAAGTTCAAATATGGAGCCTGACTGAAGGCGTCTAAATAGAGAATATTTAGGGCCCATGTTAAGCTGTTTTCTCATCTATTTTCTAATGTTGTTTCCTCATCACAAACACACTGTAGCTGGAGTTGTGTTTCGTTTCATTCACATGTTTAACACACAAGCCCTGTATATTTCGGCTGAGTTCTTCTCTCAAACTAAAAACACTCTGTTCCACCTTGTGATGTCATGTGGTAATACAGGAAGTGCACCACTGTGTTTTTAAACTCTAAACATTTGGTTTATTTCAGTCCTGGAAGTGCCAATCTCTACTGAACTAAAGGTTAAAGGAGCTGTGACTTGAGAAATACCTCTTCATGACATCACAAGTTGGAACAGAGCATTCTGAGCTTTGGAGATGTAAACAGACTAATAATAAAGGATTGTGTTTTTGAGGAGGTAACAACATTCTAAGTCAATTTTGCTTAATATAGGACCTTTAAATGCAATATTAATAAAAACCAGATTTAAAAACAAATAACAATTACGATGCTCAAAGTACAACTGTGATTATTTGTCATCTTAGGTTTTTGTTTTTTTATGAATTATTCAGTCCCACAATCTGGACATTTGTATTATAGACTGTTTATATCCTACACATCATATCTATTTGTATGGCCTATATAACCTTTAACCATTCTTCTAATGTACACCATATTTTAGTTTCATTTATACCCACTCAAAAGTTAAGCAGTTTTAATATTTTAACTGTGTGTATTATTATTCAAAAAGCAAGACTGCATGTTGTCATCATTTCAGATGGAGGACAGGGGCCTATAAAAGTCTACAAGAGATTTAGTTTTCCAAATATCCCAAATTATCCATAAATGTTAAACTGTATTTGCTATACTTATTGCTTATGACCATTTTAATTGTATGAGTTAAAGTCGTTTTAACTGACACAACTCATGTCTTTGCACGGCTGAATATTGGCACCACTTTTTGAAGCTAATGTGAAGAAAAAAATGTCACTTTTGTTTATTTAATTACAGAGATATGAGCCATAAACCAGGTCAACAAATCTGCAATCTGACAGTTACGCCGCAAATTCCACCTGAGAATTCTGACCTCCATCTTAATTTAAACTACCCGTGACTTCCACCTTCCTGTTATACGCCGCCATTTTGAGGACTTTTTTCCATTCAAAACATATCATATTTTGTTTTGAATCGCTATGGCTACGCTTCTAACTTTTCACTCTGCTCAAAAGTTGTGCTGTCACGCGAACGCAACCTCGAACGTCTTTGTGAAATTCGTATCATATTTTTCCACGCCGAACCAACCTGCCGCTGTACAGTTCCCCATATGTTTGCAGCCCTGATCGGAGGCGGTCATCATGGGACTGTCACCTCTTCGGGAGCGCTCGCAGATGGGAGGTTTTGCGCAGTGAAATAACTTTGGACCAAATCTCCATAATGTGGCCCGTAGTCGTGATTAAACACGGAGGGCTAGAGTGCGGCGATTAGCATGTTGTCAGGCAGAAGTCTCCGGGCCCGTGTATCTGACAGAGAGAGACACCACCTCCCACTGACCGCTACAGCGCCACGTAAACAACTAGTGTGTTTGCACCAGCGGGGGATACACACACCTGTGGAGAGGAGCGAGGGAGGGAGGAGAAGAGGGTAGAGAGAGACGAGGAAGAGAGAGGGAGGGAGAGAGAAGAGAGACAGAGAGAAACAGAGAGGGAAAAGAGGGAAAGAGAGAGCAGAAAGTGATGAAAGAGGGAGGAGAGAGAGAGATGGGGTATGGAGAGAAGAGTAGAAAGCAACAGCAGAGAGAGGTGAGGGTGAGAAAGAGATTGAGAGAGAGAGAGAGAGGAGGGGAGAGGGAGTGGAGAAGGGGGTAGAGAGAGATGAGGAAGGGGTAGGGAGAGAGGAGAAGAGGGAGAAAAAGAGGAGAGCGGGGAGAGAGAGAAGATAGGAGAGAGATAGAGAGTGAAAAGAAGGAAAGAGAGCAGAAAAGGGGGAATAGAGAGAAGAGATGAGAGATGGAGGAGAAAGAGGTGGAAAGAGACAGAGAGAGAGAGATGGGGCATGGTGAGAAGAGAAGAAAGTGACAGGAGAGAGAGGTGGGGGTGAGAAAGAGATTGAGAGAGAAAGAGAGAGAGAGGAGGAGAGAGGAGGTCGAGAAGGGGGTAGAGGGAGATGAGGAAGGAGGAGGGAGAGAGGAGAAGAGGGAGAAAGAGAGGAGAGCAGGCAGATAACAAGAAGAGAGGACATAGAGAGAGAGGAAAGAGAGGGAAAGAGAGTGCAGAAAAGGCAGCATAGAGGAAGAGGAGAAAGGGGGAAAGAGAGAAAGATGGGGGCATGGAGAGAAGAGAAGAAAGAGAGAGGAGGGAGAGGAGGGGGTGAGAAAGAGATTGAGAGAGAAAGAGAGCGAGAGAGAAGGGGAGAGGGGGTGGGTGTGGAGAAGGAGAAGAGGGATAAAGGAGAGCAGTGGGAGAGGGGGT
Organism: Taenioides sp. WSHXM2023; assembly: GCA_029959045.1. NCBI lineage: Eukaryota > Metazoa > Chordata > Actinopteri > Gobiiformes > Gobiidae > Taenioides > Taenioides sp. WSHXM2023. Next base: position 25,152,974 of record CM057099.1, read on the forward strand.
AGAAAGAGAAGAGACGTGATAGAGAGAGAGAGGGAGAAGAGTGGGAAAGAGAGAGCAGAAAAGGGATAGCTAGCATAGAGAGAAGAGATGAAAGAAGGAGGATAGAGAGGGGGAAAGAGAGGGAGATGGGATATGGAGAGAAGAGAAGAAAGAGAGAGGAGAGAGTGAGAGAGGGGGGGAAGAGAGAGAGAAGTGATGTGGAGAGAGAGATTGGGGCATAGAGAAGAGAAGAAAGAGAGAGGAGAGAGTTTGAGAGAGAGAGGGAAAGAGATGGGGGTGGTTGTGTGGAGAGAGAGACATGGGGCATAGAGAAGAGAAGAAAGAGGGAAGAGAGAGAGTGAAAGAGAAGGAACGACAGAGAGGGGGGCTAGAGAGAGAGGAGGGCTTAAAGGTTATGTGGAGAGAGAAATGGGGCGTAGAGAAAAGAGAAAAGAGGGAGGAGAGAGAGAGGAGAGAGAGAAAGAGAGAGCAGACTGAAGCGTCCCTGCCAGACCCAGTGGGGAGAGACAGCAGGTTAAGAGCAGCAGGAGGAGGTGTATTTTACCTCGCTCAGCTTCACTTCACAAGTTTCAAGGTGACACGGAGTTACTGCTTTATATTCACACCTCCTCCGGACACGAGCGCAAGGTTACGGCCAAATACTGCAGAGTAACTGACAGTTTAACTCTTCAAAGATTACGGGATTTTTATTCTGTTTTTCTAGGGGAACAGTCGACCCCCGAGACAACGAAGGATGGGTCAAATGCAGAGGACAGTGTAGAATGGGATGATGTCACAGTCACAGATGGAGGCAAAAGGTGAATTGTATGAAAATGTGAAACCTGATCATTTGTATCATCAACTAGACCCAAGAACTCACTGTATTACAGCAAAAATCAGCTTTTAAAATCTGCATTATTTGTTTTAGCTGCTCTATATTTGTATTCAAGAAAACATATTATGATTTTTTCAGGTATTTAGTATTAAATTACAACATATGAGTTTACATTTTGTTCATTAAACTGCTATTTTGATACATACAAAACATAAAATACGCCATTAGCTTAAAATAAAAAGACTTGCCTATTCAAAACGCCAGAACTGTTTTGTTTTTTGTTTTGTTTTTTATGTAACATTTTTAACGTTACATCCAAGTGAAAACCACAGTTTTCGTAGAGCTTGAACGCAGGACAATACAGGATTACTCAAAGTACAACTTTGAGTGTGGTAATGATGACGGGACACCAACACAGTCCATATGTTGATTTTGACATATGTCCCCAGGATCTGCCTTGTCCAATTCTGAGACCGATTTTGAGACTATGGCTTATCCAATACCCAATATCAACTGATACCATTACAGGGACTAACAATAAACGTTTTTTGTTTTTTTTTAAAATAATGCATGACAAATTGTGTTACGCAACAGTTTTTTTTCTCCCTCAAGTAACTTCAGAACAACTTTGTATAGATAGAAGCTCATTTTGTGACTTTCTGTGACCATTTTTTTGAAGTCGATTTCTGATCCAGGAAATTTTCAAGGATCGGCGCTGGTATTCGACACCGGTATCGGTATCGCCGCATCCCAACATTAAATATTATTGGTTGTGATGCCATCTGCGACGATAACCCAGTAAAGTTACCCCACTTTAGAGGCAGTCCAAGCTACCTACTGACCCACTGCCTTTAATCCAACCGCCTGCATTTCCTTATATATCTTTTATTAATACTTTCATCAGAATTCACCACGCTCTCCTTTCTCCTTGTTCCCGTGAAGTGTTTTGACTGGCGCGGTGACCCTGCCTTCTGCTTTTGCCATTCGACCCTGCCCCCCACCGCCCCCCCTGGCACCCCCTCTCCACCCCCCTGGCACCCCCCCCACGCCCCTGTCCCGTTCGCAGGCGCTCGCTGCCCTTGGTCTTAGCTTGTCCCGTCCGTGCTGGTCAGCAAAAGCTCGCCTTCTGCTGGCGCGTTCATCTGGGGGTTGTATCTGTCAGAGGGGTCCTTAGGGTGCTGCGGGGGGTGAGGTGTAGTGGCTCCGGTCCAAGATGGCGTCAGGCGGTGAGCTTAAAAACAGGAGGAGCTGGAGGGTTGGAGCAGCCGTAAAAAAGAGTGTTTTTGTAGATTTTGTCCTTGAGCAGACGAGCAGCAGATGGACAGGTTCAGAGCGGCGCCAGGAGAGGTAAATACAAACAGAAGGACGAATGTGAAGTGAGTGACAGGTTAGACTGCGCTTTTCACTCAAACATCACATCATTATTTTAAAGTCCCATCATGTAACTTTTAGTCAAAAAATAGATTTTTTTCTTTTTTATTTTCATTTTGTAACACTCTCTAACTTTTCTGTTAGAGGGTCTGTCACCAGCTTTTCTCCATGGAGGTTTTGCCTGGAATGTTCCACAGTATGGCATTACACATTTATTTCTACGGAGACAGCAGATGATGCCATAGGTTCAAGTTACACGTCAGATCTGTGGACAGGCGAGCCCACTCACAGTAAGAATGCAAAAACATATTATTGAGTAAATGCAAGATGGATATGTTTAATGCCACACCGGGACATTTCAGACAAAGCAACAACATCTCCATGGAGACAAGCAGATGGCGGAATCTCCACCAGAAAAGTTACACAGTGCGCCTTTAACTGCAATGAAAACATAAAAAAACATGTGTCTTAATTGGCCTGGAAATATATAAATATAAATATACATATAATATACTATGCATAAAATTGCGGAGAATTTTTCTTAGTATGGTTTTAATTTTCTCTTTCCGTGGAATCATGTAGGTAACATGCCACCTTCAGAATGTTACACAATGTTGCTTTAAGATTTAATAAAAAAAAAAAAAATCTTACCTCATTCTCCCCAGTTGATCATTTGGGTGATGTTGTATCTCCTGTTTGGACTTGGACATGAGCAGTGATATGCATATATACATATACATATACATATACATATACATATACATATACATATACATACACATACACATACACATATACATATACTACATATACATATAAACTCTACCTACAACAGCTACCTACCAACAACCTGTAAACAACGGCAAGAAATGTTATATTTGACTAATAAAAATATCTAACATACTTTGTACAGTCTTTAAACGGTCTAAAAACTGTATTCTTTGCAGGTAAAACTGTCAGTGCATTTTAGAAATTTTGTTTAGACCTACTGATATATTTTGACTGATATATAAAGGGATTTTTTTTGTGCTACGTCCTGTATTTTTTAGCTTCACCTTTAATATCTTTGATTTATAGTTATGCCCACATGTATAATCCATTTAAATGTGCTGGTGTGACTTTAGCGTTCCCTGTGTGTGTGTGTGTGTGTGTGTGTGTGTGCGTGTGCGTGTGCGTGTGTGTGTGTGTGTGTGTGTGTGTGTGCGTGTGTGTGTGTGTGTGTGTGTGAGTAATGGTCTCACTGTGAGTGTGTGAGTTTGCTCAGCTCTTCAGCACCACTACAATGATCTAGAGGCAAACACTAGACTCTATCCTCCATTAGACACATGAATGAGACACATTCACTGTTTACTATCATTCTTTCAAATAAAGGAGTCACTTTTCTGGTAAAGTGTCCACCACCTGCTTGTCTCCATGGAGATGTTATCGCTTTCCACAGTTCCACAAGTTAAATATAAAATGAGTGGCCAAAGTGCCGTGTCAAAGCCTGATCTGGTCAGATCTCTGAAGCTCAGCAGGGCCAGGCCTGCTTAGGACTTGAATGAGAGACCGCTGGGAATTCCAGGTGCCACAGTGGGGCGCTATTGGCATTGTGTCCTTAGGCAAGACATTTCAGCCACATTGCCTAGTAAGAATGTGGTGTGTGAGTGAAGGTGGTGGTCAGAGGGGCTGATGGCGCAGATTGGCAGTGTCACTTTTAACACCACTGAGTGTGGAGTGAATGAACAATGCAGCATCTGGAAAAGTGCTATATAAGAATAATGCAGTATTAGTACTAGTAAATATTCAATCACTGGTGTTTTTATTTCTTAAAAATACCTTGGAAAAAGCATTCTTATTAGGACACCTCTCCACAGATCTGACCTGTAACTTGGCCTGGTGGGAACTTGGCCTGGTGGGATCACCTGCTTGTTTCCATGGAGATAGACTGGTTCAGTGCTATACTGTGAAACCATCAAGGCAAGCAAGCAGGTGGGGCGCCCTCCACTAGAAAAGTTGTACAGTGCACCTTTAAATTATGAAAAAAATAATACATTTAGAATTTTAATTAATCTGTTTGACATTACAGTCCGCACAATCCTTCTACAACGTCAAAGTTTATTTCATGTCTGATGATGTGATAGATTCTATCACCCATGACAAAATATGACCAAATAGAAAAAGAAAACCCTAAAACAGAGTGGAAACCTACACGTTCTTATAGCACAGGCGTTTAGCACATACATGTCTGTATTGAATATTATAATACTAATGTTTACACTGTGGTTATTCATGGGCTTAATTCTTGACAATGATTGTAATAGTCGTAGTAGTAGTAAAAGTTGTAAATGTAATTGTATAATATGCAACACCTCTGATAGTTTAACTCTCTCTCCCCCTCCCGCTGTGGGGCGAGTGCAGTGGAGCAGCAGTAACAGTGAAAAACTAACCCGTCTCACTGAGGGACAAAAGACACCCCCTCTCACCCCTCCTCACCCTCCCCACACCCCCTCGGACCCCCGGACTCCCCACATCGACGACAAGCCCGCCTGCCAAAGCACTCCATTAACCCCAAAGAGCATCCCAAACACAGGGGAGGGGCCCTGACAGAGGGGAGGGGCCGGGGTGCGGTGCCTGTCAGGATGTCCCCGACTAGAATAGGGCAGAATAGAGCGGCCAATGTGTGATGTGTTAACTGGAATTCCTCTGTTCCAAGGCCAAACCGGGGCCAGAGGTGAGAGCAGGGGTTGCGAGTTCAATGCCACAAACACTGAGCACGACTGAAAGACGTGGGATCAGGCGCATTTGCAATTGTAACTTTCCACAGCTTAAAATTCAAGTTCAGATTTGTCTGTTTTGTACCAACTTTTCTCTTTACTTAGGTTTAAAGGCGATGCACCTGATTTTTATTGATTTGTCTTAAAAATGTATAAGACACAACTAGTTCATTTTAAAAGGTTTGCAGTGATTCAAAGTTACTCCTCACTTACCTCATGCATTCTGAGCATCCTAATTCACCACAATGAATTTATAAGCACTTTTTACTCTCTGATTTCAATCCTCTCAACCTAAACCTCAGTCAATCATGAATCAGTGCTAGTGCAGCATCTGCAGCTCAGTGAGTGAATTCTGGAGGTTCACATGAGGCTGTCCACATACTGAGAAAACGTATATGTGTCCTCTATCGGCAGGTTAAGGCACTGGCAGGATGAAGGTCAGGAGCTGTATTTTTTTTCTGTAGTTTTACACGGCATTTTTTAACTAAAATACAGTTGAATAAATGCAAGTTACATAAGTTTAATGCCATAATGTGGAGCATTTGTAGACAGTAACTACATTTCCATGGAGACAATAAGCAGTGGACTCCCAACAGAAAGGTTACAAAGACGTGTTCCCACTGTTCAGTTTGGAGCGCATCAGTACGGGAGCCAGACGTGTGCATTGTCTAAAGTGAATCGTAGTTCCCCGTGTGAGGGCTCTGAAGCAGAGCCTGCAGGGGACAAGCTCCAGAGGGGTCAGGGGCCAGTATGGTACAACTCCAGGCGTGGTTATCCACCAAATGAGATGACTGGACAAGACAGAACACAAAATCAGGAGAAAACAAGATGGCAAAAAGCAGATATAAATAATATAATAATCTCTCACCAAACTCTGACTTTGATCTTGTGATAAACCACTGTAATTCCAGTCCAGTCTCATATGTTGAGCCGACATGCTCCCAAAACAAAGCTAACATGAATCTAACAGCTGTTTCCTGTGTATGGTTCACATCACTCATGTATAAAGATCCAATATGATATTACCTCTTTATAAAACATCTAACCTCTAAGCCGACGATAAACAGGAAGTTTCATGTTAGCTTTATAACTTTAACCTCGCCTCGCAGCCACAAACTTGGAATTACTAAATGTATTTTTCTTAATTGCTGAGATCAGCCCCACACTTACAAGTATAATTCAGATATAATTTAGATTTTATATATTAAATTAACATTAGTAATGTTTGGGTAATGTCAAAACACAACTGGGTAATTGAGTAATTGAGCACTAAGATTCATATTCCACTTACCCTTGACTAAGACCCAGGCTCAGATTTGGAGAAGGGTCCCTGCCCCACTGCTCAAACGTCAAAATGTCAAACGTAGAACACACGATCTCCCTTATCTCTTGATCTGTCTGAGTGTGGATGTCCTCCCTGTGTTTCTGTGGCAGAGTGGTTATCCTGTCTCCTCTCAGTAAGGAGGCTGTGGGTTAGACTCCTGTGTGTGACTGTGGCAGAGTGGTTAACATTGTACTGTGAATAGACATTAGCATCAGTGTGGTAACTCTTAATGGCACCAATAAAACCAGTGTCTAATCTAATGGGCTGTTTCCTTTGTGCTTCGTTTGAACAGCTGAAGTCTAAACCATTTACATCAAATTTACACTTTCACATTTACATGACCACTACAGCAGAGTTTGAACTGGGATTTATCATTTATCATTTACATTTTCCTTTACATTTGGGCATTTAGACAGTATGTGTTAACCAGTCATGAAGAATTTTCAGTGTATTTATTTAGTTATGTTAACTGCAAAAAATTTAATCAAAAAAAGTATATATTATTTTAGTTTGGATGAAGAAAAACCCAACTTTGGACAACCTACTGAAAAAAACATCCCTCATTTCCATATTTTTATATATACATTTTGCACATTGCTTTGCCTGGTATGTTGTAAGTTTGGCATTTAACTTATGTTATCTATGTCTATAGAGACAAATAGGTGACACCACCAGGCTAACCCCACCCACAATAATGTATGCTTTTCATGATTTATTTGAGAAATAACACTCAACTGAAACAATATATATTTAATGCCATAGTGTGGAAGATTCTAAGTTAAGCAAACACATATCCATAGTGCTTCTTTAAAGAGGGGATATTTTACTTCTGTGGAATATTAACCATTAACACGTAACATATTTAAATCACCCTGTTACATTTTAATGTTTGGAAAATCCTATATTCACCGTATTTATCTGTTTTACAAGTTTCACTTTCATTTTTGGCAAGTCAAAAGTCATAAAATCGGCGTGCGTTCTGCAAATGCACATTGCATCAGACTTGTAAAGCTGTAACTAACTCACCAGCCTCTGCATTCCAAATAGGAAGTGAGCATGGGCGCGCTTCTAGCTCCATCGACTCTGGCTCCAATTGACTTATATATTATATATTGAAAAATTGTCACCCTCTCTCTGTAACTGTTGCTGTCAGGCTCTTCATTTTGGTCTTAAATGTTCGTATGAACCTGCTCTACTTGGTCCTGGTGAATTTATTTCACTATTATGTCCGTAAATAAATTCTATAGCTCCAAGTTCACCTCTATAACTGCTAGCCTCTGTGAGCTTCATTTGACTGGAGCCAAACGCTATGGGTGAAGTCACACTCCCTTACTCCACTTTTTTATACAGTCCATGATATGGTATGGATGACATCTAAAACCTCCTCAGGTATATTTTTGATGAGGGAACAACATTATAACACGGTAGAAAGCTCCAAAAAGTTGATTCAGCATTAACAGCCCCTCTTTAAATCCCCCTTGAACAGTTTCTCATGATTGGGAGCAGTGTGGTGGGCTGTAGTTGAGATGTTTTGTGGGTGAATGGGTGACGGGAGGGTGGGACCAGGGACGAGGCGAACACGCTGCTTAACGAGCCCTTCCTTCACCCCAGTGTCTCTCCAGTGTGTCCCAAAGCAGGGGTTAAGGCTGGGACGTGATTTAGGGCCGTGAATGGGGGTCCCGGGACCAGTGCATTGTGGGTGGGGGGCTGAATTTATGACACCCGGGACACTTCCTCCGAGCACCCAAAGGACTCCCCACGATGCCTGGTTGAGTGCGGTGAAAAGGGGCTGGAGAGGAGCGGGCTGGTGGGACACTGGGACAATACGGAGACGCATGTTGTAAAGTCAGGCTCAGATTTAGACAACAAAACAGGTCCAGGCTGAGATCCAGTTAAGACCATTCAGAGACAAGAGGTCCTCCATGTGAGAGACCACGGGGACAGGGACAGGGACAATTTGGCATTTGAGTTATCTATCTAAGAAATATTCAATTATACGTGTTTTTCCTGTTCAAATTAACCTGGAAATCATGTGTTCTTTCTTTGAATGGGGTCGCCTCTCCACGGATCTGACCTATAACTGGTGGCAGACAAACACATACAAAAAAAAAACATTAAAAGGTGCACTGTGTAGCTTTTCCAGTGGATGGTCCGTCACCTGCTTGTCTCCATGGAGATGTTAAAGCTTTACCTGGAAAGTTCCAAAGCATGGCATTAACCTGACTGAGCTAGTATTTATTTAATTGTGGGTGTTTTTAGTGCTCAAAAATACTCATAGTGTGTTCATACTGTGGGTGGGGTCGCCTCTCCACAGATCCCACCTGTAACTTGGCCTGGAGGTGTCATCTGGTGTTCTCCATGGAGATAAATACATGAAATGCAATAACATTTCAATAGAAACAAACGTGGTCCCTCCATCGCGGTATTTTTTTGGCACTTTATAATATTTTAAGGTTAAGGTACACATTATTGTCCTCGTATGGAAGTCCTCTGCATTTGACCCGTCCTTCAATGCTGCTGGAGCAACCTGTCAGGGGACCCATCTCCAGATATTGAGTGCTGCGTTTATGAGGAAAACCAGAATGCCCAGAGGAAACCCACCCAGACACAATGAGAACATGCAAACTCCACAGAGAAAGGCCCGGGCAACCTGGGAGTCGAACCTGGAACCTTCTCACTGTGAGCTAGCCACCATGCTGCTTTAGTCTTCCATGGTGTCAATAATACGTGTTAAATTGTGACATTTCCTCTAACAGTAATCATAACACTTAAACTTTATATGCTGAAGTTGTTCCACGTGTTGTAAATCAGAGCTTTTCCCACCACGATATGAGGCTCCAGAGCTGGTTCACGAGCTGGACGACTGAGGGCCATAAACTGGAACTGTCTACGGCCTCCATTAAAACTCATGTCCTCAACACAAACAGGCTGTAAACCAAACAAAACAGACATCACTAAAACGGTACTAGATACAAAATAAAGGTCCCATATTACGCCATTTTCTGATTTATGTTATAATATTTCCTCGCCACAAAGTTTTGTTTTGTTTTACTTAGCCTGAGTTCTTCTCTCAAACAGAAAACACCACATTATGATGTCATGTGGCAGTACAGAAAGTGCTCCACTGTATTTTTAAACTCCATACACCTTAACTTGAATCATTTGGATCACTTTAGCCCTGGAATTGCGGATGTCTACTGAACTAAAGGTAAAAGGAGGCCATTAACTTGAAAATTGCCGCAGATGTTGAGGTCAAAATATGTCTGCTGCGTGTTGTTTGCATCTAATTAAAAAAATATTTATTGTCCGATAATCTGGAAGTGCACGTTAGCTTGCTAGTTGTTGTTAGCTGTGCACTGGTCTCTGAGAGTTGTGAAAAGAGAGGGAGAGAGAAGGAATTAAAGGAAATGTAATGTAAGTGTAATTTGAATTGCTGAAATGTTGATTCATATAAAGAAGATATAGCAGAAGGAAAGAAGAAAGGAAAGATAAGGGAGAGGGAAAAAGAGGAGGAGAGGAGGGCTGTTAGCGTCATGACAACAGAAGTAACGAGGGCCAGGCCGAACAGAGACAGAGGAGGACAAGATGTTTAATCCTAACAGACATAAAGCAGCTATATGTAAATGAATTGGCCTGCTCTGGACATTCTTTCTCTCTCTCTCTGTTTCTCTCACTTCTCTCACTTCTCTCACTCTGTGTCTCTTCTCTCTCCCCTCTCTCTCTCTCTCTTCTCTCTCTGTTTCTCTCTCTTCTCTCACTGTCTCGCTGTTCTCTCTGTGTCTTCCTCTTCTCTCTCTCCTGTCTCTGTTTCTCTCTTTTCACTCTGTCTCTATCTTTGCCTTTCTCTCCTCTCTGTCTCTCTCTATCACTCTCATCTCATTCCAACGTCACCATTCCTCTCTTTCATTTCCCTGTCTATCTCTCTCTCGTACCTTCTCACCTTTCTTCTCTTCTCCAGCCTCTCCCCTCTTTCTCTCTCTCTGTCTGTCTGTCTCTCGTCTCTCTCTCTCTCTCTGCCTCTCTCTCTGTCCGTCTTTCTTTCTCTCTCTCCTTATCACTTTCATCTTCTCACAGTGTCACCATTCCTCTCTTTCATTTCCCTCTGTCTATCTCTCTCTCATGTCTTTCACCCTTCTCCTCTGCAGCTTCTCTCCCTCTTTCTTTCTCTCCATACCCCAATCCCAGAAGAAGAAGAAGAAGTTTTATTGGAGGAATGGATGTTTCTATATTTGCATATTATTTACATATGCATATTCATCATTTTAAGCATAGTTTTGATGGTCGATAATTTGTCTAAGAAACTGCTATTCTAATCAAAGGGACCTGTTCATTCTCTGAACTACCAACTGTTATTGTGTCCTTGAGCAAGACATTTCCTTAACCATGCCTGTATGAATGCTCAAATGTGCACTGTGGTATCACTTTGCTTGAAATGTTTCACAGTATAGCATTAAACATACTGTACTGTATGTCTAACTTCATGTTGACAAGCAGTTGATGCCACTGCTTCAGATCCACGGAGAGGAGGCTCTGCTCACTTCAAGAATGCATGTTTTTCTAGGTATTTTTCGAGCCATAAAACAGGTAAATGAATAAAGATAAATTAGCTTAATGCCATACTGTGGAACATTCCAGACCTTCCAGATCTTCATGGAGAAAAGCAGGTGATGCACTTCTCACCACAAAAGTTACACAGCGTACCTTTAAGAGTGATTGTGGCAGTCAAAGGCACAGATTGGTAGCCATTTCTACATCAGCCTGCCCCAGGATATGCGTGACTGCAAACCCACACCGATTTTAACTGAGCGTTGAATGAATAAAGCACAAAATGTAATGGGACTTTGAGTGTCTTGAAAAGCGCCATACAAGCCTAAAGCATTATGTTTTATTGTTACATCTGTTGAACTGGCTGGTCTAATTTTCTGCTCCCTTCTATGCGATTCATTCATTACAAAACACTATTATAAAGCAGCTATATGTAAATGAATGGCGTCAAGTTTCCACCATGTAACTTTGATCTGTGGACCAGCCTCTCTTGCTCCTCTTGGACAGAATCAAGCCTTATTTAACCTAATCTCACTTAATAGCATCCAGTGAAGCTATTGTCCACCGCCTGCTCCATTCACGGCTCTCCTTTCACCCAAACTAATCCTCCTTCTGTCCAGCCAGGCCAATTATGGGGCATATTTAATCTACGACACGATTATGAGCGAATTTAGCTTGTTGCCATGTTGAGGAAGAAAACTCCCAAGATGCTTTCGGTTCTTTTGATCTAGTTTGATACACTGTAAAACAAAATTATGTCTTTTGTGTATGAGTTAAAATGGCCCTCAGAATTAAAAGTTTTGATAAGTTATGATTTATGTAGTTAGGCCTACACCTAGACTTGCACAAGGCTGGAATGGGCTACGAAACCATAAGCAAGAAGCTGGTGTTAAGGAGACAACTGTTCGAAAATTTAAGAAATACAAAATGACCATCGATCGACCTTGGTCTGAGGCTCCACACAAGATCTCACCTCATGGGGTTTCAACGATCATGAGAACAGTGAGAAATCAGCCTAGAACTACACAGGAGGAGCTCGTCAATGATCTCAAACCACAGTCACTAAGAAAACCATTGGTAAAACTTTACACCGCGATGGATTAAAATCCTGCAGTGCTCACAAGGTCCCCCTGCTTAAGAAGGCACATGTGCAGGCCTGAAGTTTGCCAATGAACACCTGAATGATTTAGAGAGTGACAGGGAGAAGGTGCTGTGGTCAGATAAGACCAAAATCGAGCTCTTTGGCATTAACTCAACTTGCCGTGTTTGGAGAAGAGAAATGCTGCCTATAACCCCAAGAACACCATCCCCACCGTCAAGCATGGAGGTGGAAACATTATGCTTTGGGGGTGTTTTTCTGCCAAGGGCACAGGACAACTTCACCACGTCAACGGGAGGATTGACGGAGCCATGTACCGTTAAAATCCTGAGTGACAACCTCCTTCCCTCCGCCAGGAAACTGAAAATGGGCTGTGGGTGGGTCTTTCAACATGAGAATGACCCAAAACATACAGCCAAGGCAACAAAGGAGTGGCTCAAGAAGAAGCACATTAAGGTTATGGAGTGGCCCAGCCAGTCTCCAGACCTTAACCCTATAGAAAACCTATGTAGGGAGCTGAAGCCACGAAACCATAAAAATTTAGAGATGATCTGCAAAGAAGAGTGGATCAAAATTCCTTCTGATATGTACACAAACCTGGTCATCAACTATAAGAAACGTCTGACCTCTGTGCTGCAAACAAGGGTTTTGCCACCACGTACTAAGTCTGTATTTGTATTTGTATTTGCCACCAAGTACTAAATATGTATTTCACTCAATGAAATGCAAATCAGTTTATATATTTTCTTTAAAGTTATTTCCTGGATTTTCTCTCAATGTTAAAATAAAAATGCCATTAAAATTATAGACTGTTCATTTCTTTGTCAGTGGGCAAACCTACAAAATCAACAAGGGATCAAATACTTATTTCCTCCACTGTAAAACTTACTTCTAACTAACTTATTTGTACCATTTTTGCAGTGTATCTCATTCACTGCACATTGGCGACACATTTTCTGGCCGTTTGAACATATTGTGATTGCGAGTGACCAGGCACCCACATCTCCACAGACCCACGGAGAATAGAGAGGGGTGAATGATCAAAATACGGGCTCTTTCTTTGGGCGGTAATTGCAGCGCGGTTTTGATCTTTTGCTTGTTTCCAGTTTGAATGGGACTAAAGGGGTGAAGACTGAGGAGGTGCGGGGGGCCGAAGATGTCTTTTCAGGGTTTTGTGGTTGGAGAGCACAAGAAGTGTTGGAAGGACATTTACACCTGTGGATTAGCAACAAGAGCTACTGGGGAGATTGACCAAGCTGTGGTGAGAATATGCAGGGATATTAAAGATGATGATGTGATGATAAGTTGAGTTTTGTGTAGTTTTTTGGCTGTCTTTTTTTCACCATTTTCCATTTCAGGTATTATCTCCATTCTGATCATTTGCTTTGAATCCAAACGAATGAATAAAATTTAAGTATTTATTTAAAATCAACATTTTATTGGTATTTCTAACAGGTGTAAACATTTTTGAAAGAATGATGTAGTGATGTAGAAGTGATGTGATCTATGTAATTGTAATGCTACTTGTAAAAAATATAAATTAAAATTAAAAAATAAGGGTAGAAAATAGTGGCTGATGGGTGATGAACTGACAGTATTTTCACAGTTTTGTTTTTTTTTTTGTTTTTTTTTACTTATCTCCATAGAAATGTTATTGCTTTGTCTAGAATGTTCCACAGTATAGATTAAATCTGTCTATCACGAGGGAGACAAGCATGTTACAGCGCTACGCTACGTTACGGTTCAGATCTGTGGAGAGTTGCCCCTATTCACAGAAGGAATTATTGTATTTTAGAAACACCCGTAACGAATAATGCGAGATGTATTTGTTTAATGTCATACTTTTGGACAACTGTTTTTCTCATTTTCTTACCTGGACGAACAGGTGATGGACCCTCCACCAGAAAGCACCATTAAATAAATAATATCAACATTATATATGCATCCTTCCTAGTCATTCAAGCATCCATTTGAGTTTTGAACAATGGGAATGAATTCATCTAAAACATTGTATCCATGCAGAGAAACTTTATATTTGAACAAAGACAGTACAATATATACTCAAAGAAAAAGTTTATTCAAATGCATTAATCACAAAATATAAAAGTATAAATGTTGTCTCAGTATTTCATCTGAACTTAGCGCCATTTCATAGTACAGTTTTTTCACTGGTCTTAATGTTGTAAATTAACCCTGTAATATTTGAACAAAAATGCATACAAAGAATTAAAAAATATATATGTACAATAGGTTAGTAATAATAATAATAATAATAATAATAATAATAATAATAATAATAATAAGTGTGTTAAAATTGTGTCAAAAATGAGTAAAAAAAACTTATAAAATCTAATCAAAAGTAGCAAAAAGTGTAAGGCGTTTTGCATATTGCTTTCAGATGACATCACAACAGCCATCATTCTTATACTGAGAACTGTTCTTTTGCCGAAACTGGGATAATGCACGATAAAACTTTACCACTAAGATATAAAAATATTTTGAACATTTTGCATTTCTTTTTAAATTCTTATAATAAAATACCACAGGACCTAAGGGACCGGCCTCCTGCTGGTGCCCAGACTCAGGACTAAACACAGGGAGTCAGAATTTCAGTTTTATGCAGCTAAAACCTGAACATGTGAGATAAGGTTCTGTTTAGCTGTGCATATGACTGAAAGTTTTTTTTATTTCGCACTCTTCTCTCTCATTTAATGTCTCTCTCTCTTTTTTAATATTATGATGATTATTTATGTTCTGATCTGTTTATATTGTGATTTTAATGTATTTCATATTCTGTAAAGCACTTTGAATTACTTTGTGTATGAATTGTGCTATACAAATAAACGTGCCTTGCCTTGCCAAATATTTTCAACTGGAATTCTTTTCTCCTGTCTCTCTTTGAACATCAGAATATTCAAAAACCAGAAAAATAAAGTTTCAGTCTCTACTTTGGAAATCTCATTGGCGAAGTTGCATGACTAAATCGTAACAAAACAGTATTTCATGTTTTTGTGTTTTTCCTCATCCAATAAAACACATTTCTTATAGCTAAACTGTTACTACAAAAGTATCTACCATACATTTTTAAAACTGTGGTTGTCAAAAGCTTTGCAAAGTTAACAATTCAGGAGCAAAATCGGTTAAAATCATAACTGAGTCTTATTTTCGTATTTTGTGTTGACATTTTGATTTGGAATTGAAAATTGTTCATAATCAGGCTCTACTTTGGAAATCTCGTTGGTGACGTTGCGTGACTAAACCTGGGCAGCCTGCAAACTCCACATGGACAAAGGCTCCCCCCTGTGCTCCCCCACTGTCCCGGGACAATCATGGCCTCTACCTGACCAGACGGGGGCGCTATCACTGGACATTTCCCATTGGACGAAGCGACACTGGATGACTGCGCTATGAAAGCCTCTTGAGTAAGCAGAATTTGAGCCGGATTGGACACTACCGGCCAGCAGCCACCTGTTAGCAACAACCTGGGAATGGGAGCCGAAGTCACGCCAACGCTGCTAACCTCTCCTAGCAAACGGCGCATTTCTTGCAACGAAGATCCCAAAAGCAAGATGTAATTTCTTGCTAGAACTAAAGTCGAAATTTTGGACAATCTTCTCCCAGGAGTTTGAGAAGTTGGGTTCGTCGCGTAGGGTACCATGACTTCTCGTAGCGCGTCCATGGCAACGTTCAGATCTTGCATTCGTTTTCGCTCACGGCTGTTGATTTTGCGTCTTAGCTCCAGTTGCTCCTGAGGGTTGAGGTCTCTGTGGGGTTTCGGGGGGCGGTGGAGTCCGACCATGGGGGGGGGGTGCAGGCGGGGGTCCAGGGAGAAGCCAGGGGGGCAGTGAGGCATGCTGGGTAAGTCTCGAGGGGGAAGAGGGTGGCCTGGGTGGGGGTTCATGATCCAGTAGCAACGTAGAGGTCTTTTATATTAGAGGAGGGGATTGTATTTGATTGAAAACTTTCAAATTTAGTAATAATTTATGCTTAAAACAAAAAAATTTACTCAAAATTTGCAATATAGATTTCAGCAAATTCAAAGTTTTTCCATTTGAGTTGTTTACATTTTAAAACTGGAGATCAAGTTGTAAAAATCTTACGTTCAATGAAATTCACTGCGGAATCGTCCAGTGAATCAAAAAGTATTTCGCAAAGTTAAGAAAGGAGAGACTTCAAAGGCAAAAATCCTTGCAAACTTATGTAAAATTGTCAAATTATTACTCAATATTTCCACTTAGAAAAATGCTATATGAAGGTAAGGTCGAAATTTCAAGGTAGAACTGTCAAATCAAAAATGTTTCTAAAAAGAGGGAAAAATAAAAGTCTTCAAAGCAATAATCTTTCTTATCAAGACTCAAAAATTAATAAAAATTTGCAATGGAATTTTCTTCATTTTCAAGTTTTTCCCATGTGAGTTTTATTTACATTTTAAAAGTCAAGTTTTACAAAAAAAAAAAAAAAAATACATCAATACATCATTCACCCCTATGAAAAAATGCCAGCATGAAAATAATATTGCAGTCCTTTGAAAGTCCAAGCAGAACGATCAAACATTTCTAAAACGTTCTGAAAAACGGACAGTCCGATGCAAAAATTCTGAAATCAAAAAAATAATAAAAATCAAAAAGAATTGGAAAAAAAATTAAAAGAAAATGTAAAAAAGAATCCAAGATAAATTTCTCATAAATCTTTGCAAAAACCGTTGATAATTTCCTCTGTCAATAATATCCATTCAGATGCGTTCAGTGAGAGAGAGGGCTTAGCTGGTTGACTCCTGGTTTTATCTCATGTCAAGGCTCAGAAAAGTGTAATCTGACTCTAAGCATCTCCTAAAGTGGCTCCAACATCTCAGCTCCTCCCATCAGCTACACACAACAGCTAAAGGTCTTACTAGTATATTACGCAAAATGGACTCTTGTGAGCTTGAAGCCATGTTAAAATGTGATTTCCTCATCAAAAACATACCTGGAGTTGTGTTTCGTTTCATGCATGTTTGAGTAATGCTGCATAGTTAGTCTATCTACATCTCCAAAGCTCAAAATGCTCTGTTCCACCTTGTGATGTTGTGGAGCTGTAGTTTTCAAGTGAACAGTTACATTTTACTTCAGTAAAAGGAAATTCCAGGACTGAAATGATCCAAATGATTCCAGTGATGATGGAGTTTAAAAACTCAGTGGAGCATTTCCTGTATTACCACATGACGTGATGAGGGAACAACAATAAAACATAGATCATAAAATAGTGTAATATGGGCCCTTTAAGCATTATACATTATATGTTATTAGATTAAAGCTGCACTATGTAACTTTTCTGGTGGAGGATACGTCACCTACTTGTAACTGCCATGTTTTGCTTGCTTTGCCTGTAATGTTCCACAGTATAGCGCTAAACGTATATATCTCCATGGAGACAAGCAGGTGACACTACCAGGCCAAGTTACAGGTCGGCTCCGTGGAGAGGCGACCCTGCTCACAGTAAGAATGCATGTTTTTCAAGCAATAAAAACATATGTATATAAATAAATGAAAGATAGATATGTTTAATGTCATATTCTGGAACATTTCAGGCAAAGCAACAGCATCTCCATAGAGACAAGCAGGTGGCAAACCCCCACCGGGAAAGTTACATAGTGCATCTATAAGTATTAAAGATTTCATCATTAGTCAGTTGTCAGATTTATTACTTTTAATTTATATTTTTTTCATCCAATAAAAAACATTTCTTATACCTAAACTGCTACTGCAAAACTATCTATCATGCATTTTTAAACTTGTGGTTGTCAAAAGCTTTGTAAAGTTAACAATTCAGGAGCGAAATTAGTTAAAATCATAACTGAGTCTTAACAGTTTGATTTGGAATTGAAAATACTTCATAATTACTTGCATAATTAAAATATAATGAATTTTTTGCCCAAATTTCTTCAGTAACTACATTTTTTGTCAGCTTCACATTCATACAGTTTCTACTATGGCAACATTTGACTAACATCTATTTACAAGGCTTTGACAATTTAATTCCATTTTCAACAACAACCATTAAACAACCGTGAAGCTTTTAACTCCTGCTCCTTTTGTGTTCCAATCAGGTATTAGCCGCATTAGGTTCGGCGCTAATCGTGTCAGAAAACAGTTTTGGCAGCCCCTGAATAGAACCTGCTGTGTAAATGGCTGGATTTGAGGTGGCTGTTCATTTATCGCCCACGAGTCACGGGCACGGCTCCAGCCTGGCACCACAACGTGCCCATTCAAGCCCCAGCCACAGGTGAAACTGCTGGGGCACTGCCAACCTCAGACCTCCCCATTGAGAGGGCATTGTGGAGGTAGGGAGGCAGGAAGGATGGCACTTGAGCCCACAGAAAGCACCTTGTTTTGGGGTGCGTGGACGAGGTAGAGGAGGGTGTCCGGGTGGGTTTGGTGTGAATGGGGAGGAAGGCAGAAGGACCAGGCACCTGCACAGAAACAGAGTGAATGAATGAGAGGGGCATTGATGGTGCAGAGGTTAGGGTCAGGTCATACGCAGTCATAGTAGTCTAATTGCAGTTTAAAGGATGTGGCTGTCTTCATGTTAGTCAAACCATAGTATAGTTTGGACTTTGCAAAAAACAAGCCTTGGAGAAGACAGATACTTTTTTAGGTATTAAAACATACATTTTAAAGACCTAATGTGCTTGTGTCTGCTGTATGGGTCATTATGTTGGACATTTTAAATAGAAATATTCATCTAAAACAAATCTAAAAAGAAATAAGTCCGCTGACTCCTGCAGTAGAAAACTGTGGTCCCCAGTGGGAGCCGTAAACATATATACATATACTATTGAAAAGTGGCTATGTGGCATTGTTGGGACCAACATGCATGACCCAGAGTCAGAGTTTTCTGAGAAATCACACAAAGTACAGAACTGTGGGTGGAGATAAGGGGTCGGTGAAAACAGGAATTTTCTTAGCACTCAAGTCTTCAATGCAGGACAATACAGGATTACGCAAACATACATGAATCACTCAAACAACATCTTTGAGTGAGCAAATGATGAGGGAACACTGTTATAACAGTCAGACACTCATAAGTCCATTTTGCATTGGTCCAAATCTCTTTTATGGAAATGGTGTTGTAGCTTTGCTTTTTATATTGTGAAGTTTAAGTTCAGTTTGCCCTGCAAGTGTCATTAGCTTATTTGTTTATTTGAACTGCCAACTCTAAACAGTGAAAATGGATAAATAAAATGTAGACTTCCATTTCCCCTGTCAGACAGATGGTGCTATACCCAGTGAGTCATGTCCATTGAGGATACAGGAGGCATCTTGTGCTGTGGAGTAGCAGCTCTACTCTGAGCTTCTTGCGATTGACAAAATTCTTCACTCTGTCTCTACACTGTTACTTTGCTGAGGAAATTAATTCTTTAGGCAACTTAAATCTGGGATCTTGAAATGTTTTCCAACTGCATTAAGTTCACTATTTACCAAAAAAGTTTTATAAAGGGCATCAACACATCAACACATCAATTGCCATTCTAAAGCAAATGTTTTCATTAGCAATGAATAAGAAACACACTGTGTGAAAAATGTTCTGTTTAACCCGTCACACCTGCAAAACAGAAGTGTGTATGAATGGGGATGTTCAGTAGTTCAATGTAATGTAAATGTCCATAGAACAGTCAGAGGTGATGAACAGAAACACACTCGCCCTGGTTTGACTGGCTGTAGATCCGGTCTCCTTACACAAACTACTGACACCTGCACGTCTCCCATCACATCCAGAAGTCGGGTGAAAGAAGAGGGTGTCCTACGATCCCTCCCCCACTCCAGAGCATCCGGCCTGAACTGTGAAAGAAGCCAGGCTGGGGCAGGGCTGGAGCAGGGGGAACAGGGCCGAAGAGTGGTGTCTTTATGGCCGATGGTCCACTGTCCATCTGGAGAGGCCTGTCCCAGAGAGGGGCTGCACCTGGAGCTCAAAGCCCAGCCTGTGTGCACCGTGTCCGGGTGTGAACAGCAGGAAGACCCCCCCACCCCAACCAACAAGAACGTGCAGCATCAGTGACACAGGCAAACTGACACTATGAGCCCATGAGAGAGGCTCCTGTCTGCTGCTGGATCACCACTATCAAAGCAGTTACATTTACTGTTTTTTAACATAAATTCTGAATAAAAAGTAATAAAAAGGCCCATATTACACTATTGTCTGATTTGTTATAATGTTTCCTCATCTCAAACAGACCTGGAGTTGTGTTTTGTTTCATTCACACATGTTTAACACACAAATCCTGCATATTTAGGCTGAGTTCTTCTCTCAAACAGGGGTATTATGCAAAATAGATTTTTTTCTGCCATATTATAACATAGAAAAGGTTTTGATGTAATCCATATTTGAGTATTTTAGAGATTCTGTCCAATGCTCTGCCCACAAGCCTACGTCACCCACGCTCCCACGCGACAATTCTCCGTAAATATACACAAATGTGACACAAAACAATACAATGCAACTTGACAAACTTGATGCGATGTTCAGTAGTTACATTACTCAGATGCACGTTGATTGTGTTGTGATAGGGCTCTGAAGGGGGAGTGATTTAGCATGGGGAGCAAATTTTTTGTATTTTTTTAAGCGTTTTAAGATTAGCATTAGCTTGCACAGAACCCATTGAATTCTGAGGACCTGTCTCCAATACAAACCCAATACAATCCCATGACAGCTCTAAAGAGGTGCACCTGCTCCCTGCCCCACTCCTCCCTCTCTCTTCTTCTTTACTCCCCCCATCTCTGCCCCCTCGTCCTCCTCTCATTTTCCCTCCCTCTCTCACTCACTCCTTTTCTCTATCTTCTCTCTCCCCTCCATTCTCCTCTCGCTCTCTATCTCTCACTCCCTCTTCTCTCTCTTTGCGTCTCTTCTTCTTCTTCTCTTTCTCTCCGTCTCTCTCACTCCCTGTCTCTATCCTCTCCCTATCTCTCTCTTCCCCATACGTCTCCCACCCTCTCTCTTGCCCCATCCTCTCTCTCACCAAGTCCCCCATCTCTCTCCTCTCCCTTCTCTTCCACTACTCCCCCTCACCCTACTTAAACTTTCTCTCCCTCTCTCTCTCATTCTTCTCTATTTTTCCATCCATGCCTCTCCATACTCCCCCTTTTCTTCTTTTTCTCCCTCTCTCCCTGTTTTTCTCTATCATTTTTCTATCTCTCTTCTCCCTCCGTTCGTCTCTCACCCTCCCTATTGTATCTCTTGCCCATCGTCTCCTTCCCTCTCTCCTATCTCTCATCCTCTACTCCCCCTATCTCTGCCCCCTTCTCCTTCTCTCATTTTCTCTCCCTCTCTCTCCTGCATCTCTCATTCCCTCTCCATGTCTCTCTACACCCCCTCCTTTTTCTCTCTTATTCCCTTTTTTATCCTCCCTATCTCTCTCTTACCCATCCTCCTCTCACCCTCTATCTCTCACTCCCTCTTCTCTTTCTTTCCATCCATGTCTCTCCCTCCCTTCACCCATCTTTCCCACCTCTCATCCTCTACCCTATCTCTGCCTACTCATCTTTCTCTCCCTCTCTCACTCCCTCTCTCTATCTCTCTCGCCCTCTTCCACCCGTCTCTCACCCATCTCACACTCCCTCTTCTCTCTCTGTCCATCCATCTCTCCATACCCCCTTTTCTTCTTGCTCTCCACCTCTTTCTCTGTCCTCTCTCTATTTCTCTCCTCCCTCCATCCGTCTCTCACCATCTCTCGCTCACCCTCCATCTCTTACTCTCTCTTCTCTCTCTTTCCATCATTCTCCACCCCCGCCCCCTTTTTCTGTATTTCTCTCTCCCTCCTCCATCCGTTTCTCACCCGCTCTTTCTCTTGCCCATCCTGATCCCCTATCTCTTTTCTCTCTCTTCTCCCACCCTGCCCTCCTCTCTCTCTCTCTCTCTCTCTCTCTCTCTCTCTCTCCTCTCTCCTCTCATCCTCCCCTCCTTCTCTCTCTCTCTCTAATGTGAAGTTAACAGTTGCTAGTGACCGGTCCTCTCTCCGTAGTGCCCCCTCTGTACAAACAGGTGCATTTCTTCAATAGCTCTCCCTCCTCTGCCCGGCCAAACACATGAGAAGATCACAAGCTGTTAATAAGGCGGAACTGATGGCCCCGAGGTGGGTCTTTGTGTGTCCCAGCATGCTTTGGGGCGGCGGGCCTGGGAGAGCTGCAGGGTTCAGGGCCATCGGGGGGAGGAGAGAAAGGGGAGGGACATGGAGACTAATTACCATGAAGTCAATCAGTATTAAAGGGCCGATACGTCGCACTAGTTTTATATTCTAAAATGTATAATGTTGTTTCCTCATTCATGTTTAATTCACAAATCCGATAAGTGGTAATACAGAAGTGCTCCACTGTGTTTTTAAACTCCATACAGCCTCACTAGAATCATTTGGATCATTTCAGCCGTGGAATTGCCAATTTTTGAAGTTGCAGCTATTGTTTTAACCTCATTGAAATTGCTTCACTCCTCAGAAGATATTAGAGACTTTTTACTGACAAGCTTTCGGAATGCAAACAGAATAATAAAGGATTACTCAAACATGTGGGAATGAAACAAAACACAACTCCAGGTATGTTTTTGAGGAGGTAACATTATAACAAGGCTAAAAACTCACATGGGTCAGTTTAGCCTAATATAGGACCTTTAAAGCTACACTGTGTAACTTTTTTCTGGTGGAGGGTCTGTCATCTGCTTGTGTCATGAAACTCTTATTGCTTTGCCAGAATGTTCCACACTAAATTCCACATGTTATAAACTTCACATCTTTCATTTATGTATTTTTATTGCCATAAAATACTTGGTTTGGAGTCCCCTGAACAAAGCAACATAAAAAAAATTTGCATTTTTAAGATCCCATTTTACGCAAATTTGACTCTAGTGAGTTTTAAGCCATGTTAGAATGTTTTTACCTCCTCAAAAACACACCTGGAGTTGTGTTTTGTTTCATTCACACATTTTTGATTATTAACCATTTATTATTAGTCTGTCTACACCTGCAAACCTCAAAATGCTCTGTTCCACCTTGTGATGTCATGAAGTTGTAGTTTTCACGTTAACAGCTTTGACCTTTAGTTCAGTAGAGATCGGCAAGTCCAGGACTGAAATCATCTAAATGATCCTAGTGAAGATGTAGAGAGTTTAAAAACACAGTGGAGCACTTCCTGTATTAACACATGACATCGCAAGGTGGACTAGAGTGTTTTCTGTTTGAGCGAAGAACTCAGCCTAAATATGCAGGATTTGTGTGTTAAACATGTGTGAATGAAACAAAACACAACTCATTACACAACATTATATTAAAGATCAGAAAATAGCGTAATATTAAATGGAATTGACAATATATAGGACTACAGATTTTTTTTTTTTAACTTCTTGACTATTTTAATTTATTATTTATTAATTTATTATGTATATATTTATTTTATTTTTATAAGTTGAAAACGTGAGATATTTGATTATATATATATATATATATATATATATATATATATATATATATATATATATATATATATATATATATATATATATATTTTTTTTTTTTTTTTTTTTTGCGCTGTTAATATTGCAACTCGGATAGTGGCGTGTTCCGATCTCATTATCCACTGAAACTGTCATAAGTGTCAGCCTGAGTATTTAGTAGCACTTAGCACATGTTAGCACGACGTTAGCACACTGTTAGCGGCGGAAGTGTGCGTCCGCCATCTGCTTTTTAACAAACCGTGACTGAACGGGCTCCGTGCTTCCTTTTAGCTTCACACCCTTTGGCCCCTCTCCCACTCTCTCCTGCCATCCGTCCCGCTCCGATCGCCCCAAACCCACGCCAGCCGCCCCAGTGCACACTGGGAAACACAAAGACACGCCTCCGATCCATCAGTTCCACCTTGTTAACAGCTTGTGATCTTCTCATGTGTTTGCGTAAAGGCAGTCAAATAGGAAATAGTGGTATATGTTAATTTTGTTCACTTTTATTTGGTTTGATTTTAATAAGCCAAGTTTGCACAATATGTCTCTTTTAAAGGTCCTATATTACGCAAAATGGACTCTTACGAGCTTATAATGTTCAAAAACTGAAAATGAACTCCAAGTATGTTTGTGATGACAACATTATAACATAAATCAGAAAATAGCGTAATAATGGGCCTGGACCTGATTTTATTCCACGTATTTTTTGTCTTGCTGCAGTACAGACACATTGTATAAGCAATTGAGCTCAAAATAAGTCCACTGGGCGCTCTCTGCATCTAATTATAAAGCGCTACATTGTCCAATTACCAGGAAGTGCACTGTTAACATGCTAGTTGTTGATAGTTTTATAGTGGTGACAGAACACTGCCTCTGAAAGTTGCGAGAAATGCCTGTAAACTCATCACAGTGAATAATTAGTACGCTCAATACACGAATTGATACTTTGCAGCTGATGTCATCAACATTCCCTGGGGGTGTGATGCTAACTGTAGGCACTGCTCTGTCTGAGGCTTTGCTAGACTTTAATCTGAGCTTTATTTTAACTCAGATGGTCAGATTGTGATAAAATAAGCATTATAAAACCAAACTCCTAAATAGGACCTTGAGCGCTCGTATTGGTCACAGGCTCCTGAAAATGTGCTGTTTTGTAATATTTCTTAGGATCTTTCTTGTTTGCTAATGTGTGCATTGTGTCACCATGGTAACTGCAGAACATTACGCCATAGGGATACACGTAGAAACCCCCAGCATGAAGTCACTGCAAAATATCAGTTGTTTTTTCTTTATTTTTAAGACAGTAAAAAAGCAGGGACAGCGTCTTTAAACAAAATAAATATAAAACTATAAGCCAAAATCTAAATTGCAAGTTGAAATGTCTGACAAAAATCTTTTTTTTTTTATTACATTTTTGATAAATTTGTCTATACAATTTCAACATTATATTCAGTGATTTTCTATGAGCTGTCTAGTTTTGATAAAGCCTTTTTTGATGAGCTGTTTCCTCTCATTATCTCCGTCTGAAGTCTGTCACGGAGCTCATTTATCAAACTGCCCAGGACCCCCAGAGCAACACAGCCCCAAAACCAGCCTCCTCCACTGGGCATAACCCCCACGGCTCCCCACCGGCCCTCCACACAACATCCAGCAACCCCCAACTTTAGACTTGAACCCCAACCCGAAATACAATTCATGGATTTGAGCTTCCTGATATATGGCACCATTTTGAGGACCATTTACTATTCAGAAGATGTTTTTGTTTTTTTTTAATTGTTAAATGTTATAGCAACCAGCCTAACTATTCATCATTCTGAAACCCATGCATAAGAATATTTCAAAGAGCAAATAATAGACCAAACAAAACTAAGTCTAAGCCGATCTAAACCAGGTCTTCAGATTCGATATAAGGGTTCTATTTAGCATCAGAACTAAGCGCCTTTCAAGCAGACCTATTCTGCAAAATCAACTTTTCAGAGCTTTTATCCATGTTATTTTACCTTTACATTTATCTTTACATTTACCCTCTTGGAGTTGTATTTGGAGTAATCTTTAATCACTTATTTTCAAGACGTCATTTTGCCGATCAACTCCCGTTTCACCTCCACTTTCGTTTTATTTTCTTAATCGGTGATACAAGTAGGATTCTGCAGCATTGTGTTGTCATTTTGGTAAATAAATTTTAAAAAATCTGTGACTTGCTGGTGTGATCTGCAGCTGACCATCAGAGGTTCCTACAACTTCAAGACTCTTTGTTGTGATGATGTTTAACAGCGATGTCAGCTCCCATAGGGCAATGCAGTTTTCTAACGCAAAACTCAGCGGATTTGTTTCTTTTATTAAGTCATTTTAGATCGATACTGTGATTTCAAATGTCCAAAAACATGGGTGTCATAGATTATAAATGCTAGTATATAGCAGACACAAGCGCATTATCTTTAAGAATAACGTAAAGCTAAAATGCGACTAAACCAGGGGTAAAATGGATGACAGTAGACCACCAAAGGTCCAAATTCAAACTAGTTCTGAACCAAGGAATAATAGTCAAGGTCTGGGCCCAGAACTAAACCAGGTCTAAACGGGGGTCTCATCCTCTCTATTATCTAGTCTTCCTGAAGTCTGTCATGTCCCTCATTTATCAAACTCAGACTAACCCAACCCAGGCTTTTATACTTGAACCCAAATATAAAGACAGGCTTGTATCTGTGGGTCCGGTTGGTGTTTGAATCCATCTTTGTCAGTGGTAAATAGCAGAGTTTATAGGGTTAACCAGTGCTCTCTATTAGGCCAGTTCAAATCCCCAGGGGCTTTGTGTGGGACATCTGCCATAACAATCAAGTCAAGACAATCAGTGGATTAGCCGTTTGGATTGAAAGTCATTTTATACAGGTTTGACTGAAGACATGTGAAAAGATGTTCTAGTTGAGTTCAGTGGATCACAACATTTAGACTTCACAATATCTACACTTTTAAGAGTCTTTAAGGTCCTATATTACGCAAAACCGACTCTTGTGAGATTTAAACCACATGTTTAAATCCTGGTGTAGTTCTGGTTTAGTTTCGGTTTAGACCAGGTTTAGTACTGGTTCAATCCAGATTTAGTCCTGGTTTAGCCCTGGTTCAGTCCTGGTTCAGTCCTGGTTTAATCCTGGTTCAGACCTTGTTTAGTCCTGGTTCAGACCTGGTTAAATCCTGGTTTAGTCCTAGTTTAGTCCTGGTTTAGCCCTAGTTTAGTCCTGCTGAGTCCTGGTTCAGTTCTAGTTGAGTCCTGGTTCAGTCCTGGTTTAATCTTGGTTTAGTCCTATTTTAGTCCTGGTTGAGTCCTGGTTTGGTCCTGGGTCAGTCCTGGTTTAGTGTTGCTTCAGACCTGGGTTCAGTCCTGGTTCAGTCCTGCTTCAGTCTTAGCTTAGTCTTGGTTTAGACCTAGTTGAGTACTGGTCCAATCCTGGTTTAGTCCTGGTTTAGCCCTGGTTTAGTCTTGGTTCAGTCCTGGTTCAGACCTGGTTTAATCCTGGTTTAGTCCTGGATGAATCCTGGTTTAGTCCTAGTTTAGTCCTGGTTGAGTCCTGGTTCAGTTCTGGTTGAGTCCTGGTTGAGTCCTGGTTTAGTCCTAGTTTAGTCCTGGTTGAGTCCTGGTTTAGTCCTAGTTTAGTCCTGGTTCAGTCCTGGTTCAATTCTGGTTTGGTCCTGCCTCAGTCTTGGTTTAGTGTTGGTTCAGACCTGGGTTCAGTCCTGGTTTAGTCCTGGTTCAGTCCTGGTTCAGTCCTGGTTTAGTGTTGGTTCAGTCCTGGTTCAGTCCTGGTTCAGTCCTGGTTCAGTCCTGTATCAGTCCTGGTTCAGTCCTGGTTCAGTCCCGGTTCAGTCCCGGTTCAGTTATGGTCTTACTTCAGTTTGATCAGTGAGGGTTGAATGAGGAAGTCGTGGTTGGTTAAACTGGATTCATGAGCAGGTTCACAACAGGAGGTAGAGGAGGGAGCAGTGCATGTTGGGTAATCTCCGGGGGTCAGGGGTTTGAACTGTGGAGCTGCTGGTTTCAGGGACAGATGTGACCACCTTAAACAGAGTAAAGTTACAATGACAACCATCTGGCACCAGGCTAACGATATTAATAATGAGTTTTTCAGATACTACAGGGAGTTAATAAAGATGCTCACCCATTGGCTTTCCTTTAAAGGGCCCATATCCCACTGTTTTCTGATATATATTATAATCTGTTTCCTCATCACAAACATACCTGGAGTTGTTTTGTTTTATTCACACATTTTTAACACACAAACCCTGAAAAAAACACAACTCCAGGTATGTTTTTGAGGCGGTAACAACAATATAACACGGCTTAAAACTCATTATAACAAGTGTAACCTCAGGGAGCTCTTACATTTGTTCCATTAGTTGTGAATGGAAGGGCATCTGGCACAGGACTTTATGTCGAATAGGTGCAGGAGGTGGTGGAGGAGGGTCCGCCGCTTTCTTGCCTCCATGGAGACACTGACGCTTTGTCGAGATGTTCCACGGTGAAGTTATGGGTCAAATCAGGCATCCACCCTCGTGTTAATAATCCCTCTTTTTGCGGTAAAAACCTTGTATTAATTGAAAATAAAATGCAAGACAAGTAAAGCCATACTGTGGAACATCCCAGGCAAAGCAGGAAAACATCTGTACAGAGACAAACAGGTGGCAGATCCTCCACCAGAAAAGTTGCATAGTGCGTCTTTAAAGGGCCCATATTACACTATTTTCTGATCTATGTTATAATGTTGGAGTTGTGTTTTGTTTCATTCACAAATCCTGCATAGGCAAACACTCTATTCCACCTTGTGATGTCATGTGGTAATACAGGAAGTGCTCCACTGTGTTTTTAAACTCCACACACCTTCACTAAAATCATTTGGATCATTTTAGCCCTGGAACTGACGATCTCTACTGAACTAAAGGTAAAAGGTATCTGAAAACTATCACTTCATGATGTCACAAGGTGGAACAGACATTTTGAGCTTTGGAGATGTAGACAGACTAATAATAAAGGGTTACTCAAACAAAACACAACTCTAGATATGTTTTTGATGAGGTTCACATGAGTCAATTTTGCGTTTTATAGGGCATTTAATTTAGAATGTAGAAAATGCTAAATGTTACAAAACGCTGTGATGTAGATCTTTTTTTGTCTGGACTGGGTTTAGTTCTGATAAGTTCATTCTTTATGGTCATTTTTCCAGATGTTTTACAGATTGAGCTCGTCATAAATTTAAAAAGGATATAATGACCAAACCAAGACTAAACTGGGGACTGCATGGACTAGAAGTGGACTAAGGTATGTAAGACAAAACACAGAGTTAGATTGATTCCACCACTAAACCAGGAAATAAACTAGAACCAAACCAAGGACTAAAGCAGGTTTTTATTGCTTGTTTTTCGACTGTACAGTGTGAGTAGATGGTGGAGGTTGGAGTGAGGAGATAATCCGATTTGAACTGGACTCAAGGGAAGCTCCAGACCTCAGGCATATGCTCCACCGAAACATGAGAATACACTGTTCTGTCCTGATTAAAACATGTCACCAGGACTAAACCAGGACTGAACCAGGACTGAACCAGGACTAAACCAGGACTGAACCAGGACTAAACCAGGACTGAACCAGGACTGAACTACGACTGAACCACGACTAAACCAGGGCTAAATCAGGACTAAACCAGGGCTAAACCACATCTGAACAAGAACTAAACCAGGACTAAACCAAGACTAAACCAAAACTAAACTAGGCGTAAACCAGAACTAAACCAAGACTAAACCAAGGCTACATTATCAAACACATTTTAATTTTCAACAAAAAAGATGAGCGTGACTAACTAAAATAACCAACTGACACCAGTCTCTTATTTGACACAAATCGCTTTTATTTTCATTAAATATCTTTATTATATTATATTGTGATGTGTGAGCTACTTTGTCCAAGTAATTTCCCTTGTGGATCAATAAAGTTTGTCAAACTCTAAATAAATGTTGGCTAATGCTGGCTAGCTTCCAACTATGATTTTATTTGAGAGGAACATGTTTAACAGCACAAATCGGATCACCTCTTGTAGTTCCAACTAAGTCACTCCTTTATGGTCAGATTGTGTTAATGTGTTGTGTTGTGTTGTGTTGTGTTGTGTTGTGTTGTGTTGTGTTGTGTTAAAGCTCAGACTTTGAGTCTAACTTGAGTAACAGAGCCTCAGACGGAGCAGTGCTTTTAAGATAAGATAAGATAAGATAAGATAAGATAAGATAAGATAAGATAAGATAAGATAAGATAAGATAAGATAAGATAAGACTTTATTGATCTCACAGAGGAGAAATTCACTCGTGACAGAAGCTCACAGTCAGGGGACAGTATATAAAATCACAATAAATATTAACATATTTACAACATCAGGTAGCTCTTATGTACAGGGAGTGAAAGAAATGTAAATATATAATAAAACATATATCTTATATAATATATATATATGTAGAAGAATACAAATATACAAATATATAAATATATAATCTGAGGACAGTGGAGGCAGTTACTGATGAGGTGACATGGTTACAGGTTATTGCACGGGCTATTGCACAGGTTATTGTACAGGTTATTGCATGTGTTATACAGTGGAGTTGTACAGTCTGACAGCAGTGGGGA
Organism: Taenioides sp. WSHXM2023; assembly: GCA_029959045.1. Lineage (NCBI taxonomy): Eukaryota > Metazoa > Chordata > Actinopteri > Gobiiformes > Gobiidae > Taenioides > Taenioides sp. WSHXM2023. Next base: position 25,182,995 of record CM057099.1, read on the forward strand.
TGAAGGACCTGCGGTAGCGTTCCTTCTTACACTGAGGGTGCCTCAGTCGGCCGCTGAAGGTGCTGCTCAGTTCCTCTACAGTCCGGTGCAGAGGGTGAGAGGTGTCGGCCATGATGGATGTGAGTTTGGCCAGCACCCTCCTCTCACCCACCTCCTCCACAGACTCCAGAGGACAGCCCAGGACAGAGCTGGCCCTCCTGACTAGTTTGTTCAGTCTTTTCCTGTCCCGCTCTGTACTGCTCGGGGCCCAGCAGACAACAGCGTAGAGGAGAGCAGAGGCCACCACAGTGTCATAGAAAGTCTTGAGCAGGGGCCTGCACACTCCAAAAGAACTCAGTCTCCTCAGAAGGTGGAGGCGACTTTGGCTCTTCTTGTACAGGGCGTCAGTGTTGTGGGACCAGTTCAGTTTATTGTTGAGGTGAACACCCAGGTACTTAAAACTGTCCACTGTCTCTATGTCCTGTCCCTGGATGTTCACCGGTGAGGGAAGTAGTGTCCTTTTCCCGAAGTCGATCACCATCTCCTTGGTCTTACTGGTGTTAAGGCACAGGTGGTTGTGCTCACACCAGTCCACAAAGTCCCTGATGACCGATCGGTACTCCAGCTCATTCCCCTCAGACACACAGCCCACAAGGGCCGAGTCGTCAGAGAACTTCTGGAGATGGCAGGTGTCCGTGTTGTAGGTGAAGTCCGAGGTGTAGATAGAGAAGAGGAATTGTGAAAGGACAGTTCCCTGTGGGGCCCCAGTGCTGCAGACAACCACCTCTGACTCACAGCCGCGCAGCCTCACATACTGCGGCCGGTCAGTGAGGTAGTCGATGGTCCAGGCGGCGAGATGTCCATTCACTCCGGCGTCCTCCAGCTTCCCCCGCAGCAGTGCCGGCCTGATGGTGTTGAAGGCACTGGAGAAGTCAAAGAACATGACACTCACAGCGCTCCCGGCAGTCTCCAGGTGGGTGAGCGCCCGCTGCAGCAGGTAGATGACGGCGTCCTCTACTCCGATGTTGGGCTTGTAGGCAAACTGCAGCGGGTCCAGAGTGGAGCTCACCACGGAGCGGAGGTAGCTGAGGATCAGCCTCTCCATGGTCTTCATGAGGTGAGAGGTCAAGGCGACTGGTCTGAAGTGGGCCGGTTCTCTGGCATGTGTTGTTTTTGGAACTGGTACCACACAGGAGGTCTTCCACAGGACGGGGACCTTCTCCAGGCTGAGGCTCAGGTTGTAGATGTAGCAGAGAACCTCACAGAGCTGGTCCGCGCAGGTCCTCAGCAGCCTGGGGCAGATGCCATCTGGTCCTGCAGATTTTCTCTGTTTCAGCCGCCTCAGCTCTCTCCTCACCTAATCCGGTGTGATGTAGAGGGAGGAGTAAGGGGGGGACTGGGGTGGACTGCCGGGGGTGGGGGGCAGAGGGGGGCTGGTGCTGGGAACAGTCGGTGTGAAATGAGCTGGAGACGTGGGTGGTGGGGGGCGGGGGGTGGGTGCAGTTGGTCCGGGAAGGGGGGGTGTGTCCAGTGGCCTGGGGGCGTGTGGAGAGGGGGGATCCGAGAAAGAGGCAGAGGGGATGGGGGGACAATCAAAACGGTTGAAATAAACGTTTAGTTCATCCGCCCAGCGCTGATCTCCATCAGATGTCCCTCTGGTGTTCTGACCAAATCCTGAGATGTTCTTCAGACCTCTCCACACATCCCGCACGTTGTTCTGGGCCAGCTGCTCCTCCATTTTCTTCCCGTAATCCTTCTTGGCCCGACGAATCCTCCACTGAAGCTCCCGCTGGACCCTCTTCTGCTCCTCTCTGTCCCCTGAGTTGAAAGCCTTCTTCTTCTGGTTCAGGAGGTCTTTGAGCTCAGGGGTGACCCAGGGGTGGTTGTTGGAGAAGCACCGTACCCTCCGGGTTGGCACAGTGCTCTCCACGCAGAAGTTGATGTAGTCCGTGATGCAGTGGGTCAGGCCATTGATGTCATCTCCATAAGAGCTGCTGAACATGTTCCAGTCTGTGGTCTGGAAACAGTCCCTCAAACTCTCATTGGCCTCTTCAGTCCACAGCTTCACAGACAGCTTCCACGCAGGTCCTCTTCGCACCTTTGGTGTGTATTGCGGGAGCAGTTTGACGAGGTTGTGGTCTGAGCGTCCAAGCGGGGGGAGGAGGACGGAGGTGTAAGCGTCTTTGATGTTCGCATACAGGAGGTCCAGAGTCCTATTGTCTCTCGTGGGGCACGTGACGTACTGTGTGTAAGTGGGGAGAATGGCGGACAGGGAGACGTGGTTGAAGTCCCCGCTGATTAAAACCAGGGCTCTGGGATGCCGGGTCTGCATCAGCGCTACGCTGTTGTGGAGTTGTTCACAGGCCGCCGTCGCATCGGCGGAAGGGGGGATATACACACAATACGTGATCACGTGTGAGAATTCCCTCGGCAGGTAATACGGCCGCATGCCCACTGCGAGCAACTCAATGTCCGGGGTACACAGCTGTTGTTTGACGTACACGTTAGCCGGGTGGCACCACCGCTCATTCACAAACACGCCAGCCCACCTCCCTTCTTCTTACCGCTCCTAGCGGCAGTTCTGTCCGCCCGCTTCAGTGCAAATCCGTCCTGGTTAATCACAGAGTCCGATATGTGTTCATTCAGCCACGTCTCCGTAAAACACATCACGCTGCAGTCCCGGTACTCCCGCTGATGCCGGGTCAGTGCGGTGAGCTCCTCGGTCTTGTTGGAGATGGAGCAGACGTTTCCCATAACCACCGAAGGCAGATACGGTCTCCGTTTTTTCCGTCCACCTCTGCACCCTCTTCTTTTTCTCTGTATTTCCACTGGGACCTCGGGTTTCCCGGCGTGGAGCAAAGCGGGGCCGCGTAGACCGAGGAGCGCATCACGTTCGTACTTGATGCGCTCCGAGCCGTGGCTGAATGGAGTCCCAGACGCGGATCCAAAAAGTGCGAAAAAGACTACAGCGAGCAATAAAACTGTAGTCAGAGTAGGTTTCCCATGTGCGAAACTGCACGATGTTTCACCCACTCTAAAGAAAAGACGAAAAAAGTGTCTATGTACAAGTAAATAGACAAAAAGAAAGAAAAAGGGGTTCAGAGCTTCTGTTACACGCAGCTGGCATCCCAGCGCCATCTTGAGATGGCGGTTGTAGCTTCACCCTCCAGGGAATGTTGATGACAGCTGCAAAGTGTCAAAACTCCGCTCTGGTCTCTGAAGGTTGCGAAAAGCTCTTATAAACTCACTGTGCTGATATGATACGATATAATTTACAAGGAATGCACTGGGAAAGTTAGATACCGATAAGTTTGGGCTGTGCAAACGGTTTAAAATAAAGTTCTGTTTCAGACCTAATATTTTCTGACTTATTGAGAACCACCGGCCCAGCACACTTGTACATCTCTTTGCATGGTGCGCTCTGCTCTTGTTTGAAGTCTAATCCAGCCTGTGTGTCCTGTGTCATGAATATCCAAAGATCTAAAACTCAAGATAATCCTCTTCTCAAAGGAACAATGGACCCTCTGCTCCGCACTTTAGTCAGTTCACTTTCTTTAGTTTAAATTCACTCTCACTCTTTGTCCCAAACCACTGATCTGTCAGAAACAACTACTATAGACACCAAACAGCACCACCAGTGGAACAAAGCTTTACAATTACATTTACAATTACAATTACAATTACATTTTTTATATTATGCATTAAACGGACTATTTTTGGAAGAAGACATTCAAAAATGTCAACTGGAACATTTGGACTCTGTCAAGTAAATTGGTTCATTCATTCATTTAAGAAGTAGATTATTTAAGACTGATACTTTGAGGCTGATGTCATCAACATTCCCTGGGAGTGTGATACTAACTATAGGCACTGCTCTGTCTGAGGGTTTGCTAAGAGTCTGCATTTTGTTTTAACACAATTTGACCAAGAGCTGACATATTGGTGATGTCACTGCTAAGTATAAATTATTCAAAAATCAACTAACTAATTTGAGCTTTCTACCTTGTCTAAATTAGTTGTGTGTTTGAGTAATTTTGTAGTCTCGTACGGTACTACTCGAACTTTCGGTTAGTTATACAAGTGTTTGAGGCTCCGCCCACAAGCTTACGTAACCAGGAAGTGCTCTGCAGTGCTGCCCGTGCTTCCACCACACAGCCCCTCCCTGTTCATAGCATTTTCAAAACAACAATATGTAATATGTAGTGTAATATCCCATCTTTAAAACAATGCCCAAAAGAAAGCAGCGGTTGTAAATGCCTTCCTCATTCACAGTTAGAATTTGTAATAACATTAATCATAAAAGACTTCACTTGAACTCCATCCAGTTGGTTACTGGAAACTACTGATCAAATTTTCTTATCTTAGGAAATGTGTCCTTGGCAGTGATCTAGGATTATAAACAGAGACGGCGCCACTATTAGGCAACAGTAGGCAGCCACCTAGGGCCCTTGAACCTGGAGGGGTCCCCAGCCAATTGCCCCTCAGTGCCGCTAAAGGCTGAGGGCTCAGAGAAATTTGATTTTCTTCTAACTTTATTTTCACTTAACAAACAGCTACCCATCAAAAAGTCTGTTCACAGAATCAATATTGTGGTCCACTTTTAGACAAACATGATGAGTGAACGAGCAGTGAATGCACTGATTGGGTTTTCATTACTTGCATATTAATTGTGGTATTCACGTGTAGATGACACGCCTCCAAAATATAGTTTGTGCATATTAATTGTTCGTACCTACATAATAACCGGAGCAGGAGGCAGCGAGGTGACAAGCTGCCGAACCCTATGGACAGGACAGTAGTCCCACTGAAAAATAAGTCTAGACTGAAACTATCACTAAAGCCACTTAATATAATTAAAACCTGGTTAAAGATGTATACTTTTTGATATTTAATCTGCCCTACCACAGAATTTCAGCCCTCATATTGACTTGAGCCTGAGCTCATGTGGATCTGCCCCTCTCTATATTAGTGCCTCTTTTTAGGAGCAGCGGCAAACCAAACAAAGCCCAGTGTTGGTTTACCAGTAACGAGTAATCAATGGAATTTCTCTTTCCTGTGTAACGCTGTTATAGTTACTGTACTTGTTATTTTACTGTGAGTCCGAGCAGCTGTCACAGATCAGCCTGCGCTCTCTCGTCTCATTCAGAGGAGCTGCAAAGTTTTTTCCTTTATTTTGGGAAGTAAATAAGACCGAGGCGAGGGACTAGAGACAGTGATTGGCTAAAAAAAGAGACTGAGTCTAAAGCATGGTGGCTGAGTGGCTAGCACTCACACCTCACAGCAAGAAGGTTCTGGGTTTGATTCCCGGGTTGTCCGGGCCTTTCTATGTGGAGTTTGCATGTTCTTCTCATGTCTGGGTGGGTTTCCTCCAGGCACTCCGGTTTTCCCCATTAACCCAAAAAGATGCTCCATAGGTAAAAATCCTCCAGCTGAGGTTCTGACCAAGCCTTGCAATAAGATCGTGGAGATGGGTGCCCGGGCGTCTCATGTGCTGCCCACTGCTCCTGAAAGGATGGGTCAAATGCAGAGGATAATTTTCCCACAGGGATGGCACAAGGAGAAATTCAATTTGTCAACTGGACAGAGTTTATTTGGTCGAATACGTTTCACAGCTCATCCAAGCTGCTTCTTCAGTTCCTACAGGGATAATAAAAGTACTACAAAAAAATAAATAAAAATAAAGACTTTCCTGACATTTCATTGGTTTAGTGCTGACACATGCTCGAATCCTCTCTGTTCTCAACACACATGAGGAAAAATACAGATTCTTGTGGATTTTAAGGATATACATCATTATTTGGGTTTTTTTTATGATGGGAGCATAAACAGACAACTACAGCGGGAATGACACGTGCGTTGGGGGTTTACAGATCGCTAAAAAGACGTCAGCGAAGGGATAGTGGACACAGCCCTCAGCTCACACTACTTATCGTGAGTGCAGCTCATCCAATATCTGTTTGGTGGTTCACCTCTGGTTTTATACGTGTATAAGGTTTATATGGTTTTACACGTGCATAAACACTGTCATGTGGTGATGAAAATAGTTTATAACTCTGGCTCTGGGTGCATTTGGTGATTTGCAGGACAAATAAGACGGAATTTAGCTCATTTTTACTTGGAAAAGCAGCTAGCACGTATTCCTTATAATTCAATAGTTATTTGTTTGTAATTTAATTACATTTGTAATTACTTTATCTGGTAATTAGTTACTATAATCACCAAAGTAAAGCAGTTTCTACCACAGATACTTTGGGGGAGAAGTAACGGGTAAGCTAACTGTACCTAATTACTTTTTTTAAGGATCTTACCCAGCACTGACAAAAACTACACTCACTGACTTTTATTTCATATAGGACGAGAGTTCTCAAATGTAGCTCAAATGTTTCTTGTTTTATCTCAGACCTAGTCCAAAGTCCACTTTCGTTATGCTAACTCTGCCACTGATTATAGATTGTTAATCATTTATTTACCCTGGACACCATTTAAGAAAGACTCAGCCCAGTTTTCTTCAGTCAGCCATGGACACCACTGGTTTGTTTCTGCTGCTGCTGGTCCCCTCTGTCCTCTCAGCTGAGGGGGTCTCCACAGATGGCCCGGTATCAAACGTGGACTCACTTCAGCTGGGTCTGTCTGACATCAAGACTGTGCTCAGAGAGATGAGCGCTGCACTGGCAGAGCAGAGAATGAAGACTGAACATCTGCAGGTGCAAAACCAGGGTAAAACTCTAAAATAAACTGTCTAAGTGTGTCTAAAGAGTGGAGGTTATGCAACTGTTTGGAGCTTTTTGGCATTTCATAATGTTGTCCCCTCATCAAAAACATGTTTGTTTTTTTATGTCATCCATGCATGTTTAAGTAATTCAGCGTTCTCTATTCAAACCCTACTTATGGCTAGCGGTACGGAGAGATGGTCGTATACACTGACCCCATACTGTACAGAGTGATGGTTGTAGACACTGATCTGCTCACACTGTACAGCGTGAAGGTCGTTGGCACTGTTAACTTTAGCAAAGCTTTGTTTAAAGTCCGAGACATTTGCTTGTTTGGTGAGTTGTTCAGCATATGTGTCAGAGGTGATTTTTTGCCCCGGCTCATCTCTTCCTCGCACCAGCCTCTGAAGCCATATTTGTTGCCTGCAGCTGTATTGCACCTCCACACGCTGCTCTCATCCGGCTTCAACAGCGCTCAGACTCTACGACTCACAACACTCACAACAAATTGACGCAGGGAGGAGCCGGGATTTGGCCTGATTTTAAAATTGTTGTGTGGCTAAAGTTTGTGTCAAAATTGGCCATAAAAATGCACAATGTAAGCCTAGCTTTAGATGAAATCTGTGTGTGTTCTTTTGATCTGTAGCTCTGGAGTGCAGACTAAGAGAAACAGAGATCCAACTGCAACAGCAGCAACGGGATTTAAAATGTTTGTTCGCTTGAGAAAAGTGATGTCTCTTTTTAAGACTGAACTGGAGAGTTTGGGTTAACATAACTAATAGAAACAAAACTCTGTGTTAAATTAGCTCAAGCAGCTGAACTGGAGAGTCTGAAGAGCAGCTCTACAGACACTGAAAACAAAGTGGAGGCTTTGACTCGAGACAAGACAGGTACAGTACCACCACAATGTGGTCCAAGACCTATTTAAGCCCTGCAAAGTATATAACCTGCTCATTTGAGTGTAACAAACATACCTCAAGATGTCTGATTTAGCCACATTAACATGTATGTCATGTTAATTATTGTAGCATAATTTCAAACTAAGATCATGAATTTGTGTTCATTTTTACAAAAAATGCTTTTCATTGGAATAATGTTGTTTAAAGAAGTCCCTTGTCTGAAAATGTTGATGTTGCATTGAAATGCCTTTTAAAATGCAAAAATAAGCTCGGTATAATGTCATGAAGTTCTGTATTTGCATATTAGTATTGATGGGTCTGTTTTCTGTTGCAGTCAGCCAAGTGGCCTTCTCTGCTGCATTAGTGGTTTCAGGTGATAAGTATTTTGGGCCTAATAATGTTGAAACTACACTGGTCTACAAACATGTGGTCTCCAACATTGGAAATGCCTATAACTCACAGACAGGTTAATGAGTCTAAATATTAAACATGATCTATATTGTCATGTTTTAATGCTTGTCACATTCTCTTGCAGGAATTTTCACTGCTCCAGTCAGAGGAGTGTACCACTTTGTGGTTTCCTTATATTCCGTTTTCAGAAGCCACGCTGCAGAAGTGTACCTGATGAAGAACAGGCAGGGTATATATATGATCAATGAGCAACAGTCGTCCGGTTCCGGCACTGGAGCTAATGCCATCGTACTGCTCCTGGAGCCTGGAGATGTGGTGCATGTCACGTTGCCTGCTAACCGTGAACTTTACGATAACCAATATCACCACAACACGTTCAGTGGGCACCTGCTGTTCACAATGTGAGATAGTGACAGATGAACTGTGTTTTTTATATATATAAATCTATAAATTAAAGGAACACTTAGTAAAGACATCAGATCTCAATGTGAAAAAAAAGTGACAAAAAAAATAAATAAATATAGACAGGGCAATGTCTTAGGAATAAAAGGATGCCACCTCTTTTAATGGAAATAAAATGTTCAGCCTACAGAGGGCTTAATTCTATAGACACCCTGAAAATCAAAGTGAAATAATGATGTGGCAGGCGTGTCCTTTTTGCCAAAATTTTATTTCTACAACTCAAAATGCTTCTCAGTATCATGTGTGGCCCCCGTGTGCTCGTATGCATGTTTGACCACGTTGTGACATGCTCTTAGTGAGATGACGGATGGTGTTTTGTGTGATGTTCTCCCAGATCTGTGTAAGATCATCACTGAGCTCCTGTAGAGTCTGAGGATCAGCCTGGTGGTGTCTGATGGACCCAAACATAAATGTCCTGCAGGTGTTTAAGTCAGGTGATCATGAGGGCCATTCAATTGTATCAATCCCTTCATCCTCTTCCCACATGAGGCCGGGCATTCTCGTGCATCAGGGGGAACCCAGGAACCTGGGATTTCATCCAGATACCTGGTGGCAGTCAGACAGCAGTTTTCTGCAGTGAAAAGCACAGCGCACCAGTGGCAGACTTGCCAATTCTGGTGTTGTCTAGCAAATGCCAGTGGAGTTCCACGGTGCTGGTGAGCACAGGAGATTTATTCGTCTGGCTTCATTATCTCGCGTGTACCTCTTTAGGCCTCTTGGGTACTTACTTTTTCATTGCACCTTTCTGGGCCTCTGACAATTGGCTCACTTCTCTCCGTGCTTCCTTGATTTTAGCCTCTAACCGTCTTTTCCATGGTGGGTATTGTCTCTCATGGCTCCCATGGTTGCTCTTATAGCCCAGCACCTCTAGGATCACTGCTGCTGAAGTGTACAGCTCACTGGTTTCAGTGATGGTTGTGGTAGGGATCGCTCTCAGTGCTGCATTCACATCTTCTAGGAGATGGTACTTCACTTAGCCTCTGTAACTGGCGTCGGGGTTGCCTTGTGTTCATTCGGGCCATGATCTTTCAGGTCAGTTGCTGCCTCGTTCAGCGTGATATTTATTGGGGCTTCGTATGCAATCTCTGGTTAGGGAGTCTGGCGTCCCTGGCTCCCCCTTGCCGCAGCATTTGTCTTGTACCTCATCAATCTCTAGTCGTGATAGCAGTTGCACACAAATATATATGTTATAACCGCGTTCCCAGTCATGGAATTACTTCTTCGGATGTCACATTTGCTGTCCATGTAGTGAAATGTAGCAGTCTAAACTGTCGTATGCAGTTGAAGTTGCATATGAAGTTGTGTTTTATTTCATTCACACATGTTTGAGTAATCCTTTATTATTAGTCTGTCTACATCTCCAAAGCTCAAAAAGCTCTGTTCCACCTTGTGATGTCATGAAGTGGTAGTTTTCAAGTTTAACAGCTCATTTTAATTTAATTCAGTATCGATCAACACATCCAGGTCTGAAATGTGTTTTCAGTTTGAGAGAAGAACTCAAGCTAAATATGCAGGATTTGTGCGTTAAATATGTGTGAATGAAACAAAACACAACTCCAGGTCTGTTTGAGATGAGGAAACAACAAAATAACATAGATCAGTATATAGCGTCATATGAGCCCTTTAAGCAGACCACCAGTGCAGTCTGTCTCTTGTATGTTGCACAGTTGCAGTAAACTCTGGTCCCATGGGAAACAGTGACCGTCTCTTCTTCACCTCCCTCCAAATCCCTTGTTATTTTGCTTTTTATTTTCTTGTCAAAGTTAAATCCTTTTTTTGTCTCACGCTGGCTGAATGTTTGTGTATCTCCTCTGTATTATTCCATAGACTGGGTATTACCTTTGAAGCCCACTCTAATCTTTTGGGCCAACACAAGTGAACACAACACGATGCGTTCGCTGAAAGGCTGTACATCTGTGCGCTGTGTCGTCCGCGGAGATATGAATATTTAAGACTGTAGAGGATCAGGAGAGGAGCAGCTGCCATTTTGAAAACCCCAAGCTGTTACTGCTAAGAGGAGGTACAACTTCTTTGACTGGTCCATGGATCACACAAGTCGTCTTTCTGTTATTTAATCCTTTCAAATATATTTTTCTGCATGCATAATTCATTTTTAAGACAATTCCCACATCTCAGTTAGCTTTTTTTTTTCTTTAACCTTTGGAATGTATAAAAATTTAAAGAAAGCGCCCATGTTACGCTATTTTCTGATGTATGTTATGTTGTTTCCTCATCACAAATGTACCATGAGTTGTGTTTTGTTTCATTCACACACACAAACTCTATTACAGGAAATGCTCCACTGTGTTTTTAAACTCCACACACCTTCACTAGAATAATTTGGATCATTTCAGCCCTGGAATTGTCAATCTACTGAAATCAAGTTAAAAGGCAGTGGGCACGTTTTTGATGAGGTAACAACAACAGATAAATTAGTTTTGTATATGGTCAAATTTGTTGAAAGAAAACTCAGATTAAAGTTGAACAAGGTCTCAGACTCGTAAGCCGTCGTATTTATTTTGACACGAACGGACCATGTGACTCTCTGATTGGTTAATCCCATAGACTGTATAAAGAAGTGGACTAATTGAGTGTGACGTCACCCATAGTGTTCGGCTCCAATCAAATGAAGCTCACAAGGCCAATTTGTTTTTTCAATGTAAAGTCAATTAGATCCAGAGGTGATGGAGCCAGAAGCACCCCCATGCACACATCCTATTTGGTACATATGGTTAACCTGCCTGTCAATCACACCCAACGAACATCAGGAAGACAGGATATATGGTTCCAGGTCCACTCATCTTTATCAGATTAGTCAAAGCTTGTGGTTTTGGCTTGCCAGGCAGGTTTGATTCCAGTTTAGTCCTGATGTGTACTTGGTTTGGTCTTGTCGTGGTTTTGGTACAGGTTTTGTGAGGTGAAAGTGCTAGCTGTTCAGCCTCTGGGCCTCCACATCCTCTGCATTTGACCCATCCTTCGATCACTCAGCAACCTGGGATCCAGCAAACTCCACACAGAACCCAAGACTGCAGGTTAAGTCAACAACACCATTATAGATCAATTTAGCTTCATATATTTTCAAATTGTCACATTTATTGATACTTTGCAGCTGATGTCATCAATATTCCCTGGGGGTGTGATGCTAACTGTAGGCACTGCTCTGTCTGTCTGAAAATCTATTAGACATTAATCTAAGCTTTATTTGAAAACAATCTGACCAGAAAGAGTTGACTCCATTGGAACAGGTGAGATGATTTGTGCTGTTAAACAAGTCTCTCAAATATTAGTTTCTCAGCTAATCCCTCTCATCTTTTTGTTGAAACTCAAACTCCTAAACAGGACCATGTATTGATCCATTTTGTATTTTTCAGTTTTCAGACAATCTTAAAACTATTTATTGTGTTTGCTAATTTGTGCATTGTGTCACCATGGTAACTGCTGAACATTCCACCATACAGATACATGAGATAAATGCAGAACACCTCCAGCGTGATGTCACTGCAAAGTATTAATTGGCAAAGCATGTTTATTTGTATTATACAGAATGATAAAATCACAATACAAACAAATAAAAGCATAAAGATTTCACTGTATTTGAAAGCCAATTTAAGCCAAATTTGACTATTTCTGTGTATCCACAGTGGTTTGTTGTGGTGTCTCTGTCTCCTCTAAACGTCCTCGCCCGGGTTTGGAGGACGGAGAATAAATGAGAGAAAGAGTCAAATAAACAAATGCGTGTATGAATATTCAGCTGTGCTCACACAGAGGAGACACAGGGACTCAGGAACATGGACCAAGCTCAGACAAGCTGCTCCACATCTGCTGCTCTGAGACATGCACACACCTTCACATGGGCTTCAGACTGACGATCAATTAGGGCCGTTGCCATAACGATTAATAATTTAAAACACAATATTATATCATTTGAATGTGGAAAAATGCTCTTAATGTTGCACAAAACAGAAAGCTGAACCCCATGAACAGGAGGAAGGAGTATCACACAGTATCACACAGTATCACACAGTATCACACTGTATCACACTATTTCACACTGTATCACACAGTATCACACTGTATCACACTATTTCACACTGTATCACACTGTATCACACTGTATCACACTATTTCACACTGTATCACACAGTATCACACAGCATCACACTGTATCACACTGTATCACACTGTATCACACTGTATCACACAGTATCACACAGCATCACACTATTTCACACTGTATCACACAGTATCACACTGTATCACACTGTATCACACTGTATCACACAGCATCACACTATTTCACACTGTATCACACAGTATCACACTGTATCACACTATTTCACACTGTATCACACTGTATCACACTGTATCACACTATTTCACACTGTATCACACAGTATCACACTGTATCACACTATTTCACACTGTATCACACAGTATCACACTGTATCACACTATTTCACACTGTATCACACTGTATCACACTGTATCACACTATTTCACACTGTATCACACAGTATCACACAGCATCACACTGTATCACACTGTATCACACTGTATCACACAGTATCACACAGCATCACACTGTATCACACAGTATCACACAGCATCACACTGTATCACACTGTATCACACAGTATCACACTGTATCACACTGTATCACACTGTATCACACTATTTCACACAGTATCACACAGTATCACACTGTATCACACTATTTCACACTGTATCACACAGTATCACACTGTATCACACTATTTCACACTGTATCACACTGTATCACACTGTATCACACTATTTCACACTGTATCACACAGTATCACACAGCATCACACTGTATCACACTGTATCACACAGCATCACACTGTATCACACAGTATCACACAGCATCACACTGTATCACACAGTATCACACTGTATCACACTGTATCACACAGTATCACACTGTATCACACTATTTCACACTGTATCACACAGTATCACACTGTATCACACTATTTCACACTGTATCACACAGTATCACACTGTATCACACAGTATCACACTGTATCACACAGTATCACACTGTATCACACTGTATCACACTGTATCACACTATTTCACACTGTATCACACTGTATCACACTGTATCACACTGTATCACACTGTATCACACAGTATCACACTATTTCACACTGTATCACACAGTATCACACTGTATCACACAGTATCACACTGTATCACACTGTATCACACTGTATCACACAGTATCACACTATTTCACACTGTATCACACAGTATCACACAGTATCACACTGTATCACACAGTATCACACTGTATCACACTGTATCACACAGTATCACACTATTTCACACTGTATCACACAGTATCACACTGTATCACACAGTATCACACTGTATCACACAGTATCACACTATTTCACACTGTATCACACAGTATCACACAGTATCACACTGTATCACACAGTATCACACTGTATCGCACTGATGTTACTGACTCACATTTGCTGTTCAAACTGATGCCTGGGATCAATTGGTCCATTTGCCTTGTGGGGCAATAACAATAGTTTGTTCAGCCCTGCTATAGTGTGAATGTGGTGTGTGAGTGTTGGAGTTGGTGAGATCTGGTGCAGACTGGCAGCCTCATTTCTGTTAGTCTGCCCCAGGGCAGTAGATAGTAATAGTTTAGTTTGGAGTGAATGAAGTCAAAAAACAGCTTTAAGCTTCTGCAAAATAAATAAGACTCATTCTTTACAGTGAAGAGAAAAAAGTATTTTTGATAGAAAAGTGTTTAAATTCATGCCCCTTTTTGTTTCAGTAAATACACCTCATGTAGCACTCAAGTTAACTTCACTAAAATCTTTCTAAATATTGTTAAAAAGGTGCACAAGAAATTACTTTCTGAGCACCATCGAAAATGAACAAATCAAATCTGATAAACAGTTGCTCTGTCATTCATTTAAATTCATTGTATCTGCATATGGCACTGGAGCGCATAGGTCATTCAGATAAGAGCTTAAAATAATTCTACTAAATACTTGTCTTTTCTAAGTTTGTCTAAAATGTGGTTTAATGCAGATTATTATACATTTTATTTGTCATAATAATCACTGATCTATTTTCTGAGTTTGGTGGCTCTTTCATTAAAACAGTAATATTCAAAAGTAGACACATATTTTTGTTTACTGACTTCCTATTGCTATAATTATGTAAAACTATACTGTGTGTACAATTAAAATAATTTCTAAAAAAGTATACTGATCCTGTTGTATTTTTAAAACTTAAATCAGTTATATTTATATCAGTGTTTCTAACGCGGCCTGCCTCTCTCATATGTGACTTTTGGTCCAATTAAAATGAATATGAACCCATAAAATAACTCTGTGTTTTTGTCAGTGCCAAAGGTTTAAACTGTTTGTGCTGCTCCAAAACTCACATGTTTGAATATAATGTGATAAAATGAAATCAGTGTGATGATATTTGGCCAACTGTAAAATGTAAATGCCTTGAGTTAAAGTATGAAACACTGACTGTTTCTCTTCAGCAGCAAAAAAATAATAATATGGGATATTATTACAAAATCACACAGACCTTTAGGCCTAAATATAAATAAATGATGTGGTTATTTATGGCAAGAACACAACACAGTAAATGTGACTTTAGTTAATAATTTTTATTTCACATTTCAGTCCCAACATGAGAATCAGAAATCAGTCCAAAATAAGTAAATAAATATATTTAAATGTATTTACATTAAAGTCCATCAGAGACAGACGGTGATGGAGCAGGTGTGCGTGAGGCGGGCTCGTGACTCTAATATAGAATATCTCTATAACACTCTTCTAATATGTACACGTCTATGTGCGCGCGGCCTCCAGCTGCGCACTCTCAACAGTTTCCAAAGTTTTAAATAAAATCCGGCCCAAGGTCCGAGCAGAGTCCGTCAGTGCGTGCGCGCGGTCACTTGGAGTCCGCGAGCCGTGGCACGCTCACGCTGCCCATGGAGGACACGTGCGGCGGCGGGACCTGGCACATGCTGCACGGGCACGGCATGCCGCTCACGCCCCAGTGCTGGAAGCTGCTCGCGGGCGGCGCTTTGAGGAGTCCGTGCGGAGGTCTGACCGAAGACACGGACAGAGGAGCCGACAGAGACGCGCTGGACACGGGCGGGAGCAGAGGGTGATGCACCGCGGGGTGAGAGGAGGCCGGGTGCGTGGGCACGGGGCCCGCGTGCGTCATAGTGCCGCACGCGGACGGGTGGAAGGCGCCGTGGTGCCCGCTGCTGCCGTAGATCTCGCTCACGAGGCGCTTCATCTCCTCCAGAGAGTTGCTGAGCATCAGGATGTAGTTTCGCGCCAGCAGCAGAGTGGCGATCTTGGACAGTTTACGCACGGAGGGCCCATGCGCGTACGGCATGACCTCACGCAGCCCGTCCATGGCCACGTTCAGGTCGTGCATCCTCTTGCGCTCGCGGCTGTTGATCTTGAGGCGGATGGACTGCAGCTCGTTCTCCGACAGAAGTTTGCGGTCTTTTTTGGACATGCGCAAAGCCAGTGCGTCCTCCTCTGCGGCAGAAAGGCCGCGCAGTCCCACCTCCGGAGAGTCGCTCTGAGTGGATGACACGGTCCCGGAGAAACCGTGCATGGACTTCTTTAATGTGGACATGAAGATGTCGTCCACCTCCGGAGAGGACGGTCTGCTGGACACGCGGCTCGTGTCGGACTCCATGGCAACCTTCTGTAACAGAGGGACACGGGGTAAGGGCCACGGGACTCGAGTAAACAGGCCTGTAACTATACAAGTTCTGATCTCATCTAAACACAAGTCAAACTGTACTCAAAGAGCGGACCACGAGAGGCCCGGGACAGAGAGACTTACCGGGAGAGTTGTGTGGCTGCAGAGAAAAGCAAAGGGCAAATCCACCTGTTACTCCAAAGCGCGTGTGACAGCTGTTTGGCACGCCTCATGCGCACTGGGCTTTTATAAGGCACGGAGGAGGGTTCACGAGAGCCTGTTCTGAATGCAGCTCAAGGACCAATCAGCGGCGGAGGAGAGAAAAGAGGCGGGTCCAGGGTAATCACAGCATCCCTCTGTGCTCAGACCCCTCCGCGTGCACGGTCGTGTGCAGGCCCGTGCGTCTCTCTGACTTTCAGTTAAACTGAGTGTGGGGGAGCCTTTATAATATTTAAACTCTGTCCCCCAGACTGTTTACGGCGGCCAAATGAATGGCCTGATAACATCATGTCCACTGTGTTTGGTTTAAGAGAATTTAAGTCATATTTTCACTCCTTAAACAGGCCTGCTACCGGTATTATTATTATTATTATTATTATTATTTTATTTTATTTTTTTTTTTTTTTCCAGTAAAATGAATAACTGCTCTCCCTATCCTCTCTCGGCCCGGTCCCGGACCCTGGTCCCGGACCCTGCGCACGGATCAGCGCAATATGTTCACTGCTTGTGTTTGTGTTTTTTGGCGCCGCGTGCGCAGCTGCCGTTACATCTTTAACGTTAATTAATGAAGTGTGCAAAATTGTTTTTAACGGTTATGATCCGGGCATTTCAGTGATGAGGCTGCGCGCGGCCTGCTGTGGCGGACATAAGGCCCGCGCGAGGCCGGACATGAATGGAGCTGACAGCTCCTTTGTGCGCAAATATGGCGCCCGCTGCCGCAGTCACACACAATCAACGCTAATTACCTCCAAACTGACGCAGACAGCAGACAGGAGTTATCCGATAACCGGAGATAATTATCAAAACACATTTTGGCACATTTACGCACACACGCACCATTACGCACAGCGCGCGCACGGTGAGTGTCAGTTGCTGGAACCTTCTGTCAAATATCGTTAATGAAGCAGTTAGACACGTGAGGTGCGCTTTTCCCTAAGGTGCAGCGCTGCTGTAGCGCATGGAAGTGTTTCTAGTTTATTAAACTGCTCTGTGCTGGAAACAGTCTGATTATAGAGATTATAGAGCCAACATTTTCAAATCTTGTTCTGGGAAAAACACACAGGTCTATGATTTTTATTATTATATATTTGGATGTTTGTTTTAATCTTCTGCGGTGCTGCTTAAAAAACGTTTTCTACATAAGTTTTTTTTTTTTTTTTCCTCAGGCCCGGAGTGAACGGCACAAAGTCATAAGGTCTCTCTCATTTTAAAATCTAATTCTCAAATATTATTTTTAAACCTTGAATTTTCAACTCGTTTAATGCGTGATGTTATTATTATTATTATCAATCGCATGTGTTATGTGCTTTGTTTGTTAAATTTCTTTAGGACTTTTGCAGGGTAAAAATGAAACTACTGTAATTGTTCCTTGAGCCTGTGCAGGTCCGGAGCTCTCGTGGGCCCTCTGCTGGCGCCGCTAGGCCTCAAACACTCGGACCGAGCGCAAAACAACAGATAAATTAGACCTAAGTAATGTAACGCATTTTTCATCAGACATTCTGAAGAAAAATAAAATCAAATAAAACTTAAGGAATAAATGTAGGTCTGTTGATAAGACTGTGGTGTCAGCAGTTCTTTTACCAAACGTGTACAAAGTGTGTGAAGTAGCTGTCATTATTTACTGCAGAAAAGTAACAGATCATCCAGGTTTGCAATAGAAATAAACATTAACAAAAAAAATGTCATACAAATAATATTTACAAAAAATGTAAATATAAGTCAATATAATAATTACTTTTTTATAATCATGACATCACACTTAGAAATTCCCCAACTGTTACCTAGCAACCATATCGTACACTGGGCCAAAGCTCCTCTAATGTACACGGAAATTATTATCCGACAAATACTTTAATGGAAATATAAAACACTTTTATTTTGTTAAAAAAAAATGTGTTTCTTTGGTGTAAATTGTGCCAAACATTTGTATAGAATTCTCCCCAGTGTGATGTCATCAATATGGGACTCTTTAAAATAGAAATCTGCACTTTCTGTAATTCTCAATATATTTATCTCACAAATAAAACTGAAACTGGACTTTTCTCGTGGAGGCTTTGTTACCTGCTGGTCACCATGGAGATGTTAATGCTTTCCCTGGAAGGTTGTACAGTATGGCATTAAACATATTCTCTGTCCTCTCTTTCCCTCCCTCCACCCTATCTCTTCCTCTCTCTCACCCCATCCCTTACCCCCTCTATCCTCTCCTCTTCATCTCCCCCTCTCCTTCTCTCCTCCTCCTCCTTTCTCCTCCCTATCCCTAAACCTCATTGTCTTCCATCTCTCCCTCTCTCTCCCCTTCATCTCTCTTTTTTTCTATCTCCCTTTCTCTCTCCCTCCTCTCTCTCCCTCCCTCTCCTTCTCTCTCTCCCCTCTCTTTCCCTCCTCTTTTTCCCTTCCCTCCCTCCCTAAACCTCCTTGTGTTCTATCCCTCCCTTCTCTCTCTCTCTCTCTCTCCTCTTCCCTCCAGCTCTCCTCCCTCGCTCCCTCCCTCCTCTCTGAATACCACAAGTACAGAGCATATGCGGCCCATACTTAATCCTGCTAATCTCGCCCCGAACGCCAAAGAAAGGGAACAAAACGTGAGAATGGAGAGAGGAGGAAGAGGAGGAGGAGGAGAGAGTGACCAGCCAAGTCCAAATGCGCCCACACAAACACACAGATGCCCTCCCGCTCTCTCTCTCTTTTTAAACCCCTTTTCGCAGCTCAAACTTGGACCAAAATGAAGCAAATGTGTCCTTTTGTAGAGATTACAGTGAGGTAACTGTAACTTACATTTGACAGACTCACGGCGAATACAAGGCTCGTTCAGATGTATTTAAGCAGGATAAGGATTGTACCAAATAAAAGGACGATTGTGTAAATTGTGTTAAAAATCTCTCTTAATCTCTCTCTTTTTTTTTTTTTTTTGGTTGAATTTTTGTGTTTTTTGTGATCCAAGAAAGTCTGGAGATTTACAAATGAAACACACTCGAATCAGTTCTTTCTTTTTGAGTTTTTTCTCACCAGGATTTGTGGGAATGAACTTGCTGCAAATCGCCACTTGAAAATTGTGTTTAACTTTTTTTTTTTTATTTACTGCAACTATACTGCATTAGAATTCATACTGATCCTATAATATTCCTGCTAGTACAGAGTCTAATGGAAGGAGTTTGGATGATTCACTTAATAACAGAGGTGGGTAGTAAGAGCGGCTTTTTAAAGAAATTGTACTTTTCAGAGTACTTTTCTAGCAGAATACTTTTACTTCTACATGGGTAATATTTGTACTGAAGTAACAGTACTCTTACTTGAGTAAAAGCTGTGGTTTCTCTTCCCACTGTGAGTAAGAACAAGTATGTTGACGATATGAAATGATTTGAACATTTGTGTTTCTTGCATCGCTCCTTCAGATGTGGTTTCTTTTTTTCAAATTTTTGTGTCTATCATGTGAAAATGCAAAATGTGGTGCATTTTTAAATATTTTGTGCGTACAATTTCATTCACTTCAAATGCTAAATCAAAGGTTGCATTCAGACAGTTGCTCTTACTTGATTAGTAGTTTACCCAAATTCTTTTTTATTTACTCTTACTTGAGTAATTTCTTGAACCATTCCTTCTACTTGAGTAATATTATTTTGAAGTAACGTTACTCTTACTTGAGTAAATGTTTTGTCTACTCTACCCACCTTTTATTGACATTTTTGTGAATAGCATCTACACAAATAGGGAAGTGCATATGATCAGACTTTAAGTGAAACATGTTTTCTGGAGAGGAGGTTGGAGGAATAAGTTTGATTTCGTGTGTCACTTGAGTTGTGAGCTTTCATTTGAGATTTTTTTCTAGTTGTTGCTCAGGGACCCTATTTTGAAAAGGCAAAAAATTCAAATTCAGAATAGGGATTAATCAATAATAATATTGAAAATCACATTCTGTTGCCTAAGAAAGAGAGTTGTTTATTATCATCGTCGCATCGGAATCTGTATTGAGTCTTGAGTCCATTCCTTAGTATCAAAATCGAGTTTGAAATTTTAGCATCATGACACTACCACAGAGTATGGAGCGAATGAATAATGCACGAAATTGTAAAGCCATTGATACTTTGCAGTGACATCATGCTGGGGGTGTTCTACATGTATCTCCATTGGCAGAATGTTCAGCAGTTACCATGAAGGCACAAGCCACACATTTGCAAATACAGACAAAAAAGTTTGAAGTCATTTGAGAGATACATTTTTAACAGCGCAAACCAGATCACCTGTTGTAGCTCCAACTAAGTCAACTCCTTCCGCTCAGATTGTGTTCAAATAAAACTCAGATTAAAGCCTAACTTGAGTAACACAGCTTCAGACAGAGCAGTGCTTACAGTGAGCATCACACCACTATGATTTTAATCATCTCTGACAATCCTTTTTCACCACATCCTCTGCCTCCTCTCCCTTGTATCGCCTTAACTCCTTCGGCTTAACACACTGGCTCCGTCCCCACCGCCGCTATTAGCAGCTCATTAAGCCTTAACACAGATGCCCTCCCGCCGATACTATAACATCACCCCAAATGGGCAGCTTACGAGACCCTTTACACGCCCTGACAAATTGAATACAACTCCCTGGATCCGCCTATTCTTCCCTCTACCCCATCTGGCTCTGCAAACATAAAGGAGAGGATTTCAGACACCATGTTAGGGACTTCTTTTTCACCAGGGGAGGGGGGTTTTCTACGCTTTTTCTAGGGCGCAATTGAACAGGGGAGCGCAGATTTGCTTTAGTCAATCGCTACAAATGTTGCGACAAGCCTAGTCTGTGATCCTGCCAGGTCAAACTCCCGGGGCAGGAATCTACAACTCAATTGGGCCTAGATTCAACAATAGCAGCACGGTGGATGAATATATTTAGAGTTAGGGGTGCGATTTGCCCCCCTCCGAGCCTGGACGGGGTTGGGGATAAGCGGGCAGGAGCAGCTGGGGTATATAGGGTAACTCTATGGGGCAAAGTTGCATGGGACAAAACCAAGTCACGTTCGATGGAGAGGAGCGGGGCTTTTGTCAGATGGGGAAAAGATGGCCGATGTTCAACGACAAAAGCTTTGGAGAGATTTTTGGAGAGTGGATTTGAAAATATGAAGTAGGCGCTATTGTGAGCGAGATCGAGAAGTTCGGTATTGATTTTTACTGAAATTGTTGGTAAAAGGAACGTATGAGGTGCTTTAAAATGGAGCTGTGATGCAAAATGGGCTTTTGAGAGCGTTTAAGCATGTTAGAGTTGTTTTCCCTTCTCATTTACCGTCTGAAAGTTGCATTTAGCATGATTCTGTTTGAGTCTGTTTGAATAGTCTTTATTTTCCTGTATTCAAGACGTTATCGCTCCAATCTACCCCCATTTTCACCACCACTCATACACGGCCAATGTGACGTATGCATTACGCTGTCCGATTCATTTTTCTTAATCAGTGATACATGTAGGATTCAGCAGCATCGTGTGGTCACTTTAGTGCAAATAAAAAAAAACTTTACTCGTTAGCGTGATCTGCAGCTCTCCGTCGGAGGTGCTGATAGCTTCACAGCTCTTTGTTGTGATGACTCTTACAGCGACATAGTAGAATAGAACGCAATCATGTAAGACAGGGGGATTTCATAAAAAGATTCATCACAATTTTCATTTTTCATGTTAAAAAAACCATAGACATATGGCATTTACTTAAAGATGCACTATGTAGCTTTTCTGGTAGAGGGAAAAAAGAAAGAATACAGTGACATCTAGATGAAGAAAACTGAGCCATTTTCTTAGTTTTCTCTGATTTTGTCAGATTTACTATCGCCAGCAGAACCCAAACGAAGTCGTCATCCGCATGTTTCCAAACGTCTTCCGGATTTGTGACGAAAACGTGAATAGAGCCCGTTGCTTGTCTCCATGGAGATGTTATTGCTTTGCCTGCAATGCTCCAAAGTATGGCATTAAACTTGTCAAACTCCAAGCAGGAGACGCCACTGGGCCAAACATTACTGAATAAATGCAAACATTCATTTAGTAATAACAAACAAACATGACTGAATAAATGCATCTTATATAACTTTAATACCATATTGTGGAACATTACAGGCAAAGCAATCTCCATTTCTGGCGGACCTCTAACCAGAAAGTTACACAGTGCACCTTTAAACTAAATTTCATGAACATTATCAAGTGTTATCAAGTCAGTCTGACAGAGGATTGGCTGTAGACTTCCATTAAAAGACTTGTTCATTAAAAAACCCCAAACTAATCATTGAAAATCAGCTTGTTAATTACACCAAGGCGCTCTAAGCTTCTCCAACAAGCTTCTTTAAACCCTATAGGAGCAGACAGGCTTTGAGAAAGACCACAGCCCAGTGTTATTGTCCCTGTCCTTCTGTTTAAAGTCATGATACCTCTACAGTATCCTTCTCCACGCATGACAATACGCTCAAAGGGCCTCTAATGACTGGGATGTGCTGCTCCTGTCTCCACAATGGGCCCTCACAATGGAGCGGGGAATTACAATGGCGTACACAAGCATTCAATTAGCGTCATATGGAGGGGCAGAGAGAGTGGGCGGCATTCCTACACTCTTACAGCCCCCCGAACGCAACACGCCAGCCCTAACAAGAGACAGGGCCCTGAGGAGCGGGCTATGCTAACCAGCTGTCAGCCAGGACAGCCAGAGTTGCCAAGTCCGGTTCTTTATAGCGACTTTGGGATTCCTTTTTTTTTTTACCTAATTTTGTACACTGTAAACCCTGATAGTCTAGTCCTGGTTTAGTCCTGTTCTAGTTCTGGTTTAGTCCTGGTCTAGTTCTTGTTTAGTCTGGGTTTAGTCCTGGTTTACTCCTGGTTTTGTCCTCCTTTAGTCCTAGATTAGTCCCAGTCTAGTTCTGGTTTAGTCCTGGTTTAGTCCAAGTTTAGTCCTGGTTTAGTCCTGGTTTAGTTCTAGTTTAGTCCGGGTTTAGTCCTTTTAATTAACTTTAAGTAAACTGAACTAATAATTTCTTATAAGGAATACTGTTGAGTTTACAGTGTAAGGCCTGGGTTGCTTGTTTTTTTTTTTTTGTTTTTTTTTTCAATGGCTTGATTGCTTGTTGCTGTCTGAAAATCTGGCAACCCTGCTAACAAGAGACAGGCCCTAAAGAGCGGGGTATGCTAACCAGCTGTCAGCCAGGCCGGCCAGACTTTTCAAGTCTGGCAACTTTGGGCCTGGAAGCTGCTTATTTTTTTCCTAATTTTGTAGGACTTGGGTCACTTGTTTGTTTGTTTTTTTTGTTTTATTTATTTTGTTTCGTCGCTTGATGCTGTCTGAAAATCTGGCAACCCTGCTACCCTACAAGAGACAAGGCCCTGAGTTGCCACGTCTGCTTCTTTATACTACTACTTTCATGTCAAGATTGTGTATTTTTTCAGTTCTATTTCACACTAATAAATCCAGTAATGACTATACAGAAATGACTGAAATGCAAGATTAATTTAATGTTTTCATATTCTCGAATGTGATGATATGTTGATATGTTGTTTATTTTGGCATTTTTTTCCTGATTCGATTGTTTTAAAAGTGCACTATGTAACTTTCCTGCTTGTGTCCAATATGCTATTCCCTGGAATGTTCCATAGCATAGCATTAAACTTATATATATATACTTATATATCTGTATTTTTTTCAGAGCTTTGGTTGCTAAAAAAAAACCAAAACAAAACAAAACACAACTCAAGGTCTGTTTTTGATGAGGTCACGACATTATAATTTTGTGTAATATAGAACCTATAAAGCTTTGTGAAGATAATCAAGATAAATGCCATACTGTGGAACATTCAAGGCATACAATCTAAATTCTAAAAGTTTCACATCTACCTACTTCTTTTCAAACATTTGCTCTTCTTTTAGCTTGGCTTTTTAAAATTCTAACACATATATTAAAATGCATTTAAAATAAGGACTTCAGTCAATCGATGTGACTGACATAATCAAAGGTGCATTTTGTAACTTTTTTAGTGGAGGCTCCGTCAAATGTTTTTCCATGTGGAGATGTTATTCCTTTGTCTGGAATGTTTCACAGTATGGTATTAAACCTACATCTTCAAGGAGACCAAACCAGACCAAGTTACAGGTCAGATCTGTGGAGAGGCAACCCCGTTCACAGTCAGATTACCTGTTTTTCTAGGTATTTCTGAGCTATGAAACCACATTTAATTGAATAAATATAAGGTAGAGCTGTGATATATCCATAGAAACGAGACCCCCAACCAAAAAGTTACATGGTGCACCTTTAAGCATCGCAATGGACGGAAATGGAGTGGTCTCTTCTGGTCATCAGCAAGTGTCTGTTTTGAGAATAGCTCTAAATGAGTCCCATACTGCTCCCATTAAACCTACACCAGAACTCACCAGGCCTTTGTGAGAACCAGGGCCCAGGCAGGAGCAGAGGGCAGGCCTGTTACTGCCCTACTTCTGCCTGTGTGTGTGTGTGTGTGTGTGTGTGTGTGTGTGTGTGTGTGTGTGTGGTTGTCAGTGTGAATCAGCACTAGGCGGGTCAGTCCATTGAGCGCGGCCCCTCCCCTGTTGTAAAACAAGCTCCTGTGGGCCTGTCCCAACACTGTGGCTTTGTATGCCCCCCTCAGAGGAGACATACCACCCAACGAGCTGCTGCAACTACCCCCTAGGCCCTCCTCCCCCTTATCACTACTGCAACTGCAGCCCCCCCATCACATCACCACTGCCATCACCAAGCAGAGCACCTATACACCCATGATGCACCCACACACCCATGAGGCACCTGCACACCCACGATGCACCCGCGATGCACCCACACACCCACGATGCACCCATGATGCACCCATATTATTCACTTGTTACTTATAGTATTCAGTTGTTATTTATCACCTGAAAAAAATAAAGTAAAAGTATTAAAATAACAGTTTACAAATGTACTTAAAAAGTCAAAATATCTAATAAAACTTCAAATGTATTGATTTTGATATAGATTTGTGCTGAATAAATAAACTAAATAAATAAAATAAATAAATAAATAAATAAATAAATTGTATTGAAAAATACTTTGTTGTGTTCCACCACTGGCTGAGCCGTTCTGTTTCCCGAATGCTACTGCAATGAACAGAATCAAACTGTGTGTGACACACAACAGTAGGTGTAATGTTCCACATTATGGCATTTATCAGTCGTGCTTTAATAAGTTACTGGTGTTTTATTGCTAAAACAATAGTTTACTCATCTGACCTGTAATTTGACCTGGTGGTGTCAGCAAAACAATAATATGTGCATGGAGAAAGTAAGAGACGGATTGTCCTAAAGAAAAGTTCCACAGTGCACCTTTAAAGGTGCTAGCAACTACTAAGTGTTTTTCTCGACACTCACATCCACTCCACAGTTTGGAAAAATGTCATCCTAATACCTTAAAATTTGTAGTTTGATCCCAGTTACAACAGTGCATACTGTTGTGTCCTTGAGCAAGACATTTCACCTACTTTGCCTAAATGTAAGTGTGATGTGAGGGCCAGTGATTGTTGAGGGTCAGAGAGGCCGATGGCACAGATTGGCATCCAGATCTCCGTCACTCAGCCCCTGTGTGTGCACCACTGGAGAGGGTCCACAGCAAAATACATTCTGATGCATTCAGATTTGTATTAGTTACTGAAAAAAATAATATTTTAGGAGCTTTTTATAATGGCCTATTTAAAAAATTAAAGGGAAAAGGGTGAAACTATTTTTTAAATTCATCTTTGAAGATCAATTAAATTATTTTCAATTTAATTTCAATTTCACTGATTTAAACAAATGTAATTATTGTATGGTACATGAAACCAATTTTTTAAATTCTCTTACATTTGATATATTTAGTCATATTTCTCCATTTTACTGTAAGGCACCATATGAATCTGTCTGACCCTCAAACCTTTTACTGGCTGCACTCTGTCCCATTCACCACACTTACAAGCGCAGCCATGGCCCCTTTGTGCACTGCTGCTATTTACATTGTATGTGCTGCTAAATCTACCATTGACCGCCACGTCCTGGTCCTGACAAAAGCGACATTTCTTGACGTCCGGTTTGGGCCATCAGACTTTTGGAGTGGGCAGAAGGAGGTCCACAACGCTCCCAATCTCTCCCACTTTGCTCCAAGGGCGTTTCCTGGACTCTCTCCGTAATATGTCCCCAATAATGGAAAGATTGATGGATTTAGACAAGGGCACAAAACCCAGAGGAGGGGCTCAAATGTAGAATGGGGGGGGGGTAGTACTTTTTGAATAGCGTCTTGCCGTTTGGGCAGGAAATTTAGTGTGGTTTCTTGTTGGGGGGCTGTGAAGGGGCGTGGCTGGTTCGCTAATTACCAGGGAGGTCTCCAAAATGGTGTCCGCATGTCCAGTGTGAAGGCTGGGAGAATGGGGCCGAATAGCAGGTTAGAGCGGGTCAATGCTGGCCACCTAAGATGAGACACACCCAGCTTCATGCGCTGTAAATCAGAGCTGTGGGTATCAGACGGAAAAGGAATTAGTTTAAACGTTAAATTTAAAGGTCCTATAATACACAAAACGGACTCTTGTGAGATTTAAGTCATGTTAGAATGCAGTTACCTCCTCAAAAACATACCTGCAGTTGTGATTTGTTTCATTCACACGTTAGAGTAAGCTTTTATTATTAGTCTATCTCCAAAACTCAAAATGCCCTGTTCCACCTTGTGATGTCATGTAGTGGTCATTTTCAAGTTATCATCTTTTGTTCAGTTCAGATTCCAGGAGTGAAATCATCTAAATATCTTCCATTTATTTAATTACAAAAAAACAAAAACAAAGAAAAGTGTGCATTCTGTATTCTTGAGTGTAATAATAATAACAATAATAAATTTTAGATCTTTACAGAACACATATTAAATAAAGATTAGGTGTAATGCCATACTGTGTGGCGGGTCCTCCAGTACGAAATTGCACCTTTAATATTAAACCATAATTAAAACCGAATAAAAAAGACAGTTCATGAATTTTGTTTTCTAGTTTTGTTAGAGGAAGAATGTTGAATTTGAAATGTAAAAATGATTTACTGAGTTGAATTTTTCACATACTATTTCCTTATTCATACTAAAATCATGAATAAGGAAATAACGTTTAATGATACTATCCCCATTACCGCAGATAAGTAGCTTTTCTTCCTAGGGTTTAACATCAGATGTACAGAAAAATATAAAAATTTCAGCCATATAAAAGTTTGATTTAAAAAGTTTGATTCTATTTTGAGAACATTTGAAACAACAGTGGACAGCGGTAAATACTAGCCTACTTCTGATGACAAAAAGCTACATGCATCAGTCCTGACAAACAGAACAGAGCTCAGCTATAAATAAAGAGTGATCCTTTACGGGGCCCATCTCTTACATGTGTGCGCACTGGGGCCCTTGGGTGACCGGGGAGAGGGCTGTTTTAGGGTGAGGGGCCCTCAGGTTTAGAGAGCTCTGGAGTGGATAGACACACAGACTGAAGAGGACACACTGCTGCTACTACAAAATGATCGCTAAAAACCCTTGAAGCCATTGATTTGATTCACTTACAGCCTCTACATGGTTAAAGATGCACTCTGTAACTTTTCCGGTGGAATGTTTGTCACTTGTTGTTTCCATGGAGATGTTATTGCTTTACCCGCCACTTTTCACATGGTTTTAAACTGGTCTATTTAAACGCAATTACAGTATTTTTTTTTTTTTTATTCACTTAAGAAACATGTATTCTTAAAGTGAGCGGGCTTGCCTCTCCACAGATCTGACTAGTAACCTGTAACTGCCATCACTTGCTACAGCTGAGCTGCATGCTGTAGCCCATACTGTGGAACATTCCAGGCAAAGCAATAACACTGCAAGTGACACTTTGCAGCTGATGTCATCAAAATTTGGGCTTGTGAAGCTAACTGAAAGCACTACTCTGTCTGAAGCTCTGTTACTTACTTTTCTTGAGTTTTCAGACTATATTAAAACATTTTTGGCAGTTTTTTGCTAATGTGTGCATTGTGTCACCATGGTAACTGCTGAACATTCTGCCAATAGAGATACATATAGAACACCCCCAATACAAGTATCAGTAGACAACGAGGTGGCAGACCTTCCACCAGCAAAGTTACATAGTGCACCTTTAAGTTGGTCAAAGTCACAGTTTAAGTTAGGGGTCTTTTTCTGGTAGAGTATTAATGACTGAGATACCGTCTTTCATAATTTCCATCATACTTTAATTAAAGGTGTCTAACTTTTTGGTTACCTGCTTGTTTCTATGGAGATGTCATTGTTCTGCCTGGAATGTTCCACAGTGTGACATTAAACAGCTTTACTTTACATTTATTAAATTTTAGGTGGTTTTATAGCTCAAAAACACCTAGAAACACGTAGAAAAACAAACATTCTGACTGTGAGCGGGGTCGCCTCTCCACAGAACTAATCTGTAACTTGATCTGGTTTGGTCTCCATGAAGATAGAAAGGTTTAATGCCACACTGTGAAACATTCCAGACAAAGCAATAACATCTACACGGATTAAAGCTTTTGATGGACCCTTCACCAGAAAAGTTACACAATAATATATAATATATGAATATTTAATGTCATACTGTGGAACATTATACAAAGCAACATTTTCGTGGAGACACAGGTGGCAGATCCTCTGCCATAAAAGTTACACAGTGCAGCTTTAAAAGAAGTTGTAGTACACAAATAGCCGGGTTCAACAGGTTCCTGAGTCATTCTGGGACATTTCAAACTGTTATTTTCTGCTTTGTTTTTGATCTATTCACAGTCGTGTCCATCTGCTCCTCTGGCACTGCCCACCGCCTCTGCACCATCACCTGCACCAGTGTGGAAAACTCACAAACAACTCACTACAGGCAAGTGTGACGGGGAGAAGGACAGGGGGAGAGAGAGGAGGAAGAGAGAGAGGAGCTGAAGAGGGAGAGAGGGAGAGAGAGAGGGACAGAGGAGCTGAAGAGGGAGAGAGGGAGAGAGAGGGACAGAGGAGCTGAAGAGGGAGAGAGGGAGAGAGAGAGGGGGAAGAGAGAGAGGAGCTGAAGAGGGAGAGAGGGGAGCTGAAGAGGGAGACAGGGAGAGAGAGAGGAGCTGAAGAGGGAGAGAGGGGAGCTGAAGAGGGAGACAGGGAGAGAGAGAGGAGCTGAAGAGGGAGAAAGGGAAGAGAGAAGAGCTGAAGAGGGAGAGAGAGAGGAGCTGAAGAGGGAGAGAGGGAGGAGAGAGGAGCTGAAGAGGGAGACAGGGAAAGAGAGAGGAACATAGAAGCTGAAGAGGGAGAGAGAGAGGGACAGAGGTGCTGAAGAGGGAGAGAGGGAGAGAGAGGGAGAGAGGAGCTGAAGAGGGAGAGAGAGAGAGGGAGAGAGGAGCTTCAGAGGGAGAGAGAGGAAGAGAGAGAGGGAGAGAGGAGCTGAAGAGGGAGAAAAAGAAGGAGAGAGAAGATGAAGAGGGAGAGAGAGGGAGAAAGGAGAGAGAGGGAGAGAGAAGCTGAAAAGGGAGGGAGAGGAGAAACAGAGCAGAGCATCAGTCCAACAGTTAACTGAGAGGGGGAGAGAGGGCGAGAGAAGATAAAGAGGGAGAGGAGAGAAAGAGAGGAGGAGGATTCCAGTCCAACGGCCAACAGAGAGGGGGAGAGAAGGCGGGGGAGGGAAAGACGGAGAGAGGAGAGGAGGAGAGAGAGAGGATACCGGTTCAATGGCCAACAGAGAGGGGAAGAGAGAGGGGGGATCAAGAGATAGGATTCCAGTCCTAGAGCCAACAGAGAGGGGGAGAGAGGGAGGAGAGAGAAAGAGGTAGAGGGTGGATAAAGAGGGAGGAGGAGGAGAGATAGAGTGAAAGAGAGGGGGCAGGGAGAGGAGACAGTCCAACAGCCAACTATTTCTGATCCAAACTCTAACGCTGTGAAAGAATGGACCAAAACAGAGACAGAGAGAGGGAGAGAGGGAGAAGGAGGGAGGGAGGGACACGGGAAGAGAAAGGGAGAGAGAGGTGATGATCCAACGGCCAACTGAAAGGGGGAGAGAGGAGAGAAAAAGGGAGAGACAAGAGAGACACGAGTCCAACTGCCAACTCCGCCTGGTGTTGGCACGGCGCAGCTCTGGGCCGTTGCCATTATGGGGCAGTTGAAGGGGGCATGTAAAGGGCACAGGGGGTACAGGGGGTAAGTGAGGAAGGAACCTCTGGAAGAAACTGTTTCAGAGAGTTTTATTACTTATTTGTTACAATGTACTGACTGATAAATGCTTTTCTATTTATTATTATTGTTATTTAAAGGTGCATTGTGTAACTTCTCTGGTTGGGGGTCCATGACCTGCTTGTTTCTATGGAAATGTCATCACTTTGCTGGGAACGTTCCACAGTATGACATTAAACAGCTCTACTTTACATTTATTCAATTGCAGGTGGTTTTATAACTCAAAAATACCTAGAAAGTGGGGTTGCCTCTCCACAGATCTGACCTGTAACTTGGTCTGGTTTGGTCTCCATGAAGATAAAAAGGTTTAATACCATACTGTGAAACATTCCAGACAAAGCAATAACATCTCCACAGAGAAAAACATTTGACGGGGCCTTCGCCAGAAAAGTTACACAATGCAGCTTTAACCAAGAAAGTCCCACTGAGACCTGGAATCTCATGTTTAGTTCTGGCCCCGTAGAGAAGCCTGGTGTATGTGGTTTTGCTGGTGGAGGAAACTGGAGCACATGGAGGAAACCACAGACACAGGGAGAACATGCAAACTCCACACGCAAAGCCCTCATGCTGCCCGGGAGTCAAACCCGAGACCTTCTTGCTGCCAGTTTTATACAATATCAAAGAATCTGGACAAATGCAAACCTAAATCTATCTATGTATCCAGTTTTATCTAAATGTCTGTCTGTTCACTTTGAGGAGTTTCTACATGTATCTCTATTAGCAGAATATTCAGCAGTTACCATGGTGACACGATGCATACATTAGTAAACACAGATTTATGATTTAACTCAAGTAAAAAATACAAAACGATTTAAACAGCACATTTTCAGAAGCCTGTGATCGATACTCAATTCAATTCAATTCAATTCAATTCAATTTATTTTTGTATAGCCCAAAATCACAACAAGAGTTATCTCGGCGGACTTCACAAAATTGTTGATTAATAAAGCAGAAGAAACATTCATAAAACAAAAATACAGAATGTTCAACAACAAGCAGGCAAATGGATAATTGTCCCAGCATCTCCTGTCCTTAGACCCTCCTTCTCGGCAAGGAAAAACTCCAAAAAACCCAATGGGAAAACGGAGAAACCTCGAGGAGAACCACAGTGAAGGAGAGATCCTACTCCTAAGGACGGACAGGCAGATGAAACTACTAATCTAGCAGGACAAGGACAGTTAATCCAGGATAGGGAAGGAGAGGAGGGGTCCAGGTCCTCGACACTAGGGGGCAGCAGCGGTCCAAACTGGAACAGCAGCATCTGAAACAGTTACACTCCCCAAAAGGGGAGTGGGACAAGGGACAACATGTGAATAGCAAAGAACAGACTACGAATGAACTAGTAATTGAATATTCTTAACAGTAGGAGGAGAAAAAGTAGGAGAAACCAGAGGACAGTGCTCAAGTTGCCATACTTTCCCCAGTAATATATCTCCTAGAGCAGCTTAACTAGGCCTATGGGTTTAGTTTCTGTTCCTAACTGACCTGACCATAAGCTGATTCAAAGAGGAACGTTTTGAGCCTAATCTTAAATGTAGAGACTGTGTCAGCTTCTTTGACATGAGCAGGGAGCTGATTCCACAACAAGGGTGCTCTACCTCCTAAAGTACTTTTAGCGACTCTAGGAACCACCAATAGTGCAGCATTTTGAGAGCGGAGTGAACGGTTAGGACGATAAGGTACAATTTCATCTTTAATGTAGGAAGGGGCCATGTCATTTACAGCTTTATAGGTTAGAAGAAGAATTTTAAATTTTACTCTAAACTCAACCGGAAGCCAATGAAGATTGTTTAATAATGGAGTAATGTGCTCTCATTTTTTAGTACCTGTTAGTATTCTTGCTGCTGCATTTTGAACCAATTGAAGGTTTTTTATAGAGCTTTTAGGGCAAGCTGCAAGCAGGGAGTTACAGTAGTCTAACCTCGAAGTGACAAAAGCATGGACAAGTTTTTCAGCATCATTTTTTGGCAGTACATTTCTAATTTTGGCTATATTGCGTAAATGAAAATAAGCCGTTTTACAGACATGGCTTATGTGTGCTTTAAATGAGAGCTCTTGATCAAATAGGACTCCAAGGTTTCTTACAGTGGAGCTGGAGGCTACACTGACATTGTCCAATGTGATTATCTGCTCAGTTAGAGAGTCAAACTTTACATCGAGCCCGGCTGCAGGCCGGGACAAAACCACAATAGAGTCTCGTAAGTGTTTAGGGCCTAATAGAATGACTTCAGTTTTTTCAGGGTTAAGAAGTAAATAATTAAAGGTCATCCATGTTTTTATGTCCCTCACACAGTCACTAAGCCTTTCAATTTGATTAGTCTGATCAGGTTTCATTGATAGGTACAGCTGGGTGTCATCTGCATAACAATGGAAATCGATACCATGCTTTCGGATGATATTACCTAACGGTAGCATATAAAGGGTAAACAGAACTGGACCCAGAACTGAACCCTGTGGCACACCGTAGGCTACTTTAGAGCACTGTGAGGAGCTCTGGTTAACATTTACAAACTGGTACCTATCGGATAAATAGGATTTAAACCAGCTGAGGGCAGTTCCTCTGATGCCCACATCACATTCTAACCTCTGCAGTAAAATGTTGTGGTCGATTGTGTCAAAAGCTGCGCTGAGGTCCAACAGAACCAGTATTGAGACCTGACCATTGTCAGCAGCCAATAATAAATCATTTGTTACTTTAACCAGGGCTGTCTCAGTGCTATGATGAGTTCTGAATCCAGATTGAAATTTTTCAAATAAATTATTTTCCTGCAGATGACGACAAAGCTGTTTAATTACAATTCTCTCCAGAATTTTAGAAATAAACGAAAGATTTGAAATAGGTCTGTAATTGGCTAAGAGGTCAGGATCAAGATTAGGCTTTTTTAGGAGTGGCTTAATTACTGCATATTTAAAAGACTGAGGAACATAACCACTTTCCAGTGAAGTATTTATTATATTAAGAATAGGATCAATAATTAGAGGGAGAATTTCTTTGAAAAGTCTACTTGGGATTGGGTCTAACATACAAGTTGAGGATTTAGAGGACATAAAGGCTAAAGTTAATTCTTCATGATTTAGAATAGCAAACTTCTCAAAAACTGGACCAAGTGAGGATAATTCAGATCCCACCAAAACTGGACATGAGTTTAATTGAGACCCTACTCTTACAGCTTGAACTTGCTCAGAATTAAAAGTAGGGGCAATTTCATTTATTTTATCTCTTATAGTAATGATCTTATTATTAAAAAATGTCAGGAAATCCTCAGAACTGAGGGTAATTGGGATTGAAGGTTCTACTGCACTGTGGCAGTTTGTCAGCCTGGCTACAGTGCTGAATAAGAACCTAGGATTATTTTTGATACGAGCTCACGGTCCTGTTTAGGAGTTTGATTTTCAGCAAAAAGGTGAGAGTGTCTGTGTGACTGTAACTTCATGTGTGAGGGACTTGTTTAACAGCACAAATCATCTCACCTCTTGCAGTTCCAATCAAGCCATCTCTTTCTGGTCTGATTGTGTTAAAATAAAACTCAGATTAAGTCTAACTTGAGTAACAGAGCTTCAGACAGAGCAGTGCCTTCAGTTAGCTCCACGCCCCCGGGAGAATGTTGATGACATCAGCTGCAGAGTGTCCATATAATAAATCAAATGTAGTGTGCGCTGAGTCTTTTCACACCTGTTTAACTGTGTCTCCATTAAAACAAATGAGGGTCTCACAGGCTGTAAACGTGCACTGTCCCTCTGAGCATTCAACACCTGCTAACGAGCTCTCTCTCCCTCTTTCTCTCCTTCTTTCTCACTCTCTCTCCCCTTGCTTATTCACTCTCTCTCTCCCCTCCCCTATCCTTTCCTATCTCTCCTTCTCTCTGCTCTATCTCTCGCTCTCTCAGTTGCTCTCTCAATTCCCCTCCTTCCTTAACTTTCTCCCTATCCTTCTTCCTCTTTCCCTCCCTCCCTTTCTCATCCTTATATCTGTCTCTCCCTCTCCTTCCCTCTCTCTTCCTCCCTCACTCACTCTCTATCTCCACCTCTCTCTGTTTTGTCTCCCCACGTCCCTCTGTCTTCTCTCTCCCTTGCTTCCTTTCCTTATCTCTCCTTCTCACTCCCTCTCTTTTGCCCTCATCTTCTGTCTCTCTTATCCTGTCCCCCCCTTTCCCTCTCTCCCTCATCCTCATATCTGTCTCTCCTTCTCTTTCCCTCTCTCTTTCTCTCACTCACTCTCCACCTCACTCACTCTCCACCTTTCTCTGTTGTGTGTCTCTCTTCCTCTCTCTCCTCTCTCCACCTCTTCCTTTCCCTCTCTCTTCCTCGCTCCCACTCTCTCTCTCCACCTAAGTCTGTTCTGTCTCTCTCCCCCTCACCTGTCTCCTCTCTCCCCCTCTTCCTTTCCCTGTCTCTCTCAATCTCTCCCTACCTCTTTCCCTCCCTCATCCTTATATCTGTCTCTGTTGTGTCTCTCTCCCCCCTTCTCTCTCCCTTCTTCCTTTCCTTATCTCTCCTTTTCGCTCCCTCTCTTTTGCCTTCATCTTCCATCTGTCTCTCTCATCCCTTCCCTCATCCTCATATCTGTCTCTTCCTCCCTCTCACTCACTATCTCTCCCTCTCCACCCCTCTCTGTTCTGTCTCTCTCTCGCCTCCTCTCTCTCTCTCCTCTCTCCCCCTCTTCCTTTCCCTATCTCTCGTTCTCCCTCATCCTTATATCTGTCTCTCTTTGCCTCTCTCTCTTCCTCCCTCTCACACACTCTCTCTCTTCACCTCTCTCTGTTCTGTCTCTCCCTCCTCCCTCCCTCCTTCCCTCTCTCTTTTGCCTCATCTGTCACTCTCTAACGAGGTTACGTTGGCTAAAGTGGCTAATGGCCCTACAGTGGCTAATAAGCAGTAATTATAGTGTGTTTGCGGAGGACGTGTTTGAAAAGGTTACACCGTCCCTCCCGCCGATACCATAAACACAGCACAGGAGCAGTGATTGACTTAGGGACATTTCGCCTGGTTTCACATCATAATTAACCTGCTGTAGTTGAATTTATTTGGAATGGGGTCGAGGAAAATGACTACTGTTGTACGAGGATCATTCTGGTGTAGTTGGATGACGATTGGGTTCAAGATAATCATTTATTTTTCAGTACTGTGATGTGGCAGTGTGGGAGTCATTCTGGTTTGGTCCTGGTTTAGGCCTTCGTCTGGTCCTTTTCCTGTTCTGGTCCTGGTTTTGTTCAGGTTTACTTTTGGGTTTAGTTCCAGTTTAGTCCTAGTGAAGTACCAGTACTCGTTTAAAAGTAAAATAGTTTTGCACAGATTTTGAGATCCAATCGAGCTTCAAATGTACTGATTTTGATAAAGATTTGTGTTGAATTTGTTCAACTGAAACAATTGTTTTGTTTTGTTTTTTGTTAGTTTTTTTCCTTTTTCTAGCTGTTTTATTTGTATATTTTTGTTTGCTCAAACTATAAATGTGTTAAAAATAAACCATCAGCCTTTTTATCAGGTCTCAAACTGTAGTAAAAATACTTTTATTTTGCAGAGGTGCTCCTGCTTATTACAGTAGAACATATACTTTTTCAAGGTATTGTTTTATTGAAGAAAAAAAAAAAAAAGAAAAGAAAAAAAACCTATATGACATAATAAGCAAGTTTAATGCCACATTGTGGTATATTCTAGGGAAAG
This sequence comes from Taenioides sp. WSHXM2023, assembly GCA_029959045.1. NCBI lineage: Eukaryota > Metazoa > Chordata > Actinopteri > Gobiiformes > Gobiidae > Taenioides > Taenioides sp. WSHXM2023. The sequence goes on from CM057099.1 coordinate 25,219,250, forward strand.
CTATCTCCATGGACACAACCAGGCCCTAGACTTGCACTAGAAAAGTTACACAGTGCACTTTTAAGTACAGCACTTAACTACTTTTACTTTGTTACATTCCACCATGTAGATATACTTTGGTTTTATTTTGAGTTTAAAGATGCATTGTCTAACTTTTCTAGTGGAGGGTAATCCAAATGCTGTTCTCCATAGCGATGTTATGTTTCACAGTATGGTATTAAACCTTTATATCGTCATGGAGACCAAACCAGACCAAGTTACAAGTCAGATCTGTGCAGGCAACCTCGCTCACGTTTTTCTAGGTATTTTTGAGCAGTAAAAATAACCTGTAATTGAATAAATGTAAGGTCGAGTTGTTTAATGTCATACTGTGGAATATTCCAGGCTGAGCAGTGACATCTCCATAGAAACAAGCAGGTGACAGATCCCCAACCAAAACATTACAGTGCGCTGTGCTAATTTTGTTAAACAATTCTATATTTTACGCCCAACGGCCATCACATTACTGTCTGAAATCGCCTTAAGCTGCTCCCATGTTCCAACATATTGACTGTCCTTATGGTGTAATATGCAAATGACCTGAGTCGCTCGTGCTCGCTCAAGCGCTAAATGTGCACTGCTCCTGACGTCTGGTAACAGAGAGGATCATGGGAGCTAATGGGCCGGGACGTGGGGTCAACAAACCGGTCTGTGTACGGTCCCAACCAAAACAAGACAAGTCCAGATCGAGGCAAAGCTGTCTGAAAGATGTCCTCCTTATGAATATGCTAATCCCGTGTTAGCATACTCAAAAATACCCATTAATTAAACAGTAACAATGGGTTTGCTTTAGCGTAGCACACTGGTTAGCATTGTGTGTGCGTGAGACCATGTTATAATCCAAAACGTAGGTCATTAACTTTTAAAAATTCATTTATTGACGGCGGGTTTTGATTGGTCCGAAGGTTCGTTAGGGGGAAAGTAAACAGGAAGCAGACAGGGACCAGACACGCCGAAGTCAGAGGTGTGGAAGACTTAAACTGGGAATGCTGGGAATAAATTGGGAATTAACCTACATTAAAACTGGACAGTGAACTAGACAAGAAAATATGTTTGAGTTATGAAAGTGTTGCTATGAATAGTTGTATTGTTTCGAAGTTGAAGTTATAAAATGGTTGGACCTGAAACTACCACTGCATGACATCACAAGGTGGAACAGAGTATTTTGAGCTTTTAGACAGACTAATAATGTATGTTTTTGAGGTAACAACATTATAACATGGCTTAAAATTCACAAGAGTCAATTTTGCATAATATGGGGCCTTTAATATAAGAAAAGTTTGCAAATAAGTGTCCAAAAACAACATTAAAGCTGTAATGCGTAACCTTTCTGATATGGGGTTTGTCGCCTGCTCCAAGGAGATGCCTAGAACGTTCAAAAGTTTAGCATTGTCTATCTGTAGGGGTTTCCAAGTCAGATCTGTGGAGAGGCGACCCGCTCACAGTAAGAATGCTTGTTTTCCAAGGTATTTTTTGAGTAATAGGAACAAACATAACAAAGTAAATGCTATACACTTAATGCCTTACCATGGAACATCCCAGGCAAAGCAATAACATCCCCATGGAGACAAGCAAAGGTACGCAACAATTTTAATTATATATTTTTATTCTAATTTTTCAATTTCTTAATAGATCTCTGGGTTACTTATTGAAAGGCACACTGCGTAACTTTTCTGGTGGAGGGTCCGCCATCTTCTTGTCTCCATGGAGATGTTGTTGCTTTGTCTGAAATGTCCCGGTGTGGCATTAAACATATCCATCTTGCATTTACTCAATAACATGGGTTTCTATTGACTAAAAACATGCATTCTTATTGTGAGTGGGCTCGCCCCTCCACAGATCTGACATGTAACCTGGCTTCGTGGTGTCACCTGCTGTCTCCATAGATATAAATAAGTGCAATGCCATACTGTGGAACATTCCAGGCAACATCTCCGTGGGACAAATCAGGCTTTAAAAAGAGCTTTCTGACTTGTTATGAAGACAAAATAAAAAATATATATTACAGATTCTAAATAACTCCTAAATGGAAAATCATGTAAAAAAGTTAATAAATGAAAATAATCCATAATAGAGCATTAAAAGAGTATGTCCCTATAGTAACCAGCTAGATCCAGCCATATGTTTCAAATGCCCAGTTGTACCATAGCCATATTCCGGGTCTATGTAAACCAGCTGATTATCATAAGTTGTATGTATTAAGCCCTCCTAAACCTCATGTCCCTGTGTAATGGCCCCAGCACTTGTATAGCGCCCCCCTGCTGCTGCGCACGGGACCACAGTGCATTTAATCCCACAGGCCCGTTTTAGAATGGCCGTTTGTGAATGAGAGTTTTCTGGTTACATGGACACATTGGACCAGGATCAACCATATGCCAATAGAAACAGCTCAGAGTGAATGTGACAGAGTTAGTAAGAGCCAGGCCTGGTACAAAAAGCCTGCCCCCCACAGCGCACACACACAACCAGGAAAACTGCAAGAAATACAACGATTTAATATGGACAAACACTGAGAATAAAAATGTCTGTTATTTTTATATACATATTTATTGTACCCAAGGGATGTTGCTGTAGCAGATTTTAGTCATATTGTGATACAGACAAGCCACAGCCGCCCTGGGACTGGTGCTTGAGTTGTTGTGTTTTCAGTTTGAGAGGAGAAGGGTTTGTGTTTTAAACATGTGTGAATGAAACAAAACACAACTCCAGGTCTGTTTGTAACGAGGAAAAAACATAGATATAACAGAGATCAGAGAACGGTGTAATATGGGCCCTTTAAGCAACTCCCACACCACCTTCATACTTAGGTTATATTATTATTTATTATTATTATTATTATTATTATTATTATTATTATTATTATTATTATTATTATTATTATTATTTATTATTTATTTATTTATTTATTTATTACAAGGACTGTGCATGTTGACCAAATACAACTATACAATATGCCAGAGTTATAGTTATTATTAAGCCTTATTACCTCTAAGCCTCCTTATTGAAGATGTCATAATGATAAGAAGAAAGTATTTCACTTAGATTTTACAATTTTACACCATTATTGATTTATCAAGCTTTTAAAATCATAACATAGCAGTATTTGCCACATAGCTAGATATTATTTTTCAGTTAGAAGCTACATGTTTTATTATTGTTTTTATTCTATGAAAAGTTGGTGCCAGTAGAACGTAAATGTTTTCATTAGTTGGTCCATCCTACAAAATAATGATCAAAATGTTTCTCTCATTTCAAATAATTCAACTATTAATAGCAAATGTGTTAATAATAGCTATGAATGAAAAACTGACTTTCACTGTATAATTGCCAAAATGCAAAGAAAAAAAAAAAAAATCTGACTTCAACACAAATAACATTCTCCTCTGCACAAACACAAGTCTTCCTTGATAAACCCTCTTCATTTCCTCTCATCTCCATTGAAAACTATGGGCCTGACGTCACCCTCCTCATTCCTCCATTGTTCTAGACACAAGTTACCAGCACTAAACTAAAGCCACTCCATCTCCATCTGTGCCCCAGAAGCAGCCTGCCCGCTCTCCTCTACCCCGGCACGGTGGCCCGAGAGTGGGCTAGAATCTGCTGGAGTGCCCCTGACTGTACCAGTGGAGAGGCTGATGCGATCGCCATATGTCCCAGCCCTGGTCAATAGGATTACGTCCAGTACCTCCACTCAATCAGGGGCCGATTCTGCTCAAGTGTACCCCCAGATCCCCCTCTCGTCCCCGGCTAAGGGAGAGCGACCGGGGCGGTGGGGGTCCTGGAGGATTAACATATTCAACGGAGCTGCAGATCAAGGCTTTTAATGGAGTGAGGACACAGAGGGGCATTGTCCGGAGCACATTTGGGATTGGGAAGGGTGTAAGCTGGATTTGTGCGCATTGTCATGGTAAAACAGCACAGGCCTCTTGTTTTGTGGGAATTTTTTTAACAACACGACCGCACAAAAGATTCAAAAATGAGACGATACGAGCAACTTGTCGCAACACAACTTAACACAACTCAAGCAATGGTGTCAGTGTGTAATAGGGTTAGCGTGCACAGACTGAAACTCAAAATAGATTGAACTGAATGTAGCTTTTAAAGGTCGTATATTACACAAAATTGATTCCTGTGAGCTTTAAGTCATGTTATAATGTTGTTGCTCATCAAAAACAGACCTGGGGTTGTGTTTTGTTTCATTCACATGTTTGAGTACCAATTTATTATTAGTCTGTACATCTCCAAATCCCAAAATGCTCTGCTCCAATTAGTATTTGAATAAAAAAAAACAACAACAGCAACAAAAAACATAACTCCAGGTATGTTTTTGATAAGTAAACAACTTTATAATATAAATCAGAATATAGCGTAATAAGGGTTCTTTAAAGTGGGACTAAACCTCTAAGACTAAAGTGGAAAGTGAGGGGGGAGAAGGGGCGGAGTCAGGGGGTATAAATATAGTAGCGTGATTGGTGTAACAGGTATCCACACTTCAAACTCCGCCCCTGCAGCCAGGCGTTCGTACTCACAAACACATGGCTGTAATCGGGGCAGTCCTGAGTGATGTCACATAGTACTTGAAACTGCAGAGGTCACTGGAGGCAGCAGTTTGGACTAAAATTGCTAAAAAAAAAAAAAAAAAAAAGGACTAGGAACTGTACGCAACGCTATTAAAACACCATATATACAGTTCAGTAGTGGAAAAAAGTTGATTTAAAGGTGCACTGTGTAGCTTTTTGGTTGGGGGTCCGTCACCTGCTCGTTTCTATGGATTTGTCATTGCTCTGCCTGGAATGTTCCACAGTATGACATTAAAAAGCTTTACCTTACATGTATTCAATTACAGGTGGTTTTATAGCTCAAAATACCTAGAAAAACAGGCGTTGTGACTGTGAGCGGGGTCGCCTCTCCACAGATCTGACCTGTAACTGTCTGGTTTGGTCTGTAAAACACTCCAGACAAAGGAATAACATCTCCATGGAGCAAGCCTTCGACGGACCCTCTACCAGAAACGTTACACAATACACCTTTAGTGTTTAGTTCCACTTCGAAAGAGTCTGAAATATGGATTCGCCCAATTCCCAACTGTTCTTTTAAGGTCTTTGTCGGAAGAAGATGGGAATTCGCAAACAAGAATGCTGGAAAATGATCTTTGGAGGATGAACTTTTAGAATTGGGTTTGAAAAGACAATTTTGGGCCCATAGTGTGAGCGTGGCCCTGACTCAGCATGGGGCAGATCTTCTCTCAGATCAAAGATTCTCCACTGCTCACTGAATGCCACCCACGAACCACAACCATCTCAATTTTATATAAGCTCTGGACACGTTTGAAATGGCTTCATCAAATTAGACAAACTTTACATCACAATATATTATAACAACGTAACATAAAAATATAAATGGTAATCATAAATTCTAAATATGTAGCAAACATAGCAAGAGACTGGTGTCAAATAAGGCATAATTATATAAATGTTTATGTACAAGTATAAATAAAATATAGTAATACAATACAAGAGGTCATATGGAAAAGAGTGCAAAAAATGATATGATGATTGACAGGACAAAGGCTTATCTGTTACATAAGGGTGAGTTTATGTACAGTTGTAGGGAGTATTATCTCCTCCACGTTGAGAGGAGCAAGCTGAGGTGGCTCGGGCATTTGTTCCGGATGCCTCCTGGACGCCTCCCTCAGGAGGTGTTCCGGGCATGTTCCACCGGGAGGAGGCCCCGGGGAAGACCCAGGACACGCTGGAGGGACTATGCCTCTCGGCTGGCCTGTGAACGCCTCAAGGTCCCCCCGGAGGAGCTGGAGGAAGTGTCCGGGGTGAAGGAAGTCTGGGAGTCCCTGCTTAGACTGTTGCCCCCACGATCCCTCCCCGGATAAGCGGAAGAAAATGGATGGATGGATTATCTGTTACATAAGGGTGAGTTGTTGTACAGTTGTAGGAAGTATTATCTGTTACATAAGGGTGAGTTGTTGTACAGTTGTAGGGAGTATTATCTGCTACATAAGGGTAAGTTGTACAGTTGTAGGGAGTATTACAGTTGTAGGGAGTATTATCTATGACATAAGGATGAGTTGTTGTTGTTGTAGGGAGTATTATTTATTACATAAAGTTGAATTGTTGTACAGAGTATGATATGTCTCCATGGAGATGTTGTTGCTTTGTCCCGAATGTTCCACAGTATTGCATGAAGCATATCAATCTCCATAGAAACAAAAAACTGACGCCATCAAGCCAAGTTACACGTCAGATCTGTGGAGAGGTGACCCTGTTCATGTTTTTAAAGCTATAAAAACACCTGGAATTGAATAAATGCAAGATAGACGAGTTTAATTCTACTGTGGAACATTTCAGGTAAAGCAATAAAGTCTCCATGGAATCAGATGACAGACTCTCCACGAGGAAAGTTACACAATGCACCTTTAAAAATTCATTTTGTTTTATAGTTTTGGCCGCCAAGTGTGTGAGAGCCATGAGTAAAATGCATTCATATTATCATGGAGGGGTACAGTCATATTTCTTGGGGTTGCCAATGGCTCGTGCTCCGTCTGAGAGAGGGACTTCAGCCATTTTAGAACCTGAAACAGTCACTACAATGTCGGACTTTACACTTTTGTCCTGAGGTTTACCCAGGCCTCTCACTGCTCCACACACAATTCAAACAAAGCACCAAGATACATGCCCAGTTCAACAGTGTCACTGATCTGTCAAACTCGAGATGGTCCAGAGTTTGATGGAGCGACGTGGAAGAGAAGGAGGAGGAGGTGGGAAGGACAAGAGGAGGAGAGGAGAGGAAGAAGAGGAGGAGGAGAAGGAGTAGGAAGAGAGGAGGAGGAGGCAGAGAAAGAGAGTGGCTGTAGAAATCTGAGGTTAGGAACAGAATTAGACAGACATTTCTACATAAGCAGAAAAGAGATGAGAGGAGGAGAGAGAGAAGAGAAAGAGAGAGAGGAGGGAAAGGAAAATGAGGAGAAAGTGGAGAGAAGAAGCGGAGAGGAGGGGAGGAGGAGGAGAGGAGGAGGAGAAGGTGAGACGAGGAAAGGAAAGGAGGAGGAGAACAGAGGAGAAAGAAGCAGAGTTGGAGGAAAGGAGGGGGAGGTGGCGAGTGAGAGGAGAAAATTAAAAGAGGAGGAAAGGAGGAGGAAGGCAGAAGAAGAGGATGAGGAGAAGAGTGTGTAATGGGACAAAGCCCTGTGCAGCGCTGCAGTCTGGAGCTCTGATGGATGGGGTCACTCAGAGGCTGCAGAGTCCAGCAGAGGTCAGTCCAGGGTTGGGCTGGGGTCAGAGGGGAGACAGAGGACACAGGGACTAGAGTGATGTCCCCAACTCCAGCAGTCCACAGCAGCAGTCTGGGACACTTCCACATTTATTTCCTGGACCCCACAGAAGTTTCAGCTGTCAGATTATGGTTGGTGCAAGTTTGGCAATAGGTTAAAGCCATAGTCTGTAACAGTTTTGCCATAAACAGACTATGATAAAAACATGTTGTTGATTTTTTTCATAATGCATGTCTTTATTGCACATCCTTAGTGTGCGCAGGCTCGCATCTCCACAAACCTGACTCCTATTTGGCCTGGAATAGGGCCTCTTCCTGCTTGTTTCCATGGTAACGTTCTTTTGGCTATATGACACAGTATGGTATCAAAAGTATCTCCAAAAAAGTATCTCTTAACTTTCTATTTCTGGAATCATGCACTTTCCATCTCCAGAAAGTTACATATTATTATTGCAATTATTTTGGCCACACATTTTCAAATTTTAACAATGAGAATTTTCACAGTTTTCAGATTATATTCAAAATTTGTAACAAAAAGTATGTTTTAGTTAAATGAGCCTAACCTCTGTGTTCACTCTGACTACAGCTTCCTCTGTCAGTCCTCAGCTCATTACTGTGTTTTCAGGAACTCTTTAAGGACACATTTGATTGACTCCTCTCTCTCGCTCTCTTTCCTCCCCCTCTTCCTCCTCTCTCTTCTCTCTTCTCTCATTTCTTTTCTGCTTATTAGAAATGTCCATCTAACTCTATTCCTGATGTCTGATTTGTGGAGCCACTCTCTCCTCCTTCTCCTCACCCTCTTCTTCTTCATCTTTTTCCTCTCCCTTATCTCTCTCTCTCTCTCCACATTCTCCTCCTTTCCCTATTCTCTCTCTCCTTTGCCTCTCCACTCTTTCTTCTCTATCACTCCCCCTCCCTCAAGCTCTTTCTCTCCTCTCATCTCATTTTTTGCTTTTTAGAAATGTTCATCTAACTTCTTCCTAAGCCACTCTCCCCTCCTTTTCCTCTTCCTCCTCTCTCTCTGTCTCTCTGTCTCTTTCTCTCTCCATCTAACTCTGTTCCTAACGTCTGATTTCTATAGCAACTCTCTCTCCTCCTCCTTCCAACTCTCTCCCTCTCTCCTCATCCTTCTCTTTTGCTTCTTTCTCTCTCTCTCCTCCTCCTTCTCCTCCCCACTCTCTTTCTCTCCCTCCCCTTCTCTCTCCTTCTCTCATCTCTTTTCTGCTTATTAGAAATGTCCATCTAACTCTGTTCCTAACCTCTGATTTCTGTAGCAACTCTCTCTCCTCCTCCTCCTCCTCTCTTTTCTCTCCCTCTCCTCATCCTCCTCCCGTCCCTCTTTCTCTCTCTCCTCCTCCTTCTCCTCCCCACTCTCTCTTCTCTATCTCTCCCTCCCTCTCTTTCTCTCCTCCCATCTATTTTTTGCTCATAAGAAATATCCAGCTTTGTTCCTAAGCCACTTTCTCCTCCTCTTCTTCTCTCTCTCTCGCTCTCTTTCTCTTCTCTCTCTCCTCCTCTCATCTCTTTTCTGCTTATTAGGAATATCCGTCTAACTCTGTTCCTAACCTCTGATTTGTGCAGCCACTCTCTTTTTCCGCCTCCTCCTTTCCCTCTTCCTCTCTTCTCTCCCTCTCCCTCTGTCTGTCTCTCCTCTCATCTCTTTTCTGCTTATTAGAACTGTCCGTCTAACTCAGTCACTAACCTCTGATTTGTGTGTCCCGCCCCATTCACAGACGAGTGTATCCTGCGCTCTCTCGCTCCTTCTCTCCGAGCACTGTGGCTGCACTTCGTTAACTCGCCCGCTTAATGAGAGCTTTAATTGAGCTGTCGACAGGCCACCTGTCAGACCCTGGCTCATTTCCATACTAATGCAGAGAGAGGGGGATGGAGGGATGGAGGGATGGAGGGAGAGGGTGTGGGGGTATGGAGTGAGGAAGAGCAAGAGGAGACGGAGTGAGAGATACAGGTAGAGGGGAGTATCAGAGAGAAAAGAGAGAAAGAGGGAGGGAGGAAGGGAGAGGTGGGGTAGAAAGAGAGGAGAAGGAGAGAGGGGGAGGGTTGGGCAGAGAGAGAGCTTGTGGGGTGAGGGGGGAGGGAAGGAGAGAAAGAAAGGGAGAGAAGGGGAGAAAGAGAGATGGAGAGAAAGAGGAGAGAGAGAGGGAGAGGGAGTTGGGATAGAGGGAAGGGAGAAAGAGGGAGAGCAAAGAGAAAGTGATGGGGGAGGGAAGGAGAGAAAGAAAGGGAGAGAAAGGGAGAAAGAGAGAGGGAGAGAAAAGGAAAGAGAGAAAAGGGAAGCAAGAGGGAGAGAGAGTTGGGATAGAGGGAAAGGAGAAAGAGGATGGAGATTGAGAGAGGCAGAGATAGAAGAGATTAAGGGAAGGAAAAAGAGATGGGGAGAGACAAAGTGCAAAAAAGGCAGTTAGAGGGAGAGGAAAAAGAAAGTGAGGGGGAAGGGAAGAAGAGAAACAAAGCGAGCAAAGGGGAGAAAGAGAGAGGGAGAGAAAAGGAGAGAGGAGAGAGGAAAAAGAAAGTGAGGGGGGAGGGAAGGAGAGAAAGAAAGGGAGAGAAGGGGAAAAAGAGAGAGGGAAAGAAAAGGAGAGAGAGAGAGAGGAAAGGGGACAGAGAGGGAGAGAGAGTTGGGATAGAGAGAAGGGAGAAAGAGGGTGGAGATTGAGAGAGGGAGAGATAGAAGAGACTGAGAGAAGGAGAAAGAGAGGGGAGGGATGGGGAGAGACAAAGTGCAAAAAAGGCAGTTAGAGGGAGAGCAAAGAGAAAGTGAGGAGAAGAGGGTGAACTAGTGGTAACAGAGAGACTTTTTTCTTCTCTTTACTTGCCTGTAGTGTAAGAGGAACAGTCTGGATGGACACGGAAGCTTGAGGAGCTTCTGGATGTAAATTTTCACATTCATTTTTCCAATAAACTTAAAGAAAAAATCAAATTAAGAGTTTAAAGGCATGATTCAGACTAACCACCTATATTCAAAATGCAGTTGTTTCCTGTCCAAAAAAACATGCGTAAAATTTAAAATTCAGCAACATGTTTTACTGTTAATTTTAATCCACATTTTCACACGTGTAACATTTTACAGGCCTGGTATACAAACATTTCTATAGACACCTGTTGCTACACATTGAAGGGCTGCTATTGTCACAAAAAAACGCAGTTACAGTCCATATTCTCCAGAAATGAAAGTGAAATGAAGGATTAGACTTTATTACTATTGTATATTGAAGATTTTACACCAAAGAATCTTGAATTTTTTTGGTAAACATGTATAATGTTACTTCCTGGATGGAGAAGGTACTCCATTATAGTACTCACCACTACTTAATGCATTTTTGTCAGTACAAAAGTAAAACTAGAAGTACAAATTTCAGGTATCTGTACTTTACTTAAGTCAGTTTTACAGTAGATACTTTTTACTTTTACTTCACTATATTTGAGAGCTGGTATCTGTACTTTCTACTCCACTACATTTTAGATCTGGACTGAAAAGTAAAAAGTACTTTTCTTTATTGTTTGAGACCTGCTGAAAAGGGTGAGACTTTATTTTTAGCATATTTAATTTGAGTTAAGGTCACGACTTTGAGCAACACAATACACAGAAACACAAAAACAGCTATAAAAAATAAGAATCTTTAACTGTTCTGCTTTATTTTTTACTCTGTAAGTAGCTACATTTGAAACAGGTACTTTAATTCTTTTACTTAAATTGATTTTTTCATGTAATGCTTTTACTTGAGTAACTTTTTGCCCTTGTATCTGTACTTTTACTTTTACTTCATCCACCACTGATTTGTGTACTTTTCATGTCAACCTTTCTTCTACGAACTGCCATTTAATTGACGTAAAACGAAATATTTAACCACAGATACTACGCCCGCAAACTAGATAAAAATTACAACAACAAAAAAGAGGAAAAACGGTCTTATACATTTTAAATTCAGTGTTGGAGACTAAAGGCCTGGTGCGGTGGAGTTTGACATCCGCTAATGTGACAGACGAAATGCGGTACCACGCTGGGCTGCACTTTGCTCTTTTACAGGCATATAACACCGCCAGCGTGCTACATCAACGCTACAATTTGCATCAAAACGCCAAATTTCAACCGCAAACTAACCATTCCCACTGCTACGACTTATCTCCCCCCCGACAAAAACGGCATTGAAACACGTTTGAACAAAGTAACCGGTTGCAATGCTAGAACGATTAGCCTCTGACCAAGCTTAGCAACTGTAGCGGCTAATTATCGTCCCTAATTTGTTTTGATTGGGGGGGTAGGTTTGGCGTCGCGCGGAGAAAGAGCACCAGCGCTATGAGCGACGCTGAAAAGCTGCAGAGGCGTGAGGTAAAATAAAAGACGCAAATGGGGTGGTCCCAAGTGAAAGGCGGCCATGACGGACAGGGCAGAACCGAGGCAATTCAACCCCGAGCTGAATACTATAGCGCTAAACGGGGACATGCTAATTACCGACGCTATTTAATGTGTCAAATTCACAATCGCCAATGTTGTTTCTTTATTGGGGACAGGGCGCTAAACGGTCCGGGCCCTCCTACTTTTTGACTGAGAGGGTCCGGGCCTGAATGAAGCTCCATATTGTGGCGTGTGGGGCAGAGCTGGTGCGTTATAAGACATGCACGTGCACGTTCACAAAGATGCAGGTTTTGGACAAGTTGGATTTGGAATTGTGAAAGAAACCGAGCGACGAGGACATATGGGTAAAGGATTTAAAGAGCCAATGTTTCGCCGGGTCCAGATCTGTGTTTTAATGTTATTTCGTCGATAAAAATGTACCTGGAGTTGTGTTTTGTTGTGTTGTATGTAGAAAAGTTTGTAACAGCAGCAGTGTTGGCAGGTTTCTACACAATATTTGGCAGTTGGAAGGAACATTTTGTTATTTAAAGGGCCCATACTTGCACCATTTTCTGATCTGTTATAATGTTTCCTCATTAAAAACATATCTGGAGTTGTGTTTTGTTTCATTCACGCAGGTTTGACACATAAATCCTGCATATTTAGGCTTCATTTTTCTCTTAAATAGAAAATACTCTGTTCCACCTTGTGATGTCATGTGGTAATAGGCCTACAGGAAGTGCTCCACCGTGTTTTTTTGTTTGTTTGTTTGTTTGTTTGTTTGTTTGTTTGTTTGTTTGTTTGAAAGCTCAAAATATGTATATATCATGAGAATGTGGCATGTTATTTGAACTGAATATTGCGTTGTATATTTTTTTTTTGTGTGTTTTTGTGAATCGTTATAATATCATATACTTGTACTGCTGTTGACACATGTACAAATATTTCTATATACTCTAAACTTTAATTCAATTCTGCAGACACAGCTCGCATAACAGCTAACTATACTAACTTCTGGAATAAGGGCTAGGAAAATATACGTTTTTTTGTTTTTTTTTTACTTCTACACCTACTCCTTTTGAGCACCTCAGGTATGTACTGAAATGGTAACGCTTTTACTGTAATGTATAGAAAATAATTCTCAAATAAATAAATAAATACTTACAGTAAACTCTATACACTTTCGCTAGAATCATTTGGATAATTTCAGCCCTGGAAATGCCGATCTCTACTGAATTAAAGGTAAAAAGTAGCTGTTAACTTGAAAACTACCACATCATGACATCACAAGTTGGAAGTTTTAAGAGTTTTTTTTTTTTTCACCAATAGAAATACATGCAGAACACCCCCTCAGTGTGATCAAATGATTACACTGTACTTTACATTGAAATATCTAAGAGGTAAATTCACGGTCGTTTCTATCAGCGACTCGACTTTAAAGCTTGTACAACAAAATAAATCAGCATTTTAACAATTTTATTTTCAGCTGCCCCATCTGTATGAAAAATTATTGGTCTATAATGTTGACACTGAATGTTTGAAACGCAGCAATAGTTCACATTCAAGTATTATAATCCAAGTATCAGGATGTTTATAATGAAAACACCATATAGAACAGTCATATAGGCTGCTGTATGTTGGTTATGTGTGTATTTTTATTTGCAAATATTTTTTATTTGCTTTTGTAATAGTTTTATCCTTAGCAGGGGTGGAAGAAGTACTCCGTTTTGTTACTTAAGTAAAGTACAGACACTGGAGCAAAAAATACTCAACTAAAAGTATCACATTAAACAATCTACTCAAGTTAAAGTATTAAATACCTGTTTAAAAATGAATTATAAGTATGTAAAAGTATTTTTATTTTGAGATCTCTTGGGAAGATTCAGATGTAGTGATTTTGATACAGATTTGTGCTGAATTTTGTTCAACAGACACAAGTGAATTCAGATTTTTTTCTAGCGGTTTTTATTTGAATATTTTATTTGCTCTAACTACAAACACGTTAAAAATAAACCCCAGGTCTCAAACTACCATAAAAAATACTTTTACTTTTCAGTCCAGTTCAAAAATGTAGTGGAAAGTACAGATACTTTGAAGTAAGTAGTGACGTAAAAGTAAAAGTATCCACTTAATTAAAAAAAAAAAGTAAAGTACAGATACCTCAAATTTAAACTTAAAGGTGCACTGTGTAACTTTTCTGGTGGAGGGCCCGTCAAATGCTTTTCTCCATGGAGATGTTATTGCTTTGTCTGTAATGTTTCACAGTATGGCATTAAACCTTTCTATCTTCATGGAGACCAAACCAGACCAAGTTACAGGTCAGATCTGTGGAGAGGCGACCCCGCTCACAGTCAGAATGTCTGTTTTTGTATTTTTGAGCTATAAAACCACCTGTAATTGAATAAATGTAAAGTAGAGCTGTTTAATGAAGATGAGCAATGACATATCCATAGAAACAGGTGACGGACCTCCAGCCAGAAAGTTACACAGTTCACCTTTGAGTAGAGTACTTTACTTTGTTACTTTCCACCACTGAGCCGTAGGTATCACAGGTTTATATCCTGTAAATACCTGTTGATCTGATACTAAATGTACCAGTTCACGCGCTTGTCTCTGCTCAGGTCACAGCTGTGGTTTGAAACAGGAAGCTCCTCTCTCGTCACGGGTCTCACGGGTGTCACGGGGGTGTCCTCTCTCATCACCAAAAACTCTGAGCAAACAAACAACGCATGCATCTCTATGGGCTCTAACCTGAGGGAGGGAGCCTGCTAATCGCCCCATTAGTACTGTGTGGACATGCAAACGCTGCTACGCCCTCCTGGCTCTGTGCTCGTGTCAGTCATTTCAAAGTGTCCTGCTCGTCTCCTATGCATGCATGTATTCTGAGCAGGAAGAAGGAGCTGGAAAGACTTATAAAGAATTGACTTAATTTGCGAAGCTTTTGTCTCACGTCTAATTTGGCTTGAACTAATTGGGTGCTTGAGACAGGGTGAGTTTTGAGCGTTTGATAGGACTTGAGTATGTAAATGTGCGGAAGTCAAAGGGAAAGTGCAAATGTGGCATCAAAGAAGGGCCCTTATGTAGCTCAGTCTGGGACCTGGTTGAACCCAAGATGGTCGCTATTCACAAAACTCACAATTCAAAGTGGAAAACTACTGCTATAGCTAATTTACTAAGAAACAAGTCACACTGCACCAGGGGCTTTTAAAGGGTCCATATGACACTATTTTCAGATCTATGTATAATGTTGTTTTCTTATCTCAAACAGACCTGGAGTTGTGTTTTGTTTCATTCACACATGTTTAACACACAGACCTGCATATTTAGGCTGAGCTCTTCTCTCAAAACTGGTTTTCTTAATCATTCATGCATGTTGGAGTGATGTCTTGTCCAAGGCTCCGCCCACAAGCCTGCAGAACCATCTCCGAGCACGCAGCCCCTCCCTGCTCAGCCTCCTCTGGCAGAACAGCGAATGTCAACAAAACATGAACTAATGAAACATTTGAATACTTTGTTAATACTTCAATTTGAGGCAGAGCACATAATAATGATTATGGAAACAGATTCTGCACCTTTTATTCGCCTTTCTTAAAAGTCAAATCTAAAGAAGAGACTTTGTCAGAATGTTCCCCATCACAAATGAGCTCTCTGTCATTTTCTTTGATTCATTTTTTAAAATAAAACTTTTCAAGGGCAGATATTAGGGTAGATATTAGTAACATACAGTGATTTGACTTGGAGAAGGGGTGGGGTCAACGAGACTATTGGTACAAAGGAATTCATTTACTGTTTACTAGAAATATTTGCCATATTCAACTATAATGTACAAACTGTACAAACTGTACAAACTGTTCTGTTTATGCTCAAATCTCTCTATCTCTTATTTCTTTATTGATTTATTATGTTAGTTGTTATGTTAGTTGCACTTCGAAATGACAGTTCAGGGGGTATTTCAGAAAACAGCACAGACAAACAATGAGCGTTTACAAAAATATTTTGGCAACGCTTTAAAATAAGGTTCCTTAATAAAGTATTTATAAGATGTGTGTAAAATCTCTCAGTCGTCCAGGTAGAACTCATGGCAAAGGAGAAATTCAGTTTGTCAACTGGACAAAGTTTATTTTGGTCAAATACATATCGAGCTCCAAAAACAACCAAAAAAAAGGTTTTGTCCAGTTGACAAATTGAATTTCTCCTCTGCCAAAGTATTTATAAGGCATTAATAAGAGTTGAGTTTAAATGGTTTTTAACTGTCAGTGTTCAGTGTGGATATTTTGCTTGTCACATACAGTATGTCTAATCGCCTATTTTAATGTGGCAGTTCACCTCTCCATAGATCTGATCTGTAACTTGGCCTGGTGGTGTCTCTGGTTTGTCTCCATGGAGGTAGATTAGTTTTAATACCTTTAAATACTACATTTTAACTACTTTAAATCTACATTTTTCTATAATTTGTTTCTTTGATTTTTAATAATTTGTCTAATTTTGTGATAAATACAATTAATGCCATACTGTGGAATATTATATCCAAAGGAGCACGAGTTGCCTGTTACCTGTGACACAGTATTTAAAAGTTATATTCTTGCAATATTAGCTTTTTTTAAAGGTCCTAAATTGATTTTTGTGAGTTTTAAACCATGTTATAACGTTACCTCATCAAAAACAGACCTGGAGTTGTGTTTTGTTTTATTCACACGTTTGAGTAACTCTTTATTATTACTCTGTCTACATCTCCAAAGATCAAAATTCTCTTTTTCTTTTTGAGGAAAGAACTCAGCCTAAATCTGCAGAGTTTGTGTGTTAAACTTGTGTGAATGAAACAAAACACAACTCCAGGTGTGTTTGTGATGAGGAAACTACATCAGAACAGATCAGAAAATAAGGTGATATGGGCCCTTTAAATATGAAACTTATAATAGTCATGCTTTCTTCAACTGATGAACATCATTTCCTTCTCTCCCTCTCCTCTCTCTCCACCCTCTCTCCTCCTCTCTCTCTCTCCGTCTCCTCTCTCTCTCCCTCTCCTCTCTTTCCCCCCTCTCTCCCTCTCCTCTCTCGTCTCTCTTTCTCTCCTTCTCCTCTCTCTCTCCACCCTCTCCTCTCTCTCTCCCTCTCCTCTCTCGTCTCTCTTTCTCTCCCTCTCCTCTCTCGCTCCACCCTCTCCTCTCTCGTCTCTCTCTCTCCTCTCTCTCTTGTCTCTCTCCCTCTCCTCTCTCGTCTCTCTCCCTCTCCTCTCTCTTGTCTCTCTCCCTCTCCTCTCTCTCCACCCTCTCTCCCCCTCTTTCTCCCTCTCCACTCTCTCTCTTGTTTCTCTCCCTCTCCTCTCTCGTCTCTCTCCCTCTCCTCTCTCTTGTCTCTCTCCCTCTCCTCTCTCTCTCCACCCTCTCTCCTCCTCTCTCTCTTTCCGTCTCCTCTCTCTCCCTCTCCTCTCTTCCCCCCTCTCTCCCTCTCCTCTCTCGTCTCTCTTTCTCTCCCTCTCCTCTCTCTCTCCACCCTCTCCTCTCTCGTCTCTCTCTCTCCTCTCTCTCTTGTCTCTCTCCCTCTCCTCCTCTCTCTCCACCCTCTCTCTCTTCTCTCTCTCTCCACCCTCTCTCCCCTTATCGCTCCTCTCTCTCTTCTCTCTCCAACCCCCTTTCTTCCTCTCCCCTCTCTCTATCTCTCCCTCCCATTCTGTCTATCCCCCTCCGTCTCTCTCAAACACAGGGTGCGTTGCGTTTTGTCACTACACGGTTGTATAATGCAGGATTTGGGGCCACAGTGTCACAGAGGGACCAGTGTTAATAGTTTGTGTGCTTAGTCCCAGTCTTAAGTCCATTCACCCTTTGGCCTTTGTCTGGACCAACTTGGACCTGACAAATGTGACCTGAGAACATCTGAACTCCTCCACTCCTGTTGCTCCAGACTTACTCAGAGCGTCTGCGTCAGATTAAGATCAACCGTTCATTATAATATAGATTGTGTTGCTTTGTAGAAGGTTGTAATCCAACTATCTTGTCATCAGACCAAATAAATGTCACAATTACTCCATCACAACATCTTACAATCATTTTTTTTTTATATATTCTTGTATTTTGGATGGTATCATGGCAGTATCTTATTCCAAAGCTGATCTGTGCCATTGTGTCCATGGGCAAGGCACTTTACTCCCTTAGTGTCGCATTTTGGTTACTGTGAGAGAGGTCACAGAGGAGCAGATGTTGTCAGAGCTTCAGTTAACTCATCACAAAACAGCAGAAGCCTATCTTGGATTAGTCCTGCTTCAGTCCTGGTTTAGTTCTGGTTTAGTTCTGGTTTAGTCCTGCTTCAGTCCTGGTTTAGTCCTGCTTCAGTCCTGGTTTAGTTCTGGTTTAGTCCTGCTTCAGTCCTGGTTTAGTTCTGGTTTAGTCCTGTTTTGGTCTTGGCATGCTAAACAGGGGATTAAAGGGTCTACAGCCGGCATCAAGTCCAGACTCAAGAGTGGGGTCTGTAAAAGGGAAATATGCAGAGAGAGTTGTTCACACGATTTTAGTTCAAAACAAGACGCTGAGCAGAAGGAGGACTGGACCAGACTTAGACCTGACTAAGGACCAAACCAAACAGACTGGACATCCCCACAGAGAGTTATCAGCCTGAACAGGGGACAAACAAATCAAACTGAGTGGTCAATCTTGTTTAGATCTGAGAGAAGAGACAAGACAAATGTTTAAAGATGCATTGTGTAACTTTTCTGGTGCAGGATTTTTCTGGTAGGGATCTTAGTAGACTGTGAGTAGTATTTTTCACGTATAGGCCTACTTGAAACCTTGATACGTTTTAAAGGAGGCTGACATTTTGCAGTTTTGTCACCAAAGTAGGAAAGAAAAAATATTATAAAATGTCTGTTCTGACTGGTTTGCTTCCAGCTCTGACACATTTGAGGAAGATTTTGGTTCATGTGAAGCTCAGGCCTCATTATAACATTAACACTGAAGAGGTCTGTGCTGTCTCCTGTAGATAACATCCAAATACTCACAATTTCATGTTTCATGTTTATTTAAAGCCCCACTATAAAAGAGAAAAAAAAAATACAGGAAATCATGTTTTTTTTTCTTTCTGATTGTGTTTTTTTTTTCTCTCTCTCTTATAAACTATCATGCTGCATCTCACCAGTCTCTTATTTGGCCTAAACTGCTCGATCGCTGTTGTGGCGCCGGTGTCATGTGCTTTGCAATGTCTCCATCTAGTGAAACAACCGAGTATTACAGTTCGCCCATTTCCAAGCTGCAATAGTGTTTTATTAGACTGCCCTCTAGTGGTTCATATGCACTTCGGTTTGTACCACTTTCTTTTAGTTTCGTCGTTTTATTTTAAGAAAATTCGTTTTAACAGGCCAATTAATTAAAAAGATGATGACTGAAAAGACTTCGGTGAAATCACAATTGTTAGGAAATTGTGCTCATGGATTCTGCATTTAGCCCTAAATCTATCTATTAATGCAAGGAACGTCAGTCTGTGTCTCCTGTTTGTCTGTTCCATGCATAACTCTCGAACCACTCATCCGACTCGTCTCAAATTTGGAGTACAGTGCAGCTTTAACATATTTTAACAACATATTTTTATACAAATGGTGTTTTGTCACTCACAAAAACATAACAATGGGGGTCAAATAAATCAATACTCAAATATAATCATAGTTTTCTGTGTCAAATGCAATAATATTCATTTGAATGCTTAAAAGATTCCTGAAGTCATTCTTGAAACAGTCCTGAGAGTCAGTGTGAGAATGCTGCATGCACTGTTCCAGGAGGAGACGCTCTGGTGCTGCTTTAACTCAACACTGCTGCACTCAGATCTACACTGGATTCTGCAGCACAAATTAACACAGCACATTTCCTCTGAGAGTGTGCTTTGTCTTAGCACTTCAAAAAGAAATCCAACCCACAAAATACAAAATGCGCGACAGAACTTGCAGGTAAACCGTGCAGTGCCATTTTTTTGTTATCATCACACGGCGTTTGTTTCAGTTCCTCTTTTACACAACAACGCTACACAAATATCAAACCTTTCAAAAAGCGCTATGTGGATTATACACAAACGTCGTGCAAATTATTAGAAAATATATACCATAATTTACTTTATATTTGAGACAAAAAGTTATTGTCAGAAGTGGGATTCGAACCCACGCCTCCATTCGGAGACCAGAAGCCCCATGTCAGAGGAAGGAGTTACCTTGAGTCTGGCGCCTTAGACCACTCGGCCATCCTGACAACTGTACTTTTACTGCGAAATATAGCGCTGATAAACCATAATACCTCTAAACAATTTATTTTTCGTTAAAATGTCTTTGGCATTAACATATATATATTTAATTAAACATCAGTTCCATACATTATAATAAAATCACGTTATTGCTTATTGCGTGGTATTCATTTCAATGCGATAAAACGAACGTTGTGCTAATAATAAACTAGACTGAAATTAAATACTATCGTTTTTCAGGTACTACTGCCTTCTTATATTAGTGAAAAATATGAACTGATGTTGCTATAAATGTCATACATGATTTAATATAGTCAAATGAAAGCTTTTTGTTACGTATTCTCTGTTAGCATTGTTTTTAGCCACCATAACGCTAACTTCCTTTTCCGGGGTTTTGCACACGTGATTCCTAAGCCACGCCCCTTTACTCCATACATAACGAAAACAAGTCGTCCTTACGAAACATTTAATGCTCCGACGCCCTTAAAACTCGCTCTTTTGCATTCAGAGACGGTTTTTGATTAGTTCTACGAAGCAGCTATTTCGCAAATATGTCGATCTACAGGAATGCAGTGTGGTTTTTGAAAGGCACGCAGGAGTATACGAGGTAGGCATTACTTGTTGAGTAATGCACGTGTTTTTGGCATTCATTGGTTTAAGCTACTTTAGAAGTAGCGATCTTATTCTTAACTAAACGGAATATTTGCATTTTCTATAACATGATACTGTATGCTGTAGTTGTTGATGTTTACGGTTAAAGTTATATGTCAATGGGAGCATTCTGTGACCTCAAATTACCATTATCTTTATTTATTCTCAGTATTAGTTTTCATAAATTCTGTCTGGAAGTTCAAGTTGATGTAATCCAAGTTGAGACAAAGAGCTACTGTGGTATAGATAATCTTACAAATTTTTAACAAAGGTAAAGAGAAATGTCTAGAAGGTATGTGAATTATCAGTGAACCAGTGGCTCTTTTCATTAAAAAAAAAAAAAAAAACGATAGAAGAGCCCACCTTTGGAAACCTTAGACTTGGCCACATAGGACTACTATAATCTAGAAAAAGAAATGTTACATTTTAGTTCATATTTGAATTGAACATCATTTGTATTTGAATCAATAAATCCTACCCATGTTATCCATGTTATTATTTTTAATATGCTTGTTTTTCTTTTCTTTTTTTACTGCTGATAAATTTCCTTGAAAAAATTCTACTATGCCACAGATCTGACCTGTAACTTGGCCTGGTGGCATCCTTTCTTAGTCTCCATGGAGATAGCTACGTGTAACCCCAGAAAGGTTACATCGTGCACGTTTTAACTAGAGTAAAGTTTGGAATGTATACCACAACTATGTAATATCTTCCCTCCTTTTACTGACCCCTGTGTACTCTGGACTGTATAGGTGCGGTTACGAGGCTGCAGCGAAGCGTTTTAACCCCTCAGACCTGGAGGTGAATCTGAGCGGCAGGTCCTTCATGATCACAGGGGCCAACAGCGGCATCGGGAAGGCCACAGCGCTGGAGATCGCCAACAGAGGTAAACACAGGACTTATAAGGCTATGACAAAGGACTCTGGGAGGGTCTGTTGCATTAAGATATAAGAATGCTTTCATGATTGCCACAATTTAACTCTTACATAAGAAATTATTTTTTGCAGTTTTGGTTTCACAATATCCAGATACTTCTCTCACTTTTGTAAATATTGTTCATATGAGGGCTGGGTGATATGGTGATAAAAATTGAATCATGATCTGATTCCTGTGACAGTCTATTATTTTGGCCATACTGTCATAATGTGATTCACTTTTTCTCTTTTTGATGCAGCTGTCAACAGCTGGATTTAACCAATCAGTGAAGTGTGAACTTTCAAAAGAAGCAGATGGCTCTATTAACTCTTAAAGGCAATTGAATCAGGGATAAAAACTATATTGAGAGCTGGCTCTAAGAAATATTATAATGTTGATATATTTAATCTATTGCCCACCCCAAATTCATGTCTTCATGTGAGATTGTACTTTATTATAATGTAATAAGTTACATCCACAACTGTAATCTAATACATTCATGTTACATAATAAATGTAATGCTACTGTGAACCGTTCAGTCAGGCAAAGTAATTACATTTCAGTGGAGACACGAGTGTGGTCTCCAGAATCTACATTGTGCATGAAGTAATGGGATTTCGACTACATTTAACTTAATATATTTTTCATTTATCTTAATTCAAGATTGATTTCATGTGGACATTTTAAACAAAACCAGGAGCATTAGCACTGAGAGAATTGCAAAGGACAGACTCATTAAAAGTATCTTATTGTCTCCAGGCGGCACTGTTCACATGGTGTGCAGAAACAAAGGCCGAGCAGATGCAGCCAAAGACGAGATCGTAGAAAACACCAAAAATCAGGTTAGTATTTTAAAGTTCCTAAAAGTGTGACCAAAGATTGTGTATCGTTTATCTGAGCTCCGTCTCTCCTCACAGGATGTCCACGTCCACATCGTCGACATGTCCAATATGAAGCAGGTTTGGGAGTTCGCCCAAACCTTTGCACAAAACAACACACTCCATGTTCTAGTGAGTACATCCTCTTTAGCAGATGTAAATTATGACTGAAGTTTTAAATTATAAAGATATTTTACTCTTGCCTCATCTATGTTTGGTGTAATAAGAAATCCAACTGTAATGTAACAAAACGCTGGAGCAGACAGAGTTTCTTGTTAATTTGGATGTGATTTCAGAATGAAATGTTTGTTGCACCACCACGAAAGCTGTATTCTAAAACTATAATTTGAACTTTTAGTATTGGATATTTTAATTAGGGGTCTGAGTCAGTGGGTAACACACAACTGTATTACGATTCAAAGTGAAATTTCAAACAAACAAGAAATTAAAATCCAACTGAAACTATTTTGGTTTGGAGCAAAAATCGAATTGGTTAAACATTAATTATTTACCCCGCTCAGAGTAATAATACAACTTTTAGTGTTTTTAATAATAATGTGATTGGTTTTTTATAATGCTAATATACAGTATATGAATCCATTTGAGTAATTAGTAGACCTCGTACATTTCAGGTAAATTTCCAATGACTAGTATCGATTGTCAGTGCATTTTTCCTCACACAAATGTCATGTTTATTTTATTTGTACTTATTCTCATGCCTATTTTAACTATTAATGTTTTATTTTCACCAGATTAACAACGCTGGATGCATGATAAACCAGAGGGAACTGACAGAGGAGGGGCTCGAGAAGAACTTTGCCACCAACACACTCGGTAAAAGAAAGAAGTCAGCGTTTAACAACAAATGGATCTTTTAAGCACCGTTGAAATCCACACAGACTCAGACTTTTCCTGAACTTACCACCAATGATAATCTAATGATCATGGTTAATTCAAAGGGACCAAGCAAAACATCATATGACCAGAATAAGGTTTAAATTTAACAATGTTTTCCTTCAAAGATCTTGTTTCTATCTCCATGGAGACGAGCGTTAAAAGGTTTCATGCCTTATTGTGTAACATTTCAGGCAACGATGTTACCACCTCTCGCCTTATAAAGTGGATGAGGAATTTGAACCGTTTATCTTTCAGTTACAGATTACTTTACCACTCTAAAAACATGTTCTCTGCCCACTACTTGTTTCCATGGAGATTGAATTGCTTTGCCCGTAATGCTCCACAGTATGGCATTAATCTTTCTCGCTTTTCATTAATCACAGGTCTCTCTATTGTCGCCTGCTTAAATTTAATGCTAATACCGTGGAACATTCTAGACAAAACAATGACACGGAAACAAGCAGGTGGCAGATCCTCCACTTGAAAAGTTACATAATGCACCTTTAACTTAAGCAGCTTTTTATTATGTATTTAGTAACTACAATGCATATTATTTCTTAGCAGAATAATTATACGATTTTGTGTTTTTCAGGTACTTACATCCTCACCACAGCTTTATTTCCACTGTTAAAGCAGGCCACAGATCCCAGAGTGGTGAGTAAACTGTCTTTGTATTATTATAATTCTATTATTATATTATAGCACATTATTCAAACCAAAACCTTACATATTTTCAATCTTTCCCCAGATCACGGTATCGTCAGGTGGGATGCTAACACAAAAACTCAACGTAGACGACCTGCAGTTTGAAAAAGGAACGTTTGATGGGACCATGGCTTATGCTCAGAACAAGGTAAACATATGTAATACTGAATTAAAATTTTTAATCCTGTATTGTCCTGCATATGAGGCTTAAGTGCTCAGAAAATGCCTGTTTTTACCCACTCCTTACCTCCGCCCTCTGCTCTGTACTTTCTTTATTGCCGTTATTTAAAAGATTCAAACTTTGGGTCATACATGTAGGTTTCAAAAATGTTAATGGACCATTTTAGATCAATATTGTGGTTTACAAAGAACAAAATGTGAAACAAAGAATGATGTATGATTATGTATGTTAGAGTTGAATTCCAAATACTCCTTAAAAAAGCATAACATGTCTTCTTTAAGTTAGACAAAGTACATAATTCACTCAAACACACATTCTTTTACCTGTGGCCTGTCACTCACACAGCTGACCACACTGTTGTTTTATGTCAGTGTTGTGAATAGGACTTGTGTGTGTGTTTTTTTTTCTTTCCTGTTTGACATTTGCGTGTTTGGTTTTGGTTTTGTTTGGTTGGGTTTGTGCAGAGGCAGCAGGTGATCCTCACTGAGAGATGGGCCACTCAGCACAAAGAGATCCACTTCTCCTCCATGCACCCGGGATGGGCCGACACTCCAGGTGAAAACACACCCGTCTATGTTATGCACAAAACACACTGCAGCTTTTCACCTGATTGCGGAAGTTGCCATAGGCGCCGCTATCGTCATCCGAGTTGTATTATTTTGCGTGGAGCTGCCGGTCTTGACAGTAAATAGACATTGTTGACTTGTTGGTGCACATTTTACACAAACCAGCCTATTTTATTTCATAGTTTATTGGTGAAATTTTTCTCAAATTCTCCATTGAAATAAATAGAATTCCTTCTTAACTGGAAGTACCACCACAAATTGCAGTTTAGGAGCATTTAGAGCCAAGAGTGGGCAGGGCTGTATAAGGTCAGTGGAGCTCGGCCTGCTCCAGTTCTGGAAGCAAATTTTCCAATAATTTTTCCCCGTACTTCTCACAAATTCAAATATTAAGAGTTCAAAGACATCACAGAGGCTAACTTAATTTTATAAAGTTTCAGAAACCGATTTTGAATAAAATTATAGGTCTTGTGGTCATGCAGATGATTAGCCCTGAGCCAGCTTGGGAAAAATGAATGGAAATGGAAATTTAGTTCCAGAGCCGTGGGGTGGGCTCCATACTGAGACAGAACAGCTTCTGTTAGTGGTTTTCAGATGATCACAACATTCTATTTTCTAATATTATTTAATACAGATGTACATACAATACTAGGATCTAGGCACTAATAGAAATGATCAGGTTCAACATTTGTACATTTACTTTTTGGATATTTCATGGTAAAATACAATGTAATCAATAAGGAAATCTGTCTCTTGCCCCATCTGGGAGTATGACATTATCACATTGTACAGTCCCTGACAAAAGTCTTGTCGCTTATCCATTTTGTAGAAACAAAAGCTTATAACCTGACTTTAAATTAATCGATTGGTTTTAGAAATGTCTCATATGAAAGCTAAAACCCTCCCAAATTATGCTCAATATACTAAAATAAATTTGCTTCACTGAAGAAAGATCGATCATTTAATGAACACAGAAAGGTCAGATTTTGGCAAGACAAAAGTCTTGTCGCCTACAGAAAATTGAACAAATAATTTACTTCAAATACAAAAATATGTTGCATAACGTCAGTGAATTAAGTAGTGGTGCTGTGAGATCCATATTTAATATCTTGTATGACTTCCATGAGCTTGAAGGACTGCATCCATGCGGTTCAACAATGATTCATACAATTTGTTGATGAAGTCATCAGGAATAGCAAAGAAAGCAGTCTTACATGCCTCCCAGAGTTCATCAAGATTCTTTGGTTTTGCCTTCCATGCTTCCTCTTTCATTCTACCCCAGACATGCTCAATGATGTTCATGTCTGGTGACTGGGCTGGCCAGTCCTGGAGCACCTTGATCTTCTTCGCCTTGAGGAACTTTGATGTAGAGATAGAAGTATGCGATGGAGCACCATCCTGCTGCAAAATTTGACCCCTTTTATGGTTGGGAATGTAAGAGGTAGCTAATACTTCTTGATATTTTAGGCTATTGATATTGCCTTCCACCCTGCAAATGTCTCGCACACCCCCATACTGGATGTAACCCCAGACCATGATTTTTCCGCCACCAAACTTAACTGTTTTCTGGGTGAATCTTGGATCCATGCGGGCTCCAGTAGGTCTCCTGCAATATTTGCGGCGGCTGTGATGTAATTCAACCGAGGATTCATCTGAGAAATCCACCTTCTGCCACTTTTCCAGTGTCCATCCTTTTAGCAGGCTGTGGGCCTTGGCAAATGCCACACGGTTTTTTAATTGCCTTTTGTTTAGTGCTGGTTTCTGTGCACTGATTCGACCATGGAGGCCATTTCGAGACAGAATTCTACAAACTGTTTTGGTTGACACAGGGACTTGAGGTGACCAGGCCTGGTGGAGCTCTGCTGCAGTGGAAAAGGGGCTGGCCTTGGATTTTCGAATCAACAAACGGTCCTCCCGAGCAGTTGTCTTGCGGGGTCTGCCGGACCTGGGCTTGTCAAAAACATCTCCAGTCTTTTCAGATCTTTTTCTTATTCTTTGTACTTGACGCTGAGACACATTGAAGGTGTCAGCCACCTCAGCAGTGGATCTGGTCTTCAGCCTCTTGATAATTAACGCTTTGGTCTCAGGGCGGATCTTAGGCATGTTGTCAGAGGTCAAGTTGCAGTTGATGTGAAGGTCTGGTGTGCTGGGGTTCTTTTTATACACACCCACTAATTGATTGATCAGTAACTGATCACAGGTGAGGCTGTAATCTAGGATTGGGTGCATCATATGACAAGGCGACAAGACTTTTGTCTTGCCAAAATCTGACCTTTCTGTGTTCATTAAATGATCAATCTTTCTTCAGTGAAGCAAATTTATTTTAGTATATTGAGCATAATTTGGGAGGTTTTTAGCTTTCATATGAGACATTTCTAAAACCAATCGATTAATTTAAAGTCAGGTTATAAGCTTTTCTTTCTACAAAATGGATAAGCGACAAGACTTTTGTCAGGGACTGTATATATATATATATATATATACACACATTCTCTATAGGTTCAGTAATGTCTCAACACTGCATATCCTTTAGACATTGTTTGAAAGTTTGAAAGTGTTTTTACTGCTACTCCATAATATTGTCAAACCATGCATTACTTATTGTGAGTTTCCTCTCCACAGATCTGACCTCTATGTCTCCATGGAGTTAAGTTCAATGCCATAGAGTAGAACATTTGAGACATTTCAGAAAAGTTCCATACTGCAGAAAGGACAGGGGGCTCTGTGACCGTTATCCTTTTGCCTTCTCTGTTATTGATCAGTGATTTTCAAACTGTTTCTCATTGGTTAAATCAATAATTTTCTTATGTCCTGTGAGGTGACTGCTGTTGTCATTTTGGGCCATACAAAATAAATATTTATACAACTGTAATGTATTTAGTGTATTGAATGTACTTAAATGTCCCTTTGTCCCTCCTGTAGCGGTCCAGACCTCGATGCCGTCCTTTCATGCGAAGATGCAGTCGAGGCTCCGCTCTGAGGCCATGGGGGCAGACACTGTGGTGTGGTTAGCCGTGTCTGAGGCAGCCTCCAAGCAGAAGAGCGGACTGTTCTTCCAAGGTCAGACTAGAATTCATTTATTTAGACTTTCAATCCATTTTCACAGTAGGAATTTTAAGTGGGTTCAGTTGTTACTATGGGCCTGAAGTGGGGTACACCTGTGGCTTTGCTCTGATAGTCTTCTACATTACAATATACAATTAAAGTACTTTAGTCCTGTCACAGTCCTGTTTCAGTTCTGCTATAGGCCTTGGTTATTCTTTTTTTATCCCTGCTTTAGACATGGTCTGTCCTGGTTTAATCCTATTTTAAGCCTGGTTTAAGCCTAGTTTAGTTTGATCCTGGGTTAATCTCTGGTTTAGTCCATTTTTAAATTAAAAAATGTTTATTGTGACAAAAGACATTTTTTTTCTCCCCAGACCGCACATCTGTGTCCACACATTTACCTCTGGCCGCCTCCAGATCCTCTCCACAGGATGAAGAAAAACTCTTGAACATTTTGGAAGAATTTGCTCAGAAATTTAAACCATAAATTATTCTTTGTCAAACTTACTTGAAGTAACTTGAAACTAAAGAGCACTACTTATTCCAATACCCATGTTTACACTTTTATTAATGAACACGTCAATATGTGAAATATAGAGATTTCACATATTGGAGCTGTTATTGGAATGTTCCACAATATATCCATCTAGCATTTTTTTCATTTTGGGCATTTTTATTGCTTAAAAATACTTTTCAGAAACATGCATTCTGTGAGGGGTCATCTCTCCCCAGATTTAACCTGTAAATCTCCATAAAGACAGATAAGTTTAATACAAAAGTGTGAAAACATTCTTGGCAAAGCAACATCATGGAGACAAAGCAGATGTCATATCCTCCTCCAGAAAAGTTACACAGTGTACCTTTAAAATGTTGCTATTGCTTATGAGATTATGAATTCTATTTTGCATACTGTGATGCAAGTTATGATGTATTGTTATTTTGAAATGTACAACAAACTGTAACATGTTAATTGCCATGAATCAATGTTTTTGACTAAATAGATCGATTCAGTGTGTGTTGGCTCATTATTTTTACACTCTGAACACAGGCACAGATACAGGATATACTAATGATGATGCAATCTGGTAATATGAAGACTTTAAATACCAAATAGTTCAAATGCAAAAAAAAGTGTATTATTGCAGCTAATGCAAGTGCCAGAATTAGCTCTTCAGGCTCATTTTCATCCATTACACTGCATCAGCTTCCTCTGCGCTCCCTGGTTATCTGATATACAACCCCAGACAAGTTTATGTTCACAAAGGCTCCAAATAATTGATGATTATTCCATACATGGGACCATGTAATTTTTTAAGCATGAGGACAATGACTGATTTCAAATGATGCAGATTGTCTTGTAATTTGTGTTTAAAAAATGAAATGAAATTAAATGTAAATTGCACTTTCGAATATAATGGATTACAAAACAATACAACATTTTAAATAATAAACCAGATTAGACAGAGAGAGCGGGAGATTAAATAAACATAATCTTAAATATTTCAACCACCTTTGAGATTCATTAAAAAACAACAACACAGATCAAATTTGCATAAAAATAAATTTATTAAATATTTTTTTAAAAGGTTTTAGGAGGCTCTGTTGGCAGCATGGACACAAGCTGGTGACAGACGCACTGGGTTAAGATACAATTCTGCATTTTCAACACGAGGAGGACACTTCGGCATTTTTAGCCACACTTCAACTTGTAAAGACATAATTAGTTTGCAATTATCAACAACTTGCAATTACTTTTACATAGTTTCTTTAGAATTGCTAAGTCTTTTGCAATAGATTACAGCCTGGATATAGCTTGGATCACCTTCTTATTAGTATCTGAAAC
This sequence comes from Taenioides sp. WSHXM2023, assembly GCA_029959045.1. Classification (NCBI taxonomy): domain Eukaryota; kingdom Metazoa; phylum Chordata; class Actinopteri; order Gobiiformes; family Gobiidae; genus Taenioides; species Taenioides sp. WSHXM2023. Next base: position 25,248,822 of record CM057099.1, read on the forward strand.
AATTGTGTTTTTTGGGAGTTTTATTTCTCTTCTATTTATTTCTTTTCATTTGTAAAGTCCATTGCAGTTGATTTAAACTTTGACAAATCTGCAGCCTTACTTACTTCACAGTTGCATATTATTGTACGTTTGCTTGGTTTACAGACCTCTATATTGTTACCAGTATGTTTGGGAGTTATTTCCTGGGTTGTCAACATATAATCTTGTTGGAAGGCAAGACATAAGTTGAACAAGTTGTTATAAGAAGTAAAAAGTTGTTTTAAATGGAGTTTGAGGCATAAGGGCCTAAAGACATAATAGTTGCTAATGGGCAGTTGAAAAAAAAGAGATGTTTGTTGGTCCTTTTGCTTGATATCTGGTGAAGACGTTGTCAACTTGGTCTTGGTAGTTGGCAAGACTTTTGTTGACCTTGTATACATTTCAAATAGGCCAATTTTGTAGATAGCGTTGATACATTCTTGAACTTGTAACTGAATTTGGTACATTAGTAGACGTTATAATTGGCCCGTTGGATGTTCTTGTCTTGTTTGTTGACAGACTCATTTTAGAAACTGGTATTTTTGTAGTGGCCAATTTTGCCAAAAGAGTGAATACGTTGGTATGGTATACGGAGTTCGATAAAGTCTTGGTATTCAGAAATTGCCTCCTGATTGTTGTAGTTGCAGCTAAGGTCGTCAGCCCTTTATTTAAACATTTACATGGACACAGTTTGGTTAATCTGGCCAAACATGGTGGCAATTTTGTAGTTCCAAGTGTAGCTCCTAGTCTTTTCTGCACAGGTGAAGTAGCATTCACAACTAAAGCCGCTGTAGCTGAGGTTTTGTCATATCTGAATTTTTGCTTGCTGTTAAACCACTCACAATATGAACCGTTTTTAGGTTTGTCAACTTCTTGTTTGTTGGCAAGAAGTTGGAGGATGCTGTTTTCATTCAAGTTAATCTTGTAAGAAAGCTAGATGTGTGTTTCGAACTTGGAGTACTAAGTTGGTACTACACTAATTGAGAACATGGTAGTAGCATTTTTGGTAGTCAAGCCATCTGTGTAATTATTTTTGCTTGAGAATGGCCTTTTCATAGAAGATAAGCTTGTGAAGAAAGTAGCAGTAGTAGCAGTAGTAGCAGTAGTCGTAGATTTGCTTGTATTTCTTACATAACAAGGTGGTTTAAGTGTTGGTGTTACAATATTTGCTGAGATTGTAGATGCTTTCCTCGTACTTCCAATTAAATTTGATAAAGTTGATAAAGTAGTTGGTTCCTTCAAAGTTGTCAACATTATCTTGGTTTTAGAAAAGACTCCAGTTGTATTTTTTAAAGCTGAAGTTGAAGCAGTGGACAAAGTTGCATTCATTTTGAGTCTGTGGACACTGCTGTGGATGGGGCAGTTGTTTTGGTGCAAGGAAAAAATACAGTAATTGAATTCAAATGGGCAGGATTCTTTGTTAAGTTTGTTGAATTTTGGTTTCCCGCTTTGCCAAAATGATGATTATTATTATTATTAATTGCTGATTTCACTGTTTGCAAGCCTTTGTTTGAACATTTACAAGGACACATTTTCGTTATCCTTATGTTAGCTGAACTTGTTGATGGAACACTTGTATGAAATATAGTTGGACTCACAATATTAGTTGAAGTAGCAGTAGTCGTAGTTCCAGCGTTTTTGCATTTAGCTGTTGGAGCCATTGTAGTTGAAGTAGCATGGACTTTACTTGAACATTTGGGAGTATCTGTAGTTTTCGTGATATGTTCCAGTTTTGCATTGTATGTGTAACTTCTTGCTGAAAGAAAGCTTGGAGATTTTGTGGTCCCATTTGAAATCCGATGCACTGACGTAGCATTTGTGCCCATTAAAGTCCATAGTAAGTTTTTGACAGTAGAGGAACTGCTTGGTTTGGTTAAGTTATTGTTTAGAGTTGAACCATTAGCTGAACTATATTGTCCATTACCATAATTTGCAGGGGAATTTCTTGTATCTATATTTGACAGTTCTGGTAATAGGGTTGTTACGTTATTTGAACATTTGCAAGGACACATTTTGGTTATTCTTATATTGGGTGAACTTGTTGGTGGCAATTTAGTCTGAGATATAGTTGGACTCGCAATATTAGTTAAAGTAGTAATCCTGGTTGGCTCAGTAAGTTTGAAAGAAGCCAAGCGGGTGAATAATGTAGATGGATTTGAACTCCTCAAAGTTGTCATTATTTTGTTAGGAGACATTTCTCTTGGAGTGGTTCTTTTAACTGTGGTCTGATTTCTTATAGGAATAGCTATTGTTGAACTATATCTTCTTTCATGATCAAGTACGGCAGTTGTTAAAACGTTGGATGAACTTGTCATTTCTGGAGTTGTCAACATAGTCTTGTTTGTTGGCAAGACTTTTGTTGTAAATGTAAAAGTTGAAGTTTTGGATTTAGAAGCCACATTTGTATAAAAAGACGATGCATTGATTTTTGTTTGATTGTTTTTGTTTGATTTGATTGTTGAATAAGAGTTTCTGAAAGTTGTCAACAGCGTCTTGGTTTTAGGCAAGAATTTAGTTGCACATTTTGGTGTAGTTGTGGCATTTGAAGTTACATTATTGGTAGTGGACACTCTTTTGGTTATAGCTTGGTCTTCAACTTCCATCAGCTTCATATCAGATCTTGTATTGAATGAAGTTACGTTAATTTTGCTTAACAATGCCAAAATGGTTGTGGGTGCACCAGATGCTCTAGCTAAAGTTGTCCGCCCTTTATTTAAACAATTACATGGACACATTTTGTTTAATCTTGTATTAGCTGAACCTGATGGCGATTTTGTAGTTCCAAGTGTAACCTCTTGACTTTTCCGCATAGATAAAGTAGTATTAAAAACTAAAGGTCGCATAGTTGATAAGAGTCTTGTCTTATTTGAGTTTTTGCTTGTGTTGCTGGCTTTTGTCTTCTGATTTCTTCTGATGGTTATGGGAGTATCTATTTTTCTATTATTTCTATTAGCGACTGGATTTTTGCCTGGCACTGATCCTTTGTATACTGACGTAGCATTGCTTGCAACTAAAATAGAATTTGAAACATTTTGAGCCGGCGAGGTCTTAGTGGTACGCAAGATTGTTGGTGTCTCTGTAACACTGTAGACTGTACTTTTAATTGTGGCTAATCTTGTCATTAGAATAGATGCATTTCCTGAGTTCGAAACCACATTTAAAGAACTTGTAGAACGTTTTACAAGTACTGGGAGCATAGAGGTTGTGATACTGGCAGATGTGGACCTTGTTGATTGTGTAATATTGTCGGCTTTCTTTCTGATTGAACCAAAACTTGTGAAAAAAGAAGTTGCATTAGTGGATGTCATTGTTGTCTTTGTGCTAGAAACTTTTTTTGAAGATGGTGTTGAAATGGACAATACTTTGTTTGTAGGCAAGACGTCTGTTAACGTTTTATCCTTAGCAACTGAACTTTTGACTGAAGCTAACCTTGTGTAGAAAGAATCAGCGTTGCTAGCATCTGAAACCAGATTTGACGCATGTGGGAACTTGGTATTCAAAACTAGCTTGATGGCAGGCAAGCTTGTCGTCAACTTAGTAATATTATAAGTTGTACCGCTGACTGAGAAGAATTTTGATACATTACTTGTATTTAAATGTGTAACTGTATTTACCGTAGAAGGTTGCAAGGCGGCTGCCAGCTTTGTAGGCAAATCATTTTTATTTGAACATGCGCTTTTGGTAAAGACCAAATTTCTGTATAAAGTTGTGCCATTGCTAGTAGTCATCTTGGTAGAAGGCAAGGCTCCATTGAACCCAGTTTTATTTGCGATTGGGGTACTTTTCGATATTGTAGTTGCATTGTGTAACATTCTGGTACTTGGTGTTTTGTTTGCTGGCAAGACCTTTGTTGACTTCAAAGTATTGGAAGCCTTTCTTTTAATTGAAGTTAATCTTGTCAATAGAACAGTTGCATCTGCTTTTGTCAATACCAAATTTGATGAAGTTGTGGCAATATTCATTTTAGACAAATTTGTGGTGGTAGCATTGTTTATAGGCAATGATCCTGCGTAATCAGTTTTAGACTTTGTGAAAAAGGTAGTTGCATTGGTAACAGTTGTGATTGTCTTTGGTGCATTGGCTGTTATAAAAATCTTGGTGGTCAAAACTTCAGTTGGATTAGTTATATTTTTCATTGGCGACAAATTTGTGAATAAGGGAGCTATATTACATTTAGTTTTAGTAGCTAGTTTTGTTCTTATAGTGGTCAACATCGTCTTGGTTGTTGGCAAGACCCTTGTTGACTTAGCTGTATTTGATGGTGTTCTTTTCATTGAAGTCAATCTTGTAAGTAGAATTGACGCATTTCTCAAAGTTGAAGTTGGGTTCTTAAATATTTCAGATTTATAGATGGTGGTTGAACTACTGGTAGGAAAAGAGGCTGTTGAGTTATTGATGGTTTCATTTTTGATAAAGGAAGTTGGATTTCTCGTAGTAGAATTTGATGTGTAAAATTTTCTTGTATTTTTTAACAGTGTCTTGGTGGAAGGCAAATCACTGGTTATGTGAGTAGCTTTTTTGATTGGATTTCTGCTTGTTTTTTCTACAAAGATGGACAGCACACTTGTAGAGGCTGTATTACTTATCTTTGAGGCAGTTGTTGTAGTAGTTATAGATTTTTCATTCAGGCTTGGCAAACCATTCATTCTGGATGAAGTTGCACTCCTTCTTGGAACATTTGTTTTCAAAGTGGGTACATTTTTGGGGGACTTTGTTGTTATAATTGCGTTGGTTAAACTAGCAGAAGCCGTACTCATTGTTAGGGAGGCTGGATTTCTGCTTGTTACATTTCCTAGAAGAATATTGAATAAACTTGAGGCAATTGTCGAAGTTGAAGTAGGAGTACTGGTAAAAGTAGAATCAGTCTTAATTTCAATTTTAGGGACAGTGACAGTTGCTTCTGTGGCTAGAGATTTTCCATTCATGTTTGACAAAACAATCTTTAAAGTTGTACTTCTCTTTGGAAACTTTGCTTTCAAAGTGGGTACAGTTTTGGTTGACTTTGTTGTTGCTAATGTTGCATTGGTTGTACTTGCAGAAGCAGCACTCATTGTTAGGGAGGCTAGATTTCTGCTTTCTACAACAGTGGACAGTAAACCTAAGGCAGATGTAGAGGTTGCTTCCTTTCTCTTTGCAATATTTGCAGTAGTAGTAGTAGTCAAAGTACTTGTAGTTCTGGCTGTTTTGATTTTACTTGTAGGGGTGATGGATGCTACAGAAGAAGCTATGGGTTTTGCCGTTGTGCCAAACAAAATTCCAATGCTTGACATACCAATCTTTCTTAATAAAGTTGTACTCCTGGAAATTTTTGCTTTCAAAGTGGGAACATTCTTGGTCTTTATAGTGGCCAAAGTTGCGTTGGTTGAACTCGCAGAAATAGCACTCATTGTTAGGGAGGCTGGATTTCTGCTAGTTACATTGCCAACAATAATGGATACATTTGAAACATTTGTAGAAGTTTCATTATTTGTGTTTGCAGTGGATACAGTCATTGTAGTAGAGGAAATACTCTTAATTTCACTGGTAGGGACAAAAGATGCTATGGGAGAAGCCGTTACCTTTGTGGCCAAAGATTTTCTGTTCATGCTTGACAGACCAATCTTTCTTGATAAAGTTGTCCTCCTCCTGGGGACCTTTGTGGTGGGTACATTTCGAGTTGACTTTGGAGTAGCCATAGTTGCTTTTTCTTTAGTTGCACTCACAGAAGTGGCACTCATTGTTAGGGAGGCTGGATTTCTGCTAGTGACATTTTTTACAACAGTGGACATTAAACTTGAGGCAACTGTAGAAGCTGCAATATTTTTTTTTCCAATAGGTGTAGTAGCAGTAGTAGTATGACTCTTAATGTTACTTGTAGGGGAAAAAGATGGTATATGAGATTTTCCATTTATGCTTGACAGATAAATGTTTCTTGATGAAGTTGTACTCCTTCTTGGACGTGTTGCTTTTAAAGTGGCGACATTTCTGGTCGATGAAGCAATTAAATTTTCATTGGCTGAGACTGCAGAATTAGCACTCATTGTTAAGGAGCCTGGCTTTCTGCTAGTAACATTTTCAACAATAATGGATAAACTTGAGGCACTTGTAGAAGTTTCATGATTTGTCTTTGAAATGGATGGAGTTGTAGTAGTAACAGTAGTAGTAGTAGTGCTAGTAGTCTTGATTTCACGTGTAGGGGCAAGTGATACTATAGAGGAAGCCATGGGGGTTGCTGTTGTGGCTAAAGATTTTCCATTTAGGCTTGATAAACCAATTTTTCTTGATAAAGTTGTTCTTCTCCTTGGAACCTTTGTTTTCAAAGTAGGTATAATATTGTTGGTTGATTTTGTATTAGCCAAAGTTGCATTAGTAGTAGTCAGAAAGTCAGTCCTCATTGTTAGGGAGGCAGACTGTCTGCTAGTTACATTTCCTACAACAATGGACAATAAAGTTGAGTTAACTGTGGAAGTTGCATTATTTGCCTCTGCAATGGTCATAGTAGTAGTAGTAGTAGCAGCAGCAGCAGCAGCAGTAGTAGCAGTAGTAGTCTTAATTTCACTTGTACGGGCAAAATATGCTATGGGAGAAGCCACTGATGTTGTGGCTATTGACTCTACGTTTATGCTTGTCAAACCAATCTTTCTTGATAAAGTTGTCCTCCTCCTGGGGACCTTTGCTTTCAGAGTGGGTACATCTCTGGTTGACTTTGGAGTAGCCAAATTTGCCTTTTCTTTAGTTGAACTTGCAGAAGTAGCACTCATTGTTAGGGAGCCTAGATTTCTGCTAGTTACATTTCCTTCAACAGTGGACAACAAATTTGAGGCATTTGTAGAATTTGTGGTATTTGTTTGTCCCATGGGCTTAGAGGCAGCAGCAGTAGTAGTAGTAGTAGAACTCTTAATGTTAGCAAAATATGGTATAGGAGAAGCCATAGATGTTGCAGTTGTGACAGTTGATTTTGCCTTTACCCTTGACGTACCAATATTTCTTGATAAAGTTGTACTCCTTGGAACCTTTGCTTTTAAAGTGGGTATATTTTCGGTTGACTTCGCTGTAACAAAAGTAGCTTTTTCTTTAGTTCTTGCAGAAGTAGCACTCATTGTTAGGGAGGCTGGATTTCTGCTTGTTACATTGCCTACAACAGCGGACAATAAACTTAAAACATGTGTAATAGTTTTGTTATTTATCTCTGTAATGGATGCAGTTCTAGTAGAAGCAGTAGTAGTAATGGAAGACGTACTAGTTCTAGTGGGCTTGACTTTATGTATAGGCGCAACTGATGCTGAAGTGGAAGCAATTGATGATGTTGTGGCTACTGATTTTCCAATTAGGCTTAACAAACCAATCTTTCTTGATAAAGTTGTACTCCTTCTTGGGACCTTTGCTTTTAAAGCAGGTACATTTGTGATTGACTCTGTAGCTGCTAAAATAGTATTCGTTTTAGTAGTCAAAAAGACAGCGCTCATTGTTAGGGAGGCTGAATTTCTGCTAGTTTTATTTCCTAAATCTGTGGACAATGAATTTGAGTCAACTGCAGCAGTTGTGTAACTTGGCTTTACAAAGGGTGTAGTAGTAGTAGTAGTAGTAGTAGTAGCAATAATTTCACTTGTAGGAGCAAAAGATGCTAAGGGAGAAGCCACTGATGTTGTGGCTATTGACTTTCCATTTACGCTTGTCAAACCAATCTTTCTTGATAAAGTTGTTCTCCTCCTGGGGACCTTTGCTTTCAGAGTGGGTACATTTTCAGTAGACTGTACTTCATTCACAGCAGCAGCACTCATTGTTAGGGAGGCTGGCTTTCTGCTGGTTACATTTCCAACAATATTGAATAAACTTGTTTTTTTGTTGTTTTTTGCAATGGGCGTAGAAGCAACAGTAGTAGTAGTAGTAGTAGTAGTAGTAAGTGTAGTAGTAGGAATATAAGACGCCTTTATTCCACTTTTAGGGGTAAAGGATGCTAGAAAAGGGGCTATGAAACTTGTTTTTACAGAGTCGTTTAGCATTTGATCATTTCCGTAAGCAACAGAAGTAGTTGAATTCTTATCAAACGTGACTTTGTCTTTTCTACCATTGCTTGTAGATGTAATTGATGCTATGGTTGAAGGTGCAATAGGCTTTAAGGAACTGGCAGTAATTGTTAAAACCTTCACACTAGTTGAAATTGAAGACTTGGTTTTAGCATCTTTTCTCATCATTTTAGCAACTTTAGTGGTTGGGGCACTTTTTGTTACATCTTGAACCGGTTCTAGATCTGAATCTTCATATGGCAAATCAAAATTGTCAACAAAACTCAACCCGTAATCGTAGCCCCAATCATTGTTCAATACATGTTCTTGTTTCGCAGTTTTAAAACCATCAAAAGCATTTGCTGGAGATTGGGTGTTACTAGACATTGTGTAACTAGACAATCTTGCCATTTTCTTAGTAGAGGAAATTGGGGATAATGGCTTAGAAGTTGGAGTAACCATTTTGGTTTGTTGATTGTTAACTGACGTATTAGTTCTGTCTTGTGTTTTAATGGTATCCACATTCACCTCAAACGCTCTTAATTTTAAAGGCTGTTTAGTGCTGGTTGACAATGTAGTAGATTTTGTAGTTGAATTGGTGAAATATGTTGCATTCATTTTTGGAGATACTGTTTTTGTTGTTAATATAGTAGAAGTAGCTCGTGTAGTTGTGTCCATTTTAGACATTGGATCGTCATAAGCATCAAAATCATCATAGGCCATATCACTGAATAACTCGTTGATAGTTGAGTCTATTTTGGTTGTAGCACAAGCAGAAGTAGCAGTAGTTGTACAATCAGTGGTAGCAGTAGCAGTAGTAGTAGTACTAGTAGTAGCAGCAGTAATAGTAGTAGTAGCAGTAGTAGTAGTAGTAGTAGCAGTAGTTGCTGCAGCAGTAGTAGAAGTAGCGGTAGTAGTAGTAGCAGTAGTAGTTGCAGTAGTAGTAGAAGAAGCGGTAGTAGTAGTTGTTGTTGCAGTAGTAGTTGTTGCAGTAGTAGTAGCAGTAGTAGTAGTAGTAGCAGTAGTAGTTGCAGTAGTAGAAGTGGTGGTAGTACCGCTAGTGGTAGTAGCAGTAGTGCCAGTAGTAGTTTTAGGAGTTGTAGTAGTGGTAGTAGTAGCAGACATAGCAGTGGAAGTGGTAGAAGTAGTAGGAGTGGCAGTAACAGACATAGGAGCAGTGACAGTAGTAGTAATAGTTGTTGTAGTACTTGATCTTGGTTGCGGAGTTGTTGGGTCCAATCTTGTATACGAAGAACCCTTCACTTTAATAGTAGCTTGTCCATCTATTTTGCTTGAAGTTACGCCTGGTTTTAAAGTTGTATATTGAATTGCACCACTCATAGTTGAACTCTCAGTTTTAAAATCTGTCAGAACTGGACTTTCACTAGTCTGTGCATTGGTATTGACCATTTTAGTTGTCATTAACATTGCATTTGAAGTTGAAAATTCTTGACGTATTGTGGGATTTGTAGTTTTAATTGCATGGTCCGCAATAACTGGATCTGTGCTGGCCTGTTTATCGCTGTAAGACAAATTGCTTATGGTAAATTTTGTTTTTAATGTAGTGTAAACTGGACTTGCAATTGTAGTTTGATCCAGCTTAAATTTCGTATCAGGAAAAACATCATTTACAGGCGAACCAGTAGTCTCAATGGCAGAATCAGCAAGAACTGGACTACTACTTGTCTGTACATTTCTACTGGCAATTTCACTAGTACTTGCCATTACAGTTGACAAAGTTGAGACAACATTAGTTTTGGATGTCCCTGCCATAGATGATGTAATGGGAGTTGCATCATTTACAATCAAACTCGCAATTTTTATAGTAGTGTCTGCAAAAACTGGACTTTTGGTTGTCTGTGCACTTTTATTGCCAGTTTCAGAAGTTGTTTCCATTATATTTGACAAAGTTGAGACGTCATTTGTTTTGGTTGAATATGGGTGTGAATTCTGTACAGTTGGACTTTTAGAATTTTCAGTTTGGTTGGTTTGTGCAGTGATAATAGGCACTTTACTTGTACTTAATACTGCATCTGACATAATAGTTTGACTTGGGTTTACAGTTGTATAGGGTAAGTCCTCACTGATAGTTGTAGCCACTCCATTTACCATAGGGTTAACTTGTATTGAAGTTTTGCTGGTCTGTGAATCAGTATTGAAGATTTCTGTTGCAGTTCTCAATGCACTCGTAAAGAATGCACCAACACTTGAACTTACAGTATTGTCTGAAAGAACTGGACTTTTGCTGCTCTGTGCCTTTGTATTGATCAATTTGGACAACAGGAAATCATTGATAGTCGATCGATTTACCAAGCCAGACGATACTGCAACTTTTCCACTATTTTCATGCCCATTTGTATAGCTAGAAGTAGTTGAAATCTTGCTTTGAGGAACAGGACTTGTAGCATCTGTAGCCATCTCTATTCTATTGCCACTGGGAATTGTATTAAAACCCCACATATTGTACAGTCTTTCTCTTCTGTTCTTAATTCTCAATAGAAAAGTTTCACAATCAGTATATCTGGAAGAGGTAGTAGTAGTAGAAGTAATGCATTTGGTAGTACCATATATGTCAGTGTTTTTTTTTGTAATGTCCTTGCTTTTTATAGTAGTAGTAGTAGTAGTAGTAGTAGTAGTAGTAGTAGTAGTAGTAGTAGGTTGTAAAGTTGTTTTAGCCCCATCAAATCCTTGAAATGGTTTATTAGGAATCGTAGCAAATCCCCACATATTGTACCACCTCTTTTTGCCTGGATAATTGTTTGTTTTCTTCTTTCTACTTGCACAGTTTTTGCATTTCTTGAAGTTTCTAGTAGCTCCCATAGTAGTAGTAGTAGAAGTAGTAGTAGACGTAGTAGCAGTACTTTTTGGTACAGCTACTTCTTTATATGGGGTTTTCGGTATTTGTCGGAATCCCCAGAAATTACGAAATCTTGCGCGTCCACTTTGTCGATTTGAGGCGGCCATCTTGGATCTCGGAATTACCTTTGTTTTGGAGAGAGGTGCATCATGGGCGATTGGACGGATAGACCTTTTCTCTTTACGTTTTGGCTGGTTGGGGGAACACGTCACCAGCACAGAGTGGAGTTTTCTTTTCCCGTCGAAATAAATGACCTCAAAGTCAGAAACCTGCAAAACAGGGTCAAGAAAATATTAAAAATGTAACTTGCACTATATTAGCAGAATGTTAATTAAGCTCTCATTTTATTACATTAAATAGATATACATTTAAAGTGCATTATGTAACTTTGCAGGTGGAGGCTGTGCTTGTCCCCATGGAGATGTAATTGCCTTGCATAAAATGTTCCATAGTATGGCATTCATCTTATCTATCTAGCATTTATTCAATTACAAATCTTTTAATTCCTCAAAAATACCTTTAAAAAAACAAAAAAAAACAACACACATTCTTACTGTGAGGAAAATGCCATGCAGTGGAACAACACAAATACATTTAAAATTCTTCATATTCTGCATCACTTACCTTTTCTTTAGCCTGATTCATCACTACAATCAAATCTCTGTTTGTTCTCCACTGTCTCACAGTAAAATCTTCACTGGTTGATCGACCTGTTGAAAGAGCACTGCCTTAACAAACTTAAAGTGTATCTGACAGATTTATGACAGATGTTTTTCAATTTATGACTTGGTTTGATGGTTTGTAAAAAAAAAAAAAAAAAAATGCAAGGAGCAGCGGTTAACACAGAAAATCCAATCAAAAATGCAAGGAACTTTTTTTTTTTGGACAGTTTAAATACTGATTTACAAACTAGAAATGTTGTCATGCATTTGTTATTCTAATCAGGCCCTTGTTAACATTGTGGTTGCTAGGTTATGAAATTACCTCTACATACTGTATGCCACATCTGCTGCCCATGTCCAACCAGAAACTAAAATAATAAACTTCACCAAAATTTAAAAAAAAAAATAAAAAACTAGGCAAAACTTTTTAATAAAATCTAGTCTAACTCGTCATATGCACTTCAATACATGAACATTGCACATTTGTTTAATTATGGCTTACTGAGTGTTTTGACAGTCTTGACTTCAGCTCCTGCAGGTATCTTCAGAGTGACGTATGTTTTTGCACAGGTCACCTCTGCCTCTGTCTCGGTCTGATCACAGCAGACAGAACCAATCCTCCTCCTCTTCAGCAAAACGTCAAAATAAAGCAGCTTCAGTCTCGTCTCCTCTGCTGAAATCTGAAAGTAGTGAGCACTGTGATGCACAATAAGGCTGCAATTTACTATAATTTCCTTCACAAACAACAAAATATCCTGTCTTTTTCTGCAAATAAACCGCTAACCCAGTAATTTGGATCTGTACACACATGTTCTGAAAAAATTATCCTTGCATTAGTTTGTCAGTTCAGATTTCAGTCTTTTTGTCAATTCTTTTAATCCTATAATCAGTCCTGTTGAGAACGATTTACATTTACATTTGGATATATATATATACAGGATACAGGAATATCACGTCAGTATGTTGGCCCACATTTAACAGTATAATTTTGCATAATGTCATTCTAGGGTTGCATTTGAAGAAGGAGTAGCTCTGTGTTTGTCAACTGATCGGAAGGTTGGTGGTGCGATTCCAGCTCCTACAGATGAATGCTGTCGTTGTGTCCTTGAGCAAGACACTTAACCCGCTCCCAGTGTCTATGTACACTGGTGTATGAGTGTGTGTGTGAATGGGTCTGAGTATAAGACATGTTAGCAGTTAGTACCTGTTTCTTGGGTCCACAATCTTTTAAGTTGAGCTTCACCAAGAACCACTTCTTATAAAAACTGAAGGAGCTGAGACAACTTTTAGGCAGTGACAGCAGCGGAGAGCCATCTGAGAGGGAACAAAACAGTGACAACATGAAATATTGTGTGAAAAACATAAAATATACAAGTGAAGATGACTCAGACTTTCAAACAGACCTTTAAATCTCAGACTTCTGTGTCGTAAAAGAGAGAAACGAAGGTGAAGCGTTTCTTTGGTGCAGCGACACAGAAGAGGGTTAAAATCTGACGGCTCTCTGCTACGTCCACTCTCTGAAAACACAATGGAAACGACTAAAGGTCAGACTATGAACACTTTGCAGTGACATTGTCCTGGGGGTGTTCTACATGTATTTCTATGGCAGAGTGTTTCTCCAGTTACCATGGAGACACATTGCACACACCAAAAACATCCATCCATCCATTTTCTTCGTAGGGGCTTCCTTCACCCCTGACACTTCCTCCAGCTCCTCCGGGGGGACCCCAAGGCGTTCCCAGGCCAGCCGAGAGACATAGTCCCTCCAGCGTGTCCTGGGTCTTCCCCGGGGCCTCCTCCCGGTGAAACATGCCCAGAACACCTCCTGAGGGAGGCGTCCAGGAGGCATCCGGAACAGATGCCCGAGCCACCTCAGCTGGCTCCTCTCGATGTGGAGGAGCACACACCAAAAACAGTTTTAACAAAATAAAAACTGGATTTAAACACACTTTCAAGAGCTTTAATCAATACAAACATCATTGGTCCTGTTAATGCTAGCTTGTGACTGTAATGTTATTTGAGAAGGACTTGTTTAACAGCACAAATCCTCTCACCTGTTGTGGTTCCTGCTAAATCAGTTATTTTTAGTTCAAATTGTGTTAAAATGAAGCTCAGATTAAAGTCTAATTTGAGTAACAGAGCTTCAGACAGAGCAGTGTCTACAGTTAGCGTCACAAACCCAGGGAATGTTGATGACATCAGCTGCAAAGTAACAAGGATTCTACTAAAGCAATTTTTAAAACTTCTAAACTCGCAGTTCAGATTTGAGTCTTCTCTGCTAATGCTCCAGGACATCTTTTACTATTTGTGTTTTCAATATTAAATGGTAAGAAAAAAAAAAACAGAAAACCTTTCTCTCCAGAGAGTAAAAGTACTACACAACGTATTTCCATATTCTAGGACTGAATTTGTGATAAGATAAGATTTCAACAAGGGAGCAAACGCAATATTGTAACAGCAACACCAGTACAGAACATTATTTCCAAGTTTTTCATGAATTATTTTACAAAGTCTGCTTTTTGGAGAGGCCTATGCGAACACCAGGAGGAGTCGTGTGTGGCAGCAAATGAGGATCCCAAATAAAATGGCTTTTATATTCTCCGTCTCTATGTTTAGAAAGTCAGACTTAGAAATGGAATTGGTTTATTTGGTGTTGTATTGCTGCACTGTTCAATTCAATTCCAATTTATTTTTGCATAGCCCAAAATCATAACAGCAGCCGCCTCACGGGGCTTCACTAAAGTGTTGATTTTAACCAACAGAACTTTACAAAATCAGACAATGAAAACAGGAATGCATTTTCCAGTCTGAACAGCCAGGTCAGAGCAGGTTAATATTGGCCTAAATTAACGGGGGGTTTTTTCTGGCTTCGGCTGTGTGTCCTTATCACACAATGTCAACATCCCTGCAAAACAAGCAACTTCCTCTGGTGTCCAAGTCTGTTCATCAGTGCAGTGTCTTCAGTGTCTTTCACCTTGTACAAAGTCCCACACGGGCCAGTGATTTTCCTGATTCGGTCTACGTACTGTGTCCTTTAACAAGACGTCAACAGCTCTGCAAAACTAGTAACCTCTATTTGTGTAGTGCAGTGTATTTCTACTTTGCAGCTGATGTCATCAAAGTTCCCAGTGAGGGGGGGTGATGCTAACTGTAAGCACTTCTCTGTCTAAAGCTCTGTTACTCGAGTTAGCCTTTAATCTTTCTTTTAACACAAGCTGGCCAGAAAAAGTGCAGTTTAAATCCATTTTGTATTTTACTTGAGTTTTCATGCTATCTTAAAACTTTTCACTAATGTGAGCTTTGTGTCACCATGGTAACTGCTGAATATCCCGTCAATAGAGATGCATGTCGAACACCCCCTGCATGATGTCACCGCAAAGTATCCTGTAAAGTATTGTAAATCTAAAAACGTGTACTTTTCACTGACTAAACAACAATCCAACCCCATCAGTGCAGTGTCTTCAGTGTTTTTCACCTTGTACAAAGTCCCACACGGGCGCACTGAAACTTGGCAGAGCTCCTGGTGCAGAGCGCGGAGGAGGAAGAGGAGGAAGAGGAGGAGGAGAGGACTGTCCCCGCTCCTGACCCTGACCCGGGGACAAACGGACGGGCCGCCACGCGCTGATCGGCCGGGCTAAGCTCCAGAAGACCCAGACCCAAGCCACGTGCAGAGCGGCCCTCATGGTACCGTCCTGCCCGGGGCCGGTCCACTCGGCTCTGCTCCGAACCCCGCTCTGCTCCGGGGGAGGAAAACAGGAAGTCACGCGCAGGTGCCCCCAAATAACCTCCCACTTCAAAAACATACACTTTTGACACAAGTTTGGCTTTAAATAATTTTATGTTCTTTCTAAATAAAGGTTTGATACAATTTTTGAACCATTATTATGTTTTTATTATTATTTTTTTTTTTTATTTTTTTTTATTTTTTTTTTTTTATCGTTAATTTGATCAATTAGTACATTTGTAACGAACTTTTTGACACAATGTTGAACCATTATTTTAAGCCTTTTACAAACGTAATAATGATTTTGATATACAGAAAACATGAGGGACGCGAGTGTTGTGTTCTTCATCACCACTAGAGGTCAGCTATGTGCAAAGTAATTCTAATTTCAGAAGACGTATAATTTTATTGTCATACAAGAATGAATTGAGGAAACACCACTAGATACAATAGATACAAAGGCCTAGACATAATTTTCTATTCGTAAGATAAGGGGCATCTATTTTATTTTAAGAAATGGAGAAAATGCCTTGTGAATTAGAATATCAACACAGCATCAGAAATATTAAAGAAAAATAAGGCAAAAATAAGGCATTGTAAGGCTATATTTGGCCTTTATGTGTTTATGTGAATCTGGTGTAAAAGTCATACCCTCAAAAACACAAGTGTTTACTCTGTATCCCCACTAGAGGCCACTTTGCACATTTTTTTTCATAATAGTAAATGTTTATGCGAACCAAAATAGTCTAATAGGCTATTAATGTGTGTATTGATAGAAAAGCTTAAAATAAGACAAATCTAGAGCTGATCTAGACCTGAATTTAAAGCAACAGTGTGTAACTTTCTGGAGGTGGCACACACATATCACCTGCATGATTCAGTTAAAATAGAAAGTTACAGAAAGAACATTCTCCAAAGGCACATTTCCATGGAAACAAGCAGACAGAGGCCCACCAAGTAAGAGCCAGGCTTGTGGAAATGCAAGCCTGCCCACAAATAACACTTTTTTTTTTTTTTTTTTTTTCATGTCGTTCAGTGCAATAAAAACATTTATTTTACTTGTACTTACTTTTTTTGGCTTAAAAATTACATGGTGGGAACCTACTAAACCAAACAAGTCAAGTCAAGATTAATATGTAAAATTCTTTTCAACTCATGGACAAAAAATCAACACCATGCGCTTATTTATAAATCTTTATATCTTCAAATTATAACATTTGCACAAATATGAAATGCCACAAGAAAGTACATGTGCACAAGGTAAAATCTGGAATCAATTCACAAACAAAATGATTTTAAATTTAAGTAAACAAAATGATCAAGAAAGCATATGATTTCACTTATAGCAGCGACATTGGTTCATTTTCACCAGTGCTTTCATCGTATGTGACAATGTGACAGTAACTTGAAATGTATTGTTAAAGTGCATAAAAGACACGTTTTCTTGTTGTTCTAGTTCTGACTTAGTTTGGTGGGATAGTACCTGTGGTTAGTATTTATCATAGTTTTACAGATATACTCTTTTTCAACCAACACTGCACCAACAGTGTCCAAAGCGCGAACGCTCCAGAACGAGGCGCAGAAACACAGGATGGCCATATCTCATTTCTCTTTCCTCGCTTCCTTCTCCTTGATTCTTCTCCTCGATTCTGCAGGAAGTGGGTGAGGAAGTCCCGCCCACAGAGGAGACACAGCGAGGACAGAGGATCTAAACTCCTCACTGAGATCGATAAAGTTTGATTCTTTTCTTTGATGTCTGATCCTGAAGCCTCCCTCAGGTTTACTCCTTCACTCCGTGGTTTCCTTTGGGACACCACTTAATACGACACATTTGATTGACAGCTGAAAAATGGAGATTCGAGGAGAGGAATCAAGGAGAAGGAAGCGAGGAAAGAAAAATGAGACGCGGCCATAGACTCTGCATGTAAACCATGGATCTATTAAATAATGAATAATAAGCTGTAGTCACATCTGCTGCCTGTATCCAACCAGGAAGTAAAATTATACACTTTAACTAAATAAAAAAATAATAAAAGATTTTTAGTGAAATCTTAAATCTAAAGACGTTGGATAATCTAACCTGTCATGTGCACTTTAACATTTAACCACTTGGTTTATATTGTTGCATGATTGATTTATATTTACTGAATTAGCACTGAAGATGATTGCAAAATAAAGTACAATAAATTATTTCAAAACAAAGAAAAAGCACAGTTTCAAGTAAACGTAAAACAGAAAGACAAAAACACTTAGCGTACACTTAGCTTGTGAGATTTTATGCCTCATGCCAGTTTTCAAGAGACAGTTGCTAATGTTGTATCCGATATCTTTTTTTAAAGGTGTACTAGGTAACTTTTCTGGAGGACCTGCTTGTCTGTCTCAGTTGCTGGGTTGCAGTTGACATCACAACATTCTATAACCAAGTGATATTTTATACAGATGAGGGCAGGTAAAATGAATACAGTTGAAATGCAGATTTTTGTTGTAATTCAGTGAGTTCTTTGGTCTAGTCACTAATAGAAATCAGGTTCGACATTTGTACATTTACCTTTTGGATATTTCATGGCAAAGTACAATTTAATCAATAGAAAAAACTGGCTTCTGCCCCCATCTGGTCATACGACATCATCACATAGAGGTGTTAGTGCGTTGCCTTAGCTGTCTCCATGGAGACAAGCAAATGACAAAAGGGAACAGTAAGACTACATGGATTTTTGAGCAGTATAACACTTCACCAGGAAAGTTACATAGTGCACCTTTAATCAGAGGAAAAACTGTAAAAATAAAGACTGTTGTAAATCCATATGCTGATTTAAGATTGATTTGATTTAGATATTTTGTATGACAATTCCACAGTTACTCTCCCCATCTCTATTAAATGACACATATTACACTGTTTCATGATCTATGTCATAATGTTGTTTCCTCTTCAAAAACATACCCCGAGTTATGTTTTGTTTCATCTACACGTTTAACACACAAACCACAAAATGTTCTTCTCTCAAACGGAAAATATTCCACCTTGTGATATGCTCCACTTTGTTTTTAAACTTCATACACCTTCACTAGAATCATTTGGATCATTTCAGTCCTTGAATTGCCGATCTCTCCCGAAGTAAAGGTAAAACGAAGCCGTTAACTTGAAAACTACTGCTTCATGACATCACAAGGTGGAACAGAGCATTCTGAGCTTTGGAGATGTAGACAGACTTATAATAAAGGGTTACTCAAACGTGTGTGAATGAAACTGTTTTTGATCATGTAACAACATTCTAACATGCTGATGTTGTGAAACTCAGTAATACAGTTGTGATAGCATTAGCTTCATACAAAAACTGCAACTGATCTTGAGTACAACACTAATGGGTCTGTGATCATATTCTGTATCATTGCACATGATTTATCTCTTCAGATTTACTGTAAACTGAAAAAAGTGGATCATTTACATTTTTATACAGCTTAAAGAGAAAAAGAAATAAAAAAAACACAGAAATCACACATGATATGAATACACTGGATAAGTTGGTGCAAATCATGATCCAGTAATGCCCACAGCTATAGATAAAGTATCCTTAAAGGTGCACTTTGGCTTTGCTTTGCGTGGAATATTCCACAGTATGGCATTACAGATCTCCATAGAGACAAGCAGGTGACACAACCAGGACAAGTTTCAGGTCAGATCTGTGGAAAAGTAAGCCCACTCCCAGTAAGAATGCCTGCCTTTCAAGATGTTTTTTGAGTCATAAAAACTCCTGTAAATGAATAAATGCAAGATAGGTAAGTTTAATGCCAGACTGTGGAACATTTCAGGCAAATAAATATCATCTCTATAAATGTTACATAGTGTACCTTTATGATTCCTGCCTTGCAACTGTTAAGATTTACAAATTATACTGACCACAGTTTTATTTTTGAGTAATATAAGGATAGATTGAATTCTCGTTCAAATTCACATTAACAGCTTGTAAATAAATGCACCACCCAGAAAGTATGTTATTTTTACAGTTCTGCTTGCTAATGAATTGATACTAACTCTCTGGCTCCCCCTGCAGGCTGTACATGATGTTTGCATTGAAATGTACCAAACTAAAACACTGTTACCACTGAATGAAAATCTATTAATAAAACTGGAAATTATTTTAACGGCGTTGCTTTTACAGTCTTAAAAAACATGAAAAACAGAACTAGTTCATTTTAAACGGTTTGCAGTGGTCCAAAGTCATTCCTCATTTACCTTATGCATTCAGAGCATCCTAATTATTCACCTTGATGAGTTTCTAAGCGCTTTTCACAACTTTCAGAAGCCAGTGCAGAGTTTGCTGTGACAGTAAAGCTAAGAACAACTACCATGCTAACTGCACTTCCTGATTCATTGAAAATAAAACGCTTTTTAAATAGATGCAGACGCAGCAGACATATTTTGATCAAAAGACCTGCTTACACAATATATCTGTACTGTCTGGGGCAATTTTTCTCAAATACATGGGGTAAAAAATCAGGTACAGGACCTTTAAGTATTACTGCTACAACAGAACACTACCCTCACGGCCTTACACAGGACAGGCTAAACTCTGTGTCCGTCTTGCAGTAACTCTTGATGTAAACGTGCACCAGAAAATTCCTGCATTTTCCAGCTGCTCGACAAAACAGAGAATACTTCCTGTTCTCCAGTGTCACATTTTGAAAGACTTCAGGACACCACGGCCGTCATGTCCCACAGCTGTGAAACAAGATAAAAATGTTCAAAGTTGTACAGTGCAAAAGGGATCTTCAATGGTCTTATTCTGACTAAAACTGCTAACCCTGTAGTTTAGACCGCTTCTCACGTGTATCTGTACTTTCTGCTCCTCTATATTTTAGATCTGGATTGAAAAGTAAAAAGTACTTTTCTTTACAGTGTGAGACCTGCTGAAATGGCTGAGAATTTTTTTTTAGCACATTTAATTTGAGTTTCTGTCCCAACTTTAAGCAAACCAAATACACAAAAGCAGCTAGAAAAATGAAGAAATCAGTTGACTCACTTAAAATCTGCTAAATTCTTTTTCAAAATCACTACATTTCATCCTTTAATTGCTCTAAAAATCTCAGCAAAATACTTTTACTTTTAAAGTACATTTTTAAACAGGTAATTTGCTTAAGTAGATTTTTTCATGTGATACTTTTACTTGAGTAATTTTTTTTTTACCTTTGTATCTGTATTTTTACTTAAGTAACACAATTTAGTACTTAATCCACCACTGACTAAGAGTACTACTACATATAATACTGAACTAGCATTGCACAATATGAGAAAAATAAGTGATATTCGATTACCATGTTTTGCGGTAACGATATTATTGCAATACTGATACTTGTTGGTGGTCTGCATGTATCTCTATTGGCAGAATGCTCAACAGTTACCATGGTGACACAATGCCTACATTAGCAAAAAATGTAAAAATGGTTCTGTGTTTGATTTTTTCACAAAAGGTAAGAAAGACTAACTGAAAATCTTTAACAGTAATTTTATGTGTGAGAGGCACAAATCAGATAGCCTGTTGTAGTTCCAGCCAAGTCAGCTCTTTCTGGCCAGATTATGTTAAAATAAAGATCAATAAAGATCCACACCCCCAGGGAATGTTGATGACATCAGCTGCAAAGTTACAAATTACACGCCCTTATTTACTGTCAAACTGTGAAAAAGAGACTAAACCATGACCAAACCAATTCTAATGTTGGACTTATTAAAGAGAATTATGAATAAAATCAACCTTATTTTAGATTTAAATTACATATATAATCACATATTAATATTTTTGTGATATTTTGTGCAGCCCCATACTGAACATATACTACTGTGTCTCTGTATTTTAGCACAAGCCGTATTTCTTCCGTACCTTGATGACTTTATCTGTACCGGAGGTGAGCAGGCAGCCTGTGGTGGGCTCATAGTGCATGTAAACAATGTTGTGCTTGCTGTCGTGGAAGGTGGCTGTGGGCGCCCGGCTGCAAAAGAAAATATTTATTTGTTTGAGTTTAACAAATATTGGTGTAGTCTAGTTGTCCATTTCCCAAACTTTTCATGTCCAAATGTTTATATTATCCCATACAGTTTTGAAATATACATCTCTCAATTGTGTGACTTTAAAGTTTTGTTACTGGTTTAAAAAAGGAACTGCAATCACAACTGAACATGGGGTTTGTTTTTCTCATTCTCAGTACATGGAAAATGTGAAAATGGATTTTGACAATTAAAAAGAAAATTCCACCATATAGTTCATCCTGTCCACAACTTTAAACTATATTCTTTTATTGAATGTTGTTGTGTTACGTGAACCCAACCTATTGTGTGATATCTGAATAGGCCCAGTAATTACAAAGATATTAACTTTAAATGAATTAAAACACCAAAGTCAATTCTACAATAGGGTTGCATTGACTGTTGTGATCTTATTTGAATGCAACCTATGCACTAGAGACTGCTGCAGTTAAGCCTAGTGTGACAAACAGACAGCAGCTTTATGCACATAGTGTTACAGAGACAGAGACTCACTCCTCTTCTGTGATGGAGCCATAGCAGCTGTCGCAAACTCGCACCTCAAACTCAAACCCCATCAGAGGAATCGCCGAGCGCTTAGAAGAGCACTTTCCACACACCGCCTGACCGCACTTTCTACAGTGGTGCTGAGAGTGAGAGGGAGAACACATAAAGAAGGACAAAGGACAGGTTAGCTAACCTTGTACAGCAAGATGAATTCTTGCAAATTTTGTGAGTTACTAAATTCACAAGAATACATCTGGCCCAGCTCACACTGTTGTGTTTGGTTGGTGAACAAGTGGTTCAGACCAATCTCAGCGCAGTATTGTGGTTTTGGCGTAGCCAAAATGAAGTACTCAAACAAAACAAAACAAACATGGCAATGCTGACGTAACATACTTCAGCTTATTTTAGCAAAAATACAGACCATTTTGTTTGTGAAAAATGTGCAGAGGTAAGCCCTTTGTGCATTTGTGGAGGGAAAGTCTGTGCTTTGCCCTCAAATGAATTTAACCAAAGTTTGATTTTCGACTTGTTTTACTGTTGTGGCACTTCGACCAATCAGATTCAAATATTCACCATAACGTTCAGCATTTCCCTGTTCACTTTCAGCAAGAGCCATTCCAGAGTGATAAATATGTAGAACTCACTTCAGAGTGCTAAATATATCAAACTGGTGTGAGCCAGGTTACATTTTAGCCAGAAATGACCAGAATGAGTCTAGTGAAGGTAGGGCTCAGTGATATGACTAAAAAAAGTATTTTTTCTCATATAAATCCATCACAACTGGAGATATGATATTTTGTAAGTATCCCCTGTCCCTTCTTTACACTCTCACACTTACCTGTCTGAGGCCGATCTTCTTACTGTCCCACATCTGTTTGAAGTTCCAGAAAAACGGCTGCTCACATTTCTGACATGAGTCACTGTCCAACCACTCAGGAGTCTGCAACACAGGGAACATATGAGTGTAACTTATAATGCAATCATTCATTTAGAGTGTAAATACCGTCTCCTGACCTCTTGTCGTGTAACATCCATGTTCCAGACGACGATGGATCCGTCTGAGCTGCAGGAGATGAGCTGTCGAGTGTGAGACGCATAACACAGGCCCTCGATCTTCTCACTGAGGGAAGACAGAGAGTATATTTGAGGTGCTGCCATCAGGATTTTTAAGGCCCATCACTATTTATTAAACAATTTTATTATTAGAAAAATATCCTAAAGGCTTTTGATCATATGAAGTTCAACCAAATCTATCTAGTTAACAGAATTTGTGGCGTTTTTTGGACAGTTTAGCCAATAATATGCCTCTGGCCGCTCATCAATTACCTGCATCACAACATTCTATAGCCCAGTAATATTTAATACAACAGATGGGGCAGCTAAGGATAACATAGTTAAAATGAAAAGTGTTACTGAAGTGAGTTTTTGAGTTTTATCAGGTTAAACATTTGTGCATGTAGATATTGTAGATACTGTAGATATTTCATGGCAAAATACAATTTAATCAATAGGAAATACTAATCATAATACAGTAAAATCAGTCAAATACTTCCAAAATGGTTCAGTCCCTTTACATGTTGTGAATGCGTTTGTCACCTGTGCCCCTGCAGTTCGATGGCAGTGCCCTTCCTGCCCCCGATGTCCCACATGATGATAGAGTGATCTGAGCTCCCTGAAAACAGCACCCTCTGAATAGGGTCCCAGCACAGCGCTGTCACGTTACCTGCAGGGGGCAACAAACACAGACAAATATTAACAAAAACCATAAAGATCCCATTACACCATAATTCTGATCTGTGTTATAATGCGTCAACAAAAAACACACATGTTGAACACACAAACCCTGCATATTTAGGCTTCCCTCTGTTACGCCTTGTGCTGTCATGTAGCAATACAGGAAATGCTCCACTGTGTTTTTAAACTCCATGCCCCTTCACTAGAATCATAGCATCACAAGGTTGAACAGAGCATTTTGAGCTTTGGAGATTTAGACCGACTAATAATATAGGATTTGTAATGTTGGAAAATCATGGGTAAGATGTAAACATGACTGCTACTTGTATGTTCTGAGCTTAGAGCTGACATGTCCTAGAGGGCTGAAATATACAAGTCCTATGTTTCTTGTGAGGTGCCCAATATCACATAGAGCATTGTTAACTTACTAAAACCTAACTTTTCTGGTGGACGTTATGTAACCTTTGCCTGGAATGTTCCACAATATGGCATTTAACTTCCATCTTGCATTTAAACAATTACGGGTGTTTTATCTGAATAAAAATACCTTCTGACTAAGAAAAATGTGACTTGGCCTGGTGGCATTTCAATGGGGATAAAAAGTTTAATGCCATACTGTGGAACAATACTCTACATTGGACCACTCCTGGTGAATGAGGAATTACACACTCTCATAATGTGGAACATTCCAAGCATGCCAAATAATCAAAAATCTCCATGGAGACTAGCAGGTGACGGGCCTTCCACCAGGAAAGTTACATAGCACATTAAATATACAGTATGTATACATTTTCCTATATAAATTACATTCAGTCGTAATTTTATAATCAGTAGACTATGATTAATTGCATCAGTTGTTTACCAGTGTGTCCCTTGAAGGTGGTGACCAAGCTGCATGAGTCCTGCTCCAGCTTCAGGATGGTCACCTGTCCAGACTGATCCCCCACGAACGCATGACGTGTCTCCACATCAAACCTGGGACCATTAAGGAACTAAACTACAAGAGTGAAATATAATACTAAAAGAAGGAGGAGAAGTCAGATTTATAAAGAAAAATATTAGAAGTGTCTGTGTGGGTTTCCTCCATGCACTCCCAAAACAAGTACCATAGGTGAAATCCTCCAGCTAAGGTAGTCCTAACCAAGACCAGCTCAAGATCTGGAGATGAGTCCCACTGCTCTTGACAGGTTTAACCCAGAGACACTGAAGAGGATGACTTTGCAATAGGACAATAACGTGCGTGTTCCTTAATCTTAATTATTACATTTACTATCTCCCCATCTAGAAGATAAAGATACATACATGTATTAAAATTAACTAGTTCTGTTTTTTACCTTTCAAGACAAATTTTAAAGGATACTGGAGTCCAGAGACCCAGGAGGAGGTGCGGTGTGTGCCCAGTTGCTGCCCACTCTCAGAGCAGTGCCATGTGAAGCTTTTGTCCTGCCCTGTACTGAGCAGCCACTCCATCTCCAACACAAACAGGACCACAGACACTTTACCTTGGTGAGCTGCAGAGAAGAGAAAGACAGAAGAGGAAAAAAGAGATGAATTATTATTAGACAAAAAATTAAAGAGCCATTAAAAACCCTCCCAAAGCTTTACTCCAACCCTAAGCAAAATCTGAAAAATCCTCCAGAGTGGGCGGTGCCCGGCAGGTTGGGGAGGGCGTGAGGCGGGCTCTGGAGAGATGATTGACATCGCGCATATCGCATATATATATATACATATATATATATATATATATATATATATATATGTATATATATATATATATATATATATATATATATAAAAGTCTTGTGTTCATCTGGCCGCGTTTAAATGTGAACTTTGAAAACTCTGAACTTGTCAAAAACGTCACAATCGATATTCTTCTTAAATCTTTCAGCCCTACTGAGTTGGCAGAGGTTATTATGAAAACACAAATAAACTAAAGATTGCAAAACACTGTGCTCCACAGTAGGGCTGACAAGCTTTGCAAATACTACTGGATTTACATTTTATATTTTAAGTGTAGAATACTGAACTCTGCTCCAAACCACATTACCTACACCACAACCACACTACCTGTATTACCACATGACATCACAAGGTGGAACAGAGTGTTTTCTGTTTGAGAGTGTAATATGGGTCCTTTAAAAGATCAAAGCTGATCATTGACCATTAAAAACGAATCGATCTCAATTAAAAGAGCTATTCAGTGTTAGACAAACCTTGTAACCCAGCCAATGGGAGAAAGTTTTACATATTTTTCTCAAATGTGACCCTAAAAAGTGCCTAAATAGTGAGACAGTAGCAGACTTGAACAGACAGATTTCCGGTCTCACCCTGGTAGGTGTTGGATGGAGTCATCTTATTGTAATCCTCTGACAGGATGAACTCCTGGAACAAAAACAGGAAACAGAAAAGGAATTCAACCAAAATGTTTCACTTTAGACATAAAAATAAAAGTTATATGGGTCTTAGCAGCTTTGATGAATCTTCAGAATCACTGTCACCATGTCCACGCTTATTAGGCCTGTCATGATAATTACTATATCTACTTATTGTTCGGTATATAAAAACTGGAACAATATATTTTGGGGCTCAGTATTTATTTGGGGTACATTTTCTTTGCAATAGTAGGGAGATTTGGGCCATTTGTATGTAATAAGGTAAGATTTGAGCTATAGAGGGTTGAATAAATAACTTCTATGGCTAATTATTGGTTCTTTCTTATATTTATTTGTTGCAGCTCAGGCCTTTTAATAATACGGTATATTTAAAAACTGGTTTAGTGGAATTATCCTGCTTTGTGTCAGTGGCTTAAAGTAGTTTCATTGTTATTGCTTATGTCAATATTTCGCTATAGCTCTACATCATGTTTCAAAATGTGTTATCGTAACAGGCCTAATGCTTGTGACAGTTTATGAGAATACTGAATGTGTGGGTGTACTGAATTGTATTCAAAGTATCAACTCACTCTCTGTGTAAATGTCAAGCTTAAAATTGCATTGTCATCTAAACATCAGTAGGCTCTCAGCTTAAATGTCTGTTTAATTATCAACTAAATATATTGTAATTGATATAAATATAAATAATAAAACATTCTAAAGCACAAATACATACATACAATACAACAGAAGCAAAAAAAAGTCAACCCTCTCATTCTTTCTACATTTTTGATACATACAGAAGACATCAAATATATAATGTAAGACATATGAAATTATGCAGCAAAGAAAAATCCAAATAATTGCTAGATATTTTTCGAAAAAGCAAACTGTGGCTATTTTGAAGATTTTTCTTTGCTCCATAATTCCATATATCTTGCTTCATATATTTGATGTCTTCTGTATATATCTCTCTTCTGAAGGAGATGATGTGTCCAAACTTTTGACTGGTGTTGTATAATGAGCATAACATTTCTGCCTTTCATTACACAATTAAAATATCCAATATAAAATGTAATGTTTAGAGATAAGTTGTGGTTCATTTGGTCTGCAGACACGAGCTGTACAGAGCAGTAAAATGGGCATTTCATTAAAAATTTTGTCACAGCTCCTTAAGGGACCATTAGCGGCCGAGTGCCAAAGATAAGTGTAATAGAACTGTTACTGCTTTAGCTAATGTAGCCTCTATTCCATAATGATTAAGATATCTGCATGTTTTATGAATGAGAGAACGTGATCCTTACACAGATGCTTCCAGTGTCCATCCCAACAGACAGCCTCCTGGTCTCTGGGTTAAAGGACATACACGTGCACGAGGCTGGGAAACAGGAAATGTATATTATTCTCTATTTGATGTAACTTATTTGTAAGACAAGACGGTTTTATGCTTATAGGCAAAGCTATTCTTATAGATCTTATAAACAATGCAACGCAGTCCTAATGTAGCAGCCTGATGTACTATCAAATTACAAATCATTAACTAGGAAACAACTGTCAGTGATTCCCCTATGGAGTTCAACAGTGAGCGCCCACCCCCACAGTTCCAGAATTAAATTTACCGTTCATTTTTCCCATCATTATTATAAGTTGGTAAGCTTGTGCAGGGCTAATCAGCTATGTGGTAACTAATAAGCACAAGACCTATCATTTCTTTTAAAAACTGTTTCTGAAACTACATAAACTGCTGCGTAATTAAAACATTTCACAGGATCTTTCATTTTAAATGCCTTGGCAATGACTTTATATTCTTAATATTTGAATTTTTCCAAAAGTCTATGTGAAAAATGAATGGGAAATTGACTTACAGAGCCGGAGGAGGCGGTCACTATTGCTTGACTGAATGAGTGATTGTATTAATATATTGTACTTGTTCTCTGTTTACATTGTATTTTATTGGCATGTACAGCATTTATGACATCAACCTGTCCAGGGACTGCTGCAGGGGAAATTTAGCTTCAACCCGGCTCAAATATATTACCTCTTTTGTGTAGGTTAATGTTGTTATGTGCATTGTACTTCAGCTGTTATCCACTTAAATCTATGAGAGTGAATTAGTTCTGTGTGATGGACACTTTGTGCTGACGGCAGCTGTAAATTTCCTTCAGTTGCAAAAATAAAAAAGAGGAACTTCTCTGGAGGCAGTGAGTAACAGAGCAATCTTATTCTCAAACATGGAATGTCGTATCAGACATGTTGCAGTAAGGCTAATTATAAATGTGTGATCTTCAAGTAGCCCTTTTAGGTTTAATACCTTTTCAATAGCACCAATGTTTGTCTCATAGTAAATATTAGGCCTGGGCGATATGTCTAGAAAATAACAAAGAGTTTCAGTAATCATTTCATAAACAACTTGTAAATGAGTTGTAATAAATGCAATTTAACACCAAAAATATTCAAATTTCTTCCTCCAAAGTCTGAACTCTGCACCAAACCCGCTGCTTTTACTGACAGAGGATTGGCTGTAAACCCGTCTTAAAAAAATCCCACAGTGAGTTGCATCTACAAAAATCTGACTCTTATTTGGCCTCCTGCTTGTCTCCATGGAAATGTTTTTCATTTCTCTGTATTATTCAACAGTAGGGCATGGTTTTGAGGTTTTTCCACGGAATCATTTAGGTGATGTGTCATCTTCAGAAAATTACACGGTGTTGCTTTAATTGTATGTCAAATATGTAATTAACTATTTAGAATGCCTGTTATTACTAGTTAACGATTAATGTGCGGTTCTTTAAAACACAGTGTTACTATAAAAACCAACAAATCACAAATAGCCCAAAAGTCAAATAAAATATAAAAATAAAACAGGAGTATATTGAGAGATGATTCAATACATTTGAGTAATAATTAAAGGTAAAAATAGTACTTACAGGGCATTGTGTGGTAGATGCTGGGCCAGTACTGACCACTGTCTCTCTTCAGCCAAACTCGAATAGTCCTAAATCAAAAATACAATATATGTTAAAATAACTTCATACGGACTCAAATGTGTTTGAAAATCTATGAGAAAATAAATCCTACAACTATGGTGTCAGTTCACCCTTTGCCCTCAAGGTGGAGTTATATAACCCCCTACAATGTATTAAGCATATTGGCCAAAGTTACCTTGTGCTTTCTGGGTAATGTTTGTATGTTAAGGTTAAAAATTAGCCTGCTTTTGGCTATAAGAAAATATCAGTTAGTTAATTAGGTTATTGTTTGAAAGGTATGCAACAATACAAAAGCCAGTATATTATCTCTATGAAAGAAAAAGATGTAAAAATCAGATACTAACTGATACTAAAACTAGTATCAAAACTAGATACTAATTTGAACAAGTATCTATACTAAAACAGTCACATTCACAGGACAGAAGTGAACCTGTCCTGAATGTCTTTAGAATAATCTGGAGCTGTATCAGAACAAGTATAAGAGCTCATAGACTAGTATACACCCATGGAGCACTATGGAACCTACAGGACCACTGAGGGATCACACAGATACGACATAGTAATATGAAAGAAAGTACTACTATTTAATGTTGAAAATCACATTCTACTGTCTAAATAAAGAGTGTTTTTAATATCATCTTGGTATCGAGAATCAAGTCTGTTCCTTAGTACCAAAATGTTGAGTTTGAGTTTAAATTTGACACACTATTAGTTTAACAGTTCATTTATAGTTATGCAATAGTTAGACTGAACAACGATATTTACAGGCAAATCATATAGATTTAGATTGTACTGGATTACAGAGTGTACAGGATATGCAAATAAAATGTGCAAGAGCAGAGACACATCATTGTACATTCACAACTTTGCATGTGAGGCCATGTAGTTAGTTACAAGTAAGTACCATATCCTGTGACCCACAAAACAAATGAGAACGTTCCACAGCAAACTACTGAAAAAAACAAACAAACCTGCAAATAATGATTAATGTCTGCTTAAATTACTAAATTAAGACTATATTGATGAAGAGTATTTAAGTACAAAACAAATAATTTACAAAAAAGTGAACTAAAAATAAATAAACCTAAGCTATTCAAATAGAAACACATGCTTGTTTTGTATTATGGTAAACAAAAATAAATGAAATAAAAATATGAAATATAAAAACATAAATAAGAAATATGTTAACGTTTCCAAACTTTCCATTTACTAAGCTAACTGGACATTAACATTTTAAGTGTGTTAAAACCTGAAATATTTGCTTTGGATCAACATGAAATTATTAAATGGAGAAGGATGGCATAATGAATTATTGTGAAGTGGTGTCTGAACATGAATGAGGAGTGCACCTAGTCTTGCTACACTAATTTTGCCTGGGCCATTTCAAAACAAACTTTACTGCCTCATGATCAGCTGACATGAAACCATGAAATTAAGCTTAGTGTTCAATATTCTGAGAAATTACAGATGTCAGTGGCCCATTAATCTTTAAAGAAGCACTCGAGAGCAAAATCAACAAACATTTCCACTCTAAAACAACTACAAAGTGGATATTTTCATGGCCTATAACAATCCCTATGACAATTCAAGTGGTTGCAATCTAAACTAACAGTAAGAAGAGAATAGCAACAGATTTCTACTCTAAAACAACTACTAGATGGATATTTTGATAGTATAAAAAACAGAATTCCAATAACATGTGTAGATTGTATATTAAACACTTCTTAACTTCATATTTTTGATATAAAGTGGTTTCCAATACTTGCAATGTACTAATTTACACTAAAAACCTGTTCTAAACTGTGGCTGTCAGTGTCAACCATTATTCATGAGCTAAATTATAAGCAAGTTATGATCTACCAGCAGCTAAACGCCCAGTATTACCGCACACTCAGCCATGCTATTTGGACTAAAAGACTTAAGCGCTGTGCAAAAAAAGCTAATATTTAACAGGAATGCATGTTTGTGCAAGAAAGGCGAGGTTTGGGTCGTAAAAAAAGCCGTAAAAACACTGAAGCTGATTAAAAAAAATGCTAAAAATCGGCTTGTTATGCAGTGCTATGGCCGTGTACCTGTCATCGGACACGCTGATAACCCCGTCCTCTTTCGGGATGATGACCGCTGAGCTGACCACATCTTGAAAAGCCTCGATGGAGCCCTGCAAAGATGGCTTCCGATCCCTGGGTGCGCTTTGGGTCTCTGCCGCCATGGGTTAAAGCTCCGCCGGTGTCGAGTCCTCCAGGGGGCCCGGGGAAAACATACCCCTCCCGCAGCAGCAGCGGTTAACGGCCAGTACCGCAGACAGGAGCTCCGGAGGCGGGCTGAGAGAGCGGGGAGAGGCGGTGTGTTGTGGCCGGGATCAGAGCGCAGTGAGGCGGTCAGCTGACAGCACACGCCGCCCCTACCTGTCACACAGGAGCACTGTCAAAATAAAATTTCCTGTTTGACCGAAAAAGATGAAAAATAGAGAAATAAAAGTTCTTTAACATCTTATTTTTGCTTTACTGAATTAATAGATCGTATTCGCGGATAATTATGGTGAGGTTTTGAAAGTTTAAAGACATTTGCAAAGGCTATTTTTTCAGACCCTTCCAAAATAAAGATGTACACATCCGTTTATGTACATTTCAGAATAAAATAATTTGTTTTTCCTTTTTTTTTGTTACTAGCTTTACTTTTACATAGGAAACTTCATTTTTTATACATTAACATAGAATATGAACATATTTCTTATACATTATTATTTACTGCTTATTCCTATACTTAGCCAAGTATCTTTGAAGAAACTAGAAGACATACTGAAGATTATTTTTATTACATACAATTATATATCTATATATCTATATCTATATCTATATATATATATATATATATATATATATATATATATATATATATATATATATAGATAGATAGATAGATAGATAGATAGATAGATAGATATAGATATAGATATAGATAGATATATGATTATTATTATTATTATTATTATTATTATTATTATTATTTTATTATTATAATATTATTATTATTATTAGGATTATTGAATTCAGAGCATATTGGACACTGTATTACAATACATGTTTTGGACTTTTTTTTTTTTTAATCATATGGTTATAATATGGCGAATGTTGCATTTTTAAATACACAGCCTCTCATTTTCAGCCAACTCTCTTAATAAACCATTGAAATCGTTGGATTATTTTATTGTGAAAATCTCTAGACTTACAAAGGAAAGTGGTGCAGTTTGCGCTTGCTGTCGTTGCTCCAAAAGAAGTCTCTCAAAGAAACATCAGACAAAAGACAGTACTCCTCTGCGCTGTCAACAGCTTCTCGCGGATCCTTAAGATTTTTTACGGAAGTCATCATATTTTCCATGGAGTAATTATGTAAATAGCACTAGATAATCGCTCATTTAGTGGTTTATTGCCCAAATCTGCTCTGATGGTGTGAGAGTTGTTGAAGAGCCGTGTGACTGTCAAGGGTATTACGCTCTGGCTGATCCGGGCCTCGTGTTGTCTGTGCGGCTCTTAACCCCAAAGGAGTCCTGTGATGGGCCGGAGAAAGTGTCGAGCCGCGGGGTACGAGCTCATGTCCCCGCAGCGAGTACTCAACAAAACCTGTTTACCTCATGTCTCGCACTAATGGACATCATGCCCTATTTACATTAAGTGCCATATATAAATGTTTACCAAGGAGAAGACTCGTTCAGAGAATATCAGTTAAATAAGTGGGTTTAATTACCCCCACATAAACAGTTTCAGAGGATATATTTGATCACAGCTATTCTTCAAGGACTGTCTTTCACAGGAGCCCACGCCCGAGAACACATTGAACACTGATTATGTAATCACTTCCCACCTAAACCTACAGCCTGTGTACATGATATATCTGTTCCTACATCTGTCTCTGCGCCGTAAACATAAAGCGTGGCCTGATTTTCGCTGTTTTTAACACTTAATGCTGTAAAGACTATTTTCCTTGCATTCCTCTCAGGCAGACCGCGCATGCGTATCAGGCTCTGGGCTTTTGCCTTATTTGGATATGGTAATGAAGAGCTCAGAGGAGCCAATGTGAGGGTCGTGTTTCTCCACGTGACTGCCAAAGCCCGCTCTGGGGGCGGGTCTCGCGGCGGGTCCGGGTTTAAAAGCCGCGCACAAGCAGCGCGCAGTCAGTGCAGGCAGAGCAGGATACTCTGTGGGGGAACTTTGTTACTATGAAACTTAGAAATATTTACTATATAGTGTTAAAATTATCATTATCCCTCGCAAATCAATAACCTGCCCCCGGGGTTGGAGTTTTTTAGTTTAGTTTGCCCGGAAAGGGCCTCTAAACTCACTATTCTTACACTTTTTTGAAAGAATGTGTGAGACAGACAGTTAGCCAGCTAGCCGCTAGCTAGCTAGTTGAGAGGTGATACAGGCGGTAGGGAGAACAAAAGATTTTTTTGCGTTTTGGCCGGTTGTACTGACACCAAGTCCATGCAGAACGTGTCATACCATCACAATGCCCGTTTTACTTTTTCTGATAGACACGTCCGCTTCAATGAACCAGCGCACCCATCTGGGCACTACCTATCTGGACATAGCAAAAGGCGCTGTTGAGACTTTTATGAAGGTACTGTAACCCGGGACACTTTGTATGGGGAGATCCTGAGCGGGTCTGCGGGTTAGGGTCTTCTCTGTCAGAGCTCATCTGTCCATAACCGTGAACAACTCTCTGTTTCCACAGCTCAGAGGCAGAGATCCGGCGAGCCGCGGGGACCGGTATATGTTGGTAAATTTTGAAGAGGTTCCGTTCGGGATTAAGGTAGAGTTTGCTTTCGGGATATGTCCATCTTTACATAGCGCAGATTGCTAGAGTCCGTCCCAGAGCTCCGCCACGTTGTGATAGCTACATCAATTGTGCAAAGAAAATCTTCAGGAGGAGCTTTCATACCCCTTTTAAAACATGGCCGACATTTTGTTTCAATGTGTGCAGCAAGGAACTCTGGGTGTTATTTATACAGCGAGGTGATATGGGGGGCGGGCTGGGGTGACAGACTAGCCTACTTTAGTTGTTTGGACTCCAATTTCCACTCTATTATCGGAACACAATGACACTTTGACAGCTTATATTAAACGACCCTATGTTTATAACAGTAGCAGTCTGGTGGATGCCACAATATTTGGTCAAGGGGGTCTATAAATGCTTAGGATGAGAACTTCTTCCCCATATGAAGTACATATCAGTGTACACTCAATTTAATGAAGTAGACAGGAGCAATGACACAATATATATTTTTATTTATTATGCCATTACTGGTCTATTTTTGAGCACACATGCAAATATTTATATAACAATTATGGTATTACAATTTATTTGAAAGTGACGTAACACCATAAGTGACATTAACTGAAACAAACAATGCACACATTAATACAATATTTAATCAGTATACTTGTATATCCTATAGCAATTTATTTAAAAAAAAAAAAAAAGTAATGCCATTATAATCAACACCTAACTAGACATTGGCTAACTGTATTCGACCCATGAATACTTACTTACTTAGGTACAGTAGTACAATAGATAAAAATGGTAATTATCATTATACTACTAATAAAGTGATATATGTGTTATCTACTTTTTAATAAGTCTGATGTACGCTATTACTGTTTATGATTTTACAAATATTTTAATCTCTTATTTATTTTCAGGCCGGATGGAAGGAGAGCCACGCCACTTTTATGACAGAACTGAGGAACCTCCAGGCAAACGGACTCACCACTATTGGCCATTCACTGAGGACGTCTTTTGATTTACTCAATCTCAATAGATTAGTGACTGGAATAGACAACTATGGACAGGTACGTAGCCCCGACACAAAGGAAGATGTAGGTTAATAATCTATAAATGCTGTTATAAAGTCCACAATACCCCCCATTCATAAACAGCCCCCATCCCAGCTCTTACCCACCTGTCCACTGTCCAAGCACCACCCGCATACTGTGGCCCAAATGCAAGACACAAGCATAAACTACAAATAGGAACAGATAATAGAAATAGCTTTGAAACAGGTCTTTACTATGACTAAGATGGGAGAACCTTTCAGTATTAAAAAGTAAAAAGAAAACGGTACAAGATGAATAAGGCTGTAAAAGGAGACATTTAATTATCATAATGCGAGTTAAAATTGTGGTGTTTAATGGGTCTATAGGGTAAGCATTATATAGATTGAGAGGCTATAAACTAATGTACAATGCATACTGCAGCCCACGTGGAAGAGACGAGCAATAAGTAACAAACTGGAACACATGATGCAAGTAACTTTAAAACGGGTCTTGACTATAAAATGGGAGAACCTTTAATTTTCCAGTATGGGGAAATATCAGTGTTGCAATAGCATAACAATAAAAAGAAGAAATAAGGATTTGAAATTAGGATAGGCATTTGAGGGAATTAGGAGAATATCAGTATATACTTATTTAAAATGAAGATATTTAATGGAGTAAAATAATGATTAAGAAGAGTAAAATCTAAGGCTACAAAGTTGGTATGTACAGTGTGTGACTAGGTAATAAATGGCAAATAAAGAGCATTGAAAAGGTTGTAATTCATATCGCTTATGGTAACTACATATAGCTGACATTTTTTTGGCTATACATAAGTAATAGGCACTTTGATATTAGATTATATTATGTGTAGATTTCAAAACATTAGTAAAGCACTTTAAATAGTCATGCATAAGTTATGAATCGGGTCTGATTATAAAATGAACAGTCTAAAAATAATGCACTGGTGATTAGTTCTGAGACTGTAATCCAAATGTTTAACATGAGGTATTTTTAACAGTAAATTGTACTAGACAATACTCAGAATATGAACTTTTTTCCATTCATTTTTAATAGTTGACGTAATTAAACATTTATACAAAAGTTTAGGTGAGGACAGAGTCATAGTGTCCCAAGTTGGTAAATATACAGTCTATATCCTTTACATAGTTGTTAGTTGTTAGTTGTTACATGTTAAGTTTGAGCCAAAGAATTGTATTTAATATGGACCCTGCAATCAGTATTAGCATTATATGAACCTTGCAAATGTATACGGTACTTAAAAATAAAAACCTATATCTTATAGTGCTGCAGTATTAGTTTTATAATTAAACTTATCTCAGTTATCGCTATAGTTTACAGATGATAATGGCTGTAGGTCAAAGTTCGTAACCAGGTGAAGAGAACCAGTTTTTCCAAAGCTGAATTTATTTAAATACACAAGTAAATATTTGAGCAATGTGTATCAAATTTCGTTCCACTCTTACATTTAGGGCAGTAATCGAGATTATCGATTGAGATTCTAATGGTTAATGATCAGCTTGGCTCTTTTGAATGGAGAGGTCTAGCCAATTCTGTCAGTCAAAGCTTGTGGTTTGGAGGATGTTGCCGTAAATCAAGTTCATTTTGTACATTTAGACATTTTGGTGGGTTACAAAAACATAGCAATTTTAGGTTTGACAAATGTTAGGAAATTTAAAATGGAAGGCTAGTCTCTAATGAAGAGCTTTATGTGGTTCGAGAGTTATGCGTGGAACAGACAAACAGGAGGAGACACAGACAGACGTTCCTTGCATTAACGGATAGATATATAAAATACAAGAAGTAATAAAATGGTGGTATTATTTTTCAAGTAAAGATGTATATTATATAGTATTAGATTTAGCTTCAGAATTACATTAGAGTACAGTGGCTGATCAGTTCACAGACCTGTCACAATTATTACTATCAACTTAAATATATGAAAGATGGAACAATTAATTTTGGGGATCAATATTTATCGTGAGGACTTTTTTTGTGTATTAACGAGTATTAGCTCTGTTCTGCAATTAGATTTGAGCTGTGAAGGGTTGAATAGATAACTTCTATGACTCATTGCAGATACAAACTAACTACTTCAGTTTTTCATTCTGTTTATTTATTGCTGTTTATTATTTATATTTGTGTTTAACCATATTAAACATTTGGAATCGTTTTTTGGGGACAGGTCCACTTAAGAGTTATTGTGTCAGTGGCATAAATTTGTTTTAATATGATCATATATCCTTTATATTTTCCTTAGCTATATATTGTACTTCAAAATGTGTTATCGGGACAGGCCCATCCATAGTTCATAGTGTTGACATGAATTTTCTGCGTAATATATTGGGCACTAACCATCATATTATTTAGTATAATATATAAGCACAAGTATGAAGTGCAGTTGTTACTTCAATAGTAGTAGCATCCGTATTTGTAGTACACATGACTTTGTTTGTGAGCTTTAAGTTGACATATTTCTCTCAACCTGTGGTTGGACAAAGGGAGAATGGCTGCGTGGGAATTCTCATTGTCCCGGAGTGTTTCTCTGTACACTGACAAAAGCTGAGCAGGTTGCCAGGCATTTGAGACGGCTCTCCCCAAGGAAACCAAGATGGGTATGGAGGGAGGAGAGGGGATGGGAGAAGAGAGAGACCGAGAGAGAGAGTGAGGGGTGGGTGGGAGAGGGAGCAAGGAGGAAGCGTGAGGAGGCTGGGGAAAGACAAGGACGGAGAAAGAGAAGTTAGTAGAGTAACAAGTGGAAGAGGGGAGAGAGATAGAAGAGGGATAGGAGGGACAAGGAGAGAGGGAGAAAAAGAAGAGATGAAAGCGAAAAGGGGAAGAGGGCGGGAAGGAGAGAAAGAGATGGGTTAAGGAGAGCGAGAGAGGAGGGAGACGGGAAAGAAAGAAGAAATGGCTAGAAAGGAGGTAGGTAGAGGGAAGGAGAAAAAAACGATGGCATAAAGGAGAAGTGAATAGAGGGAAGGAGAATGGATAAAGAAGTGTGAAAGGGGGTGAGAGGGAGGAGAAGGAAGAGATGAGGGTGAATATGTAGCTGGAGGTGGGAGTGGGAGAAGTGATAGAGCATCAAGGAGAGGAAAAGAGGAGAGATGAGCTAACTGTAGGCATCACCATTTAATTAGAAAGTTAGAAGTGAGTAGCAGTAGTTGTGTTGTATTCATTTTCTTGCCACCTAGAGGAGAATATCATCATTACAGTCTGTCTTTCACACATTTTGACTGAAGATGGTGCTGTGGATTTGTTCAACTGACGTTAACAAATTTAGATCTGTATTTGTGCAAAGAGGAACCCAGTTTTCATGTAACTGATTACCCACTAGGGCTGAATGGTTGTGTAAAAATATCTAATTGGGATTTTTCTGACAAGCATTGCAATTAGATTTGTGATTCATGTTTTAATAACATTCTGTTCAAAGTTCACATTTCAACACGTTTAGAAGAAGTAACAAAAAGACTGAAATATGAACTGACAAACTAATACAAGAATCACTAGGGGTGGGACGAGACACAATTTCCGCAGGACGAGACGACATTAGGTCCACAAAAACGAGACAAGATGAGATTTTGAAATCATTTATAATAAAATAACCGTGCGATCCCGTTTGCAGTTTTGGCCTAACAATTTCTAATTTAATATTTTTGCTGTAGTAGTCGACCTTCTTTTTGGAACCGCAGCTCCACAAGAGATATCATTTACCAGCTCTTAGCTCGTTTTGTCCAGTATAAATGGAAAATGAGATCAATTTCCTAATGTGTGCACGATCTTGTGGCAATTTTTGATCTTCTCCCATCCCCAAGAATCATGTTTCAAAATATTTATGATCTAAACTACAGGGTTAGCAGTTTTATGCAGAAAGACCGCATTTGTGGAGGAAAGTATGGTTCTAAAAATGTGTACGTAATTTTGCTTTTGCCAGTTGCGTACATTCAAGTTGTGTGCCTTACTAGCCACCTCTGATTGAATGTGTCTATTTTAAGCTGTCCATCGTTAATTATTATTTTGAACACAGATTAAAGTTTTTGCTAATTACTATAATTACTGGAATCTGAATAATTACAAACGGGTTCTTGGCTTCACCCTTATTGGTGTAGTGGGATAGTGCCCGTGGAAAATATTTATCATGAGTTTTACAAGGGGCAGCTTGTGGGGGAAAAAGTACAAAAATACAGGAAGGTGATTAAAACAATAAACCTCTACTTATGTCACCAACATCAAAAATTTCAATCCAAAATGCAGACATCATTTATTTTTCTAGCAGTTTAAACCTTCATTTAACAAAATAAAGGCGTTGTCATTTATTTTTATTTGTCTAATCATAACTACTGTGCAATTTAGACAAGTTTTGTTTACATTATCGTTGCTAGGTAACAGTTATGGAATTACCTCGACATATGTCACATCCGCCAGTGCCCGACATAAAAACCTGGTAGAAAATACTTGTACTAATTTAATAACTTAAATTAGATGCTATAAAAGCTGGTACTTCCCCCTTCTTTTTTATTGAAATGGAATAGTTCTATTTTGTTTTATGAGATGGATGCCCCATTTCTTTTGGTGGTAATTGCGTAACTGCGGGTAACAGGATATTGCTGCCTTAGACAGTTTGCTCATCTTTATGGTGTTAAATGACAGTAACATGTTTCAAAATATTTTATTGAAACCAAAGCCGGGATTAGAGTTCAATCAAGTTCAGGTTCTTTTCTCACTTCTTTCTGGCTTCTGTTAGAGCTGCAATCAATTACTGTTTATGCAGAATGTGAATTTTGTTGTATTAGTGGTTAACTGGTTAAATTGTAAAGATAATAAAACAAAAGCACATGTGACAGATTAGACTGCTCATGTCTCTAAAACAGTTAACATCTTTATATTTAAGATTTTACTAGAAATCTTGGCTAGTCTTTTCTAGTTTTGTAATTTTGGTAAAAGTTAAAATTTTAGTTCCTGGTTGGACACAGCAGATATGTTGACAAGGGTCAAAACCTGTCGAAATTGCACTATAGTTATAAATTAACATGTTAAACCAATGTCACTGTCATAAAAATGCCTTCCTTGTACCTAAATTGTCTGGAATGTTTCACAGTGTGGCATTAAACCTTTCTATCTTCATGGAGACCAAACCAGACCAAGTTACAGGTCAGATCTGTGGAGAGGCGACCCCGCTCACAGTCAGAATGTCTGTATTTTTAGGTTTGTTTGTTTTTTAGCTATAAAAACCACCTGCAGTTGAATGTAAGGTAGAGCTGTTTAATGTCATACTGTAGAACATTCCAGGCAGCAATGACATATCCATAGAAACAAGCAGGTGACAGACCTTCCACCAGAAAAGTAACACAATGCACCTTTAATGTAACTTTTCCAGTGAAGGACATTATGACACGTAATGGATCAGAAAATGTTGTAATACAGGCCCTTTAATCGCTACAGCCTTTTAAAACATTGCTTCAATAGTGCTTCAACTATGCCTTTCCCCTTCTTATTCAGCCCTACCTTACACCAAAATCCACTCTCCAAATTATCTCCTGCTCAGAGAGATTCCCGGGGGCCTTGTACGTTCAGATAAATGCGCTCTGCTCTGGTTTCATTTTATGGTGCGGACTGCTGATGTCATTAAATATAGTGGGGACTGACAAAAGAGAGCTGCAGCCTGAGCTAATGCACTCTGCCATTGTATGAGACAGGAGCAGCACACAGCTAAGCACTACACGCTTTATATGGGTTTCGAGGGTTAAAAGATTAATCGTAGTTGACTCAAAACCATAATTTCAGTTTGGAGAGGCTGTAATTAGACCAATGATTTCATGTCATTTGCAAAGAAAATATCCTGTCTCTACTAACTATAAAGTGATCTTGTAATCACGCCTAGTTGTTTAAACATCCTATATTATACAAAATTGACTCTTGTGAGCTTTAAGCCATGTTATAATGTTTTTCCTCCTCAAAAACATGCCTGGAGTTGTTTTGTTTCACACACACATGTTTGAGTAATCCTTTATTATGTCTGTTTACATCTCCAAAGTTCAGAATGCTCTGTTCCACCTTGTGATGTCATGAAGCAGTAGTTTGCAAGTTAACTTTTCACCTTTTGGTTCAGTAGAGATTGGATAATTTCAGCTCTAGAATTGTCAAATGATTCTAGTGAAGGTGTATGAAACGTAAAAGCACAGTGGAGCACAAGATGGAATAAAGCGTTTTCTGTTTGAGGGAAGAACTCAGCCTATATATGCAGGGTTTGTGTGTTAAATGTGTGAATGAAACAAAACACAACTCCAGGTATGTTTTTGATGAACAAATGACAAAATATAGATCCGAAAACAGCGTATAATGTGCCCTTTAAAATAATCATAATTGTATTTTAATCACTGAAATCATTATCTGGACTATGAAGACTCAACAGAACACTAAACTCATGACAAAAGACCTTTTTAAAGCAGAGACGGCAACATTATTCAATCAAAATGTCAAAGAATAAACTATTTTAGATTTTCAGCAGTAATACACTTTATTCATAAATGTTCTTTATTTAGAAGTCTCCAGTCAAAAATGTATTTCGAGTTTCGACCTCTACAAACATGTTCTGAAATGCTTTGGGTTCTTGTATTCATTTAGCAGTTCTGTTCAGTCTTCTTTCAAATGTGAATTCTCATGTGTTTCAAATGTGGACTGAACCTTTAATTTTTCATATCCATATCTTATACTTATTCAAGAAATTGTGTGGCTTTGCTGGTTGTTTTGATGAGCAAAAATAGCCCCTATATCATTCAGAATGGAATTTTATCATTTCCGGGGCTACATGCATTTGTTTAAGAAGCATGTTGGCATTAGCATCAGGAGCTGAAGAGATGGAAATGGAAAGAGAGATGAGAAAGATTCACCGTATTAAGCCTGCCTCTGTACGTTTATTATTGTTTTCCTATTTTGGTGCTATTTATTGTCCTCTCCAGTCAGTTTTGTTCTAACACCCACTCTCTTAAAATAGAGATCTCAAATTGTCCACAAATGTTGCCTCTACTTCACTTATCCTGTGGGAATTTTGCTCGCTGCTAAAATCACCATTTCATATTTGATGGGTAGAAATGGTGGATAAATGGGTGGACATGTTTTAGGTGTATTAAAAATGTAATAGTGTGGAAAAGACAAACCTGAAGGAGAACCACAGTGAAGGAGAAACCCTCTCCCATGCACTGAACGAGGGATGCACTGATCCAACTTTTTCTGTTCCGATACAGATTTCGATACTATTTAAGTAATTGCCAATCTCTTCTGAACAACATGCAAAAGGAGCTGTTAACTTGAAAACTACCACTACATGACATCACAAGGTAGAACAGAGCATTTTGAGGTTTGGAGATGTAGAGACTATTTATAAAGGGTTACTCAAGCGTGTGTGAATGGAATGAAATGAAACGCAACTCCGGGTATGTTTTTGAGGAGGTAACAACATTATAACATGGCCTAAAGCTCATAAGAGTCAATTTTGCGTAATATAGGACCTTTTAAAACACTAGTAAAACTGATCCAAATGTTATGTTGGTGTTGTTAATCTCTCAAGTAACCACAGAACAGCTTTATAAAAGTTCAAACATCAGACATATGAGGACCAACTACAGCCAGCAAATAGTCCAATAGGCCCAACCAGGACTGAACCTGGTTGGGCCTATTGGACTGAACCAGGACTGATGAGCTGTAAATTTGTCCAGGACTGATCCATTTGCAGATAGTCTGAAATGTTGCCTGAGTCATATTTTACATAATCATTCAAAACCCTAATGAGTCACATAGCACTTATTAACAGACTGTGATTAGCCCTATTGTTTTCATTGGTTTTATTTGAGAGGAATAACTTTGGATCTCAGCAAACCGTTTACAATGAGGCAGTTATGTTTTTCACATTTTTAAGATGGTAAAAATCAGGTACTGCACCTTTTTAATGCTAAAGTGTTTAAACAAAAACCCTCTCCTTAAAGGGCCCCTATTACACTGTTTTTCTGATCTATCTTATAATGTTTTCTCATCACAAACATACCCAGAGTTTGTTTTCATTCACACAAACCCTGCACAGACTTGGTTCTTATCTCAAACTAAAAACACTCATGTCATGTGGTATAACAGGAAGTGCTCAACTGTGTTTTTAAACTCCATACGCCTTCACTAGAATCATTTGGATTTCAGCCCTGGAATTTCTCTATCTCTACTGAGCTAAAGGTAAAAGGTGTAGCAGGTTGTGTATTTTTAGCTTTGGAAATGTAGATTGATTAACCCTTTAGTCCAATATGTATGAATGAAAGAAAACACAACTTCAGGTATGTTTTTGATGAGGTAACAACATTGTAATATGGCTTAAAGCTCCAAGGCAATTTTGCGCAATATAGACGTTTACGTCAGGTTTTTGGCTCAAACAAAATATCGGCCAGTGCTGGAGTTTTAAGGCCGATGGCTCTCTGTCTCTAGTCACTCATTTGTCTTCACTTCCTGTCTGGGTTCAGTGCTAGTCCAGGGCAGGACCTTTGTGTGTGGGTTTTCTCAAAGCACCAGTTTTCTGCTAAACATGATTAAT
This sequence comes from Taenioides sp. WSHXM2023, assembly GCA_029959045.1. Taxonomy (NCBI): domain Eukaryota; kingdom Metazoa; phylum Chordata; class Actinopteri; order Gobiiformes; family Gobiidae; genus Taenioides; species Taenioides sp. WSHXM2023. The sequence continues at coordinate 25,292,093 of CM057099.1, forward strand.
CCTGCAGTTGCCTCTGCTGCTCAGTGACCCTCCGCTCTTAATAAGGACGTGCTGTGGGTCTAATAATGGATGACTTAAATGGACAGTATAAATCTCCCTTTAGGGACACTGCACTGCTGGGTCTCAGGCTATTTTAACATGCACTTGTACTATTAAGTTTTCTCATTTCGCTGCCAATAATTCTGTTAGAGGTCACAACAGTGAACCAGTCGCTCTGTTATTCTGGCTGCAGGGAACTCCAGACTATTTTGTTAATTGATCATTTTTGATTATTTAGGTCAAAATTTGAACAAAAAATAATAATTGGTGGAATTTTAGAATAAAAAATAAGTCTTATTTTAATCTACTGTATCCTCCAAAAAGTAAACCTTCTGTGCATAAAGTGTTTTTACATCTTACACATTAACTCTATAACTAATGTGCCATAACCATATTGAGATTATGAAAATTGAGGATTATTATGAAACAAGTTTACTCCTGAATTTCTTAATTTCAAAGCAGGGTTATTGTACAATTAAACAAATCACATGTAAAAGAATTCTCATTCTAATTTAAGCTCTTAAAATGAGATACATACTATATCTAATGTTATTAAAAACAGTTTAGAATATCCTAAAATAAAAGGATATGATGCAAATGAAACTGACTTCCATTAAAATTGTAAGCATCCAGTGTGTGCAAATACAAGATAAAAATTTTTTTCGATATATTGCCCAGAAAGTTGGATTCCATAAAACTGATCACATATTAGAGGAATGTTAAGGATTTCCCTCCCATGGTGTTTTTTTTTTTTTTTTTAAACATCAGATGCCCTTTCTTACATGCCAAATGTCATATTACTGACTTTTGTGGTGAAGGGTCTCTTGCACAAGGACAAAGCATGCAGTCAAGATTGAACCAACTACCTTCCAGTCCATGGGCTAGCACTTGACACACTGCACCACTCTTGTCCTATAGTATCTTGTAACTTAAGGGCTGAGTTAGTGGGTTTAATGAATTAAGTTAAGTGGGTCAAATGTAGAATTTCCCAATAAAGTGCACCTTTTTTGAGGCATGGAAACTAATTTTTCAGACAAAATATGCACATTTTATAATTGTATCTGTTTTAATGCTTGAGTCAATGTTCACCTGTTTGTTGTTTTGTCTTTGCAGGGAAGAAATCCATTTTTCCTTGAACCTGCTATCATCATCGCCATCACCGACGGCAACAAGCTGACGAGCACCGGAGGAGTCCAAGACGAGGTCAGACATTTTGTTTAGATTGAATCAATATCTGTCAAAAAACTATAGATATTTTTCAAGATTTAGTTCACAGTAGTGTTGGCACAAACTATTAAAATACTTTTTTACTGATTTAAAGATTGTATGTGGCCTGCGCTCTCTAAAATCACAACTGAACCTGGGTTGCCAGTGCCTTAACCTGCAGATAGAGGACACATGCAGTGTTCCAAAATGAACAGAACGGGACTATTGTGGTCCCTCATAGTCTAAAAAAAACAGCTGAACAAGTGATGCGTTCTACTTCTACTATATTTATCAGTGTTTTGTTTTTGTTTTTTAAACAGTGAGGGCATTAAGTGACATTCATAATCCAAAATGTTGTTAAATGGAAAGACTCAAAAATGGATCGCTTGTGCCTGTCTGCATTAAAATTTGATTGTGGCTCTTGAATTAAACAGAGTTAACATAAGTGGGTTCCTGTCACATTTTCTAGTCTTGTAGTGTATAAATCAAGTTGTTCTTTAAAAATGTATAATCACAGTACAGACTGGAGGCAACTCATTAATAAAACATGGTCCATTTTTAAACGAGTAAATTGGCAAAATAGCTAGTGTGAGGTATGACTTGAAATTTATTTTACTCTACAATAAAGGTGCACTGTGTAACTTTTCTAGTAGAGGGTCTGTCACCTGCTTGTCTCCAGAGATTGTTTTGGAATGTTCCACAATATGGCATTAAACCATGTTGCAGTAAGTGAATTACATGTGTTTTTATAGCTCAAAAATAGATTGGAGTATTCTTACTATGATCAGGGCACCTCTGCACAGATTTGACATGGAGCTTGGTCTGGTGGTGTCAGCTGTCTGTCCCCATAGAGATAAAGGAGTTAAATGCCGTACAATGGACCAGTCCAGGCAAAGCTAAAACATCTTCATGAAGTTAGTAGCGGACATGCTTCAGAAGTTGCATAGTGCACCTTTAATTCAACAGCGCAGTTTTGAACCACAAATCAACAGACCCGTTTCCAAGTTGTTTCAGCGCAACTTTGGAATGATGTGGTAAACGTATTCGACCAAATAAACTCTGTCCAGTTGACAAATTAAATTTCTCCTTTTGCCATGGATTCTACCTGGACGACTGAGGAATTCTACACACATTGGAATGATGTGAATGAATGATCTACATTAATTATATTCAATATAGATCCACTAATATGTTCTTGTTTTCATGGCTGATAACCATTGTTTGGAATCCAAAGCAACTGATGGCCGATAAACTATATATGGGGCTGATATTGATTATTTTTCCTAAATTCTGTAAATGAAATTTAACAAACTCGCCCACAGCCCTGTTTTACCACAGACTTATAAAGGAGCCATGTTGTCACATTTTGGGCAGTAATCTCTTCACGCTAGTGTTAAAATAAAGCATTATGTGTATTCTTTAGGCAGCAGGTCTGCCAAAACAAAATATTGGCCTGTGCTGGAGATATAAGGCTCTGTCTATTTCGAATGTTAAAAAATGTCTTTATTTTATTTATTTTCCACAGCTGCACCTGCCCCTGACCACCCCACTGCCCGGCTCGGAGCTGACCAAAGAGCCTTTTCGATGGGACCAGCGTCTGTTCGCTCTGGTGCTAAGAATCCCCGGGGTGTCATCTGTGGAGCCAGAGCCTTTGGGTGGGGTCCCCTCTGATGACTCACCCATCACCCCCATGTGTGAGGTCACTGGAGGTAAGAGGGTCTGCACAAACAGGCCTGTCACAATAATGAGTGTAGTGCTAATCAAACGTTTCATATCATATGGTGATAGTGGTGGGCTTTTCGAGTACCACCAGATCAACACTATTGATACTAACACTATTGATACTTTGCAGTGACATCACTCTGGGAGTGTTCTGCAATTATGTCTATGGCAGAATGTTCAGTAATGGTGACACCAGGCACAGATTAGTAAACACAGTCGAAAATGTTTCAAGATGGTGTGGGGAAAAAGAATACAAAATTGAGTTTAACAACACATTTTTAGGAGCCTGTGATCAATGCAAATGTTCATGGTTCTGTTTAGGTGTTGGGTGTCACATTTTCAACAAAAAGAGGAGAGTGACTAACTGAAAAAGTGTTGCCTAATGCTAGCTTGTGACTGTAATGTCACTTGAGTGGGGCTGGCATCACAACCCTAGAGAATGTTAATGACATGATATCATCTGCAAAGTATCAATATCAGGGAAGAAACATGGTCTAAAATTAGACAAAATGGATAAAGAAAGGTGATGGATAATGGATAAAAATAATGATTAACCCAAGGGAGGACTTTGACGTTCATAGATTTGTCTCTAAATTAAACAAGTACTCAAACTGCAGGGCCCCAAGTACCACAAGAGGCAACCCTGTTACCTCCAGTGGTACATGTGTGTTTTTGAGAAACACTGGTTTTAATATTAGATGGAGGACATTTGAATACATCTAAATATTTTGGGAATGTACAATTTGAATGACTATGGCAATGATCTATCCCTGTCTCCCATTACTCTGAAACCCACAGATGGGCAAGTTTTAATACTACACTACCAGTAAAAAGTTTGAACACACTTTTTCATTTGTTTCTTCTTCATATGCATGATTATTTACATTGTACATTCTTACAGAAGGCATCAAAACTATGAATGGACACAAATGGAATGTAGCAAACAAGAGAAACTCAAAATGACTCAATTGATAAATAAAAAAAAACACCCTTTGCTTTGAACCCTGCTTTGCACTACAGATCCTCAAAGTAACCACCCTTTGTTTTGTTAACTTTCTTTTTGCTACATAATTCCATACATCTTGCGTCACCTATTTGATGTCTTCCGTATGTATATAAAATGTAGAAAGTAGTAAACATGAAGAATAGAATGAGAGGGTGTGTCTAAGTGTTTGACTGGTAATGTCAACTCTTACCATCCAAAACACACGATGGTAAGAGTTGATTTTATTAGAATGTTTTTGGCCTAAACACAATCAGGTGTCTGTGAGGACGGCTTTGTGCAGCTCAGAGGACAGGCAGGGGCAGGCTCAGGATTAATAACAACACATTAAATACACTTTGTTTCATAATTCCTCAGGTTTCTCTGATGAATCACATAGTGATATTGAATTATGAGGTCTGTTTACAACGCGGCTCTATTTCAATTTCATTTCATTGGCTTTTCTGTTGTTTTAGTCATGTTTTTTTATTTTTCAGTATTTTTGAGCATATGTTTTAGGATAATTAGCTTATTACGAATATCTTGTATCAGGGTTAAAGGTGCACTATATAACTTTTCTGGTGGGAGTCTGTGCTATTTCTTTGTCTGGAATGTTCTAAACGGTATGGAATTAGTATATATCTTGCAATTACTCAATTACAGTTTTTATTGTTCAAATATCCTCTAAAAACATCCATTCTTGTTGTGAACGGGCTCGCCTCTGCACAGATCTGACCTCTAAATGAACCTGGTGCAGTCACTTGCTTGTCTTCTTGGAGATGGAGAGTTAACGTTGGACTGTAAAAGTGCACTATGTATGTATGCTTTCTGGTGTAGGGTCTGCCTCATTTTTGTCTCCATGGAGATTTTGCCAGCCTGTAATGTTCCACTCTATTGCATTAAACACATCTCCATCTCCAAAGACTACAAAGTGACCCCGTCAGCTCAAGTATTTCTTTTAAACTATTGCAATGTCTGTTACTGAATACATGTTAAGATTTGTAAATTTAGTATCTCACTGTGGAATATTTCACTAGAACATTCCAAACAAAGCAATAACATCTCCATGGAGACAAGCAGGAGGCAGACACTCCACCAGAAAAGTTCCATAGCCCACCTTTAAGCAGTGGTTGTTCCCTCTCATACCTGACCTGTTTAAATGAATAACAGAAGTAATGAATGTAGTGTATTTGACTTGTCTCTCCAGGTGGTTTTATATTTATAGCCTGTTGAACGCAGCCCAAACGCAGCAGGCTGTTGTTTTTACCCCTGCTCTGCTCCTCTGCTTCTGCTGTGATGCTAACGGCTAAAAGCGCAAACACTGTCCAACCATTCAAGATTTACCTCCAGGACAAACTGGTTTTGTCCCAAGTTCAGTGGTCAGTCTGTGCTGCCAAAATCAGCTGCTCACTTCCAGTTTAAAGATGGAGGAGGGTAATTCCCCTTTTCTATACCATGTGAGAGCCTGTGGTAGTGCTGGATGACTATGAGTTTGTCCATGAAATAAAGATTGGATTAGACAGAGAATGCCACAAAGTATGGTTGGTGACAATTAAATGAACAAGTCTGAACAGATTTTGGACAGTACAGTGACTGATTGACTAAACAGACGTCGACTAAGCAGTGCAGCGTCATTAAAAAAACAAGATACAAGAAAGATATATTCATCAGTTCTTTTTTGTGTTTGTGTTTTGTGTGTATTTATCTCAAATTCTCCAGAGGGACCTGTTGACCTTAATAAAACTATTAAAGTCCCACTGTGTAACTTTTAGGCATTGTTTTTTCTTGCACTTAAAACTTAGAGAAATGTATGTTCTTACTCAAAGCATGCTGGCATTTCCACAAACCTGACTTGCTCAGCCTGGGTTAGGGCTTACTCGTGTTTGTTTCCATGGAAATGTTCCTGTGTTTGCTTTTAATCTTCCACAGTATGACATAAAATGTATCAATCTCCATGGAGAATGCTTGAATGGTTTTAACTTTCTATTTCCATGGAATCGTGCAGGTGACATACGACCTCTAAAACTTATAGTGTTGCTTTAACATAATACTCTAGTTTATAAATATTTATCAAGGTACAAAAATCACACATTGATAAATGTGAGAATCAGAACAATACAGACCTGTTGAAGATTGGGTCCCTCAGACAGTGCTCTTTGTACTAGTATACTAGTGTAGTGTTAGTGTGTGGAGTGATTGTTCATATATTCAGTTCCTGGTTCGTTGTTCTTGATGCTGACGACACAAAGCTCAGGTCTTTGAATAGAGTGAAGTCCATCCTGAGGTCAGCACAGGTCACGATGGATCTGTGTTCTGAACCAAAGCATTAAGAGCATTTTAATGTTAAATCAGATGAATTTATTGTCATGTGGTTGTTGTCTTGTCCTTTTACAAAGAGAGACTAAATCATACAGAAGTTTGTTTTGGAATTCAGTCTGAATATAAATGGTGTAGCTACTGGCTTATGGTGAATTCCTCTGTTTCTGAGCGAGTTCAATAAACAGAATTGTATTTAAAGGTTTATGTATTTTCTTCTGGTGGAGGGTCCACCACTTGCTTGTCTCAATGAAGACACTATTGCTTTATCTGGAATGTTCACAGACTAGCATTTAACATATCTAAACATATCACCACTGAGATATAGAAGTTACTTAAAGGGGATTACACTTTTTTATGATCTGTTATAATGTTTCTTCATCACAAACAGACCTGGAGTTGTTTTGTTTCAGTCACACATGTTTAACACACAAACCCATATGCATATATAGGCGGAGTTCTTCTCTCAAACGGAAAACGTTCTGTTCCAATCATTTGGACAATTTCAGCCTTGGATTTGCCAACCTCTACTAAACCAATGGTAAACGGTAGCTGTTAACTTTTAAACTACCACCACATGACATCATAAGGTGGTAGAGAGCATTTTGAGCTTAGCAGATGTAGACAGACTATAATAATAAAGGATTAGTCAGACGTGTGTCAATGAAACAAAACTACAACTCCAGGTATGTTTTTGAGGAGGTAACTACATTATAACATGGCTTAAATCTCACAAGTCAATTATGTGTCATATAGGGCTTTTAAATGCATTACTGTAGAACATTCTAGGCAAAAGCGTGGCAAAAGGAGAATTTCAACTTGTCAACTGGACAGAGTTTATGTTTCGCAGCTCATCCAAGCTGCTTCTTCAGTTCTGGTCAGATGCTGGTGGACACTGCCTTATATCTGCCTGAAGGGAGGAGCTAATTACAATAAAATTACTCTGAGACTCCCACACCTATTTGTTTACAGTTTCTGTTAGTTAGGTGGGCCTATTCAATATGCAGTGGGAGTGGGGTGTTGTTAGCAGAACCATTCAGGGCCATGATGGTGTTTTCACACCTCTGGACCTGACCTGGCTAACCCTGTTGTTTTCTTTGTTTTGATTTAGGTTTGAGGATAGAGTTATAAATGGGAGACAAATGATGTCTGAGACCTCCATTTCTGTTCAAGGAAGGATTCTCTTTCTTGACAAAAATAGCTTCTTTAACTCCCCTCTCAAACCAGTTCTTTTCTCTGGCCAAGATCTGGACCTCGCTGTCCTCAAAGGAGTGGCCTGTGGCTTTTAGGTGGAGATGTACGGCAGATTGCGGCCCACCCTGGTTTTCCCGTCTGTGTTGATACATCCTTTTGTGAAGTGGCTGTTTTGTTTCTCCAGTGTAGCGCTCACTGCAGTCTTCACTACACTGAATGGAGTAGACCACATTGCTTTGTTTGTGGCTCGGTGTTTTGTCCTTAGGATGGACCAGTTTTTGTCTTAAAGTGTTTGTGGGTTTGAAATAGACTGGGATTTCATGTTGTCTGAAGATCCTCTGTAGTTTTTCAGAAACACCAGCCAGGTAAGGAATAGTTACACCCTTTCTCCTGGGTTCTGGTTCTCTGTTGTCCTGTTTCTTGGCTCTCTTCGTTTTATTGAAAGCCCATTTAGGATATCCACAAACGGAGAGGGCTTTCTCCACGTGTTGTTCTTCTTTCTCCTTTCCCTCTGCGCTTGTAGGAACCACTTGGGCCCTGTGTTGTAATGTCCGAATGACTCCCAGTTTGTGCTGCAGTGGGTGGTGTGAATCAAAAAGCAGGTTTTTGGTCAGTGTATGTGGGCTTCCTGAAGACCTCTACCTGGAGTTGCCAGTCTTCTATTGTTACTGCACAATCTAAGAAGGCCAATGTGTTGTCCTTGGCATCTTCATGAGTGAATTGATACATGCAGTGAAAGGTTTCAAATCTTGAATTTAGATTTTTGAAAAATTATCAAGATAACGATACCAATGTGTGGGTGGAGTCCCTGGATACGTGGCCAAGGCACTCTTTTCAAATTGTTACATACATTCTAAGCAAAACAAAAATGTCTTCAACAAAATTATATAGTGTTCCTATCATGCATCTATGTAAACAAATAATTAATGGTGCCATCAGATCTAAATAAGTATAAGTATTGGGATAATCTTGGAACTTCATGTGGTTTAATTCTAGTACCTGCAGAATATGCTACATGTTTAGTTTGTTCTGCTGCCCTCTTGTGGAGAGAATCGATCTCCACATTGAACATTGTAATCAGTTTTTTTACCTATGTTTTGTAGGCCGATCATACAGTGTGTTCTCCCAACGCATGTTAAACCAGTGTCTGGAGTCTTTGGTCCAGAAGATCCAGAGCGGCGTCGTCATAAACTTTGAGAAAACGGGACCAGAGCCTCCTCTGCTCGAAGGTAAGGAGGAGGAAGTGTCACATGGCCTCAAATAACCTTTAACTGTTCAATGTTCAAAATCTACTAATCTACTTCTCCTTATCTTTCAAAATAATGTATGTTTTAGTAACGTAACTAAATAGAGCTTTGTAAACAACACAAAATGTTTTAAAGGGACAGCAAGGACAGAAGATATCATTGAAAGATTACACTGAAGTTTTTGCTGCCCTTATTTATATTTTTATTTAATTGTTCAATATGGACAATATACTAAATATTCCAACTTTGCATTTTCAAAATATGGATGTCATGGCCAAACATGACCATCTCGTTCACATTGTCTAATAGAAAACCATCCCTCCATCTCACCAGCTTTATGAAATCAAACCTTCTGAATGATAAAGTAGAATTTAATGTGACCGAAACGGGCAGACAAAAAACATGTAGGTTAATATTGAACTGAAATAAAATTATCACGATTTATATATTTTGAGTTCTTACAATTATGTTGTGACTAGAATAACAATTATCAAAAAATCTGTATTATTTCCTATTTGAAATATTTCTCACCTCTTTGATGCACAAGGTGTGAATTTACTATTTCACAAACTGAATGAATAATACTTTTCATTCTCCTCCTGTCTGTGCAGATGCCCCTGTAGAACCAGTGAAGCCCGGCCCTCAGCCCTGGCACTGCTGTCACAAACTCATCTACGTTCGACCAAACCCCAAAACTGGAGTCCCCATCGGACACTGGCCCATCCCAGAGGCCTTCTGGCCCGACCAGAACTCCCCCACTCTTGTGAGTGAGACACTCCCAAAAAGAACATATACTTGGCAACTATTTATGCAATAAACTGAAATGTTTTGTTTTTTTTTGCATATGTGTTAGTTTTAAAATGTGATACCAAAATATACTTCAATCTTTTCCTTTAAACATTTTGTTTTTCATGAATGTAAACTTAAACTTTCTGTAAAGCGAAGTTTTGATTTACATAATATAACATAACTTCAGTAATGTGTAAAATCTTCACTAAATGTGTGCCTCTCTCCCTCCTGTGTAGCCCCCTCGCTCGGCCCACCCTCATGTCCGTTTCTCTTGCCTGGACGCTGAGCCAATGGTTATCGACAAAGTCCCGTTTGACAAATATGAACTGGAGCCATCGCCGCTCACGCAGTTTATACTGGAGAGGAAGTCTCCACACACCTGCTGGCAGGTAACTCCTCTTCCCCTGCTATAACAGAGGAGCACAGGCTAATACTCAGTATGCAAGCTTTGATCAGTTTGGTAATGTTAAAACCTGCTCCTCTATCGCCCCCTGCAGGTGTTTGTGTGTAACAGTGCCAAATACAGTGACCTGGGCCAACCCTTCGGATACCTGAAGGCCAGCACCGCTCTCAACTGTGTCAACCTGTTTGTGATGCCCTACAACTACCCTGTGCTGCTGCCACTGCTCGGTGAGGGGCGAGGGATATGGATCTACATGTGGATTGCCACTAACGACTAATTTTCTAACGATTAATCTCTCGACTAATTTTTCGATTAGTCGACTAATCTAAACGACTAATTTTTTTAAAAAAACAACAACAAGCGGTTGCAATTTTCATGTGTTAATTTTATTTTATTTTTATTATTTTTACTATGTAGGCGTAATGGTTAATGCTACGTGGGCAGATTCATTTGCTTTCGCGGCTGATGAGACTGGTACACGTGGTACACGCGGTACATGCGATAAAATGATGACAGAACACAGAAGCAGACGCATTTTTGGTTCGCTGCGGGTGGATAATTTAAGTTTGGATTTTTATTTCCTATGAGGAGGACTCAAATAATAATGTGTTTAATGCAGCTTTGCGCACATTTGTTTACGTTATACAGAAGCAAAACTTAAAACCACATGGCTAATTTGCATAAACTAGAAGCGCTGAAAAAACAGCTGCTCCTTGTGCCGCTGATGCGGTCAGCTTCTGTCGGACTAAAGGGCAGGACTCAGTGGAATATGCGTGTTCTTTCTGTGACTGAGGGATGTTCTGCCTATGGTGAGTCTGTTCTGTGCTTCTGTCGCGTTGGAGATGGTTCATGTTAAACTTTTCAGAGATTATACGTGTGCAGGTCGTACGTGTGCAGCGCAGTTCTTTATTTCACTCATGCACTTTATTTATGTTGCTACTGTTGTGATGAAAAGACTGAAAGGTGTAAATAATTCTCTTAAGACTCGCGCTTATGAGCTGTAGTGGAGGATGGTGCTTGTTGTAGTCCGTTTTCTGGGAGTTGTAGTTTTGCCTGTAGTTCCTCTGGTTAGCACTGGTTTAGATGTCAAAAGTGTTTTGTGGCTCCGGGTGTTTTCTTTTCTGTGGGAGACACTCCAAATGGCTCTTTGAGTATTTAAGGTTGCCGTTTGAGACCAAAAATAAATAGGCAAATATTCGACCACAAAAATTGTGTTCGACAAATTTTCATATTCGATTACGTCGACTACGTCGAATAATCGCGGCAGCACTAATGTGGATCCACATGTGGACAATTATTATGGATTCTAAAAGCGATATTGAAACTCATGGAACATGCTGCATTACTTGATTTACTGATTAGCTTGACTTAATTTGTCTCGTAAAATATCTGTGCTCACTTTGTTCAATTTTTTTTCTCCTCACAGATGACTTGATAAAAGTGCACAAGTTTAAGCCAACTTTAAAATGGCGACAGTCCTTTGAAAATTACTTGAAAACGATGCCTCCGTATTATATTGGGGTCAGTCAACTTCACTATATCTTTATTATGATGGAAACAAATTGAAGCTTGTGTTCTTAAAACAAGCTATATCATTGATCTTTACGAATCTTGCCTGTTTTTCAGTCATTGAAAAAAGCGCTAAGAATTATGGGAGCTCCAAACCTGTTAGCCGACAACATGGAGTATGGCCTGAGCTACAGTGTGGTGTCCTACCTGAAAAAACTCAGCCAACAGGTATTGTTTGTTTAAAATGTTTTATTCAATAAATCCTGATTAGTGTTAACATTAGTAAAGACTTTTCTTCCTGTTGTCTAAACTATGGGAGCCAATACTTAAACATGTGATTATTTCCCTGCAGACTAAGATTGAATACGATCGGTTGATCGCGTCCATTGGTAAGAAGCCCCCTCTGGAGGCGGGCATTAAGGTGCGGTGGAGGGGAGGGGGCGTGTCTTTGGCCCAGAGACGGGACTTCATTCAGCAGCTGCACAGTCTGACCGGAGACTGCCCTCTGCCCATGGAACTCAACCCCAAAGAGTACCAGGGCTTCCAGCTCGCTCTGCTCAATAAGGTACTACATATTTAAAGCAACACTGTGTAACTTTCTGGAGGTGGCACATCACCTGCATGATTCCATGGAAATGGAAAGCTACAACCATACTTCACCAAAAGCGCCATGCCTGTTAATTGTTTTAAAAACAATTAACAGGCATGGCGCAAAACAAAACAAAACTAGTTCATGTTGAGCTGTTTGTAGTGGTCTAAACTTATGCATCACTTTCCTAATGTTTATGCTCCTTTAAGGTTATGTAGAAGGAAAGTTTTAAAATCTGTTGTTTCTTTGTTCAGGGTTTGAAGCCCCAGAGTTTCAGAAATCCATACGACATCCCACGCTCTCACCTCCTGGACCAGCTGAGCCGCATGAGGAGGAACATCCTGAAGACAAACATCTGCACACTGAGAGGGCACGACTCAGGTGAGAGGGCAGGGCTGGGGGTGTGATGGACAGTGATGAGGAGTTTAAGGATTTCTTCCTGATATGAAGCATTTGTCATAGCAACATCCCTCTGTAGGGCAACACAATTCAGAATCAAATATTATTTGAACGAGGAAAGGTCCTCACAAAATCCTTCAGATCAGGAAGAAATCGTTTGCCTGAAACCCATGAATCGCCTGGAGCATTTCCAGTGGGATTTGAAGTGCTTTCAAGTTTAATATTAATTTACAAAACATTTTGCTACTACTTTTTGTGATCGTAATGTAAGATAACTGCTGTATATTTTGTGTCCTGCCACAGACCAGTTCCATAGCGTTCCGATCGCTCAGATGGGGAATTACCAGGACTTTCTAAAAGCTGCTCCTCAGCCGCTCCGAGATGCCGACCCTGAACAGCCCAAACGCCTGCACACGTTTGGGAACCCCTTCAAACTAGACAAGAAGGTACACATCTAGTTTCCATTACTAACAAGAACACAACTAAACTAGGTCAGGACCAGGTCTAAATAAGGGTCCGTTTCACAGACATTTCCATAGAACTGTTGGGGCTGGCCAATATACTGATAATTGAATAATTTCTGTGATTATATGCTGTTTTAGCAAAATTGTTCAAATTTGGTAAAAATTGTTTTTGTATTCAAGGTTTGCAAAAGTGTATTGACCTTGTTGTGATTAGTCGGCTATGAAAAAGAATTGTATTTTGATTTATTGCTGTGAGCGATTACAATGTATTCCCTAAACTAGTGTGCTACAAACAAATTTTATTCTTTTTTTTTTCTTGTATTCCAGTTCACTGTATTAACATGTCCCTTTCCTCTTGTCTCAGGGCATGATGATTGATGAGGCAGATGAGTTTGTGACTGGTCCTCAGAAGCAGGGGAAACGCCCAGGAGACAGCAGTAACCTTCAGGGCGGAGGTCCCAAACGCAGACGCTGTATGTCCCCTCTGCTCCGACTGGGACGAGCCTACACCCCTCCAGTCACTCCCCCCGCAAGCCCACGCCCCAACACAGGTAAAAGGGCTGGATGGAGGAAGTACCCAAATAAACAATAGAATCAAATGCATTAAAAGGCTGTTTCATAACATTCTATAATCTTTCTTCATGGGTTTTAGCTTCTTGTTACATGCAACATTTTGAGGACTTGAGAACCATTTATAAGATAGTATTGCATTGTAAATTGTTGATCACTATGGCAACAGTCCAAATTTTTTAGCATTCTGAAGATGGAATTCTAACCTGTCCCCCAGGTCAGTTTTAGGCTATAATAGGATTTGCTGTTTTGTTAACCTGGTTAATGGTTAATATCTCCATAATTACTGGACCTATCCACATGAAACAAAACTTTAGAACTTTAGGCCACAAATTTGGTTCATTAAAATTCAGTCACCTGGCATTCCCTTTCCAAAAAACATGTAAACCCTCACTCATCCAGGTATGATTAATGGCAAAAGAAAAATTCTATTCTGTCAGCTGGACAAAAGTTTTAGTTTCACTGCTTGTCCAACAAATGGCTTCTTTAGTTCTATTTTTCTTTTGTTCCACCAGAAAAGTTACATAGTGAACCTTTAAGTCTTTTTATTACAATGTTCGCATTTTAATTAAAGCTCTTTTGTAATAATAATTCTAATAATAATACATTGTATTTCTAACTGCATCTCAGAACACCCAAGGACACTGTACAGAACCAGTTAAACACATAAGAACAGGTGAATAAGAAACACAATACAAGACAAAATTGGATGACTGTGTGAGTGGTTATGTGGTGTAGGACTGTCAGGTCAACAGGTTTGAGTCGTGATTTGAAGAGAGGAAAGGAGTGCATGTTGCTGCGGTCAGGTGGGAGCGAGTTTCAGAGCTGTGGAGATCGGCGAGGTATCATGGAGCCAGGTTAGGAATAGCTTGAATGTGGTGAGAATTTTGAAGTAGGTTCTTTGTTTTATGGGAAGCCACTGGAGTTATCGGATGGGGGTCCTTGTTTAAATGATGTTTAGTAATGAATGGCTTTTGTATTTTCCTGTAGATTCGGAGATGAGCGACGGCCTTCCTGAACCGGACATTATCATAAACCATTTGAACGAGAATCACTGCGGTTCGGACCAAAACTCGGACTCAGAAACGGACTCAATATGTGAAGAAAACCACATAGAGGCTCCACACCCCACCAGGCATAAGGGGGAGGAGGAGAACGGACAGCCCCAGAGCGGAGAGCTTTTATCGGGCAGCGAAGGAGGGGCAGAGGTGGTTCAATTGGAAGATCAGCCACCTCGATACCTCTCTCCACAAACGCTGAAAAAACACATCCACAGTGAAACGGCAAAGGTCAACAACGAACTCAGAGCTCTCATCACCAAGGAGATCAGGAAACCAGGGAGACGTGAGTACAACTGGAGAGTCAGTGGACCACAGAACAGAAAATGTATATTGTTGTATACATGCATAAGGCTGGGACCAGACACAATTACCACAAGATGAGGCACGAGATTTGGTCCATGAGAATGAGACAAGATGAGATTTTGACATCAGTTTCAATAAATAAATTGTACAGTTTGGTTCATGGGAAAAAATCTCACACGATTTTTTTTTTTTTCCATGTGTGCAGAATCTTGTGCCACAAGAGAGAATTACCACAAGAGTTAGAATGGACTAAGAATGATCCAATCTGGATTTTTTTTTCAGCCAGTATTAATATATCTGCTGCTGTAGCCGATGACTAATATTTGCCAATATGAATATGATTTTTAAATCTTAAAGCCCACTTTATGTTTAAAGTTCACAAATTAACTAAATGTATCTGGTATTTTAAATCATTCTTTTATATTTGGTGTAAAAGCCATCTTTTCAGCCTAGTTGTTCTTTTATGTCTATGTATTTTCACTCATGAGTCTGTTCAAAAAGACAAATCTGAGAACAAACTGGGCTAGTTACAATTTCAATATCAGACATACGATATCTGTAAAACAGTATTACCCTTATTGGAACCAACAAGTTCCCCATCTCTTAAATGAATTCAGCTCTATTTGCATGGGTAGCTACTTGTCACCATACTTTCACTACATTTTTGTCCAAATAGACCCTTGCCTTTGTCACACTACAGCGGTTTCTTTGTTGGCAGAAAAGTTCTGGGCCAGGTTAGGCTCAGAGTGAGTTACCATGGTGACCGGCGTTTGGGTTAACACACTGAGTTTGTAAACCTGCTTATTGAAATGCATTGTTTCCTAACATCTTAATGTTTTTATTTTCCAGACTACGACAAAATTTTCCACTTCCTCAAACAGATCCAGGGAACTCTGGACACGCGGCTAATATTCCTACAAAACATCATCAAAGAAGCTGCGAGGTATGGATTCAAACAGTCTTTGCGAGGCTGGCAGTTTATGCACCTGTGTGATTATCCTGTTTAGTTGACTGTCAGTTTTAAATTAAAAAATGAATGAATGACCAAAGATTCATTATTTGTCTCATAATGGGTGTCCTCAACATTATATTTAAAAAAAAAGTGTAAGCTTAAGTTGAACGTGCTTGTCTTATGCAGATGTTTCACAGTATGGCATTAAACTTTTCTTTCTGTCCTCCCAGGTTTAAGAAGCGAGTTTTAATTGAGCAGCTGGAAAACTTCTTGGAGGAAATTCACAACAGATCCAACAACATGAACCACGTGGACTCACTCTGAGACCGGCTCTGCCCAAATCCTGAACTTTTGAGACCCCACAGGGACCAGACCAGACCAGGTCCAGACCATAGACCAGACCACAGTACAAACTATCACCTGTTTAATGTTTAATGTTATCAAATTTGGGTCTAGACCAGTGGTTCGTAAACTTTTCGTATTGGCGTATTATTGAACTAAATGATCAAAACTGGAATAACCTGGAACTAAACCAGAACTAAACCACGCCGAAAATAGGAAGATATTTACCAAACAAAGTTGAAACCAATAGTAAATGAGAAAGGATGCATATTAAATTGGAACTAGACCAGAACTAACCCAGGACTTTGCAATGACCCAAGGTAGATTCAAACAAGGACTAAATGAAGACTATATCGAATTTCAGTCTCATACATGACTAATTCTTGACAATATCATTACTAAAACCAGTCTAAACCAGGACTAAACAAACCAAAGGTCCATACAACAAAAGGACAATTCCAGGTTTTATTGGTCCTGGTATCACAGTTTGAGAACCACTGGTTTTGACACAGTTGACAATGTTACCGAGTCTGTTTTGGTTGAAATTTGACCAGTGCAAGTTGTATCTCATTATTTTAAGCACTTGTTCATTTTGCTACTGGTCTTTTATGGGGTCAAATAATAATAATTTAACAAAGAATTAGAAGAATTGAATTGTTTGGGAACAAATTTCAATTTCAACGTTCAAGATTGAAATTTTTGCTTTCCGTTTTCAGTCGATCTCAGGGTCAAATAGGATCTAATGGACAAACACTACATAACCCTCCCCCGCTCATTTTTGGTCTTAAATGCTCTGTATTTTGGTTTTGACAAAGAAGAAATGCACTTTTACCACACTCCTTAAACGAAGCACTCCACTAAGATTCCAAATAGGGAAAAAAATGTGTGAATATTGTGTAAAATTGTCATGGAAATATAAATACATTTCTATGGGATGGTACAATATGGGTTGGTATAGTTTGGCAACTTTAAATTCAATATACTCTGTCCAGTAATTGACATAAACCTACTTGAAGAGGTTAAGTTTTCAGATATTGGTTCTAAGCCTTTATTTAAATAAATAAAATGGGGCAAATGTGCAGTATAAATCTGGGCAAAGTTTAAGAAAAAATTATAAGAAAATAGTAATGTCACGTTTTTAAGATTTTGCTATATTAGAAAATTGAAAACACAATTTTAAGAAACTTATTGTTACCACCTAGCACATATGTCAAAAACGATATAATGTTCAGTGAATCTATATATATTTAAATAAATATTTGTAGAAGTCACAAATAATTTTAATTTATTGTCTAAACGTGACAATTCCAGGACATGGTTTGATATTAAACTGAATTCACAAACTGAAGAAATTAAATGTAATGTTTATTCTTCCATTTTATATCTAATTTCTTCTGCACTATTAGACTGATGGTTACAATTTTGTCATTTTCCACTTTTTTTTGACAATGAAAACGTATTGTCTTCATACCTCGCATTGCTTAGCTGACCCATATTTTACCATTCGACCTGAAAAACTGATCAATATAAATAGATAATAATAAAATAACAATACAAACAATAAAATAATAAAAACATTAAGCCCATTTAGTGATCCAGAAACATTTGAACACGCAATTTGCTCATTGTATCACATAAGAATTGCCACGGTTATTTGGCTAATGGTGACTAGTCGACTATAAAAAATAACCATAGTCATATTTTGATAATTGTAACCGTCGTCTGGACTCTAAAGTGCATACAAAGGACCTTTTAACTGCAAAGACGGCAATCGTTCACTAGTCGACTACTAAAATAATTAGTTGCAGCCCTATTACCTTGCTCACTTGACATGCTACCTTTTTAAACTTTCTTCCTTTATTTAGCATTAGCGCTTGTACATTCAAAAAGCCATGTTCGAAAAATCTATACATTGAAAGCAGAACTCACTAACACATGTCTTTGTTGGTTTTTCATATTTTAGCCAGATTTTATCCGCCTAGATTTTGGAGCACTATCAACATCTCAGTGGTTCTAGCTCAGTACCGCTTCACTTTTTACTTTAATTCCGGAAAATGGGTACTATCGCAATTGTTGTGGAGAAATGCAAAATTAGAATATCGAGTATATCATCTATAATTACAACTTTGAAAATGATCTCAAAAAGAGACAAAAACATACAGAATTTTCTGGTTTATTTGTGTTTTGTGTGATTCTTGAACCTCAACCAATACACATAAATGCACAATACATTCATTAAAAGTCTATACAACTTATCCAGAGACTTTTAGGTCTTCAAATGACCAAAACAAACACTTTTTATCAATACTAGCTGTTATTGTTGGATTGTTACAAACTGCTTCATCTAGCGCCCTCTGTTGGTGTTCTGTATAGGAGCTTTTCATTTCTACTAAGGTTTTGAGGAATGTTCTAGACCTCATTTTAAAGGTGTCACTAACTTTTCAGGTGAGGCATCTGTCACCTGCTTGTCTCCATGGAGATGTAATTGCTGTCGCTGGGAATGTTCCACAGTATGGCATTAAACTTGTCAATCTCGCATTTCTTCAATTCTAGGTGGTGTTATTGCTAAAACAATATGCAGCAGGTTCCGCTCTCCATAGATCTCACTTGTAACTTATGGTTGTGTCAGCTGTTTGCCTCCATGGAGATGGAAAGTTTAATGCCATTCTGTGGAACATTTCTAGGCAAAGCAATAACATCTATGTAGAGACGAGCTGCTGGCATAAAAGTTCCACATTACATCTTTAAGTTAGCTGGAATAAACAGCCTGGTTACTTCATAATATATTTTTGCACAGATGTTACTGAGTTTTGATTCTTGGTGGAAGTCGCCATTTTTCTCAGTTCTCCTTTCACTTACTACACAGACAGGGACCAAAATCTGCCATATGTGTCGTGGGTTGTCGAGGCTACCAAAAGAGTATTTTGAATACACTGTAAAGATGTAAATAAGTCTAGAGTAACTATTTAAGGAGGCGAATGTTCAGAGGGAATGGCCTTTTTGTAAGTATTCTCATGAATAAAGTTTCTATTTTACACTGTGAAGGGCCATGTAAATAAAGTGTTAATGTTAAGATCTGGTGTTGTGTTATTTTTGCCAACTACATCAAGCTAGGTCTTGTTCAGTGAGACATTTTTTCAGGAAATAAAGTGGTCCAAATAAAACAGTAAAACCAGTATGTATTTAGTATATACATGGTAGCATTTTGTGGTTTCAAATGAGAACCCAAACTCATATTCCAGGTTGGAAATTGTCAAGGAAAGGTTAAGGTACACTTTATTGTTCCCTTAGGGAAATTTGCCTTCGGCATTTGACCCAGCCCTCAGTGCTACTGGGACATCTCCTCAGGAGCAGTGGGCACCACAGTGCAGTGCTTGGGGACCCATCTCCAGCTCTTGAGCTGGTCTTGGGTCTGTTTTAGTTGGAGGAGGATTTTGGGTTGATGGGGGAAACTTGGAGTTGCCAGAGGAAACGCACCCAGACACAGGGAGGCCCGGGAAACCCAGGGATTGAACCTGTAACCTTCCTGCTGTGAAGCTTGAATGCTGGTCACTCAGCCACCTCGCTGCTTAGCTTTGAAGTTTAGTATATCATTTTACACGTGATTATTGAGTATTTGTGGATTTCAAGCATTGATTCCTTCCTGATTTGAAGAATTGTATGTGTTACCCTTTCAAAAGCTATAATTTTTATATTTGAATTGCCTTATGGCTGTGGTATTGGAAGATCATTGCACTATCTTGAAATCATGAATATGATTTGACTAAACTGCTTTAGAAAAATGGAAAGTTGTTTTTTTTTTTTTTACTTTCTACCGTAAACTAGACACATTTATTCTGGGATATTAGTGGGGATAGTATTGATTGTTTTTATGTTTTCTGGCATTAATGACTTCTTCATTGATTTGATTTTGATCGCAGTCAATGGGTGTGGTTACATGTGCACTCAAACATGTTGTTAGATTATTTAAATGACATCATCAGACAAATCATCTCATTTCTTCTGATCGTGTTCCCTTTGATCACCGGCAGCAGATGTCATTTAAATCATTTAAAGGTCCCAAATCAGATTATAATCAGATTTTGGTGTGCATGTGAACAAGGCCACTGTTCCTTCATTGGGCAGCTTGATGAACAGTTTAGACCAGGAACCACCTGACAAGAGCTGGACTAAAGCAGGTTTTAAGCAGAACTAAACTTGGACTAAATGTGCAGTGAACCAGGACTCTCTTCTAATGCATAACCTCTCAGAACATACCACGTGTTTAAAAAAAAGACAGAAACAGATGTATTGTAAAAACATGTAGTAAAATTTTATTTACAGATCTGTACAAAAATAAAATCCCTCTTCCTGAAGTCAGAATAAATACCAGCGTGAAAATGTGGGGGCGGGGCTTAGAGGAAAAAGACTCAAGATGATTGGTCAACTGGGTTCATCACTCGGCCCATGAACAGGATTGAACCTGGAACAGAGAAGAAATATTTACCATATTATGTTTAGATGTTTGCCAATCCATTCCAAGAAAATGTTTTAAGCGTTTCTATTTACAGTTATTTTATAGTTTTCATATGATGGTATTAAAGGAACTGTATGGAGCCTGTGATCTTATTGTTTTAAAAAAGACACTTCATCATAACTGAACCTGTGTTGCCAGAGCCCTAACCTGCAGATAGAGGACACATACAAGTTTTTCCTCATTTTCAGTAAATTGACAGGCCATGGCTCATGTGAAGCTCAGAACCTCCAGAATTCCCTCCCTGAGCTGCAGAGGCTTCACTAGCACTGACTGATGACTGGTGCAGGTGCTGGGGTTTAGGTAGTGACCGTTCAGATCATAGAGAGACATTTTAGGTTCAAACACACTGGATTTCAGCAGTGAACCTGGCAACGCAAATGAGAGACTCATGTGAGGCTCATTCTGCTTTCTGATTGGATAATCACCTTGAGAACCAAAACACCAAATTATAACATCATGTCCAATTTTTTTTTGTATTTACAAAACGCAGTAAAAGCTAATTTTGGTTTGAACATGTTTACCTTGTGTCTGGGGACACAGTTCCTTAACACAATCAGATGTAAGTCCTTTGTTAAAATAGGAGACCTCTTTTTAACACGTAAAGGGAGAACTCTTGATTTGAACTCAAAATCTACTTTATGCAAGGTCAAAACTGTTGTCTCGGCAAAAATACATATTTAAAGGTGCACTATGTAACCTTTTGGCTGGGGGTCCATCGCCTGCTTGTTTCATTGCTCTGCCTGAAATGTTTTACCTTACATCTCTTCAATTACAGGTGGTTTTATAGCGCAAAAATACCTAGAAAAACAGACATTCTGACTGTGAGCGGGTTTGCCACTCCACAGATCTGACCTGTAACTTCTGGTTTGGTCTCCATAAAGATAGAAAGGTCTAATGCCATACTGTGTTCCATTCCAGATAAAGGAATAAAGCTTTACCTGTTTTACTGTGTCGTAGTAGAAACAAAAATGGACGGTCCGCCTTAAAAACTGGAGCTCGTGACCTCTTCAGTAGCACCATCGCTGCAAAAGGTCAGAGAGGTTTATAGGATTAAATTCCCATAATTCACGGTTTAAAATGTATTTTTGTTTCTATTAAAACGCTTGTCTCACCTGTAGCTGCTGCAGCTTTGGTCCCATCTTCCGTCACTTCCATCCTCACGTCATGAAAAGCATCAGACACGTACAGGCCCTGCTCTGCTCAGACAAAAAGGTTCAGAATCGTCCTTCAGTTTTTTTATAATCCTAATTTGGAGTTGTTTGTATAATATAAAAATGCTTATAACAAAGTGAGGAAGTAAGTAGAGCTTTTCATAGTCACAAAGTGCTTCACATCAGTCAATAAGGTTAAAATGCTTGTTCAGGGGACTTTTCTGGTGGAGGGTTCATCTCTTGGTCTCCTTGGTGATATTGTTGCTAGGCTAGAAATGTTTCACAGTATGGCATTAAGCGTATACATCTAGCATTTATTTAATTCCATGTTTGTTTATTGTACTTGGAATAAGACGTAAAATACCTGGAATAACATGTATTCTTACTGTGAACTCGGGCGCCTCTCCGCAGAACTGACCTGTAACTTGGCCTAACTAGTTTTTCACCATGGATAAGTTTAATGCCTTACTGTACAACATTCTACATTCATTCAACATTCATTCAAAGCAAAAGTATCTCCATGGAGACAACCAGGCGGAAGACCCTCCATCAGAAAAGTTACAAAGTGTGCCTTTAAATACGTGTCTGCAGATAGATTCATAAAGAGGTGTGTTTCTGACCTGAGATCCTGGAGAAGTCCGCTGTTGTCGGGTTGAATGCGTCGCTGATTCCCAACACAGGTAACACTGACTTCAGGTTGAACCGATTCTGCATTTTAAACCTGGAACAAAACCAAAGTGTCTGTATAGTTGTTGAAATATTTACTGGTCTAAACCCTCTGTTCCCTATTTTTTCCGATGTATTACCAAAATATGTCTTGCCCCCGTACAGATATATTGTACAGACAGCTCTTGAGGTCAAAATAAGTCCACTGTGTGCTGTCGGCATCTAATTATAAAGCGTTTTATTGTCCCATAATCAGGAAGTGCATGTTAGCATCCTGGTCGTTGTTAGCTTTACAGTGACTGCAAAGGTCCACCCTGGTCTCTGAGCTGTGAAAGTGCTTATGAACTCATCTGGGTAAATAATTAGGATGCTCTGAACACATAAGAGAAGTCAGGAATAACTTTAGACCACTGCAAACCGTTTAAAATGAACTAGTTCTGTTTTTCACATTTTTAAAACAGTAAAAATCTGCAGTTTTAAGTTTTTGTTCTATATTTCCACTTTGCACTGCTTACATAATGACCTTTGACCCCTGACCTGGGTATAAAGATGTCCATCTTGGTCCTCCTCAGTCCTGCATCCCAGCTCCAGAGGTGGCGGGGCCCAAGCTGCTCCTCCAGAGGGCCCAGAGGACTCCTACGGTCTGAGGGCAGCACCAGCTGAAGGCTCAGGGACTGGTCCAGGTACGGCAGCTCCAGGACTGTGTACCTCTGCTCTGAGCCCGCCCGGAACTGACCTGCAGGGGGCGCAGTGACAGTCACATGTCACACAGACACATTAAACTTATCTAGCTCCATGGTGACACTACCAGGCCATGTTACAGATCAGATCGGTGGAGAGGTGACCCCGCTCCCAATAAGAATGCATGTTATCAAGGTATTTTTAGTAATAAGAAACACGTGTAATTGTTTACATGCAAGATGCATAAAAATGTCATACTGTGGAACAATATCCTCTCCATGGAAACAAGCAGTTAACAGCTACGTAGTGCACCTTTAAATTTCTATGTATGTTGTTAAATCAAGATTCAGTTTGTGCACATCTTAAACATGTGCACCATTGGTTTGTCAGTTAGTCGTTTTTGGCATGAGTACAGTAGGACTGCACCAATGCAGATTTTAGAATTAGATTATTTATTTATTTATTTATTTATTTATTTATTCTATGGTAGATTTAGAAAAGAGAAAATTGCTGAACATGATCATTTCAGTTAATTTTCAGTTGAACTCTATTACGACCAAAATCTGCATAATAATAATAATTTGACCATCAAAGATGCAAAGCTTAAAGACTATTGTGATATCATCTTAAACCATGTGACTCCCTGTGTGTGAAGAATCTTACCAAATCTGACGTCGGAGGCCTGGTGCATCATGGGTACTTTGATGGTGGTGCCGTCGGAGAGCAGAAAGGGGAGGTTCTGCGTGTGCGTGAAGACAAACTGTTTCTGCCACGCGCCTCTGAAGCTAACCGTGTTCACCAGCGCCATCTGTACCCGCGACGGCCACCAGGGGGAGTCAGAGGGCTGAGGGTCCCCAGAGCCTGAGAGCTCTCCACTGCTGCTGCCTCCAGACAATGGCCACGGCTCATCTGCGAGAAGAGAGAGGAAGGGGAGGAATAAAGGGCTGCACACTTTATCACAATATATCTCCTCAAAATCACAATCTGACTTGGCACAATGACAGAGCTAAGGCTGCAGTTATTCAGATAACAGCATGTCCTCTACAGAGAACAAACTATTGTCCTTTTTATTGAAAAACTATTGTGCTTTTTATTGAAAATCTTCAGAACATGCCAACATACTTCACACAGTATGTATGCTGGTATGCATAGGATTTTGTATTAGTTTTTCAGTTTGTATTTCAGTCTTCTCTCAAACTGATACAAATCTCAATATTTTCCCCCCAAAATCATGCAGCCAGAGTATTCTGTTTATCACTTAAACAGACATTATAATGAATGGACACATAGTCAAGGCACTTAAAGGTACACTGTGTAACTTTTCAAGTGGAGAGTCCTCCACCTGCAGGTCTCCATGGAGATGTTATTGCTTTGCCTGGAATACTCCACAGTATGGCACTGAACGTATCTTTCCCCATGAAGACAAACTATAGGTCTGATCTGTGGAGTGGTGACCTCACTCACAGTAAGTATTTTTGTTTCTCAATACAATAAATACAACTAGATAAGCTTAATGCTCTACAGTGGAACATTCTAGGCAAAGCAATACAAACCCATAAAGGCAAGTGGATGGTGGACCATCCACCAGAAAAGTGACTTAGTGTGCCTTTACTATCGTTTTCTTACATGGTCAAATGTATCTGGTGGTGGTTACTTTCCTTCTCACTTTTTATAGAGTCATACAAATAACACAGCTGCCCTAAGGCACATGACAGAAATGTGAATGCAGTTCTGTGCCTATGTTGTTTCTCCTTCACAGACTCCCCCTGTAGCCCAGAGTAATGTTAGTGTGTATGAACAGACTGACCGTGCCTCTCACTCTATACTCAGAGTAATGTTAGTGTGTATGGACAGACTGACCGTGCCTGCGCTCTGGCCTGTCTCTCCTCGGGCTCTGGTTGAGGTTGGCTTGGACCACGTTGACGTTGAACCAGGAGGCTGCGGAGTGGAGGAAGTCTCTCTGTATGAGGACAGAGGAGTGGACGAGGAGAGAGCAGGTCTGCAGCAGCTTCACCCCCTCAGAGGAGTTCAGAGAGGAGCCGGAGAACAGCAAGAAGTCCCGGACATGAGGGTCTGTGCCCAGAACCAGCAAAAGATTTCAGTTAGCTGATGTAAACTTTTTGCCCTGGTACTGATACTTAGCAGCTGATGTCAAGCAGAGCTGTTTAATGTCATACTGTGGAACATTCCAGGCAGAGCAATGACATATCCGTAGAAACAAGCAGGTGAAGGACCCCAAACCAAAAAGTTACATAGTGTGCCTTTAAAGTAGAATGTAGAATCCAAAAAGAATGCAAAATATGGTATAATTTCTGCGTCTGTTTAGCTGTATAAAACTCTCTTACTCAAGTTACACTTTAGTCAGAGCTTTGTTTTAACACAATCTGACCACAAATAACTGACTTAGTTGGAGCTCCATCAGGTGAGCTGATTTATGCTGTTAAGCAAGTCCCAACAGTCACAACACAGCCAGCATTAGCCAACAATTTTCAATTAGTGACTCTCACCTTTTTGTTGAAAATGAAACACCTCAAAAAGACCATGAACACTTATTTTCAGACAGTTTAAAAACAGGCTGTCTGAAACAACAGAGAATTGGAGCCTCTGGTGTCCATAGAACCAAGGGTAGAGAAAAGGAAGAATATCAGGCACTCACTTAGTTAGAAAATATTTAAAAGCAGGAAACAGGAAACATTAAAAACACACTGACGCATGTCGGCTTGTGCCTTCTTCAGGGTGTGATGGTCAAAGAGAGGTGAGCACTAATTCCATATCAGGCTGTGTTGGCTAATGTGTGCACTATGTAACCATGGCAACTGCCCCCCAGCGTGACATCACTGCAAAGTATCAAGGGAAACTTGCCCGCCTCCTTTTTCGGGTATTTGAGTATTAAATACTGGACAATACTTTGTATGACATAAGTAGATCATAATTTAACATTGAACTGCTGAACTGCATTTCACCAAAACAACTATTAGATTTTAATTTACTCTTCAGCGTTTTAAAAATAACATACTGCTTATTTACATATTCTTAAAAGTCTAACATACCCCACCACCATGCTGCTGCTGTTAATGAGATTATGGCTCCAGACTCTGAGTACTAGTACCAACTACACTGACCAACAACAAATACTACTACTACTACTACTACTACTACTACTGCTACTCATACTGCTATTACTGCCACTACTGCCACTACTGCACTACTACTACTACCACTACTACTCCAACCCTCTATCCATGTAAGTTCATGACAATAACATGGTTCAACAGTAGTGTTGCCCAGTGAGTCCAGTGGCAGTGAAAGGCCTCTGGGGTGAAACGTGTACCCCCTGAAATGGAGTGAGCACATTTTCTTCAAGTCTGTTTGAACAATACATGAACCTTTTCCACACTCTGTGGTGTAGCTACAGCTGCCCTGGGCAGACTGACAGAAGTGAGGCTGCCAATCTGCACCATCACCCCCTCCCACCAACACTCATCCACACACCACTTTCATATTAGGCAGGGTGGTTGAAGTATTTTGCCTAAGGACACAACAACAGCACTTGGTCCAAGCGGGAATCTGTCCTGGTCTAACCACTGAATCACTGTCGCGCCACATAATCAAGCCGCCATAGATGAAGCATCAATAAATCAACCCATGCAGTGCTCTCACCTTGTACATTGTACCCGAGCGTCTCCTCCAGCTGAGTGAGCGTGTTCCCCCGGGCCCCGAGCTGCAGCAGGCCCAGAGACAGAGCCACAGACAGGGGGGACACGATCAGGTTGGTCTGGTTCAGACCGGAGCTTACAGACTGGTACAGAGACAGGGAGAAGTGCGAGTGGAGGTCCCTCATGCCCTCCTGAAGACTGTCTGTGAGGGTCCCATCAAGGAGGAGGAAGAGGAGGACAGAGAGGAGGAGGAAGGAGAGGGGCAGGCGAGACATGTCCACAGGAAATAGGGTCCAATGTCCAGAGATATGTCCAAGTCTGCTACAGAGGGCTAGAAAGAGCAGAAACAACAAAAAGAAAATTACAAAATGGATAGCTATAGGCCTACATATTAGCTGTTGATTAGTAAAAGCAATTAGAGATGCAAAATTATTTTCAAATCATAATTAAGACTAAATATATTGTTCTCTGCAAGAAGGTAAATGTCCCTTTGTCTCTATGGGGTCTTATTGTATGAAACCTGCTAACTCTGTATTTAAAGGTTTTATGTTACGCAAAATTGACTCTTGTGAGCTTTTAAACCACGTTATAATGTTGTTACCTCCTCAAAAACACACCTGGAGTTGTGTTTTGTTTCATTCACATGTTTGAGTAACTCGTTATTATTAGTCTGTCTACATCTCCAAAGCTCAAAATGCTCTGTTCCACCTTGTGATGTCATGTGGTAGTTTTCAAGTTAGCAGCTACATTTTCCCGTTAGTTCAGTAAAAATTGGCAATTCCAGGGCTGAAATTATCCACATGATTCTAGTGAAGGTGTGTGGAGTTTAAACCCCACTGGTCCAGTATAGAAATGCATTTTAAATAAAGGTGCATTGTGTAACTTTTCTGGTGGAGGCTCCGTTAAATGCTTTTCTTTCATGAGGATGTCTTTGCTTTGTCTGGAATGTTTCACAGTATGGCATTAAGCTTTCTATCTACAAGGAGACCAAACCAGGCCACGTTACAGGTCAGATCTGTGGAGAGGCGACCCCGCTCACAGTCAGAATGTCTGTTTTTCTGGGTATTTATGAGCTATAAAACCACCTGTAATTGAATAAATGTAAAGTAGAGCTGTTTAATGTCATACTGTGGAACATTCCAGGCAGAGCAGTGACATCTCTATAGAAACAAGCAGGTGACGGACCCCTAGCAAAAAGTTACAAACCATCGTCTTCGTAAACCTGACCTTATCTGTGGTTTTGTTAATCCAAATCTGTATAAAGTCCTATATGCGCCAGAGCAGGTGTCTTCCAAATCCAGATGTTTAGATCCACCTTCGCTTTTCCGGAGCTTTGTGTCTGCTCTGTCCGCCTCTGGTCCACCGTCTCCGGGTTAAACTTGGTGCTCCAGTCCGCTCTCGCTAAAACAACCCTCTCACTGAGTCATGGGACCGCGTTTTAAGGCTCGGTGTTGGGGATCTCCGTCGGCGATGTCCGTACCACCGCTGCGGAGCTCGGGGCTTTAGGACCAGGCGGAGCGAGGCTGTCACCGGCCGACACATCCCACCCATCCGTGAGCACACACGACGGGAAGTTTAGGGAAAAAATAAGAAAGATAGAGGAAAATATATAAAGTTTTGAATATTAAAGCTAGTTTATTTATTACTTCATCAAAAACACACCTGGAGTTGTGTTTTGTTTCATTTACACATGTTTGAGTAATCTTTTATTATTAGTCTGTCTACATCTCCAAAGCTCAAAATGTTCTGTTCCACCTTGTGATGTCATGTGGTAGTTTTCAATTTAACAGCTCCTTTTAGCTTTAGTTCAGTAGAGATTGGAAATTCCAGAGATGAAATGATCCAGATGATTCTAGTGAAGTTGTATGGGGTTTTAAAACACAGTGGAGCACTTCCTGTATTACCACATGACATCACACGGTGGAACAGAGTGAACTCAGCCTAAATATGCAAGTATGTTTTTGATGAGGAAACAAAATTATAACACAGATCAGAAAATAGCGTAATACGGACCCTTTAAATTATAAATAAGATACCTTCCGACAGTTAAGTTACTCTTACTTGGACCACTACTTTATACTTGAGTAGTATACGACTACTTGAGTATAATTTTTGGCTACTCTACCCACCTCTGGTTTCAGCTTCCTGACCCTTCAGAGATATTTTTTGAAATTGCTATAGTAACTGTCCTAACCTTTCATCGTTCTGAAACCCATGGAACCTTCTCTTGCTGTGAGGCGATGTGCTAGCCCTTCAGCCACCGTTTCCAGATTTAGTTTTCATATGTTATTAAATGTAATGTAAGATTTAAAGAATATTTATGAAAGAACATTTAGCCTAACCTGACCTCTGTAATGAACTGGCATCTTTTAATCAGGAGCAATCACCAAAATCAGCCCATTCCCATGAAGAGGGTCCAGGCTGTGCCCAGTGGAACCCTCCAGAACTGGACCAACGCTCCAATTAGCGCCTCATCAAATACATTCCTCCATCTCCACACGACGAGCTGGGCTTTTAACGTCCCAGATCACCCACAACAATGACATTTTTGCTTTCATCACTGTGATTTGACCGTCAGAAAAGTCTCTATGGAAACAAGTTCATTGTGGAACATTTCTGGCGGAGAGTCTGCCACCTGCTTGTCTCCATGGTGATGTTATTGCTTTGCTTGGAATGTTAAAGAGTCTGGCACTTAGCATATCTAGCAGGTGACAACACCAGGTCAAGTTACAGTTCAGATCTGTGGAAAGGCAAGCCCAGACACAGTAAGAATGATT
Source organism: Taenioides sp. WSHXM2023 (assembly GCA_029959045.1). Taxonomy (NCBI): domain Eukaryota; kingdom Metazoa; phylum Chordata; class Actinopteri; order Gobiiformes; family Gobiidae; genus Taenioides; species Taenioides sp. WSHXM2023. The sequence goes on from CM057099.1 coordinate 25,321,627, forward strand.
TTTTTCAATCATTCTTACTTTTCAATCAAAACAACTGTCATGGAACATTCCTTATAAAGCAATGACATCTCCATGTACACCAGAAACTACCAGAAAGGTTACATGGTATAGCTTTAAATCATTTGAAAATCCATCTCAATTTGTAAGTGGCCCAAGCACGGGTCAAATACAGTGTTAAAAACAAGAGAGACATTATGCAAAATTAATGACATTTTAACCATGTAATAAGGGTGTTCTCATCATCATCAGCTTACTCTGAGTTGAGGAAATTATTTTCACCAACCCCCTATCCCCGCCCACTGCATATCCTTTAAAAATCACAGACCAGGTCATATATTCAACTGTGCTAAAGTGAAATGCCAAATGCTAATACTTAATACAGTTTGAAGAGGTGGGGCCTAGTTGTGCAGTTTTGAACAGGAAGTCATCGGACCTGTTTCTATTTTTAAGTAATATTGAGATTTACAATTAATGAAATGTACGGTCTAATTTGCTTTGCCTGAAATGATCCAAAGTATAAGACTTTAGCAGGCGAAGTTATGGCAAGGTTCTTTCTGTGTGGAGTTTGCATGTTCTCCCTGTGTTAGGTAGAGTTCCTTCGGGCACTCTGGTTATCCCCCATCAACCCAAAACCTGCATGCATCCTGGCCAAGACTAGCTCAAGATCTGGAGATGGGTCCCACTGCGCTGTAAGAATACATGTTTCTCAAGATATTCTGGATCATTCACTTATGGTGTAGTTTCATCAGTAGATCTAGTAATAGTCTAGTGGTATCCCTTAAGCTGCAGGTTTGACCCAAACTTTGGTTCACTGCCAGTGGATCAGAACAAGGCCAAAATCAGACCCATAATCCCTTCAAAATAACACATGCTTTTGGACACTTGTAATGAAGCTGTTACTGACTTTTACCATGGGAAACTGCATTGCATAATCCACCTTCAGCACTTGGTTTAGGTGTTTTTATCAGCCTCCATAACAAACGTGCTCTACTACATTATTTACTCCATATACTGACCACGTGGAGGTAAGATTCTTCTGAAGTCACAGACAGACTGACGGAACTGAGCCTGTCAAACCTCTGACCACGACCAGTCATTCACACTAAGCAAAGTGAGTGAAGTGTCTTGCCTAAGGACACACTGACAGCACTTGACCAAGCAGGAATCAAACCCTGTGACCTTCTGATTGGTGGGCGAGTGCTCCAACCATTCTTCATTATCACCATTCACTATAACCTCAGTATGGACTTGGAAATAGAAGTAGGTGCTTTGATTTCCTGTTCAAACTGCAGAAGTGACGGGGCATTTCACTCAAACAAGCAGCTGATTTTCACCTTTAGTGTTTTGATTTTTTTTTTAATGGCGACGCAACAGTACCTTGAGTTAGTTCAGTGTACGTATTGTCTTCTTACATTGCAGTAAACATGAAACCTGATGCGATTACAGTCTTATCGATCAGGTGAAGAGCTTAGGCCCTGTTGTTCTATTCTTGTTTACACTGACCTGTGTTATCTTCTGGAGCGGGCGGGTGAGGGTGCGATGCCTGCGCCTTTCGCCTCTTGGCAGTAACTTAATCTCACACTGTGGAACCTGTCCCCAGTCTCTCCATTCAGGACCACTGTGACCTCTGACCTCAGGGCCGCCATTACAGCTCTAAGACCGATATATGGGGCTATATTGTGATGGGGCTGTTTCACAATACTTTAAACATAAGTGCGTGTATGCAGTACCCGGCCAAACATATGGCTCTAATACTAGTCTTTGTTAACTGAAAAAATTATAGCTACAAGTAATAATATGTTGTTCTTACATTCCAAAAAATGGGAACTATTAAAATGGGACTGAAAATGTGGTTCTGAATTCTAGAAATATTATAACTTACTGTATATTTAGACATGTGTTTGTCCACTTCAGGAAGTTGTGGGGCTGCGGGTTTGAGCTTTAGGTGTGGGACCTGTGGTTGGGACGGGGACTTCAGGTGCTTGTCTTGTTTTGTCCAGTTTGTCTTGTTCTGTTATGTCCTGTTTGTTTCTGTGTGATTGTCTGTTACACATGTCCTGTCTGTTTTGTCCATCCTGACTTTGTTCTGTCTGTTCTGTCTGTCCCGTCTGTGTGTTTTGTCTTTTATGGATTACTTGTTTGTCCTGTTTTTTTATTTTGTTTAATCTTTGGTTCTAATTTTTTGTTGAATATCGTTATTGTTTTTATTTGTGTTGATGTATGGTTGACTAAGATTGTTGTATCAGGGAAACTATTAATTAAAAAAAAAAAAAAAAACTTGGATGGCAGACCACGGGGAATCCCAGGTCCACAGTAGGGCAGCAGTGACTCTAGTGCATACTGTGATTGTGTCCTTGGGCAGGACACTTCACGTAAGAGGGCTAATACAGGACAGTGGGTGAGTAAAGCAAAATATATCCAGAACATTGACTTTCAGTACAACTATTTTACTGTGGATTTCCTCCATTGGTGTTTTTCAGATTTGAGAATGTGATCACTTCTCCCTATTGATTACATTGTGTTTTCATGACAAATACCCAAAAGGTAAACTCTCAAATGTTGAACCTGATGATTTCTGTTAGTGACTAGACCCCAGAACCTGCTGCATAGCCACAAAAATCTGCATATTAACAATACTCACTTTTCCTGCCCGCATTTGTATTAAATAATAGTGGCCTATAGAGTGTTGTGATGTCATCTGCAGCCCAGCACTTTGTCCAGAGTTCTTCCGTCTTCCTGCTGTACTGGCCATGTGCTGGTCCCTGGTTGTGGCCCATATCTGCGCGGCATTCCCAGGCGGAGGCAGTGGAGTGTGGGGGATTAGAGGGACCGCAGAGGGGAGAGAGGAGCCGAACGAGGCGCCAGGTACAGAGCAGGATTACAGAGCCAGAGGAGCTGGTACTGCACAGGGGCGACATGAGCCGGAGAGCCCCACGCCAGAGCTCCCAGTCTGGGCACACATGTGGGAAAATGCCCCTGAGGAGATGGAGCATACCGTGCATATTTGTGAAGCAATGCAACATACTGGTGTATTACAGTGTGTGTCGTAGCTTAAAGTGCCTATGACATTACCATTTTATTTATTTTTTTCCCAGTTTTTAGGTTTCAAATTTTACTTCCTTGTTGGAAATCATGACATCAGGGAATTCCATAACTGTAATCTAACAACCATACTGTACACCACCTGCTTGTTTCCATTGAGACTGACCAACTTAATGCCATACTATGAAACATTGTTAGCAGACTTACAGAGTGCACCTTTAAATAGGCCGAATAAAACACAAACTACCACTGCTAAGATGTCCAAAAGTGCTGTAATGAAGCCTGTTTTTAGTGCTCCATACCTTGAAAAACATGATCTTCAGTCGCCGCTCCACAGATCTAACCTGTAATTTGTAAGTTTAATGCCATGCTGTGGAATATTCCAGGTAAAGCAATAAAGTAAACATCAAGCAAGTTGTGCCCCACCACCACAAAAGTGCATCTGTAATGTATGACCCCTGTCCCAGTGAATACTTTGCACCTGATTCCATCAACATCCCCGGGGGCTGTGAAGCTAACTGAAAGCACTACTCTGTCTGAAACTCTCTTACTCAAGTTAGACATTAATCTGATCTTTATTTTAACACAATTTGACTAGAAAAAGCTGACTTAGTTTGAACGATATCAGGTGAGATGATTTGTGCGCTTAAGCTTTAGTTTCTCACATATACAATTACAGTCACAAGCTAGCAGCATTAACCAACAGTTTTTCTTTTTGTTGAAAATGTGTTATTTAAATCCATTTCGTCTTATTTACTGAGTTTTCAGACAATCTTAAAACTTTATTGTCAGTGTTTGCTAATATGGGCATTGTGTCACCATGGTAACTGCTTAACATTCCACCACAGACATGCAAGTAGAACCCCACCAGCGTGATGTCACTGCAAAGTATCAGTTGTACATTGTTTGACTTGGTGTTGCTTAAATAAAGGGAAAACATAATAAAACCTCTACATTTGCCAACTCTTCTCTACAACTTGTTCTCCATCCTGTAACAATGGAGACATAACAGTTCATTTTAAACACTATATTAGATTGGGGTATATACATTTCCTGTGTAATGTCTTCTCCAGACCCGTGCATGTTTAGCCTCTGATCCACAGGGACCTAACTCAAACCAGGCTGCGATCCGATTGGTCCAAAATGAGATCACCTCCTCCTCAGAGCTGGAGCAGAGTTGATTATGGCCAAACCAGAGTTACAGTAAAAGCACGGAGTTCCCCCTCTGTGGTTAAAAAGACCCCACAAGACGCTTAAAGGGCCTGTTTCTGATTTCGAAGTAGTCTTGTCATGATAAATGCTCTTTACATCATGTTTTGTATCGTTAAAGCCGGCTCTTTTGAAAGGTTCCTTAATGTGAACTGTTGCATTCGAATCACATTTTGTAAAATAACCAAATCTTTTTATGCATTTTTTTTATTATTATTATTATTATTATTATTATTAAACCTGAACCAACACAAGAATCAGCACAGAAACAACACGAGTGAGAGCTTTGTGCAAAAAAACCCCAAAACATCTTAATCTTGACATCTTAATAACAGTTTATAAATAATTATTATTGTAGTGCACGTTTATTTAAATTATTTCCATGGGTAAATCACACTACTACTCTCAGTATACAAACAAAATATACTCCAACAAGAAAGAAATGTATTTCTCCAAAGCCAATTTACAACACTAGGGGGCAGCATTGCACTTGATTTGTTATTACAATAGCGATCTGCCTTTAGTTCCTTGAAAGAACTGGATCTGTATTTAAGATTTTTGTTTTATTATTGTATTAAAAGTACACTATGTAACTTCTGGAGGGACCACTACCTGCTTGTCTCCACAGAGCTGTTGTTGCTATGCCTAGAATGTCCCACAGTACGGCATTAAACGTATCTATCTCCATGATTAGCAGGTGCGTGTGTTTTTCAAGTATTCATTTAACAAATTTTCATGATCACAAGAAGGTTACATTTAATCCCATACTGTGAAACATTCAGGCAAAGCAAATCCATGGAGACAAGAAGCCAAAAAGTTACATAGTGCACCTTTAATCTTTCTACTGCGTGGATACAAAATTAATCAGAATCAAATTGAAAGTGAAATTTGATTGGTCACGGACTGCATATAGCAAAGATTCTTGTGTTATTTTAGAAGTTTATTTTTCAGTGAAATCAAATTTAAAGCTCCTCTTACAAAATGGATTCTTAGGAGCTTTAAGCCATGTTATAATGTTGTTACCTCCTCAAAACCAAACCTGGAGTTGTGTTTTGTTTCATTCACACGTTTGAATAATTCTTCATTATTAGTCTGTTTACATCTCCAAAGCTCAAAACGCTCTGTTCCACCTGTAGTTTTCAAGTTAACAAATACCTTTAGTTCAGTAGAGATTGGAAATTCCAGGGCTGAAATTATCCAAATGATTCTACCGAAGGTGTATGGAGTTTAAAAACACAGTGGAGCACTTCCTGTATTACCGCATGACATCACAAGGTGGCGGTTTTTCAGTTTGAGAGAAGAACTCAGCCTAAACGTACAGGGTTTGTGTGTTAAATGTGTGAATGAAATGAAAAAACACAACTCCAGGTCTGTTTGTGATGAAGAAACGGATTATAACATAGATCAGAAAATAGTGTAATATGGTCCTTTAAATGCTCTGGGTGTTTTAAATGTGTGCACTGAACTGAATCTTGATCTTGAAAATAAAATAAATTGCAAATCCAAAATTACTATTGAAATACTTGGTCCCAAAGTTGTAACTCTGCTATTCCTTTGACTGCTTCATTTGCCACATAGACATCTCGTTTTTACTCCAAATCAAAGCTGGGGTTGTTGTTTGGTCGGATCAAAATAACAGGAGAAATCAGACTCTCTGTAATTAAACAAAACCACTGGATTCCTGCTTTGAATCTGAACCACCCCAGTTTAAAACATTTTAGACTTTCTCATTCACTGCACAATAACAAGGCAAACCAAGGCTCAGATCAAAATGGACTTGTAACTTTGGCATTCAGACACATTTTCAACTGTTTTTTCTTTAAAGGTGCACTGTGTAACTTTTCTGCCGCCATGGAGATGTTATTGCGTGTCCGGAATGTTCCGCAGTATGACATTACACTTGTCTATCTTGTATTCATTCAATAACAGCTCAAAAACGGCTTGAAAAAAACGTGCATTCTTACTGTGATTGGGCTCGTCTCTCCGCAGATCTAACCCATAGCTTGACCTGGTAGTGTCATCTGTTTATAGGATCTCCATGGAGACAAAAAGGTGGCAAGCCCTCTAACAGAAAAAGTTACATACTGCAGCTTTAGTAATGCTGTTTGTATATCAGTAACATGGATCATTTTGAGGGCAGTTTTTATGACTTTTTACACTTGAAAATAGAGTTACTGGGCATGCTCTTTTGTGACCTTTTTCAAACCAACAAAAATGTCTCCCTCTTTTATATTTTCATCCAAATCCAAATAATCATCCAAATAATTTCCCTTGTGGATCAATAAAGTTTGTCTAAATAAGTCTACGTTCCCAATAAGTTCGCCTTTAATGCCATTTAGAAGATAACACGGTTTGTTTGTCTTGGTGTATTCTTTCTTTTTTGCTATTTATTTAAAATTTATTATTACCATTCATACTTTTTACTCTTTATTATTATATTATATTGTGACATGTGAGCTACTGTATCCAGGTAATTTCCCTTGTGGATCGATAAAGTTTGTTTAAGTCTAAGTCTAATCCCTAAAAAGTAAAAAACAAAACACAATTAAATGGCAAGGCAAAATTAAATATTCTTTTTATTATACCGTGCATCTGTACATATATGTGGATACTGTGAAGACTCTGTACACAAGTCTGACTTATATCTATATGCAAAATACATACACTATTTACAAAAAAAACATGTGGATAGGCCCAGTAATTACAGAGATATTAACCATAAACCAGAACAACAATCTGACACTTTTATTCAAATAATAAAATGTGAAATAAATAACCAATTACATTTTTTTATGAATTAAAGTAAAGACTACGCATTTGTTTTCATGTGCAGTTTGTGGTGTTGTTTTAATATTTATTATGCCTTAAAATGAGCAACAAGCATCAGCATTGAGACATAAACATCTCTCGTTTTAAACACAGAAGTATTCATGTCGTTTGTGTACTTTTAAAATGTTGTCATCCACTCACAACTCACTGTCCAATGTCTTATCTTTAAATATTTATCAATTTTAGCACAACATACATATACAGTTAGACAGGAAGTAGTGACGCTGACAGTGTGGTTGCCGGGCGCTATAAAACAACTTACTGAACTGAACAAAATGCAAAAACACATCCATGATTTAAAGCTGAAATAAGTAATATTTTTATCTTATTAATCATTGTCCCTATGATGGTTAAATGTGTATTTCGGGGTGTTCTGTTGTCTCCACTTTTCTTTATATCTGTAGTGTTATATGGTTTGTATGTGATTTAAATTTTTAAAAAGAGAGAAGACTGAAAGACTCTTAAAGTTACTTTGTTCTGCTTTTGTGTTTTGTTTTGTTTTTAAAGCTACCATTTCTAAGTCTATTTGATTTTTTTTTCACCAGTACAGGGCAGATGTGAAACCTGTTCCCCTTCCCTCACCTGGGGCGCGTCTCATTTCTCTTTTTCTTTCCTCACTTCCTTCTCATTGACTCCTCTCCTTGATTCTGCAGGAAGTGGGTGAGGAAGTCCCGCCCACAGAGGAGACACAGTGAGGCGAGAGGATCTAAACTCCTCAATGAGACCGATAAAGTTTGATTCTTTTCTCTGATGTCTGCCTCCTGAAGCCTCCCTCAGGTTTACTCCTTCACTCTGTGGTTTCCTTTGGGACACCACTTAATACGACATATTTGATTAACAGCTGAAAAATAGAGGATCGAGGAGAGGAATCAAGGAGAAGGAAGCGAGGAAAGAAAAATGAGATGCGGCCCTGGCCTTTGTTCAGCTGTGCTCTCTGGTCTTCTTCTGTTAGACCAAAGCCGGCACACTACCAGACTGCAGTAACGTTGACAGCATCTAGTGGTGATATGTGAGAATGCAACAGGGGAGGGTCGGCCAGTCTAATTCCAGATCGCGGCTTTAACACACATGAATGCACTGTCCAAACTACCCTGAAACATCTTAGTGAGTATGACAGATATTTATTGTTCTCTAATGTAACTTTTGTAAATATAAATTCTAGTTTTACACCAAATAAGAAGCAATTTGCGAAGAAAAGTTGAAAAATATGTTGAAAACTACAGGAAGGAGAGTTCTAAAACACTGATGACATCACACTAGGGAGAATTCTGTCCAAAAGTTACGCACAATTCACACATACAATTTATAACACATTTTTTTCTGATACTTTAAACATCATTTCAACAAAATAAAGGTGTTTTCTTATATTTGTATTTGTCAGATAATCATTTCTGTGTACATTAGAGCAGTTTTGCTAGGTAACGGTTATGGAATTCCCTAGTGCGATGTCACGATTTCCAACCAAGAAGTGACATTTTAAACCTAAAAAAAAGGCCAAATTGGGAAAACAAGTGTGAATGTTTTTGCAAAAATCTTAAATATAACCATCATAACTGTGTTTTAGTGAAATGAGTAGTCTAACTTGTCATAGGCACTTTAAATATAAAACTCCTCTTCTTCTATCTTGTCTTCGTCAATGCTGCAGTTATCCGAATGGTTTATGGACACACTGCTCACTGACGGCGTTCTTATATCCAGACCGGCTTGCCCCAACAACATCCCAAAACTACTACTACTACTGCAATTCCCATTCACAACCAGACTATTTGACCGATTCACGCTACTCCTGCCTCCTATCGTAGCTGCTTTGTACGTAACATTAACATCTGGTATACTTGGAGATCTTGATGGGACAAGTTCTTCAGGAGGAGCAGAGACCGGTCTTCCATTTAAGTTCAGTCCAGCTTGAATATACGCTGAAACTACTGATAAATCCATAGCTACTTTGTCCCCTGTATCTACGTCTGTCTCTTCCGCGCCAATCAGAGCGTCAACGTTTAAGCGAAAAGGCGGGACTCGTGAATATGTCTCGCTAGAAGTTGTTTTTGGGAGGTTTTTGCGATGCTGATTGCGGGATAGGTCCAGAGAATGAGTAGAGGTTATGTTTGGGAGGGAGAATAGTGATCCAGAATGGTTGTTTTTCAGTTCTTCCATGTATTGATCCATATATCTGTGCTCGGACCATTCGTCGTTGGGGTTGAGATAGTCGTAGGCCAAAGGGAGGGACATTTGTGAAGTTTGTAGGCCTCTGGAATGGAGGGAAGCGGAGCGGTTGGGGTGGCGGCGGTGGTGGTGGTGGTGGTTGTGGTGATGGTGGTGATGGTGGTGCCGGTAGGGGGCGCTGTGGTGAGTGAAGGTAGAAGGAGCAGACGTGGATTCGTGGTGAGGGAATGCAGAGTCGGTGTGTCGATGTTTGAAGAGAGGAGCCTGGACCTGTGGAAGAGGGAGAGAAAAATGAGGATGCAAAAGTAGTAATAATGCTTCTTTACGTATCTGTTTCTCCGTACATTCAAATAGAGCTGGAGAATGTGGTGAAAAGATTATTCAAGATTTTTATCATTATAGATTTTCAATTGGATTTTATTTTTTCCAAACATAAATCTATCTTTTAAATCTGATTTTCACACAGCTGAAGCCCTTTGATACAAGTTAAGCAGGGTCAGGCCTGGTTAGTACTTGGATGGGACACTCCATGGAATAACAGGTGCAATTGTGAGTCCCACTGGCAAAAATGTCATTGTGTCCTTAGGCAAGACAGTCCATCTACCTTGTCTAGTATGAATGTGGTGTGAGTGTTGATGGTGGTCAGAGGGGCCGATGGCCAGTCTGCCCCAAGACAGCTGTGGCTACAATAATAGCTTACCACCACAGAGTGTGTAGTGAATGAATAATAAAATGTAAAGTGTTTTGTGTCTCTTGAAAGGCACAAAATAAATCCAATGCATTATTATTATTTTAGGGCATGTGCATGGCTTTAGTACATTTCTTTCCAAATGTCAAAGTTAACACAGTGCTGCTTTTGGCACTTACTTGGGACTTACCAAGTTAGAGAGAAATAAAAATATTTTATTATTAACTCCAGACAGTGCACAGCAATCTCATTTTGTCACAAAGTGCTGTCCTAACAATATACTCAACATTTACTCATTTACAAACAAAAAGTTGTGCACCACTTTAATGATAAGATTCATGAACTCCTCTCCAAATCTTATACTATGGATTGGCTGCCAGATCATGGGAATCGAATGTCATTTTGCACTTGTTTGGTCTAAAAAGTTCCATTCTCAAGTTGAAGTTCAGTCTGGGGCATTAGTGGGTGAAGGGATGTTTCGTGTGTCTCTTTAGAGTCAAGTCTCTGTTTGACCTGGATTATCTGAGACCGGTTTTAAGACCTTGCTCTGATCTTCCTCATGTCAACAGCCTCATTACCCACAATCCCCTGCTGCGCCCCCCACCCCCACTACCACTACACTACCCAGAACCCCCTGCTGTGTTGCTGTGTGCCTCTGAACCATAGTTAACGTGGAAACAAGGCTGACTCTACCATGACAAATTAAAAGGAGATCTATAGTAACTTGTAGAGATGGTCCAATGTGGGTGTAATTTTAGCCAATATGATATTTGTCTCACTGTTTATTTCAATATTTAGATTTAGAAATAAAAAAATAAATAATTTAAAAGTCCTATATTACGCAAAAATTGACTCTTGTGAGCTTTAAGACATTATAATGTTGTTACCTCCTCAAAAACAGACCTGGTGTTGTGTTTTGTTTCATTCACACGTGTTTGAGTAATCCTTTATTATTACTCTGTCTACACCTACAAAGCTCAAAATGCTCTGTTCCACCTTGTGATGTCATGAAGTGGTAGTTTTCAAGTTAACAGCTCCTTTTACCTTTAGCTCGGTAAAGATTGTAAATTCCAGAGCTGAAATGATCCAAATGATTTTAGTGAAGGTGTGTGGAGTTTAAAAACATATTGGAGCACTTCCTGTATTACCACATGACATCACAAGGTGGAGTGTTTTCTGTTTGAGAGAAGAACAGGAACAGGAAGAACAAAACACAACTCCAGGTATGTTTGTGATGACGAAACATTATAACATAGATCAGAAAATGGTGTAATATGGGCCCTTTAAAAATGCACTGTGTAACTTTTCTGGTTAGGGAATGTTTCACAGTATGGCATTAAACTAATCTTACATTTATTCAGTTGGATGTGTTATATTTCTGTCTGACTTGTAATACTGTGGAACATTCTAGACAAACTAACATAGAGCACTGACTAAACTATAACTGTATACTATTTACAGGTTGAGGGTTCAATTCTTGAGCCAGTGCATGCTCTCTCTGTGTCACTGTGGCAGAGTGGTTATCCTGTCTCCTCTCTTTTTTACAAGTAAAAAATGACCTATACTTTGGTCTTGATGTTTACTACAGCGGTGCATGTGAAAATGTTCTGTTTTGGTTTTCTGTATAAAAAGTGAACTATGATTATGCTGAAAATTACAGACTCGAAAGAAGGCGACAATATTCAAATCGGGTTTCTTCTGCGTAGGAGGGACAAAAACCTCTTCATGCACGAGAGACGAAGCAGAAGAAGCAGAGGAGAGGGTCAGAAAGAGCAGAGGAGAGGGTCAGATGGAGCAGAGGATAGGGTCAGATGGAGCAGAGGATAGGGTCAGATGGAGCAGAGGATAGGGTCAGATGGAGCAGAGGATAGGGTCAGATGGAGCAGAGGAGGGGGTCAGATGGAGCAGAGGAGAGGGTCAGATGGAGCAGAGGAGCAGAGGAGAGGGTCAGATGGAACAGAGGAGCAGAGGAGAGGGTCAGAAAGAGCAGAGGAGAGGGTCAGATGGAGCAGAGGATGGGGTCAGATGGAGCAGAGGAGCAGAGGAGGGGGTCAGATGGAGCAGAGGAGCAGAGGAGAGGGTCAGATGGAGCAGAGGAGAGGGTCAGATGGAGCAGAGGAGGGGGTCAGATGGAGCAGAGGAGAGGGTCAGATGGAGCAGAGGATGGGGTCAGATGGAGCAGAGGAGCAGAGGAGGGGGTCAGATGGAGCAGAGGAGAGGGTCAGATGGAGCAGGGAAGAGCATTCACTGTTGTTGTAAATGTAGTTGGACTAAGCCCTCTTTAACAGGGGCAGGTGGTATAAAGCCGGCTGCATCTGTCTATTGTCAGGTTACATAACAGTAACAGCATTGGTCCAGTCTCAGTAATGGACACAGAGTAATCAGATTACACTTTCAGAGGCCTGACTCCTCACTGCTCCACTGTGAAACTGATACAAACCAGGGGCACCAGCAGATTGCTGTAATCCTGTTCCTCTAAATTATAATGCGCAGTGGTCTAATCCTCCAGCTAGGTAGTCCTGGTTTGAGATCAGATGGGCCCCGGGGTGCTCTACTACGGTACCCATAGCTCCTGACAGCACTGGTTGAAGGATGGGTCAAATGCAAAGAACATGTGTGATGTTAAAGGTGCTCTAAGTAACTATTCTGGTAGAGGGTCCGCCACTTGCTTGTCTCTATGGAGATGGTATTGCTTTGTTTTGCCTCTATTATGCATTATTCAGATGTTTTTTTAACTGTAAATGGTCATGGCAAATGTACATGTTTATACAGCGCTTTTCCACGTTCAGGGCACTCAAAGCTCGTTACATCAAGGTTTACCCATTCACACACATATTCATACACCAGTGTACGCAGACACTAGGAGCGAGGGTGTAATTGTGTTGCCAAGGACACAACAGCAGTATTCATCTGTGGGAGCTTGAATCGCACCACCAACCTGTGGGTCAGTGGATCTGACCGCTTTCCCAGTGTTTATGTTGAGAGTATGAATGTGGTGTGTGACTGTTGGTGGTCAGAGGGACAGGGCAGCTGTGGCTACAACAGTTTATGGAGTAAATGAATAATGCACCAAACTATGAAGCGACTTTGAGCGTCTGGAAAGCACTTTAAAAGACTAATGCATTATTATTATTATTATCCTTATTATCCCGTGCCCCGCCTCTCTCACCTGGAGCAGTATCTTGTTGCCGTCGTAGTCTTGCGTTTGCCAGCGCAGGTCACTGATGGGTCTGCACGTGTGGGGTAGGAGGGGTACCAACGCCCCCACATCCCTCACTCTGATCTCCAACAGAGAAGAGTCCAAGACCAACGGAGCCTGGCCTTTCTGTAGCCTCTTAAACGACAACTGAATCTCCAAATCTGCGTTGGAATACACTAGGAAAAAACAAAAATCCTCTTTCTTTTGAGCAACTCGCTTTTGTAGCAACAGTTTGTACAGCTTCACCATGTCAATATAGTTTTCATAACGACAGTAAAATGTGAATCGGACTATTTCTTTGCCGTAGTGGACTTGTCTCACCGCCCATAAAGGAGTCCCGGGGGTTAGCGTGAAGAAATCCTGGCTACTGGGAGTTAGCGGGAGCATCCGTTTGCCGTTGCTAACTTTTTCTGTGTGATGGTAGCGCCACGGTGGTCTTTGCAAAGCGCGATGTAATGATAAAATATGCTCCTCGTCCCCGTAGGATTCTTGGAGGAAGAGGATGACGGCTAAAGCGGGCTGGGAGGTGGGGTTTGGGGGTCTTTTTTTGGAACGGTGGGCCCGTTCGGAGACGCGGAAAAGCTGCAGGTCCGGGTGTATCCAGGAGAGGGCGGCGTCTGTGGCGTGCTGGAGGAAGTTGCCCTGGTCGGGGTCTGCGATGAGGTGAACGCTGACCAAATATGGGTCCTGGAGGTCGGCCATCAAGTCTGCACAGTTTACTAAAGAGAAGAGAGGGAGAGAAAGAAAGAGAAGGGAGAGAATGTACAGAGACAGAGGGAGAGAGAGGAAGAGAGAGGGAAAGAGGGAGGTGAAGAGAGAGAAGAGAGTTCTATTCAGTTTATTTGCCCTTTGCAATTTAAAAACATATTGGAAAGTATGTGCAGAAATGTAAGAAATCAACCCCTATAACATAAAAAAATATCAAACTAAAATAGCTAAAAACATTGATGACATTGTGTTAATATGTAAACAAAAAAGATAAGAGCTTGTGGGGAAGAAAGAGGAGAGAAGAGAGATAAAGAGGTTAAAATAGTTTAAAAAGTAGGATTCTGTTCAGAGAGGGAGATTTACAGTAGCAATTAAAACAAGACTGTCACTTTGCTCATTTTGCAGCTGGTGTATATTACCACAATCCACTTTCCCACCGCTTTTTCTCCCAGAATCCATTGTGTTTTATGGTATAGTACTGTTTACTATAACAGCCGTAAAATACTATTCGAATTTGGCCGTTAATTTACAGCAAAGTCTTACAGTGTGGAGAAAGAAAACAGCCCCAGAAGCATTAACACAAGAGAGAAGACTGAAATATGAACTGATACTGAACACAAGAATCACATTTATTTAACCTTTAACATGTTTGTAGAGGTCTAAACTACGAGTACAAGTTTTTTTTTCTTTAAAAAGACTGCATATTTAGTTCTGTTTAAATACCTATAGCCTGCAGCAGTTTCTGACATAAAGCAGTGACTGTCGTACCTTTGCAGCAGCTCAGAGTGCGATAAATATCTTTACAACAAACACAACGATACCTGCTCTATCTGTTAGTATAAACTCCACATTTTTGCCTTCTCAATAAAATACCCCACAAGTTTTCTATGTGCCCTTTTTTTTTAGTTTGAGCCCCTGATGGTCTGTGCATGGCCTTGAATCTTCCCTGTTGTGATTTGAAAATTGTGATTTCAATTCAATTTTCAGTTCAGTTGCAATATATAGATAAGATAAGACAGATAATCCTTTATTGTCTCCCATGGGAGAAATTTGTCTTGGGACATGGGATCACATGCTTTAACACAAAGACAGCAACATACACACCAGACAAACATGCACCATAGAACATGAATAAATAAGAGTCCAAGTATGACCGCGAGTGATACACCAACAGGACCTTCAAGTCACTCTAAACAGAGAAGACCTTCACAGTCTTGTATTCTTCTAACTGCACACTCCCTAAGTCTATGTGCAGTTTTGCTTGCATGTTCCCTGTTATTTTTTAACATTATGATATTACATTCTCAATAATATCATGAGCAGGAGACTGGTTTTGTTGCAGAGGAAACAAATGACTCAACTCCAGACCACATGTTTGACTGACAGAGACTATCGAGGTCTCCATTAAAAACACCCAGACTGACCACTGACGATGAGTAATAACACGATCACTGTTAAAATGAAACCACTTGCACAACGCGTTTCCACAGTTGTTTTCACTGGTCCTGGTGAGCTACAGTAGCACTGTTTATTTCCCTGTCTCTCTCTAGCCTCATTAGATCACATTAGATCTGTGTTACTGGAGCCTATTCAGGAGAAAGAAAGACTACCCCTAATCTACTGACCCGGAAACCCCATAGGGTCTCTGCAGCCAAAATACAAACAGGTGACTACAACCAGTCCAATGGACCACGAGAATGAAGCGTTACATTTATTACCTTTACCGACACACCAAATAATGAAGAAATGAATGAAATATGTAAAATCCCTCAGTCGTCCAGGTAGAATCCATGGCAAAAAAAGGAGAAAATTTAATTTGTCAACTGGACATAGTTTATTTGGTTGAATACGTTTCGCAGCTCATCCAAGCTGCTTCCTCAGTTCTGGTCAGATGCTGGCGGACACTGCTTTATATCTGCCTGAAGGGAGGAGCTAATTACAATGAAAATTACTCTGAGACAACACATATTTAAATACAGTTTCAGTTGGTCAGGTGATTCAATATGGAGTTGTAAACAGTTTCTGTTAGTCATGTGAGTCTATTCAATATGGAGTGGGAGTGGGGGAGTAGTTAGCATATCCATTCAGGGCCATGATGGGTGTTTTCACACCTCTGGACCTGACCTGGCTAGTCCCATTGTTTTCCCAGTTTGTTTTGATTTAGGTTTGAGGATAGAGTTATAGATGGGAGACAAATGATGTCTGAGACCCCCATTTCTGTTCAAGGAAGGATTCTCTTTCTTGACAAAAATAGCTTCTTTAACTCCCCTCTCAAACCAGTTCTTTTCTCTGGCCAAGATCTGGACCTCGCTGTCCTCAAAGGAGTGGCCTGTGGCTTTTAGGTGGAGATGTACGGCAGATTGCGGCCCACCCTGGTTTTCCCGTCTGTGTTGATACATCCTTTTGTGAAGTGGCTGTTTTGTTTCTCCAATGTAGCGCTCACTGCAGTCTTCACTACACTGAATGGAGTAGACCACATTGCTTTGTTTGTGGCTCGGAGTTTTGTCCTTAGGATGGACCAGTTTTTGTCTTAAAGTGTTTGTGGGTTTGAAATAGACTGGGATTTCATGTTGTCTGAAGATCCTCTGTAGTTTTTCGGAAACGCCAGCCAGGTAAGGAATAGTTACACCCCTTCTCCTGAGCTCTGGTTCTCTGTTGTCCTGTTTCTTTGTTCTCTTCGTTTTATTGAAAGCCCATTTAGGATATCCACAAACGGAGAGGGCTTTCTCCACGTGTTGTTCTTCTTTCTCCTTTCCCTCTGCGCTTGTAGGAACCACTTGGGCCCTGTGTTGTAATGTCCGAATGACTCCCAGTTTGTGCTGAAGTGGGTGGTGTGAATCAAAAAGCAGATATTGGTCGGTGTGTGTGGGCTTCCTGAAGACCTCTACCTAGAGTCGCCGGTCTTCTCTTATCGTTACTGCACAATCTAAGAAGGCCAATGTGTTGTCCTTGGCATCTTCACGTGTGAATTTGATGTTCGGATCTACAGAATTGATATGTGCAGTAAAAGGTTCCAAATCTTGAATTTTGATTTTTGAGAAATTATCATCAACATAACGATACCAGTGCGTGGGTGGAGTGCCTGGATATGAGGCCAGGGCGCTCTGTTCAAATTGTTCCATGTATAAGTTTGCAATGATAGCGGAGACCGGTGAGCCCATTGCACAGCCGTGGATTTGCTTGTAAAAGTTTCCTCTGAACTGGAAATAGGTGGTACTTAAACAAATTTCCAGCAGTTGGCAGATTTGGTCGGGTGAAAGTTTGGTTCTCTCTTCTAGCTTGGTATCCTCTAGTAGTCTCCTCCTTGCTGCCTCCACCGCTACCGATGTAGGGATACAAGTGAAAAGAGAGGTCACATCAAAGGAAACCATAGTCTCATCCCGGTCAAACTGGAGATGCTTGATTTTGTTCACAAATTCGGCTGTGTTCTCAATGTGGTGCTCCGTGTTACCCACCAGTGGAGCCAAGATAGTTTTTAGGTGTTTGGCCACATTGTATGTGATGGAGTCTGTGCTGCATACAATGGGTCTGAGTGGTCTTCAGGAAGCCCACACACACCGACCAATATCTGCTTTTTGATTCACACCACCCACTTCAGCACAAACTGGGAGTCATTCGGACATTACAACACAGGGCCCAAGTGGTTCCTACAAGCGCAGAGGGAAAGGAGAAAGAAGAACAACACGTGGAGAAAGCCCTCTCCGTTTGTGGATATCCTAAATGGGCTTTCAATAAAACAAAGAGAACAAAGAAACAGGACAACAGAGAACCAGAGTCCAGGAGAAGGGGTGTAACTATTCCTTACCTGGCTGGCGTTTCCGAAAAACTACAGAGGATCTTCAGACAACATGAAATCCCAGTCTATTTCAAACCCACAAACACTTTAAGACAATAACTGGTCCATCCTAAGGACAAAACTCCGAGCCACAAACAAAGCAATGTGGTCTACTCCATTCAGTGTAGTGAAGACTGCAGTGAGTGCTACATTGGAGAAACAAAACAGCCACTTCACAAAAGGATGTATCAACACAGACGGGAAAACCAGGGTGGGCCGCAATCTGCCGTACATCTGCACCTAAAAGCCACAGGCCACTCCTTTGAGGACAGCGAGGTCCAGATCTTGGCCAGAGAAAAGAACTGGTTTGAGAGGGGAGTTAAAGAGGCTATTTCTGTCAAGAAAGAGAATCCTTCCTTGAACAGAAATGGGGGTCTCAGACATCATTTGTCTCCCATCTATAACTCTATCCTCAAACCTAAATCAAAACAAACTGGGAAAACAATGGGACTAGCCAGGTCAGGTCCAGAGGTGTGAAAACACCCATCATGGCCCTGAATGGATATGCTAACTACTCCCCCACTCCCACTCCATATTGAATAGACTCACATGACTAACAGAAACTGTTTACAACTCCATATTGAATCACCTGACCAACTGAAACTGTATTTAAATATGTGTTGTCTCAGAGTAATTTTCATTGTAATTAGCTCCTCCCTTCAGGCAGATATAAAGCAGTGTCCGCCAGCATCTGACCAGAACTGAGGAAGCAGCTTGGATGAGCTGCGAAACGTATTCAACCAAATGAACTATGTCCAGTTGACAAATTAAATTTTCTCCTTTTTTTGCCAAATGAATGAAATGAAATGAATATTAGACTTTTTTAAATTTGACAAAAAAATCATTCACTACAGACTTCTGGATCTGGAATTTTGTCCTGGAATTCTTGACTTGTTTAAATAGCACAAATTTCACAAGTATCACAACACAACTATGGCACATCGCATCGGGTTTGTGAAGTTGTAGTGCATTGTTTTGTATCATGGTGTTGTATATTTATGGAGAATTGCTGTGCAGGAGCAAGGGTTACATGGGCTTGTGGACTGAGCATTATGCAGGCTAGTATTGCTATCTTTAAGAAGAGTTTGAATAGGGCCTGGGAGAGATCGCTAGATTACTCAAACATGCATGGATGACATCTAAAACGTGTTCAAGCATCCTTTTGATGAAGAAACAACCTCAAAACATGATAGAATGCTCAAACAAGTTGATTTTCTATAATACTCCTTCTATTATAAATTCAATAAATTCTTAAAAGGCCTATATTACATGACACTGACTTTTGTGAGTTTTAAGCCAAGTTATAATGCTGTTACCACCTCAAAAACAGAACAAGACACGTTTCGTTACATTGTATGTTCGAGTAAAACTTTATTATTAGTCTGTCTACATCTCCAAAGCTCAAAATGCTCTGTTCCACCTTGTGATGTCATCAAGCAGCTTCAAGTTAACAGCTCCCTTTTACCATTTGTTCAGTAGAAATGTGCAAGTTCTGTGCTGAAATGATCCAAATTATTCTAGTGAAGGTGTATGGAGTTTAAAAACACAGTGGAGCAATTCCTGTATTACCACATGACAAGATGGAACAGTGTTTTCTGTTTAAAAGAATAAATCATCTTAAATATGCAGGGTTTGTGTGTTAAACATGTGTGAATAAAAAAAATAAAAAACACAACTCCAGGTCTGTTTGTGATGAGGAAACAACATAGATCAGAAAATAATGTAACTACTAACTACATATTTTTCATATCAAGATGAATATTCTGAATTCCAGTGATTTGATCTGATGTAGCAGTGTCTGTAGTCCCACAGCACACTCAGCCTTTGTCCAGTCTGGAGAAGGGGAACTGCTGACTCTCCCTGAAACAGAGTGGCCTTGCTGGGAGAGACCCGGCCGGCTCCCTGGGGGAACTCTGGCCTTTAGAGAAAGGACTTGTCTTATCTGGAACCAAAGGGTGACATTTGGGAAAGGTTAAGCTCCAGTTACACTAACACTGTGAAGAGGCAATATTCCAGGTGTTTCCAGACTGTCTGTTACGTGACAAGGTTACATAATGGAGTTTAAGATTTAAAGGGCCCATGTTACGCCATTTCCTGATCTATGTTATAATGGTGTTCCCTCACCACAAACATACGTGATTTATGTTTTGTTTCATTCACACACTCTGCATATTTAAGATGAGTTCTTCTCTCGAACAGAAAACACTCTGTTGCAACGTGTCATGTGGTAATACAGGAAGTGCTCCACTGTGTTTTTAAAATCCACACACCTTCACTGGAATCATTTGGATGATTTCAGCTTTGGAATTGCCAATCTCTACTGAACTAAAGGTAAAAAGAGCTGCTTCATGACATCACAAGGTGGAACAGAGCATTTTGAGCTTTGGAGATGTAAACAGACTAATAATAAAGGATTACTCAAACATGTGTGAATGAAAAAGATATAAAAAATGCAACTCTAGGTATGTTTTTGATGAGGAAACAACATTATAACATGGCTAAAACCTCACAATAGTCAATTTGTGTAATATAGGACTTTTAAAGGTGCACTATGTAACATTCTGGAGGGCAGTTTGTTGCTGTTTGTTGTGTACATATTTAAAGATTGATCATTGTTGAATATTGTAAATGTAAAATTGTTGTTTATTCTCGAAATAAACAAAACTAACTTAATTTGTCACCTTAGAGATGTTATTTGCCTGGAATGTTCTGCTGTACTGCATTATGTGTATCTATCTCCATGGAGACAAACAGGTGACAGGTCATATCTGTGAAAAGGCTATCCAGCTTACAGTAAGAGTGCAAGGTCAATAAAAAACTGTAGTGGAATAAATGCAAGATACTAATAGATATGTGTAATACCAAACTGTGGAAAAAAAATCATAGGCAAAGGATTAACATCTCCATAGAGACAAGCAGCAAGCATACACTCCTCCAGAAAAGTTACACAGTGCACCTTTAATTAGATATATTCACGTTTTGTTGAAAGTGGTGAAATTGACATCGAGGCTAGATACTCATTCGAGCAGGTATCGATGCTAAAAAGTCAAATTCACAGGACAGAAGTAAACCTTTCCTGAATAGTTTTAGAATGATGTTGAGCTGTATCAGAACAAGTATAAGAGCACATAGACTCGTATACGCCCATGGACCACTATGGAAGCTACCTGGACCACTGAGGGATTACACAGATATACAACCACATGGAAATATATAAGAAAGTACTAAGATTTACTGTTGAAAATCGCATTCTATTGTCTAAAGAAAGTGTCGTGGTATTGGAGTTTATTGCTTCGTATCAAAATTGAGTATCGTGACAACACTACTTACTGCAGTCCATTTAATCTATGTTAGCCTTCTGTGAGCACCAGCCCTTATACAGCCACCTGTTCTTTTTCAATAGGAGCGATGGAGCCCTGACTCATACAAATGAACAGAGATTAGGTTTGTACTAAAGTGGTGCTGGTCTCTAACATGATAATCCACTTGACTATTTAACCCAATGGACTTTCACAGCAATCACAGCTACTACCACATTTATACCATACACTATTAATTGAAAATATTCTGCACGATACAAAAAAGTCATTGTCTTTCCCTGTTTATATGTAGGATTTTTTATTTTTAACGTATGACCTAACCTCACTGCAAAAAGCAATATCTCTGCAACCTAAAATGGCTTTATTTGAGTAGATTTAACTTGGCAAGTGAAATGATCCACAATGGAATAAATGTGTTTTTATTCAAGCATAGATTTTGTTTCTTCGTGCAAAGAGTTGTTTTTCTTATCTTAAGTGTATCAAGATGTATTTTCATATTTTTCATGTTTTACAAAAAGTCTTGTTCCATTAGTAGATAAAGTTACTCAAAGCATGATAAAAATGTCTTAATTCAAGTAATCTTAACTTGACTAGGTTTTAGTTTTTGCAGTGATGATGTCACAAAGAAATATGTTTTACTGGTAACAACTTTAATGCTGATTTATGCTGATTTATTCTTAATTATAAAAACATTGGACATGATGGAAAAGCTGTTTGTGTTATTTGTGTTAATTTGGTGTTTTGGTTCACAAGACAATCGGTTTCAATGCTAAAATCCAGTGTGTTTAAACCTAAAATGCCTCTCTCTGATCCGAAAGGTTATTATCTAAACCCCAGCACCTACAGCCATCATGAATGAGTGCTAGTGCAGCCTCTGCAGCTCAGGGAGGGTGTTCAGGAGTAGGAATACACCAATACGATACTATTATCAGATATTGGTGCCAATACTGAAACTTTTGATGGATCAGATATCGTTTCCATTATATATTGGTGGCCATACCGGCTTGTCAAAGCCTGATCCCATCAGATCTCAGAAGCTCAGCAAGGCCAGGCCTGGTTAGTACTTGGATGGGAGACGCTGGGAAAATCAGGTGCCACAGTGGGGCGCCAGTTGAAAAAAAAAACGGAGGGGGCCAATGGTGCAGACTGGCAGCCTCACTTCCGTCAGTCTGCCCCAGGGCAGCTGTGGCTGAATAATGCCCTGTAAAGCGTCTTTGAGTGTCCAGAAAAAGTGCTATATAAAACTGATGCATTATTATTATTATTATTATTATTATTATTATTATTATTATTATTATTATTATATTGGTTCAGTCGATATCTCATTTTGGTGTTGGTTTGGTGTAATAAGATGATTTGCTCACCAGTGTTGGCCCAAAACACCTTGTATTATTCATCTTGTATTTTTTCAAAGCTGTTCTGCAGTTGCTTTAAATGATAAATAACAGTTAGAAAACAGTTGCAGAACACAGTTGGACAATATTTAGCCATACGCTGTTTGTGTTTAAAGGAAAAAAAATCATATTTTCAGTCTCTGCCACGTATTGAAATCGGAGTCAGTAAAGAAAAAGATGGATCCCTAATCTGGAGGTTCTGAGCTTTCACATGAGGCACATCTCTACAGTATATACTGAAAATGAGAAAAACCTCCTCTGTACCATATATCCACTGTTGCTCCTCTGTACCATATATCCACTGTTCCTCCTCTGTACCATATATCCACTGTTCCTCCTCTGTACCATATATCCACTGTTCCTCCTCTGTACCATATATCCACTGTTCCTCCTCTGTACCATATATCCACTGTTCCTCCTCTGTACCATATATCCACTGTTCCTCCTCTGTACCATACATTCATTCTCCCTCCTCTTTATGACGTGATACAGCCCCTCTGCACACATGTAAACCATTATAATGTGTTTAAGTGCGTTTGTGTTCACAGATTGTGTTAGCTTGGCCTTCGGTGCAAATCCAAACAACTGGAGCTGATTTTGACGTCTGGTTATAAAGGAAAAAAAACCCCGAAAAGATTACAGAATGAATGCTGTCCTAGGGTTGCCAAGTGGATTACAGTGTGAGAGCAGGGACAGTGGAGTTTACATTACTGTGGTTTGGAGAGCAAAGCCGAACACAATTCCATGAATCTCTATCTGACAGGGAGGATCTTCAGGTTTAGATGCTAAGTAGGAAAAGTATTTGGTCAATGGATTTTACTTAAAAGCGCAATATGGAACTTTTCTAGTGGGGTATATGTCACCATCTCACTATCCATGAAGATGTTATTGCTTGGCCTTGAAAGTTCCACAGTATGGCATTAAAGGTTCTATATTACGTAAAATTGATTCTTGTGAGCTCAGTGTTGTCACGTTTAAAATACACTAGTTCTATTTTTCATATATTAAGACAGTAATAATGTGGTACTGCACCTTTAAAAGCTTTGCTCAAAGACACAATGGCAATGCAGGTAAAGACTGAACCTCCAACCTTTAAGTTACATCCTAAACTATGCTCCCACTACACACTCGTTACTACAATGTTATATCAAAACTTTATGCTAAAATTATGCAGCTAAGTAAGTGCATTGTACATTGTAAACAAACAGGTGTAACGTTCAAAACATGGAGTAACCTGTCCACAGACCTGACTTGTATCTTGGCCTAGGAGCGCCCCCTTCTTGTCAACACTGAGATAGACAAGTTTAATGGTCTTATATTACACAAAATTGATTCTTGTGAGCTTTCGTGTCACAATGTTGTCACCTCATCAAAACCATGAACTGTGTTATATTTCATTCACACATGTTTAAGTAATTCTTTATTATTAGTCTGTCTACATTTCCAAAGCTCAAAATGTTTCGTTCCACCTTGTGATGTCATGAAGCCCTACTTTTTGTTCAATAGAGATGGGCAATTTCAGGGCTGAGATTATCCAAATAATTCTAGTGAAAGTCTACGGAGTTTAAAAACACAGTGAAGCACTTCCTGTATTACCACATGACATCACAAGGTGGAACAGAGCGTTTTATGTGCAGGGTTTGTGTGTTAAACATGTGTGAATGAAACAAAACACAACTATAGGTATTTTTTTTTTTTTATAAGGAAACAACATTACAACATAGATCAGAAAATAACATAATATGGGCCCTTTAATGCCACACTGCGAAACATTCTACCATTTCACTCCATGGAGACGACAAAATTTCCCCTACCAGGAAAGTTACACAGTACGTCTTTTATATTAACAGCCATAACCAGTTTGCAATCACTTCAGCAATTATTCAGCTAAAACATCAAATTAAAACCCAATTTCTCAACGTTTTTATCTTCTGGCTCTGGTCCAATGAAAACCTGGTCTGGAGGAGAGCTTTAAACTGACAGATCTCAAATAAACAATAGAAGCTTATACTTGCCCTGTAGACCGTAAACCAGAGCAGATACAATCACAAAGAAATGGTGTTTAACCTGGAACCAGCCCACCACACTGTAAAAATGTCCACACACCAGATGGTACTTTATAAACATACAGGGAAATTATGGACAGATTTAGGTGGGGAGATATACTAGAATTATACATCCTTTCGAAGTAGTTCCCAGTGAGTAATAGCTTCAATACATGTGTTTCAGGAATTATGTTGGGGAATGGGGAATATGTATGGTAACAATATAGAAAATAGTATACATTTCAATACTAAGGATTAGACTCAATACTTTTCAGTGAGTTAGTCACTTTTGTTTTGACCTGGTGGGACAGACTGTCTTGTTTTCGCCTTTTCTTTGGGTTCAGGTTTGTTGGGTCTTTTGTCTTAAGTTGTTGTTGCTGGCACCGGCTTCTACGGTCCTGTACGGGTTGGCCCAGTGTCGCACCTTTTTGTTCTGTTTGGCCGGCTCATCAGGTCCACCTTTCTGTTAATTACTTTTTAGATTTTTAGGTTTTTACATAATTTCTTTAAAATAACCAAAAAGAAGCACAAAACATCAAAATAAAAGAAATTAAAAGTTAAACCTTGACTCCTGTGTCCTTTTAAATATGTTCTCTTCAGGTCGTAACAAAGGTGCACTGTGTAACTTCCAAGTTGAAGGATCTGCTGCTTTCTTGTCTCCATGGAGATGTGTTTTCTTTGCCAGGAATGTTTCACAGTAGGGCATTAACCATATATCTCCCTTGCATCTGTTCAATTGCAGGGTTTTTATAGCTCAAAAATATGAAAAGCAATGAAAAACATGCATTCTGACCACACGTAGGCTTGCTTCTCCATAGAGCTGAGCATTAAACTGTTCGCATTGTGATTACCAAGTTTCAAAGTTCAAAGTTTAAAGTTTCGATACTACTAGTAGTTTTAGTATCGATTAGTATCTGATTTTTGATACTTTCGATAACCCTATTAGTAGATATGCAACATTAGAAAATTAAGCATGTCTTCTAAAATACAAAAAAAGAACTGAACTGTAATATTCTAATATATTTTTGTTGTTTGTGCAGACCTTCTCTCATAGCAGCAGTTCTCACAGACTTAGTGCCTTGAATCATCTGCATGTGCTTCCTCAGTCTGGGTCGTCCCAAATGAAAACCTCGTGTGAAACTGTCCCTCTGCAGCAGAATGTGCAGCTCTGCAAATCTGTAAACATGTGTGAATGAGACGGCCAAGAGGGACATTTTCAGGTCCACGCAATCAAATTGTCCTTTCTGAGTGCCGCCAGAACTAAACCGGGTCTTTATAAGGACTAGGGTTGTTAAAGATACCAAAAATCCAATACTGATGGATACTAAAGCTAATACCGAGTATCAATACAGCAAAAAATCAGGACAAAATTTGAACTTTCCTGATCAGTTTTAGTGTCATTTTGAGCTTAATCACAACTAGTATCTAAGACTAAGAAAGTAATATTATTTTGAGTATGAACATGACATTCTATTACCAAAAAAGTAGCGACAACAACACCAAAAAGATCAACATTTTTAAAGAAGCAAAAATAGAAAAAAACTATAAGGCACAAATATACAGATTTGTCGGTTTCTGAAACTTTATGAACTTGAGCATTTCACTGAATTTTATGTTTTAAATGTGCTTTTTGTCTGGTAAGCTTCCGTAATGTCTCTGAACTCAAAAAAGTCTATGGGAAAAATGTACTTCTGGAACGGCTGTTGCCCTTTATTTTAATGCATGCATTCAATTTCAGTCTGTTTTCTAATACTGATCTTGATTTTTGAGAGTCTATTTCTATTCTCTTGCCGTTCTGAGCTGTGCGTTGCAACATTTCTCCACTGCCGGACGAATAAAGGTTGTGTTATCTTATTTTAAAACACACACACAAAAGAAGATATAAAAAAAAACACAACTTAAACTTAAATGTCCATCATAGTGGAAATTTGTCTTTGCTTCACATACATATAGATTAGAGAGTAAATGGTGGTATTACACATAAAAACACTGTATTATTCTAGTGCAGCTGCTCTGTTCTTCTCTGACACTTGGGTCTGACTGGAGAGGCCTTCAGTCAGTCCTTCATCAGAGAGTCCTGTTTGGGCCCTGTGACCTTTGACCCTCCGCTTTGTTTGTGTTTAACATGTGAAGAGACTAATGATGTGAGGAGAGAGGAGGCACAAAGGTTTGGTTTAGTCCTGGGATAGACCTAGTTTAGACCTGGTTTAGTCCTGGGATAGTTCTGGGGTAGACCTAGTTTAGACCTGGTTTAGTTCTTGGATAGTTCTGGGATAGACCTAGTTTAGACCTGGTTCAGTTCTTGGATAGTTCTAAAATAGACCTAGTTTAGACCTGGTGTAGACCGGGCATAGTTCAAGAATAGACCTAGTTTAGACCTGGTTTAGTCCTGTGATAGACCTAGTTTAGACCGAGTTTAGTTCTTGGATAGTTCTGGGATAGACCTAGTTTAGACCTGGTGTAGACCTAGGATAGTTCAAGAATAGACCTAGTTTAGACCTGGTTTAGTCCTGGGATATTTCTGGGATAGACCTAGTTTAGACCTGGTTTAGACCTGCGATAGTTCTGGGATAGACGTGAGTTTACATCTGGTTGTTAGTTCTAGTAGAGGTCTTGCTTGTAGACCTATCTTGGACCTAGGATAGACCAAGTTTTGACCTGGTTTAGTTCTGGTATAAACCCAACTTAGACCAAGTTTAGACCTGGTTTAGTTCGGGTGTAGTTCTAAGTTTAGACATAGTTTAGTCCTGGTTTATTTCTATGGACAATAGTTTAGTTCTGGTATGGACCCTAATTTAGACCTGGTTTAGACCTGGTTTAGACATGGTTTAGACCTGGTTTGGATTTGGTTTGGATTTGGTTTAGTTCTGGTATAGACCTAGACCTGGTTTAGTTCTGATATAGAGTAAGTTTTGACCTAGTTTAGTCCTGGAATAGATCTGACTTTAGGCCTGGTTTAGTTTTGGAATAGACCAAGTTCAGTTTGGGTACAAGATCTAGTTTAGACCTGGTTTAGTCCTGGTTTAGATCTCAGATTTTTTTTTTCAGTTCATTTGACTTCAGATCAGCTGCAGATTTGGTTGGTTTAAATTTTAATTCAGCAGAACTTTAAACCACTTCTTGTTGTGACTGTGTGCGGTGGTGCGTTCAGTGTCACTGTTGTGTTCATGTAAAAATCATTATCTGCTAATGATGTGTGGAGACAGAAGGAGGTCAGACTGAACCATGGGCAGTGAAGGGGGCGTAACCAGGGGAGCCACTGTGGGTTAGAGTCTTTGTTTTTAATGAAGTTGTTATGAAGTAGTGTATGTGTGTATGTATGCTAACTTGTGTGCATTGTGACCGGTTTAAAGGTGCACTGCGTAACTTTTTTTTGCTTATCTCTATGTGATGCTATTGCCAGGAATACTCCTTCATTCAATTACAGGTGTTTTTATTTCTTTATTACAGGTGTTTTTATTATTTTACTAGGTCTATTCTTGAACTATTTTATTACTTTTATTACTTTTTTTTCAGTTTGGTTGTCTACTGCACATTCTACAGTATGGCATAAAACATATCTATTTCCATGGAGAATGTTCCAAAGCGTGGTTTTAACTTTCTGTTTCCATGGAGTCATACAGGTGACAGGCCATTTCCAGAAAGTTACATACTGTGACTTTAAAGGTCCTATATTACGCAAAATGGACTCTTGTGAGTGTTAAGCAATGTTATAATATTAATATCTCATCCAAAACATACCTGGAGTTGTGTTGAGTAATCCTGCATTATTAGTCTGTCTATTTCCAAAGCTCAAAATGCTCTGTTCCACATTGTGATGTCATGAAGTGGTAGTTTTCAAGTTAGCAGCTCCTTTTACCTTTAGTTCAGTAAAGATTGACAATTCCAGAGCTGAAATGATCCAGATGATTCTAGTGAAGGTGTTTGGAGTTTGATGACATGATGGAGTGTTGCCTAAATATGCAGGATCCGTGTGTTAAACTTGTGTGAATGAAACAAAACACAACTCCAGGTCTGTTTGTGATGAGGAAACAATATTATAACATAGGTCAGAAAATAGTGTAAAATAGGCCCTTTAATAATAACTTGAAAAACTTTCCAAGTGTACTAGTTTTCTATGATCCATTATGCATTTAGTTTAATAGCTAGTCTTAAACTGCTAACCTCTCTCTGGTCTATGAGTTTAAGTACTTAAATTAACTATTTCCAAATGTGCTTCTTGGATCTGGAGCAGAGAACGCAGCTCAATGTG
This sequence comes from Taenioides sp. WSHXM2023, assembly GCA_029959045.1. Taxonomy (NCBI): domain Eukaryota; kingdom Metazoa; phylum Chordata; class Actinopteri; order Gobiiformes; family Gobiidae; genus Taenioides; species Taenioides sp. WSHXM2023. The sequence goes on from CM057099.1 coordinate 25,350,311, forward strand.
CAGCGCTCAGCAAATGTCTTAATTGAAACAACATGGCTGAGGGATAATTACAGCATTTCATGGGTTTTAATGTGACTAGTCCACTTAAAAAGAAATTAAGATCATCATGAAACCATAACTATGCCAGCTATGGTCCGGTGCAGAGGGTGAACTAAGGCTGTCACCATGCTGAAATGCTGAAACTTAATTTCGATACTAAGGAATAGACTCGATACCCAAAAACGATTCCGATACTACAATGATAATTAAAAACACTCGTTCTTTAGACCATAGAATGTGATGTAGAATGTGGTCCATGGGTGTATACTAGTCTATGTGCTCTTATACTTGTTCTGATACAGCTCCAGATCATTCTAAAGACGTTCAGGAAAGGTTCTGCTCTGTCCTGTGAATGGGACTTTTTTTAGTATCGATACCTGCTCAAATGAGTATGTAGTTCAGTACAGAATTTTCAACCCTAGTCTGAACATAAAAACTAGCTATAATTTAACACCTGTCTGGTGAATAATTTCAACCTGGAATTGCCAATCCCTGCTGAACAAAAGGTAAAAGGCAGCTATATGTTTTATGCCATCCTATGGTCAGAGCACCTTGTTGTATGCATGGCTGTCCTGTGCTGTTATTCGAATACTTGAACTTGAAAATCACCGCATCATGACATCACAAGGTGGAACTATGGAGATGCACAGAGTCTAATAATAAAGCATTACTCAGACATGTGTGAATGAAACAAAACACAACTCCAGGTATGTTTTATGAGGTAACAACATTCTAACATGGCTTAAAAGCTCACACGAGTCACTGCATAACTGAGTAATATAGGATCTTTAAAAGACATTTCCTATCCACGTGTGAATTCTCTTGGTCTCATCACTTCTCTCCTCTCCTGGGCTCAGTGTTCTGTCTCTGAGGTCAGAGGTCATGTGACTGATCTAATGTCAGTGTCAACATGACTAAATGTACTGTTGCCTTCACTGACAGACGGCACTCAGAGGTGTTCGATTATCGGCTGCAATCACATTCTTGAATTTGATGGTGTCATAATTTCAGATGGAGGGCAGAGCTCTATATCACAATGATAATATTGATACTTTGCAGTGACGTCGTACTGGGCGGCGTTCTGCATGTATGCATATGTTCATCAGTTACCATGGTGACACAATGTACACATTGGCAAACACTGCCAAAAAAGTTTTTAGATCGTCTGAAAAGTGTGAGTGACCGTAATTTTATGTGTGAGAGACTTGTTTAACAGGAAAAAATCATCTCACCTGTTCTTTCTGGTCAAATTGTGTTAAAACAACTCAGATTAAAGTCTAAGAAAGCCTCAGAGAGAGTAGTGCCTATAGTTAGCATCACGCCCCCCGCCATCAGCTGCAAAGTCTCAATTAATGCATTTGATTTATACAGCACTGTTTGGGACACTCAAAGATGCTTCACAGAGCGTTCATACACTCCACACTCCGATGTGCGATAACAAACTACTACAGCTGCCCTGGGGCATATTCAGCGGTGTATGAATATGTGTATGAATGGGTGAGTGGATATGTCTTGCTTAAGGACACAACAACACTCTAGCTCTGTATTCCCTGAACAACTGCAGCTAAATGCTAACATATTTTTACCTCCATTCTCCCACATACAGTCCACTTTGAACTCTGGGTGTTCAGTTAGCATAACAGCGAGCGTCTCAGAGGGAATTATGGGTAATGGAGCTGGGGTCAAAGGTGAGGGGTTAAAGCCACCTGTAAAAATATGGAAAAGGCAACACTGGAGCCTAAATGTGCCTCATACAAGCAGGATAAGGAGGTGAGAGAGAGAAAAACCAGGGACAGTGAATGCACCACTGCACACAGACACAATAATGGTTGGAAAACTTCAAGTAGAATATAATAAAGAACTAAATCAGAACTAAACAAGATATAAACCAGGACTAAACAGGTCTAAAACAGGTCTACAACAGAACAATGAATGCCTAAACAACATAGGACGTAATTATAAGTTATGCATGTACTTTTTTAACACACAAAAACACAAAAACTATTCTAAAGCTACAATATTGTAAAAAAAAAAAAAAACACTGCAGGCTCCACTTAACCCACATTGTCTAGTATGAATGTGGTGTGTGTTTGTGAGTGTTTGTGGTGGCCGGAGGGGCTCAGCAGCCTCACTTCCTTGAATTGTGCTATATAATTATTTTAAAAATACATTTCATTAGACTAATACAGCATTACTGGGACTAAACCAGGTAGACCTGGGATACGATTAAAAATATTGCTGTTTAACAGTACTCACAATCAGAGCAATTAGGCGAGTAGGTGAGTGCACACAAAATGGAAATCAACTGGGAACTAAACCAGGACTAAGGCTGCGTCTCAATTCTCCCCCTTAGCCCTCTGTCTTAGCCCTACCCCTCTGTTGTGCGCGTTCACGAGAGACAGAGGGGTGTCCCAATACTCTTTTCTGTAAGTGCGAGGGCTAAGGGGAAGGGCTATGATACCCCTTTGAACAGAGCGTTTTCAGATGCACCCTTTGCGCAAAGGGGATAGGCGTGGCTTAACGCAAGTCGGAGCAAAAAGCAACACGGAAATCGGGAAGTGTCGAGCAATCAGGAAGAAATTGGACAAATGTGAGTATTTGCACTCAAGAACCTCATAAAAAGTTGTATAAAACTGTAGTAACTTTTGAAAAGTTGTAGGTATACTCATGGCGCCTGCATTTACGCTTTCTGACATATACGGCTTATCGTAACATGCCCGGTTAGAACTATACGCTTGTTACGGTAGAATGTGTAAAGTATTACGAACATGCATGGCCTAAAAGAACTATATACGCATATATGTTAGACTAGAATGTGTCAAATATATCGCTGTATTTCGCCTCGTAACTCGTCTCATGCGCTTTTAGAACTATACACATGTTACGGTAGAATGTGTAAAGTATTACGAACATGCATGGCCTAAAATATTATTGTTTCATTTCGCCTTGTAAATTATCCCCTATTTAATGACATGTTATTAATCACATTTGTATTTTGTTTAGAAATTTCTTGTAGGAGGCTGAACTTGTTGGAGTTGTGTCAGCCCAACAAGCTTCAAAAAAGTGGGAGAATTTGAAAATAAAATATAAGGTATATTACATTCTATAATATTTGTAGGTACCAAAACAACTATATATGTTTATGACTATGTATTAATTTTGTTTTCTTTTTTGTGTGTACCAGGCATCCTCTACAACTCCGTCCACCTCTGCAGCATTTTAATTTTGTGTTACAGCTGATTAAAATTTGATTTACATATGTTGTACAGAGTATAGTAATTTTAACAAATTAAAAAAACATTTGACTTTTTGCAAAGTTCATTTAAAACAAACTCAAAAGGAGCACAATACTTCAAAACTTTAAAAATAATGTCATATTGTTGCGACTGCAAATGGGTGTCCCATTTCTAAGGGTTAAAACACACCCCTTTGCCTTACCTCTCTGTTTAAAGACAGAGGGGTAGGGCTAAGACAAAGACAGAGGGCTAAGGGGGAGAATTGGGATTGGGCCTAAACCACAACTACAGACAGAAACCAAGTCTACACCAAGACTATACTGGGATCAAACCAGGACCAAAGCAGGGCCAATGCAAGCACAGCCATTCTTTAATGTAATCCATCACAACCTTCTCTGTCCCTGTGTCATTTACACCCTCTGTGGACCAGGCGTTGAACTCCAGACCTGCTTTAGACCTGGTTTGGGCCTAGCTCTCCTCAGTCCAGATTAATGGTCTAATTTTAGCTTAATCCTCCTTTGACAAAGTCCGGCTGGCACCAGAGCTCCAGGGGTCGTGACCTCTGGATGGGACTCTGAGGAACAGGACTGAAGACAGACACGAGTTTGTTTAAACATTCAACAAGAACAAGAGGGATGATCGCAGTGGAAAAAGTGCTACAAAGAGCTGCTTTATTTCACGGACAGATCCAGGCTTTACATTTACAGTTATAAGAGTTTTATATTAAAGCTGCACTCTGTAACTGTTTGAGATTAAATTAGGTTTTCCAGTTCATGCAATGGTTAAATGAGTTGTGCGAGAAAAAACATGATCAAAGGCAAAATATTCAATTCAGTTAAAGCTTAAAGAGGGGGTGTTGTCCAAAATCCACTTTTTGAAGTTTTTTACTATGTTATAACCAGGGATCCAACTTTTCCTGTTCCAAGACAAATACCATGGCCTTAAGTCTCTGCCGATACCTTCCAACCCATATCAGTGCTACCAGTGCTTTTAGAGACTAAAACTGCTTTTATTTTGTTAAAACAAAACTAAAATAAGACAAAAACTGTGTTATGTAGCTGTTATTTGTCTCTGAAGTAACCACAGAGCATGTTTTGTAAATAAAAGTTCAAACATTACGAGACTTTATGGACCAACTACAACCAGGACACACCAGTAGTTTTATTACATCAATTTATATCCCTGAACAGGATATCGGCTGAACAGATATCAATATCAGATCATGCAAAATTTTCAGTATCAGCGCCGATATCCGATACCAGTGTGGGAAGGGTGCATAATGTTTCTGTATCAAAAATATGCCAGAGGTGGTTTTATATGTCATCTATGCATGTTTGAGTCATCTTGCGATCACTATTCGAACCCTCCTTATGGTTAGCAGTAAGATTCTGTCCAATGCTCCGCCCACAAGCCAATTCTCCATAAATATACAACAGCATGATTCAAAACAATACACTACGACTCCACAAACCCGATGTGTTGTGCAGCAGTTTCATTAGCGAAATCCACGCCGATTGTGTTGTGATCATCCTCTGAAGGGAGCGACATAGCGCAAAGGGAGGGGAGCTTCGAAAACAAAACTGAAACTAATTCAACATTTTTGACGCGTTGTCTTCGGCGAATACAGCAACAATAAAAGGCAACACAGTGATCAAAATATGTTATGTGTTAGCAATTAAAAACCCATAGAAGTGTATTTTCCCCTCTTTTGTCTTTAACACAAAACAGAAGCCATGTCGTCACCTCAGTCACCGTCTCCTCCTCACTGTAAACAGCCCTGTGCAGCTGCTACACAGACACATGCGCTAAATCAAAGGATACTATCTGGCAAAAGAGAAAGAATATACTCCAGGAAACTCACATTCTCCGATTCACAAAAGGATCAAGTGCAGAGTGAAGGAAACTGTACCATATACTGCAGACATACTTCCATTTGGAAAGTACACAGGTCTGTAGCAGGTCACTAATCAAACCTGTCCTCATAAATTAAAGAGGCAGCAATATTTACAGCGATCAAATCAAAATCTGAATTTGAACCGTAAAGACTGAAGGTATTTAAGGATGCTCTATGGAAATTTTCAAGTGCGATGTCCACCACCTGCTTGTTTCCATCAGGGGTGGATGAAGTACTCAATTTTGTTACTTAAGTAAAAGTACAGATACAAGGGGGAAAGATTACTCAAGTAAAAGTAAAGATACCACATGAAAAAATCAACTTAAGTAAAGTATTGAAGTACCGGTTTATAAATGGACTTTGAGATTAAAAAGTAAAAGTACTTTGCAGGGATTTTTTTGAACAATTAAAGCTTCAAATGTAGTGATTTTGATCAAGAATTGAGCTGATTTTAAGTGATTCAAATGATTTCTTAATTTTTCTAGCTGTTTTTGTGTATTTGGTTTGCTCAAAGTTGGGATGGAAACTCAAATTAAAAATAAATAAGTCTCAGTCATTTCCGCAAACCAATTAAGAAAAGTACTTTTTACTTTTCAGTCCAGTTCTAAAATGTAGTGGAGTAGAAAGTACAGATACATGCTCTCAAATGTAGTGAAGTAAAAGTAAAAAGTATCTACTAGAAAAAGTACAAAAGTAAAAGTACAGATACCTAAAAATTGTGCTTTTACTTTTGTACTTTGTTACCTTCCACCACTGGTTTCCATGGATATATATTTCTTTGCTTTTATGGCTCAACAAATTCATATTTACAGCATGTTCCACAGTATGGCATTAAACATATCTATCCCCATGGAAACAAACAGGCAACTCTATCATTAGTCCAAGTTACAGGCCAGGTTTGTGCAGAGGAGAGCCTGCTTATGCATGATTTTGAATGGATTTTTCAGCAATAAAAACATCTGTAACTGAATAAATGTAAGATAAGTTTAATAATCCCTACAAACATGATTTTAGCAGTTCATATTTCAGTCTTAATTCAAAAGACGAGGTAGTACGCAAAATAGATTTTTTTAGCTTTCTTCCATGTTTCCTCATGAAAAACATGCCCAAAAACGTTTTATCACCCATGCATGTTTCAGTAATTTAATACAATGTTTTGTGTGAATACAGCATTTTCAAAACAATAAACGTTAACATGGTGACTTAAATGTGTTATGTGTTGGCAGTTAATACCCCATAGAAGTAAAATACCCCCTCTTTAATTCTCCGCAAGCATCGCCGTCTTCTGTTTTGTTATATTTTTAGGGACTGTGTTAAAATACTTACTGCTGGTTGAAGACAAGGGGCTGTAATCCGACCTGGAAGAGGAAAAAACAGGAAATATATGTTAGAAAAATTGTAAATAGTTTTTGTAAAATCCAAACTGCACTTCATTATTACCTTACACGAAGCGTCCATTTTGAATACAAGATGATTTTTCTGCTGACAGTTCACTTTCACATTTAAAATCCACTGGGGATGGTTTTATGGTTCAGGTAGGAGCTTTACAGTTTATAATGGACTTAACAGAGCCTGGGGTTTCCATTTGAGACGAGCCTGAAGTGTTGCTACAGCCGTCCAAGTAAAACAATACAAAGAGGAAATCCCCACTATTCAAATCTATGGTTAACACATATTTTTCCCTCTACTGACCAAGGACTAAACCAGGACTAACCCAGAACTAAAACAGGACTAAACAAGGGCTGAATGAGGTCCAATCCAGATCTAAATCAGGACTAAACAAGAGGTGAACGAGATCCAACCTAGAACTAAATCAGGGCTAAACCAGGACTGAACCAGGTCTAACCCAGAACTAAATCAGGACTAAACCAGGTCTAATCCAGAACTAAATCAGGACTAAACCAGGACTGAACCAGGTCTAACCCAGAACTAAATCAGGACTAAACCAGGTCTAATCCAGAACTAAATCAGGACTAAACCAGGTCTAATCCAGAACTAAATCAGGACTAAACAAGGATTGAACCAGGTGTAGCCTAGGACTAGACCAGGTCTAAACTAGAACTTAACCAGGCTTAAACTAGGTCTAGGACTGAACATGGTCAGAATTTAACTAGGTCTGAACCAGATCTGACACAGGGCCGAACTAGAACAAACCAGATCTAAAACAGGATTAAACAAGTCTAACTCAGGACTGATTTTCCCAGGACTAAACCAGGTCTAAACTAGTACTAAACAAGGACTAAACTGTATTAATACAGGTCTAAACAAGGACTAAACTAGAACTAAACTAGGTCTAACCCAGGTCTAAAATTGGATTAAACAAGCTTCCTAACAAGTACTATCCCAGGCTTAACCCAGGGCTAAACCAGTTCTAAACTGGGACTAAACCAGAACTACAGAAGGAGGACTAAAACCATGTCTAAACTAAACCAGGTCTAACCCAGGACTATATGAGGTCTAAAGCACCTCTAACCACTTCAGTCTGGGAACTCCCCACAAGAGCGGCATCTTATCCAGGACTACACCAGTACTAAACTAGGACTAAACCAGGACTAACCCAGGAGGAGTAAACCAGGACTAAACTAGGACTAAACCAGGTCTAACCCAAGTTTAAATCAGGACTAAACCAGGTCAAACTCAGGACTAAACCCAGACTAAAGCAGGTCTAACCCAGGACTAAACCAGAACTAAAGCAGGACTAAACCAGGTCTAACTCAGGACTAAACCAGGACTAAACCAGGACTAAAACAGGCCTAACCCAGGACTAAAGCAGGTCTAACCCAGGACTAAACTAGGTCTATCTCTGAACTAAAGCAGGTCTAACCCAGGACTAAACCAGGTCTATCTCTGGACTAAAGCAGGTCTAACCCAGGACTAAACCAGGTCTAACTCAGGACTAAACCAGGACTAAAGCAGGTCTAACCCAGGACTAAACCAGGACTAAAGCAGGTCTAACCCAGGTCTAAACCAGGACTAAAGCAGGACTAAACCAGGTCAAATTTAGGACTAAACCAGGACTAAAGCAGGTCTAACCCAAGACTAAACCAGCGCAGTCAAGACCACACATCTTTCCTATACTTTACAAAGACCTCTCAAAACATACAAAACACACTGTAAATCCTTCTGTCAGACTGGGAGTTGTCTGTATTGTGACACTGTGGCCACTTAAACCTAAACTTGTGGTCGATGCAGAACTCTGGTATGACTTTCTACAGTTTTACTAACGTGTGACTTTATTGTACTTAATCTGATGTTTAAAGATTAAGATATTTTACTTCTGTGATGTATTTACTGATAACACATAAAATATTTAGGTCACCATGTTACCTTTTATTGTTGTGAAAATGCTATAATCGCCGAAAAAGTTGCATTGTGTAACTTTTCTGAGGGAGGGTTCGTCACTGCTCTGCCTGGAATGTTCCGCAGTATGACATTAAACAGATCAAGCTTATATTTATTCAATTACAGCTGGTTTTATAGGTGAAAAATACTTAGTACAACAGACATTCTGACTGTGAGCGGGGATGCCTCTCCACAGATTTGACTTGCAACTTCTCCAGAAAAGTTACACAATGCTCCTTTAAGTTTCACAACACAACTGACGTGGATTTAGCTAATTAAACTACTGCACATCGCATCAGGTTTGTGAAGTTGTAGTGTAGGCTTGTAGTATTGCACAGAATTGTACTGCTAAATAGAAGGAGGGTTTGTATAGGGCCTGGGAGAGATCGCTAGATTACTCAAAGATACATGGATGGTATATAAACCGTGGTGGACCGTAACAAAGTAAAGTAGTAAAGTACTGTAGTGTGGATTTTGGGTATCTGTACTTTACTTGAGTACATTTTTAAGTGGACCCTTTTTATTTTTACTTTACTTTATTTTTACTTTATTTTTATTTTAGGACTGAAAAGGAAAAGTATTTTTTATTACCGGCTGAAAATCCTGAGGGATCAAGTTTATAATTTGAGCACATAAAAATATACAAATAAAAACAGCTAGAAAACATTTCAATTGTTTCTACTGAGCAAAATTTCAGCCCAAATCTGTATCAAAATCATTAAATTTGAAGCTTCATTACGTCTCAAAATATGTACAAAATACTTTTACTTTTTACTCTTTCAGTACGTTTTAAAATGGGTACTTTAATGCTTTTACTGAAGTAGATTTTTCCATGTGACTTTTACTTTTTACTTGCGTCATCTTTTACCCCTGTATCTGTACTTTTACTCAAAAACAGCTAAACTGAGTACTTCATCCCCCACTGTGTATAAAACCACTTCAGGCGTGTTTTTGATGAGGGAACAACGTTATAAGATGGTAGAAATCCCGAAAAAATAGTCGATTTTATGTAACACCTGTTTTTTTTAATATTTTTTAGTATTTCAAATTCTTATGAACTCGTTATTTCTGAATTTGAACTTGTTCTTTCATCATTAGAGGAATGTTTGGGTTGGACACTGCTCAGAGGCAGATGCACATGCCTTCACTCTAACCTGATTATTCCTTTATCTAATTGAAATCTAAGAACTCAAATTAGATTTCTGCTAATTTAATGTTGGCTGTTCAAATATTTTCAACTCCTAAAATGTCAGACCCAGACATGAATCAGGAGAGGGGTCGAGTAAAAGGAAAAAAGTTAGAAAAGTTTGAAGTAATAGTTATGAAGATTATTCAGTAATAGTAGTACTACCATACCACGACTACTACCACTACTACTATTACTACTACTACCACTACTTCTACTACCACTATCACCACCACTACTACTACTACTACTATTACCACAATCACTACTTTTACTACTACCACTACTACCACTACTACTGCTACCACTAATACTAATGCTACTACCACTGCTACTGCAACTACCACTACTACCACTACAACTACTACTACTACTACTACTACTACTACTACTACTACTACTACTACTACTACTACTACTACTACTACAACAACTACTACTACTACTACTACTACTACAACTACTACTACTACTAATAGTAATGCTACTACCACTCCTACTACCACCACAATCACTACTTTTCCTACTACCACTACTACCGCTACCACTACTACTGCTACTACTAATACTAATGCTACTACCACTGCTACTGCAACTACCACTACTACCACTACTACTTCTACTACTACTACCACCACCACTACTGCTACCACTACTACTGCTACCACTAATACTAATGCTACTACCACTGCTACTACTACTACCACCACCACTTCTACCACTATTACTACTACTAATACCACTACCACCACTACTACTATGGCGGTGTAATGAATCAAAGTTTAACTGTGATGGAGATTCCTTTGTAATCACGAATGATCAGCGTGGGTCTTTTTAGTGGAGAGATCTACAGCCAACCATCTGTCAGTCAAAGCCTGTGGTTGTGTCGCCGGGGATCCAGAACACACACTTGTCCAATACGTTATGACGATGTGAGTCTGGTCACTGTCGAACCTCACTGCTCTGCCTGGAATGTTCCACAGTATGACATTAAATACCTTACTTATTCAATTACAGCTTTATAACTCAAAAATACCTAGAAAAACAGGCACTTTGACTGTGAGCGGGGTCGCCTCGCCACAGATCTGACCTGTAACTTGGTTTGGTTTGGTCTCCATGAAGATAGAAAGGTTTAATGCCATACTGTGAAACATTCCAGACAAAGCAATAACATCTCCACGAAGAAAAGCGTTTGACGGACCCTCCACCAGAAAAGTTACACAATGCACCTTTAAGGAAAAATTATTGTGAACATTTTTACTGCTCACCCCTCAAATGAATGATGAAGTATAAGTAACAGTTGAGGAGCGTATAAAATTTGTACAGCGCAATATAAATTTGGGTCTAAATGATGATTGAATAACGTTGTACCAGCTACTTTCCACAAATACATAAAACACATTTAACAGCTCAGGAAATAGCCCGTGCCACATAATACTTCTCCAACAGGTACAGAGTATAATATATAAGTTTATTATCCCCGCTGGAGTGACCTGACAGAGCGGACACTGCTGCTGCTGGCTCTGTCTATTAATGACGGAAAGCACGTGGGATGGGTCTATTTCCTGGAGCAGGATGTTATCAATCTGACTTACAGTAAGACTATCAATTCTGATTACGAATATAACTCCACAAAATATTACGCAACTTCCAGAGATGGGTAGAGAAGCCAAAAATTGTACTCAAGTAAGACAGTAAGTGGTAGAAGTATAGTAGAAGTAAAAAAGTGTTTCAGAAAAGTACTACACATAACTGCCATTTAAAGAGTAACTATAAACTTTAGAGTAATTATAACTTAAGTTAACGTAATTTGGTGGACAAAAAAATGAGTAAACTAAAACATATCTGAAGGAGCGGAGCAAGAAACACAAACGTTCAAATCATTTCATATTGTCACATAAAGCTTTTGTCACTTGTAGATTTACTCACAGCGGGAAGAGAAACCACAACTTTTACTCAAGTAAGAGTACTGTTCCTTCAATAAAAATATTACTTAAAGGTGCATTGTGTAACTTTTTGGATGGGGGTCTGCTTGTTTCTATGGATATGTCACTGCTCTGCCTGGAATGTTCCACAGTATGACATTAAACAGCTCTACTTTACATTTATTCAGTTACAGGTGGTTTTATAGCTCCAGAAACAGGCATTCTGACTGTGAGCGGGGTCGCCTCTCCACAGATCTGACCTGTAACTTGGTCTGGTTTGGTCTGAAGATAGAATGGTTTAATGCCATACTGTGAAACATTACAGACAAAGCAATAACATCTCCATGGAGAAAAACATTTGACGGGCCCTCCACCAGAAAAGTTACACAATGCACCTTTAAGTAAAAGTATGCCGCTATAGAAAAGTACTTTGAAAGGCACCATTTCTTTATTAAAAAGTTACTCAAGTAAATGTAATGAGTATTATCCACCTCTTTTACCCGTACTTCTGCCTCTATTATGCTCAAAGTTGATTTAGTGGTTCATTTTTTCCTTCACTAACTTGACAGTCCAGCTACATGTGGATTGTAATGTTGATATTGTGACAGGAGGGGCATCTGACATAAAAAAATATAATACATAGCCAAAAATATAGTTATTCCAACGCTAGGACTAAACTTTCAGTGGTGGAAATAATTTTAGTATAAATTTCAGGTGTCTTGTGGATACTTTTTCCTTTTACTTCACTACATTTGAGAGCAGTAGCTGTACTTTCTACGCCACTACATTTTTGAACAGGACTGAAAAGTAAAAGTATTTTTTATTATTGTTTGAGACCTGCTGAAAAGGCTGAGCGTTTATTTTTAATAGATTTGTAGTTTGAGTACACAAAAAATATACAAATAAAAACAAGTAGAAAAAATAAATGATTGAGTTGTTTCTGTTTAACAAAATTCAGCATAAATCTTAATTTGAAGCTTTATTAAATCTCAAACTCTGCACAAAATACTTTTACTATTACTCCTGAAGTACATTTTTAATACTTTTACTTTTTCATGTGATACTTTTACTTGAGTATTTCTTTCTTCTGTCATCTGTACTTTTACTTCAGTATCAAAATTGAGTACTTCATCCATCTAGTAGTATATCTGGTACTAGCACTACTACAACCAGTGATGGGAAGTATACTATGAAAATGTATTTACTTACAAGTATCGGAATATGTTACAAAATACATTAAATAAAGTGTATTTTGTAACATAGTCCAAACAGAGTACTGTATTCTGAATACTTATAATACTTTCACACAGAGTTGCGTGTAAATTATAGTATACATACACAACATAGTATTAAAAACAGCTTTATATTTGTTTGTTATGTATTTCCTATCAGTAACTAGAGAATAAAATATTACATTTGTACACATTATAAGAGATTTTTTTTGTTTTTGTTTTTTCTCACTGATTTGAAGCAAAAACTGTGTGATCAAGTACTGCAGTGTATTACTTTGATTTTAGAAAAGTAACTACCAGAATACAGTTACTCAAAATTAGTATTCAGCACTGGTGGAATGTAACAAAGTAAAAAAAGCACAATACTTATGCACAATTTTTAGGTATCTGTCCTTTACTTAAGTACATTTTACAATGAATACATTTTACTTTTACTTCACTACATTTGAGACCATGTATCTGTACTTTCTACTCCACTACATTTTATACGGTGGACTGAAAAGTAAAAAGTACTTTTATTGACTGTGTGAAATGGCTGAGATTTTTTTAGCACATTTAATTTGAGTTTCTGTCCGAACTTTAAGTAAACCAAATACACAAAAGCGGCTAGAAAAATGAAGAAATCGATCGAATCACTTAAAATCTGCTAAATTCTTTTTCAAAATCACTACATTTCATTCTTTAATTGTTCTAAAAATCTCTGCAAAATACTCTTAAAGTAAAGTGTTTAAAAATGTATTTAAATACTTAATTTTTTCATGTGATACTTTTGCTTTTACTTGAGTAACTTTTTACCTTTTGTACCTCTACTTTTACTTTAGTAACAAAACTGAGTACTACTTCATCCATCACTGTTTCTCTCTACATGTATTCAGTTACTTCCCAACACTACTACTACTACTACTACTACTACTACATTCACAGTAGTTAGCAGCAGTAGTTCGGAGCTTGTGTCAGTGTAATGTGTCTCTGGAGTTTTCACTTTAATTTAGTCCAGACTTTTCCAAACCACAGCTCCTCGCCTCCTGCTCCCAAAACCAGCGAAACATGTTTTTAACTCATCTTTGTCCAAGTGTAATAAAGCGAGGGATGAGACAGAGAAAGACCGCGACGAGGCCAATTTGAATCCATAAAACGCCTTTAGAATTCAGTACGATTCAGGTGAGCCCCAGTGCATTTAAAAGGGAAACTCCAGTCTTTAAAATACGTCATTAATGTTTTATATCTTCCACCGGGAATTACAAAAGAAAAGTTTCCAGACCAAAATAATCGTCGAAGTGTAAATTTAAAAATATAGAATGAACCGCACTTCCTTCCTGTGGTTAATTTTTACTTATGTCTATAGAAAAGTTGACATTTAAGAGTCGCTTTTACGCAAGCCAAATCTATACTAAAACTTCATACCTCGGTAGTTTAATATTTGCTGAACCGTGCAGATTTGAAAGTAAAAAAATAATGTTGTCACGATACTAAAATACTCAATACAGATTATGATTCCACGATAATAAAAAAAACTCTTTATTTACACAATCGAATGTCATTTTCAACGTACTTTCTTTTCTTATTACCATGTGGTCTTAAATCTGTGTAATCCCAGGCAGGTTTCATACACAGACTGTAAAAAGAACTGTGTCCGGCTCCAGTCAAATGAAGCTCACCAAGGCTAGCAGTTATGGGTGAATTTGGAGCCAGTTCTATACTAGGAATAGGAAGAGATAAAATAGCAAAATAAAAACATCAGGATCATGTACCAAAATGAGGAGTCTAACAGCAACAGTCACAGAGAGAAGGGCGACGTTTTTTCAATACAAAGGGAATTGGAGTTAGAGTCAATGGAGCCAGAAGTGCAGCCATGCTCGCGTCCAATTAGGCAGTGATTTTCTATTGATACGTTGCGGTGACATCACACTAGGGGTGTTCTGCGTTTATCTGTATAGTAGGATGTTTAGGAGTTACCATGGTGACACAATGCACGCATTGACAAACACAGCCAGAAACGTTTTAAGTCTGAAAAATACACACTCGAACACATTTTCAGGAGCCTGGGATCAATACGAGCGTTCATGGTCCTGTTTAGGTGTTTGATTATGAACCAAAAGATGAGTGCGAATTGAAAAAAACTTTATTGATCCACAAGGGAATTTATTTGGAAATGATTTGAGAGAGACTTGTTTAACAGCACAAATAAGCTCACCGGTTGTAGTTCCAGCTAAATCAGACAGCCTCAGACAGAGCAGAGCCTAAAGTTAGCATCACACCCCCAGGGAATGTTCGTGACATATAATAGACATGCTTTTTTTTTAATTTGCACATATTTCCTCTCCTCCCCATGACAGAGTTCAGGATCAGAATCACATGGTCCAGGTGACTGTGACAGAACTATTCACAAACAGTTCACTCTGCGTGATACTGACAAGGACTGCGGCGTCTGGGACAAACACACTGAGTGCAAACAAATAAGGAAAAAAAAAGTGAAGGAGTGGAGTGTCGGGCTCATGGACACAACAACAGTCAGAGTAATCAAACCAACAACCTTTTGGATTTGTCAATATTCCCACTATCCGACTATTAGGGCTGTAAAAAAGGAACAACAATCTATTGGTTTCAGAATGATAAAAAATGAGGACTGTTGCCATAGCGATTAACAATTTAAACTTTTTTTTTTTTTTTTTTTCTCCAGTGGGGGAATAGTGCTTAAAATGTGGCATAGAAGAGGAAGGTGAAAATTACTAAAATAAATCATATACTAGGACAAAATTTGACGTTTTCTCAGTTGTTTAAAGGGCCCATATTACACTATTTGCCGATCTATGTTATAATGTTGTTTCCTCATCAAAAACAGACCTGGAGTTGTGTTTTGTTTCATTCGCACATGTTTGAGTAACTCTTTATTCTTTTATTATAGTCTGTCTACATCTCCAAAGCTCAAAACGCTCTGTTCCACCTTATGATGTCATGAAGTGGCAGTTTTCCAGCTACATTTTACATTTAGTTCAGTAGAGATTGACAATTCCAGTTATGAAATTATCCAAGTGATTCTAGTGAAGGTGTGTGGAGTTTAAAAACACAATGGAGCACTTCCTGTATCACCGCATGACATCACAAGTTCGAACAGAGTGTTTTCAGTTTGAGAGAAGAACTCAGCCTAAATACGCAGCATTTGTGTGTTAGACGTGTGAGAATGAAACGAAACACAACAACAACAACAACAGGTCTGTTTGTGATGAGGAAACAAGATTATAACACAGATCAGAAAAATGTTAGTATCGTCATGACAACACTACAGCCGTACACAGGTCTAGATGGGAGCACATTGTTTCTAATAGATCTAATGTGCAAATGGAGCAGTCTCATACAGCCACATACCATCACAAGAAGGGCATCTTTGTCAGGCAGGGGTAGAGTGGGTTATCTCAATACGATATTCACATAAGATTTGATTTGAGCCTGATTATCAAAAAAAAAAAAAAAAAATCTACCTTTGCCATTTACTTTTGGCCTTACAATTGTACATAAGCGCTGTTATTTCAAAATAATATAACTAAACTACTATAACTAACTATAACTAGAAGCACAAAGTAGTGGGCCAAGACATAAGACGTAAAAAAAAGCATTTGGAGAAACGATCAACTCAAGTAACATTTTTTATTTGAAGTTAATGTAATCGGAAAGACAAAACGATAAATAATACACAAAATCTGGTACTTTTAAAGACCATTTAAAGATCATTTAATATTGTCACCACCTAGTACTGTTTCACTATGGAATATACTAGTATTACTCAAGTAGGAGTAAAAGTATGGTGTCTGAAAACAGTACCATGAGTACTACACACTTTTTAGGTAATACAACGGCCTGTCACGATAATTACTATATCAATATTTATCGTGTGTACAGTTTATTTGCAATAGTGGGGAATATTTTTGCATTTTTCTGTATATACAAAAATATTTGCGCTATAGAGTAGAATAAATCACTTCTACTGCTAATCTTTGGTTCATTCTGCTGTTTATTTGCAGCTCAGGCCTTTTAATGATACTGTCTATTTAAAAACCGCTTTACTGGCACGTCATTATTATCGTTTATCGTTATATTTCTCCATATATCGTGCTTCAGAATGTGTTTTCGTGACAGGCCTAAACACAACATTTAGTTCACATTTCCAGCTGTGTATATAAGGGCGTCATATTGTGTTACAGAGATTCGATTTTCTTGCTTCACTGAGCTGTTAAATGTGTAGGTGTTTGATGTGTGAGTGGCTTTTGACTTTTGAATCACTGGGTAACATGCTGTACTGGCCTTTACGCTCTGATTAAAGGTTCATATGCAGTAGCAGTGATTACAGGATTACATCTCTAATAAGAATTCACCATTGTATTGTATTATTGTATTTATCCATGAATAAAGTACCAAAAAAACATTATATAGGCCTTAGAGCTGTAGTCCTTTATTTAAAAATGGCTCTTGTGAACTTTAAGCCATGTTATAATGTTGTTACCTTCTCAAAAACATGTCCGGAGTTGTGTTTTGTTTCATTCATGTTTAAGTAGCCCTTTATTATTACTCTGTCTACATCTCCGAAGCTCAAAAGAAGTAGTTTTCGAGTTAACAGCTACTTTTTGAATTCAGTAAAGGATTTATATGAGACAACAACAGAAAGGAGATTAAACTCATGATTCACAAGTTTAGTTTAATACTTTTTCCTGCATAAATGACTGGTTTTACATGAACTCCCCCTGCAGGTGGAGTCCTGGGAGCACAGTCAGATACATAGAGATACGTAACAGTTTTGAGAGCTTCCCATTCCAGTGGTACAATTACCAAGACCACACTGCTCCACAACATGTCCTTATGGGAAATGTAGCCTATAATAATGATAGGTGATAGTAGCCAGATATTGAGCTCAGATCTGTGGAGCGATGACCCTGCTCAAGGTAAAAGTATTTTTCACCAATAAAAACACAACAAATGCAAGATATTTCAATTTAATGCTACACTGTGGATCATTCTAGGCAAAGCAATACCCACATCTGCATTTCTGACAGAATGAGCTATATTAATGTATCTTTGAATACTGTGGACCTGTGTATGCATTTTCCTATGTCAAGAAAATACCCAACTGTCATGTGATTGTTTGTATGGCTTAAAGCAGTTTATTACACAGAGATAAAGCAAGAGTCAATAGTTATACAAGGCAGAATACAGCCTTAAAATGACTTAGGTCTACTTGTATAAAAATAATGGGATAATTGCACATTTGTATATTATCTAATTTAATGGTCCTATATTACGCAAAACTGACTCCTGTGAGCTTTAAGTTGTGTTGTAATGTTGTTACCTCCTCAAAAACACACCTGGAGTTGTGTTTTGTTTCATTCACACATGTTTAAATAATCCTGGTTTATTCGTCTGTCTACATCTCCAAAGCTCAAAATGCTCTGTTCCACCTTGTGATGTCACGAAGCGGTAGTTTTCAAGTTAACATCCACCTTTTACCTTTGAGTAGAAATGGGGAATTCCAAATGATTCTAGTGAAGGTGTATGGAGTTTAAAAACACAGTGGAGCACTTCCTGTATTATCACATGAGTGTTTTCAATTTGAGAGAAGAACTTTGATGAGGAAAACATTAGAAGATAGATCAGAAAATAGCGTAATAAGGTGTTTTAACACAAACTTACCCTCCGGTCTCTGCTCCTGAATCAACGCAGTCATCTTCTACCAATGTTTTCTCCATCTCAAATCCTCTTTAATTCCTCTCCGCTCGCCTACTCCGCATTTCCGAGCGAACCAAAGCGGACTGAAGGCGTCCCAAACTCGGATACAGCCAGGTGGTTGTCCCGCTGTAGACAGAAGAAAGCTCCGTGGTCCTCTGTCTCCTCTTTGCAGCCGCCTCAGAGTGAGTCTAGCCCGGGTTTGAACCGAAGCAACAGGCGGAGGAGACAGAGGGACACCCGAGCTCCGTGTGCGTCAGCGCGCTCTGCTGCGGGAAAAACTTGACAAGGCAAAATGAGATTATTCTTCTACTGTCCACATGAGGGCGCTATACTGCCAGAAAGTCAACATTGACCAAATCTTACTACTACTGTTCTTACCACACGCGGATTCTATTTTTGGGGGAAGGCCTAATCATAATATTCTTTTTGTAGATTTCTAAACATGGAGCCAACTTGAACGTGTGAACCTGTTACTGAGCAGGCGAAATCATAAAGGAGTTTCCAGTGCCTATAGGAGTTCATGTTTACGTTAAGTGATATAGAAGTGATGCAACATGGAGCATCATGATATTATTAAACTTCAATCACGTAACTATTCATGTGGCTGTGGAGTCAGTTCTTAAGTCTAAGTCCAAGTAAGTCTAATTTGGCCTTTTGAAATGTACAAACAGCTTAAACACTTGATAAAATCTTAGTTTTTGTTCATTAGTGCAATCTTGCTTCTTGTGATCCAAGCAGAGTTTGAACCCGAGTCTGGGGCAATTATTTTATGAACTGCACTAATCTCTGCATTCTGATTGGCTGTGCTTCGTCACAGCAGCACGTGACTGAGAGGCGCATTCTGATTGGCTGACTGTCTGTGCCCGCTATCCATGACTGGCCGTATATAAGCTACAGTAGATTTGTTTTCATTATTCAAATTTTTTTTAATTTTTTTGTTTTTAATATTGGGCCAATTGCTATGGCAACGGTTCAAATTATTATTATTATTATTATTATTATTATTATTATTATTATTTTTTTTTTTTTTTTTTTTTTTTTTTTTTCTTAAGCCTATATCATTCTGAAACCAATTGATAGCTAGCACCTTTATTTACATTATGATTTTAATTAAAAAAATATTGCAGGTTGTGTTGGTTTCCACTGACCAGTTTCAAAGTACATGTTAAATATGTCTTAACGGGCCCCAGTCCGCCCGGGACTTTTTAAACACGGGTTTTTAAACTTGAATATGGTAAAACGGTGAGTGGGATTCCCGCCTCACAGAGTCCAGGGCGGGTCAGTGAACCATGTGGAGTTTTCATGTTCTCCCCATACACTGATTTAGACTAATATTATGTATCCTATGAATAGCCTATTATGGTCTATGGTTATCCTATCTCTGTTTTCCTTGTCTTCTTTAGCTGTCAGCATCAGTGCCTCAAGTTCAATGTAGCCTTAGCCTATTTGAGCCTGAAAATACTTATTTATAGCCTGTCAATAATTTAATTAGTAATTTATATTCCTTGTAGGTCATACAAATATTTAGTTATATAGTTTAAACCAATATAAAACAGACCTATTATTATCAGAAATGATACTTTTGTAAATGACTAATACAGTAGTATTTCTGATTGTCTAATAAAATGTTCAGTTCATATCCACACAAGATAATGTCCAACGGTGAATCAAATCACTGCACTGAGAACGATCCCCTCCCTCTGTCCTCCACAGGGCAGAGCTGCCAGAGCGTGGAGTGTGTTCAGGAGGTGGGGCCCCTGTGTGTGCTGTGTGGGAGGGGGGTGGGAATGACACCATCTCAGTGGATCAAGGGAAACAGGATCTACTTGAGAAGCAGAAAAAGTACTATAAAAAGTCCTACTTTCAACATTTACATCACTGGGTGTGATGGAACTGCCCTCTGTTTGGTACGCTGTAACTTCATATTAGGATTTTGCATTTGTGGACTTTTATGGATTGTTATTGTCACTTTAGATCCATAGAACTATAGATCCATGGTTAGTTCAAACTTCGTCAAGATTTGTAAAAACATTTGTAAAAATGTCTAATATCTTGTCTTGAAAGGCACAAACCAATGCATTATTATTATTATTATTAGTAGTAGTAGTAGTAGTAGTAGTAGTAGTAGTAGTAGTAGTAGTAGTAGTAGTAGTAGTAGTAGTAGTAGTAGTAGTAGTAGTATTGTTGTTATTATTATCGTTGTTATTATTATGTGTGCATGGCAAAAGTTGCCAAACCTGAAAACTGCCCTCACAACACTACAACTCTACGGGAGGCCATGCGAAAACAACAAATCAAGCAGAAAGTTCTGGGAAACTGAGTAAATAAAGAGAGAAAACTTGGGCATTGTGAGTTCAAGCTGTCTTTTTACATATAGGCCTAAATACAAAAAATAATAATAATAATAATAATCTTGAGCTGTTGCTGTTGTACCATATAAATCCTTATAATCGACATAAAATGATTATTCGACTAAGACACCGTCAAGTGTTAATAAAGTGAATGACTAAAGGACTACAGCCCGACCCTGAGCCCTACAGGGGAGAGACCCTACAGCTGTTCCATCAATGAAACACGTCCCCATAATCTGAGAAGATGCAGCTGTACAGAGCGCGAGTGCAGGTTAAGCACAGTGGACTATATGATACTGGAATATATAGCCCAGGTCAATATGTGCTGCACGGGCTCATTTGACAGTAAAAGTGACATTGTAATCTGAAGGGCTGTAGTGGACCAAAGAAATGATTCGTGTGCTGTCGATGTAATGTCGACTAAAGAGGGGGTGTGGCAGAAAGATCTCAAAACTATTACGTATCTCTATCTGACCGAGCCAAACTGCACTCACAAGACTACAAATGCACAGGAGTTAGTGCAAAAACAATGCGGAAGGAAGTAGGAAAACAATGTATTTTTATCCTCCACTGCAGTACCACGGACCACCAGTGGATGACAGAAATACGCCAACGTGCTCCCAGGAGTGTGTGGAGCAGTTTGAGGTCTAAAAACTGTTTCACTGTATTTATGATGTTAATGTGAACATTTTGTTAGTACTATAACCTGAAGTCTCAGGCTAAAAGATCCAAACAAAACAAGAACTGAAACAACAGTCAAAGGAACAGTTTGGGTGTTTTCAAAGCACTTGTGAACCAAATTAGCAACACAAATTTGAACTAAACTCTTTTTTACCAACTGGTACCAACACCGATAACAGTAGAGCAGAGCTGTACAATGGCAAAACAATCAATATAAATAGAGCTTTTGTGAAGGAGCGGCTGAGTGCGGCTGCTGAGGACATATGTGCGAGCCACAAACAAAGAAATGTGGTCTACTCCAGTCAGTGTAGTGAAAACTGCAGTGTGCGCTACACTGGAGAAACAAAACAGCCACTTCACAAGAGGATGTACCAACACAGACGAGAGAGTCAGAGTGGGCCTCAATTTGATGTACATCTCCACCTAAAAGGACCTCAGTCTGCCGTACATCTCCACCTAAAAGCCACGGGCCACTCCTTTGAGGACAGTGAGGTTCAGATCTTGGTCAGAGAAAATAACTGATTTGAGAGGGGAGTTAAAGAGGCTATTTTTTTCAAGAAAGAGCATCCTTCCTTGAACAGAAATGGAGGTCTCAGACATCATTTGTCTCCCATTTATAACTCTATCCTCAAACCTAAATCAAAACAAACAGAGAAAACAATGGGACTAGCCAGGTCAGGTTCAGAGGTGTGAAAACACCATCATGGCCCTGAATGGTTCTGCTAACAACACCCCACTCCCACTGCATATTGAATAGGCCCACCTAACTAACAGAAACTGTAAACAAATGTGTGTGGTAGTCTCAGAGTAATTTCATTGTAGTTAGCGCCCCCTTCAGGCAGATATAAAGCAGTGTCCACCAGCGTCTGATCAGAACTGAAGAAGCAGCATGGATGAGCTGTGAAACGTATTTGGCCAAATACGTGCTCTGTTTGCGTGCGCTCTCCCCTTTCCAAACACAGTGGCACTCATGTCAGTGACTGGTGCCCGCTGACATGGCACGGTGGCACCGCCATGGCCGCGACAGCGGCCTAATTGTAATTGTTCACCCCAAAACATAGGGCGCACTTGACATGGTGCACAAAAACAGAGCGCGAAGCGCTCTCCCCTGTTCAAACACTCAATGCCACTCAATAGTGACACTCACGGCATCCAATAGTACAGACTGGCATTGCCCATTGCCGCGACAGCGGCATAATTACGCCGTTGCTAGGCAACCAACAGGAAGTCAGCCATATTGGATAGAACATGTTACCTGGTGGCGAAGGCGCATTTTCCTGTCCTCGTACTTTAACGAACTCGTCCTAGGGTTTTTGACCGAGCCTCACCAAAATCGTTCTGTATCATCTAGACAAGTGGGACATTAAAAGTTGTTAAAAGCTTGCTATAATATTGAACGGTGTTTCCGTGACAACGGCACAAATTTCGGGTTCGTTTTTGTGGCTCGCAATCAAATTTCGACGAGTGATAATTCATGCATCCTTTGGTCGATTTCACTCAAACTTTAATCGTTGGTGGACACCCCGGCCCTAAACAGATTGAAATGAGAAAATCTGAAATGGCCGCAATAGCGCCCCCTGGGGAGATTGCATAGAAGAGCAAAATGTTACTTTGTTGTACACATACAAGATTTGGTACACATATTTGTGGCATGCTGTCGATGAAAAAGGTCATTGACACCCACATGCCATCTCCCATCGTGTTGCCATGGCAACAGGCCAAAAATCTGCCATTGCCAATGTGACATCCTGACAAAAACTTTGGTGTAGCCAAACCAAATTTGTGGCCAAAGGAGACAAATAATTTCCCTTGTGGATCAATAAAGTTTGTCCAAGTCTAAGTCTAAGTTTAAATTCAATTTGTCAACTGGACAAAAGGCCCACCTAACTAACAGAAACTGTAAACAAATAGGTGTGTTAGTCTCAGAGTCATTTCATTGTAGTTAGCGCCCCCTTCAGGCAGATATAAGGCAGTGTCCACCAGCATCTGACCAGAACTGAAGAAGCAGCTTGGATGAGCTGAGAAACGTATTCGACCAAATAAACTTTTGTCCAGCTGACAAATTAAATTTCGCCTTTTGCTATGGATTCTACCTGGACGACTGAGAGATTCTACACACATATCTCATGTATGTTCATTGAAATGCACTGTCCCAACTAATAATGAAACAATATTTTCTCTGAGAACTTTTTCGCTTTATTTAACTTGTTACAAGAAGTGACCTTGAGTTTCTCTCATTCAGTCACACAACTTCCAGACTATTTGTCTTGCATATTCATGTCATCTTGTTTGGACAGGCAATCAGTGAATAAAGATGTATGTTACAGAAACATTTTGAACGTGTCAAAATTGAAAAGAATCACTAGTCTTCAAAATCATTGGAATGAGTGTTTCCTGTCTAAGATATCCACTTAAGGACAATAATGTATTTATTTATTTTTTAACCCACTTTAGTTGTCATTTGTAAATGTAATTCCTGCATGGTTTATCTCAAAAAAATATTCACATATTCATTGAACTTCTATATCACGCATGAACAATATGGAAGCTTTGCGGGGGCCATTAGCTATAACAAAGTACCATTGACTTTATTGTGCTGTGAATGAAACCTAACAACGAGTCCTGAAATAAACACAAGGATAATAGCAACCAGAAAGGCTGCGTTAATTAAATGATTTTGCTCACTGAATCTCTATTGAAGCTTAAACACATTTTTGCCTACATGATCGGTTGCATATAGTGTAATCTTGCGGGTCAGGGCAGCCCCTTGTTCCTGGGTGGGGTTACTATGATGGAGTGATACCTTTATCATTTTATGGAGAGGGGAGGAAGAGGAGGAGAGGGGCGTTTGGGGTTGACTGATTGCTGGCTGAGATCAAAGGATGGAGGAAGAGCAAGCAGACGCTCCCTCCGGTGGCCATTTTGGAAATCTGGGTTAATGACAAAAGGAAAAACACACACCAATAGTAACACAAGAACAACTCCAAAGCAGAGACTCATAATCAACCAGACTTAAAAAGGACTCATTAGAAAGAGTTTGTGTCTATGGAACTGTCCCCACTGTGTACACTGGGAAATCAGAATGCCCAATGACTGCTGCTTTAAATAACCCTCTTGAGAGCCAGAGTAAAATAGTTTGGAAATAATTACAAGTTAGAACTTAAATTAAAATAAAAAAGGCCTGAATATTGTCATTGGAATCAGTTGATTCCAGTTCAGTTGATTTCACTAAGATCAGGTCCAAGATGCTTCATAGCTTAAATATAATAAAAATGAATAACAAATTCTTCAACTAAACTTTATCAAATACAATAAAGGGTGCACTAGCACCCCCATAGTTCACTCCTAAAATGAAGAGGTCTTTGTTATCTTACTGAGCTGACTGTTTTAGTCAGTTTTAGTCTGAGAGGATGTCAAACTTCAGTACCTGCGCTGAAATGTCCCGTGTTTTGCAGCCGTATCAGCATCTTGATTTGAGATCGCTCCGTGGCGCTCTCTTTCTCTGTTTCTCTCTCTGCCACACATCTCTTTTCAAAAGAAAAGAAAATGACATAACCTCCAAACCTAGTGATTAAGGGAAAAGTGAGTCTAGGTAAGAAACGCATCACATGATGGAAAAAACCCTGGCAGATGACAGGGGAGCACTTGGTATGGTATTTTTGGCACGCGCGCTACGTGCGCATGCATTGCTCTTGCTCCTTGGTGCTAAGCACCCCTAAACTTGGAAGCCTAGAATTGCCCCTGGCGTTGTCTAATTTAGGCTACACGTAAAATGGTCCGGACCCTTGTCTAACGATTATCCTCTTCAAATGAATTGCACATGAGATTACGGCAGTTAAATGATCAGAGCTAAGTGTAACTCCTGACCCAAGAATAGTATAGTAGAGTAATCTAGTAGTTTGGACCAGGCTCTAGGTTCTCAAGGGCTACAATAGGAATAATGGTGCGAGTATAAATGAGATGGCTGGAGACAGAGATGAGCAAGCTTGTTTTTGTATTGAATAGAAAAAATTGAAATAAAATAAAACTTAGTTTACAACTTAGCTGCCGGCAATGTTTACATTCAAGTTGTGCACAATAATAGAAAAAAACCCAAGTCCTACTGAGCTCAGTATATTTAGTCGTTTTAGTCAATGTTCATAAAGGATCCTCGTTGTGGTAGTTTGAGTGGTTGCCACATGATGAATTCAACAGGAAGAACAGAGGAGAAGGTTGTTCTCAGTTCACAGTTCTGGGTTCTGGGACAGGCTCGCCATTTCCTCCAAAGGTGAATCCAGATCCAAATCCGAGTCTTCTTAATCGACGATGACATCAACACAACAAAAAAAACCTAGCCAATATAACAAGAATAATGTTATAGTATACAGCTAGTTGAAATCCATTTCCATTATCTAATCCTTAGTAGTAGTAGTAGTTGTAGTAGCTATAGCTTTGTTTCTTCTTTTTGTTTCTCAGGTTATCAAATGTTGTAACTCCATAGTTACATCAGAAATATACATGCATGTTTTTAACTCAAATTGTCATTGCTGCACATGAATTTGTTTCTAATCCATGTAATAACAACAAAATGAATTACTCCTTTAATCTTTTTTTTAACTTATTAAGATTAATGTTATCCAATCCAATCAACTTTTAACCCTTTCTTTAAGCTTTTGTAAATCATGAAATAAAATACAATTAATTATTTCTGTCACCAACCAGATAATAGCACCTTTAACTTATCCACTGAATCAGTAACCCTAGCTGGTTTAGCATTAAATTACATTCTTATGCATAAAGCATCAACTTCAAATCACATTTCACCATAAAACAGTGCAAGATGAAATAAAAGTACAGTCACCTTTGTTGTCAACTTAAATTTTGCTTTGTAATATCATAAAACAAGTACAACTGTTTCTACATTGACTGGAAGCAGTAGTCTATCACTCGCGATTAGCATTAGCATCGCGCTAGCATGTTTTTTCACCATGTTACCCACGTTAAGCACGTGTAGACTCACCAAGATGATGTTTTAGCATCAACACGGACAGAACACCGTCACAGCCCATCAGGTTCACGCATGGAATCAACTTAAAATAGCATATAAACATTTCTCAGTTAGCATTACGATCTTGTATCATATTTACATTGAATTACATTAACGTGCACTCACCGAATTATTTAACTTGGCAAAAATAAAATGGGATCGTCAACACACGCGCGTAAAAGAATGAAAAACTAAAGTGAATCTGAGATCGGGTCTTGAGAAGGCGAGTCTTAACTACTTTTGACAAATAAGAAGGTCATTATCACCCAACGTGACTGACAAAACAGGAAGTCATATAGAGAGGGGATCACACTTCTTCCTCTTATCAAAATAAACGTTTTTCAAAATAAAATGAGTGCATTTAAATAAAAGAATTAAGGTACATTTTCTCTACTGGGTTACATAAGCGCCTGTCCTCACATTTGTAAAAGCTTCGAGTCAAGTCAAAGGCGCACAGACGCACACAGACGCACGGTCCGTCAGTGCGTACGTGCCATAGCAACAGAACTACCTGGGCCCTATATAAAGCGCCTGCGCTCTTAGTCGTCCCCTTCTCACTTGAGAACGCTTTTTGAACGCTCGCTGGACACTTGTGTACTGACTTCGGCATTCACATCTGATTAACCTCTCAGCCTCAGCAGTTGTAAAACAGTTGTAAAACAGTTTTCACAGTTTTAACAGTTCTAACATCTATCTCTGTTAACACTTGTTGAGGGTTTGGACACACACCACCATGGACCGCTTCTCCCGCCTGCTCCTCGGCCACTTGGACCTCATCCCCGGAGGTAAGATTTATCAAATAACATTCAATTATGGTAAATTGTGATAAATATTAATAACAGAGCCCAAATATTTCATGACAAGAAAAGTTTTATCCATCTGCGACTGTTTGGACGGTCGGGCTCCTAACATAACTAGGTTTGTGAAACTTGAAACATTTGATAGTTTGTGACTTTCACTTGACGATTTCATTTTGGATTCCGATGAACTGTTGGTGAAACTGGTCTAAATATATCAACATAGTGTGTAGTCAACAGTTATCGTCACATTTATAGAAAATCACTTGTATTTTATTTTCTGGGTCTTGATATTCATCAGGGTTTGAGTGGCATTTTGTAAAAAAAACATGGCGCCCAGCCGGCCGTTCCAAATGGAATGTTTAAAAAATGTACATTTAAAAAATGCACATTTGGTCTCCATAGAATTCCCAGTGTTTGGATCGAATTTGAGCCTTTCCTTTGAGCTTTGGTTTAGATGGCGTTAGTGAACTGTCAGGTGCAAAGGAGGAGAGGACAGACTGAAATCACTATCACTATAAACTATGAAAACGTGCTAAATTAAAGGGTCCAACTAACAGGCCTAATCCATATTCATAAATATTAATTCATCAAATCGGTCAGCGTCAGAATGAATTAGGCCCACATGAACCAAAGAAAATCTAGCCTATTGCATCCTAATATTGGGTTATATTCTCAAAAGCTACAATTATGTAGTTAGAAAAGTAGTAGTAGTCCAAGTAGAAATTTACAATAAAAATGTTGTGTTCTTAGCCCTGTAGGCCTTTATGTGTCATCCACCTGTAGTAATTATGGGCAATACTAATGCGAACCTTTACTGGTACTATTCACTCAAGTCACTTAACTGCTATTTATTGATTTAATTTGTCCATATGCTGCACTGTTGATAATCCATAGTTATAGCCACTAATTGTACAAATAATATAATGTACTCAAGTTTCTTTACCTGCTATTTATTCCTGTCCATATGCTACACTGTTCATAACCACAGTCAGAGCCACTTACTGTGCAGAGTTTTGTAGCCTTTTAGCTTTATTCTGCTGACAAAGTGTTGTGTTAATGAATGAATGAATTGTTTATTATAAATCTTTACAGTATAATTTATCTTGATTGCATGTTCCTGTTCTCCTGCTGTTCTTGAACCTTGCGTTGCAACACTGTCATTTATATTTTGGGACAAAATGGTTTATCTTATCTTAATATTGAACAAATAACATGGTACTGTGTGCTGGGGTGTGCTGTTAGATGTCCATTTTTTAATTACCCTACCTAAGCCTACGAGCCTCAGGATAACGTCATACGCAACCAAATGTGTTCAGCCGGCCTCTTCGATATGTTACTAAAATAAGTAGAGTAGCAGCAGTAGTATAGTATAGTATAGTATAGTATAGTATAGTATAGTATAGTATAGTAGTAGGTCATTAAAGCCTATGGAGCCTTGCTCCAGCTACAATTTAAAGGGTGTTTAACGTTGTTAAACCTGTTGCAGAGGCCGTGGACCCTTGGGACAGTCTGCACCTTCTGGCGGAGGACCTTCCAGACTACTCTTCGGACGAGCACGACCAGGGTGAGTTCGAGGTAGATGGTCCTAGGTCTGTGTTTTGGTCATCTGATGAAGAGGACGGGAGCGACGACTTTGGGTCGTCTGATGAAGAGGACTGGAACGACGACTTTGGGTCGTCTGATGAAGAGGACGGGAGCGACGCAGACTTTGGCTACAAGAGTCGCTCTGAGGAGGAAGAGGACGAAGACCAGAGGGCAGAGGACCGTTACTTCGCTCGTCTCCCCCTGGAGGTGTTTCCTTTGGGCAGGCGGGGGGTTCCTGCTCCACCTGTGGCTCGTGCAGCCTGCTCGCCTCCTGCTCCTCACCCACTCCCTGTGGGTCCTGCGCTGGACTTCCTTCCCCCCAGCGGACGCAAGCGCTTCAGGGATGAAGAGGATGAAGAAGTGGAAGACCCTTCCTCCAAGCGGCCGTGCCTCTCCTCCTCCAACGTGCTCCAAGACTCCGAGTCAGACGAGGACTGAACTCAGCCTCACAGACTCAGAGCTTGGCTCAATGCGGCGACATTTACCACCTTCAACCACGCCCATCATCCATTGATTTCTTGATTGATTTCTTGATTGATTTCTTGATTTAAAAAAGTAGTAGATTGAAGTTAAGGAATACTATGTAGGATTTCATAAAACAAAAAACTGATGATAAAATTCTAATCTTTTCTTGTTGAGTTTAGTGTAATTTCTATTCTGATTCGAATCTGAGTATTGCAGTTTTACCGAAATTCCTGCATAGTACACCTTGTACTTTTATTTGAAACAAAAACAAAAAAATACAAAAAAGTAGGGAATACTATGTAGGATTTCAACAAACATAAAAATAATTAATGAAACACATGACATTTTTACTTTTTTTCACTGACTAAACTCCTAATTATTTAAATACTACAATTTGACAGAAATTCCTGCATAGTACACCTTACATTGACGTTTTACTCTTTTTGTGTGTTAAAGTTTTTAAGTAGAACAAAAGCAAGGATTATTATGTAGGATTTCATAAAAACTTAAGAAATCTTGATGATAAAAAGTAAAAAAAGTAAAAGTAAAGTTTTGTCAATATATTCTGAGTGATTCTTAACCATAGGGCCGGGGCCCATGGGCTAATTGATACACTAAATTTAATCAGAGTACTACAGTTTGACAGAAATTCCTGCATAGTACACCTTACATTGACGTTTTACTATTTTTGTGTGTTTAAAGTTTTTAAGTAGAACAAAAGCAAGGATTATTATGTAGGATTTCATAAAAACTTAAGAAATCTTGATGATAAAAAGTAAAAAAGTAAAAGTAAAGTTTTGTCAGTATATTCTAACTGAGTGATTCTTAACCATAGGGCCGGGGCCCATGGGCACACAATAATATGATATATGTATTATGTGATTGGGCCCCGGCTTACTTTGTACTGAAAAAGTGGGTTCTAATTGATACACTAAATTTAATCAGAGTACTACAGTTTGACAGAAATTCCTGCATAGTACACCTTACACTGACGTTTTACTATTTTTGGGCATAGGAGGGTTAGAGGTGAAACTCTGTGTTAAAGTTTTTAAGTAGCACAAAAGCAAGGATTATTATGTAGGATTTCATAAAAACTTAAGAAATCTTGATGATTAAAAGTAAAAAAGTAAAAGTAAAGTTTTGTCAGTATATTCTAACTGAGTGATTCTTAACACTAAATACACAAAATTTAATCAGAGTACTACAGTTTGACAGAAATTCCTGCATAGTACACCTTGCATTTACCTTAAACTTGTGCTTTTCTGGGCATAGGAGGGTTAGAGGTGTGTTTTATAGTACTTAGTAGAAGTACAACTTCGAAGGACTGCACATGTATGTGTAACTTCGAAGTATTTCTGTGACACAAAAAAGATCAAAAATATAGCTAAATATAGCTATAGTAGCAGTGCACTAGTCCACATAAGTCCACAGCTCTAAGCTGAGACTGAACCAGCCCAGTGCACTACTAAATGTTAACCAGCGGCTGCCACATCTAATGTAGCACCCCTTTCTGATGGACTGAAGCTTCTGCTCAAACAAAACATAGCAGATAGTAATCCAGACACAATATCAGCCTGTATATGGAGCTTTAGTGAAGCCATATTCTCAACACGTGCAGATCTTCTGCAAATAACTAAGACCTAATACATTGTGATGAGTTCAAGTACAGAGAAAATGTCAACTTCTCATCATAATAAATGAGTGCACAATACTAAACTGTGGAGATGTGGCTTTGTTCACTCATATCTCCTGTTTATGTTGTGCCCGATTCAAATTGTCCTCTCTGATGGTAATGTGCCATTTCAAATGAAATGCGTTATATAATCTATGTCTTTAGAAGCGGACTCTTTGAAGGCTGTACATAAATAGTGACTTGTTCTGTTCTGAATTATTGTATCTGGAGATGTGGGTCTGTTCACTAACTCGCTGGTCAGTGGGACATTCCCTGCTTCTCCTCTTTTTGTTGTTTTGTTTTAAGAAATTGTTTTACGTGATTGTAACATAATGAAATGTGTATTTAATTCTAAGCCTTTGTAAACAGTCTGATTGGAGGCTGCACAAAAATGTAAAAATCATTCTAGAGAAATAGTGAGTTTGATTATAATGAATGTATTGTAATGTATAAATGCGGAGATGTGGATGTGTTCACCACTGTCAGTGGGACAGTCCCAACATCTACTTTTTTTTTTTTTTTTTGTAAATTAAATACTGGTAAGAATTTTACTGTGAAGAATTGTAACAGCAGAGATACAGAGATGGGAGTGTGCTAACTGATTAGTCAGTGGAACAGTCTGTTATTTGAAGTCATCTTCATAAAAGCATTTGACTGTAATAATTATCAACAAACATGTGGTAAGAAATAATAATAATTTCATATTAGCTCCTTTTGAATGTGCACTTAACACCTTAACACTGTCTCTCTTTATGTTTCCATGGTGACTGGTTTGGAGGGGCCAGCTTAGCCCCGTGGTCCTGTGATCTGACGAAGATGACGAGAAGAACTGAATCTCCAAAGGATGAAGAAGAAGAGCTGATCAGAAGTGATGTGATGAAGCTTGACTATTAATAATAAGCAAACACAAGGTAAAAAAATAAAAACAGTTCCATAGTAGCGCCTTTTGAATGTGCACTTAATCCCTTAAATCTGTTTCTATTTCCATGGTGACTGGTTTGGAGGGGCCATCTGGGCCCTGTGGTCCTGTGATCTGACGAAGCTGACGAGAAGAACCCTGTCTCGAGAGGATGAAGAAGAAGAGCTGATCAGAAGTGATGTGATGAAGCTTGACACAAATAAACATGAGGTAAGATAATAATGACAATTCCATATTCTTTTGAATGTGCACTTAACGCCTTAACTCTGTTTCTGTTTCTGTTTCTAGAGTGACTGGTTTGGAGGGGCCAGCTGGGCCCTGTGGTCCTGTGATCTGACGAAGCTGACGAGAAGAACCCTGTCCCCAATGAAGAACAAGAGCTGATCAGAAGGGATGTGACAATACTTGACTACTAATAATGAACAAAAATGAGGTAAGAAATAATAATAATTTCATATTAGCTCCTTTTGAATGTGCACTTAACGCCTTAACTCTGTTTCTGTTTCTGTTTCTAGAGTGACTGGTTTGGAGGGGCCAGCTTAGCCCCGTGGTCCTGTGATCTGACGAAGCTGACGAGAAGAACCCTGTCTCCAATGAAGAAGAAGAGCTGATCAGAAGTGATGTGATGAAGCTTGACACAAACAAACATGAGGTAAGAAAATAATGACAATTCCATATTCTTTTGAATTTGCATTTAACGCCTTAACTCTGTTTCTGTTTCTGTTTCTGTTTCTAGAGTGATTGATTTGGAGGGGCCAGCTTAGCCCCGTGGTCCTGTGATCGGACGAAGCTGACGAGAAGAACCCTGTCTTGAGAGGATGAAGAAGAGCTGATCAGAAGTGATGTGATGAAGCTTGACACAAATAAACATGAGGTAAGAAAATAATGACAATTCCATATTCTTTTGAATTTGCACTTAACGCCTTAACTCTGTTTCTGTTTCTAGAGTGACTGGTTTGGAGGGGCCAGCTTAGCCCCGTGGTCCTGTGATCTGACGAAGATGACGAGAAGAACTGAATCTCCAAAGGATGAAGAAGAAGAGCTGATCAGAAGTGATGTGATGAAGCTTGACTATTAATAATAAGAAAACACAAGGTAAGAAAATAATAACAGTTCCATAGTAGCGCCTTTTGAATGTGCACTTAATCCCTTAAATCTGTTTCTGTTTCCATGGTGACTGGTTTGGAGGGGCCATCTGGGCCCCATGGTCCTGTGATCTGACGAAGCTGACGAGAAGAACCCTGTCTCCAATGAAGAACAAGAGCTGATCAGAAGTGATGTGATGAAGCTTGACACAAACAAACATGAGGTGAGAAAATAATGACAATTCCATATTCTTTTGAATGTGCACTTAACGCCTTAACTCTGTTTCTGTTTCTAGAGTGACTGGTTTGGAGGGGCCAGCTGGGCCCTGTGGTCCTGTGGTCCTGTGATCTGACGAAGCTGACGAGAAGAACCCTGTCTTGAGAGGATGAAGAAGAAGAGCTGATCAGAAGTGATGGGATGAAGCTTGACACAAATAAACATGAGGTAAGAAAATAATGACAATTCCATATTCTTTTGAATGTGCACTTAACGCCTTAACTCTGTTTCTGTTTCTGTTTCTAGAGTGACTGGTTTGGAGGGGCCAGCTGGGCCCTGTGGTCCTGTGATCTGACGAAGCTGACGAGAAGAACCCTGTCTCCAATGAAGAAGAAGAGCTGATCAGAAGGGATGTGACAATACTTGACTAATAATAATAATAAACAAAAATGAGGTAAGAAATAATAATATTTTCATATTAGCTCCTTTTGAATGTGCACTTAACGCCTTTACACTGTCTCTCTTTAAGTTTCCATGGTGACTGGTTTGGAGGGGCCAGCTTAGCCCCGTGGTCCTGTGATCTGACGAAGTTGATGAGAAGAACTGAATTTCCAAAGGATGAAGAAGAAGAGCTGATCAGAAGTGATGTGATGAAGCTTGACACAAACAAACATGAGGTAAGAAAATAATGACAATTCCATATTCTTTTGAATTTGCATTTAACGCCTTAACTCTGTTTCTGTTTCTGTTTCTAGAGTGATTGATTTGGAGGGGCCACCTGAGCCCCGTGGTCCTGTGATCTGACGAAGATGACGAGAAGAACTGAATCTCCAAAGGATGAAGAAGAGGAGCTGATCAGAAGTGATGTGATGAAGCTTGACTATTAATAATAAGCAAACACAAGGTAAAAAAATAAAAACAGTTCCATAGTAGCGCCTTTTGAATGTGCACTTAATCCCTTAAATCTGTTTCTGTTTCCATGGTGACTGGTTTGAAGGGGCCATCTGGGCCCTGTGGTCCTGTGATCTGACGAAGCTGACGAGAAGAACCCTGTCTCCAATGAAGAACAAAAGCTGATCAGAAGGGATGTGACAATACTTGACTAATAATAATAAACAACAATGAGGTAAGAAATAATAATATTTTCATATTAGCTCCTTTTGAATGTGCACTTAACGCCTTAACTCTGTTTCTGTTTCTGTTTCTGTTTCTAGAGTGATTGATTTGGAGGGGCCAGCTTAGCCCTGTGGTCCTGTGGTCCTGTGATCTGACGAAGCTGACGAGAAGAACCCTGTTTCCAGAGGATGAAGAGCAAGAGCTGAAGCTGATCAGGAACTACCCAAAGAATGTCCAGAAATTTGCCAATAAATTTAAGGTTGATTTTGAATTCTTATGTCAGTTTTTTTAAAAGAATGAATACAAAGTAAATATTTTTAGTACAATTTACTTAAAGGGGCATTATGGAGATTCCTTTAACTGGAAAGTTACACAGCATTTCACTAAACTCTGTGTAACATATTATAAGTTGGATGGATGTTTTAAGTCCTCAAAAAAACAGAAAAACAAACACTTCTCTGTCCACAGAAATGACTTGCAACTTTTCTCTATCGAGATAGTTTGGTTTACTGCAATACTGTGGAACATTCTAATCAAAGCAATAACATCTCTATGGAGACATCCAACTCCAGACATCGTTACATAGTGCACCTTTCAGAATATTTGCTCTTAAAGGTTATTTTAAAATGCCCTATATGAATACAGTTCTATTGCTGTATTAGAGTAAATAAATAAATGTTGTTTTACCCAGATCTTAACATTCACAGCCTGTTTAGATTTGTGAACAACACTAGTCAAACTCAGGAAGAGTTTTATTGCAAATGTCAGTGAACAAAATTTACAAACTAGAAACTTCAGCGTTATGGTGTCTTGGCTAAAAATGTTCAAATGCCAATGCTAAACTCTACAAAATGAGTTTACAATAAAACAATAATTCCATATAATTTTATAACTCACAACTTTAAACTTGTCTAAAACAGCGAACAAAGTGTGCGCCCCCATTGAAGAACTTAGCACCCCCATAACTCCTGTTATGAAGCGCTCTCCCCTGTTCAAACACTCAATGCCACTCAATAGTGACACTCATGGCATCCAATAGTACAGACTGGCATTGCCCATTGCCGCGACAGCGGCATAATTGTAATTGCTTATCCTGGTAAACTCCAAAAATGTGCATTGGACATGTGAGTAATCGAGCGCAACACGCTCGTCATTGACAGTGGACCCCACGGGTGCGTTACTGGACGCGAATACTTTCCAATGACATATATATGTGCCACCAAAAATGGCCCGTTGTTGTTGTTGTTGTTCTTAATATTAATATATTAATATTAATATTATTTTCCTCACCCTATTTTTCAGAGTTTGGCAACTTCACGCTGACGAGAAGTCACAAAATTTTGCACAAAATTCAAGAATGCCAAAATAGGAATTTACAAATACTCTGTATTACAAAAATCTAATTTGCGCATTCTTTGGTCGATTTTACTCAAACTTTAATCGTTGGTGGACACCCTGGCCCTACACAGATTGAAATAAGAAAATCTAAAATGGCCACGATAGCGCCCCCTAGGGTAATTGCATGGAACAGCAAAATTTTACTTTGTCGTAGACATTCAAGATTTGGCACACATATTTGTGGCACGTTGTCAATGAAAAAGTCAATGACACCCACATGCCATCTCCATGCTGCCATGGCAACATGCCAAAAATCTGCCAATGCCAATGTGACATCCTGACCAAAACTTTGGTGGAGCCAAACCAAATTTGGTACACAGATGCCTCATGGGAAAAGGAACAAAAATATATATTGTAACCGTGACCCCCCCAAACCAAAATTTGCCATCTTGGATTAATTATGTGACAAATGTCATAATGTAATCCTATGTAGACATCTAATTCTGCTGTATTTTCATTTGTGAAAGTTTTAAAACAGCCACAACCTCAAACGTGCATTAGCGCCCCCAACTGGTTAAAAGTTGAGACACACATAAAATTATAATGGACAAAATAAAGTTGCCCGAAAAGAGAAGTTTGCACATCACAGGCCAACTGGCCTAGAAAAAAGGGGAGGAATCTGGCACGTTAGTGCCCCCCCCCGCAAGTGCAAGCGAGGGCCGATCATTGCCGCTTGCAGCTATATTTATTATTATTATTATTATTATTATTATTATTATTATTATTATTACATGTTTCTGTGTACAGGGTGGGACCATGTTGGGTCCTCCGGATACAGTTGTGGAGCTAGGAGAAACTGAAGTATCAGAGGAAATCTTCATGGACTGTCTTTCCTCATTGGGAGAAAGCACATACAGGTATTTTATCATTTTCAAAGGCCCATGTCACATTATTTTATGGTCTCTGTTATAATGTTGTTTCCTCATCGCAAACATACCTGGAGTTCTTTTTTGTTTCATTCACACATGTTCTTCTCTCACACCGAAAACACTCTGTTCCACTTTGTGACGTCTTATGGTAATGCATGAAGTGCTCCTCCGCGTTTTTAAAGTCCATACGCCTTCAGTAGAATCATTTGGATAATTCCAGCTCTGGATTTGCCAATCTCTACTAAACTAAAGGTAAAATGTAGCTATTAACTTGAAAACTTCCGCTTCATGACATCACAAGGTGGGTCAAAGCATTTTGAGCTTTGGAGTTATAGACAGATAATAATAAAGGGTTACACAAACATATGTGAATGAAGCAAAACACAACTCCAGGTATGTTTTTGATGAGGTAACAACATTATAACATGGCTTAAAGCTCAGAAGAGTCTTGTATAATATAGGACCATTGATAACTCTACTTTTCTTGTGTTTTTTGGTATTTTAAGTTTGACTAGCGTCTAATCTGTGTTTTAGAGGTGACAAATATGGCCTTTTTGAGCACAACTGCAACACCTTTACCAATGAAGTATCCCAGTTCCTGACAGGCAGAACAATACCCTCTTACATCACTGACCTTCTATCTGAAGTTCTTTCCACGTGAGTATGGACTGCTTGTGGATTTAAATACATGTTTTAAAGAACACCTCCAGTTGCCCAAATGCTTAGCAGCAATTAACAGACTTGCATAGGCTGGATGAAGATGCAGTGTTATTCTAATATTTGCTCATATGTCGCCATAGACCATTTGGCCAGATGCTGCGGCCTATTCTGGATTCCATTCATATTGCCCCTCCTGGAGGAAATGTCATCAATGAACGAAGAAATGTCTGACAAGAAAGGTGCAGCAGGGCCAAGAGTTCAAGGTTACTTCCAGTGTAGTCAGTCAACATAAGTATAGATATTTTTAGTTTTTTATTGTTTGGCTCATCACAGCAAACCAGTCACATAAATGATTAAAGAGCCATTAAACACCCTCTTGAAGCTTTACTCCGCCCCTAAGCAAAATCTGAAAAGTCCTCCAGAGTGGGCGGTGCCCGGCGGGTTGGGGGGAGAGGGTGTGGGGCTCCTCATGTACTGCCCGTAGACCATCAGGGGCTGTCCTTGTCACGTAATAACCTACATCTGACTCACTGGCGGCCGTTTGTCGAAAATTCAAATGTAATGGCCGTAGTTGATCCTAAAGAGGCCAGTACAGACACGGTTTTGGACCCAAAAGTCAGATTTTTAACAAATATGGACTAAAATGCCAAAATAAGGCCAGGGATAGGTATACACTTCTATTTTAGACCCATTTACACAGTTAATCAGTAGAAAAAAAGTGATTTTGGTGTTTAGTGGCCCTTTAAACATCTGCCATCTTTGCACTAATATTTTAATTTCAAATGTTGAGTTTTCTATACCGCTACCGTACTGACTACAATGGAAGTAATGTTCAAACCACAGTATTTGATGTATTACATTTCAAAGATGCAGATTGCTGAATGATGGGACCATGTGATTCAGTTTAATTCTATTACAGCATTTCCTGTACCCACACACTGTCCCTTATTTAGCTCCTTTGTGCAATATTTTAAAGCATTGTATGTTAGGCAATCACATGACACAGGAGGCAATTAATATTCTTTATTTATTGAGTTTTCATATTGTATTAAAATATTTCCATTGCCATCTTATATATTATACTGACTGCTTTTGCCAATTTTATGATTTTATTAAGAACTAGGCACTATTGTTACAAGGACTAATTGTTTTTCAATAGCCCCCAGAGTGTGTTCCAGACCTGAACACTTCTGTGCCTTCATTTTATTCTTGACTACAGTGCTTTCCTATGAAGTTGGCCAACACAGATATATCGGTGTGCATGAAGCTATTTATCACTGCAAACTATTGTAATATATCAGTTTTAAATGTATATTATTTATCATTTATTTATTAAATGTTCACAGTGCAATGCAGATGTTACGAACCCAAAATGTGTAAAATGTTAAACTAAAATAAATCTTAAACTTTGATCTTAAGTGGTCCTAAAAGAAACATAAAAGATGTCAGTATTAATACCTGATTTATTACAGTTTAAATATATTTTATAACACATCAATGCCCCAACGTTTTTGAAATATAAGTTTGTATGTTCAAGAATCGTCCGTCTAACACTCCAATCTCAAAGCGCCATGCCATAAATACACGTACATATCTCTTCACTCAAACACAACAGACTTTGCATTTTATACAATGTGAGGGATTACCGGATACACATTATAAAAAGACAACCAGGAGATTACAGCGTGATTAAAGCCAGCATTGCCCATCTTCAGCCTCCTGCAATAACTACACCCGGCACCACAACACCGATCCGCACACTAGAGCAATGAATGTGCAAATGTGTCTAAACTGCATTGAGTACATTGTCAAAGCTCAGGTGACGTGATTTTTGCCTTGTGATTTAGCTGTTCTGCTAACACACATGTTAACAACCTACCTGACCACTGAAATGTATTACTGCACAGCCCTTGTTCTCTACTTGTAACATCACATTTAAGCCTTTCCTATTCTTTATTTTTTAAATTGATTTTGATTTGATTTAACTGGCATAGGTTTCAGAACACTAAAAACAAATAGGGAGAAAAAAGTTATGTTAAATTTTAAAACCAAGAGCAAGCATCAACACTATAAATTACATGATTAAACAAACATGAATAAACAGAGCGAAACAGTTACGCAGTTCTCTGAATGTCCACAAGAGGCAATATTGCTATTCCCACAGCTCTTGGTACAGTAGAGGTTCTCTCATTTGCTGTCAGTCAGCATCATGGCCTAATTTATTTATTTGCCTGTTACTTGTGAATATAGACATCTTGCTCTAAAACATAATCTAATCTTAAATAAAGATTATTATAATAAAGATAATTATCTCTTCGGGATAAATAAACTACCCATCTATCTATTGTTTCACAGTCCTTTTGCACTCTTCTGACAAGGATGCTTCATCTTGCACTCTTCTGACAAGGAAGCAAGAGGATATGAGGCAGACCTGGTCTTTGGCCCCTTCCATCTGCAGCCATAATAAATGCACACAGTTAGTCCTTCCCCTCACCACCACTTGCTGAATCAGCTGAGTTACTGTAAGAATAATGTGACATTTGACAACCGTTAACCTTTTTCTTCACTTAAATGCTTCCATTAG
This sequence comes from Taenioides sp. WSHXM2023, assembly GCA_029959045.1. Lineage (NCBI taxonomy): Eukaryota > Metazoa > Chordata > Actinopteri > Gobiiformes > Gobiidae > Taenioides > Taenioides sp. WSHXM2023. The sequence goes on from CM057099.1 coordinate 25,390,307, forward strand.
ACAGGGCCGCAGTTGGGATATGACTCTTCCTCGTATCACTGTGACCCTCCTGCTGTAGGGGCCACCCCCTGTACCACAGAGGTGACTCAGCAGCTCCTATAGGCTTCAGTCTCAGTCCTGTTGAGTCATCCATTTAATCTACTTGTGGTGAGACGAGATGTGGAAGACGAAAAAGACAAGCCTGTTGACCACTGCTTCTTGGAAGATCTTCTCTTTATAACACTACTACATTGCAGTGACCACCTAAGCCTATACTGTTTTAAATTTAATTTAACAAGCAAAATACATTATTCAATAATCTCAAAACCCATCTAACAATTCTGAAAGCCATTAGTTGTAGAACTTTACTCACATCATCCAGTTTGCTTCAAATTCTGAGTACCCTAACATTTTTCCCCTGCCAGAGATTCAGTCACATTGAAATAGTTCTGCGCACATCAAATGAATTGATAAATCACAGATAAATCAAAATCTTGTGAAGCCTAGCCTATTTAGTCTCCCAGAATATCAGAATATAGACAGTCACAATTTATAGCCTAGGCCTATATAGGCGATTATAATAATATGTCCAATTAAAATGCCAAATTGCCCCCTGAATGATTCTTGGAGTCAGTATTTTGGGCATTTAAACACATACAACAACATATGAATGAACACCCACCCGCAGGTTCATTACCCAGTCAGACAAGCCCCTGTGAATAAATATCATGGACTTGCCACTTTTTTCCTGGTTCGCTATTTAAATGGAAAAAATAAATAAATAAATAAACAAATAAATAAATAAAAGAAAATAGTAAAAAAAAAAAAAAAAGTAATATTAAATAAAAGTATTATTAAATCAATATAAAAACTGTCTGATAAAAAGGGCTAATCAGTCAACTGTGTAAGCCCCGCCCACTGTTCGATGCTCGAATCTTGATGGAATTCGAGAATGGAACGTATTCTCTTCGTGACGTACTGTCCGGTACCTTGGCAACCAGGAGTTAGTTTTTGTAGTTAGTGGAACAAACCCAGTCTCAGCTCATTTGCTCCTTGACTCTTGAAGAGAGGGTCGCACACACACTAGCTCCTCGTCATCTCTCAGTAAATCGCAGAAATCTTCCACTCGCTTCTCGGAAAGCACAAACAGAAGCACTTCTACATTTCTGGTTGAAGTTTTAGTTTACAGTAGAAATGGAAAATATTAATTAAGTAATTAGCTAGTCTTACTGTAATATAAACTAGTTTGTTGCTTTTGTCTTAATAGATTTTGGTGATTAATGGAAAAAGTCAAAAATATCTCTCAGAAATTAAAATCTTTTCATTTTGTTTGAGACTTAACCATATTCCAAACCTTAACCTGAAAAAATACAGATGATTCAATTTTACCATGAAGCTACAAGTTGTGTTATGTTGCACTGGGGCCTTGACCTAAACATTGAACAATGTTGAATGTGTGAAAGAAATAATTTGCCATTAGTTTTGCAAAACTATACATTTCAATTTTCCCCATCCTGACTGTAGCAGTGATACTAATTTTGCATATTCTGTTCTCTCAGGTGACTCCGCTGCAGTGCCAACAAACCCAAGGTTTGTGCAGATTGCACCTCAGGTTGGGGATGGGGTAGCTTATCCTGACCATCCCCTTGAAATAGTGCTGCCTGTGCCCCAGTTTGATGGTGCCCCTCAGATGATTCTCCTCCTCCAGCTGGAGGAGGGGATGATGATTCTCCTCCTCCAGCCATTGCCATTGCATCTCCATGATCAGAATCATCTCCATGATCAGTCCGACAATGAAGACGAGAACGGTCCAGGAGGGCCGTTTGCAGCACAAGGTTTGGTTTATTTATTCTAGAAATCTGAAAAAAAAAAAAAACATTGTATTTGTTTCAGTACGGTTCCTTGAGACTCTTAGAGACAGGTCGCACACACCTCTTGCTCTGTGCGAATTTCAGATACTCTCACAAACTCGTACAAATCTTCAAATCGCTTCTGGAAAAGCACAGCATACAGCAACACACATCATGTTATGTTGCACTGGGGCCTTGAGCTAAACATTGAACACTGTTAAATGTAGGAAAGAAATACATTTTACAAAAAATAGATGCATTTCATTTTTTCCTATTCTGACTGTAGCAGTGATACTAATTGTGCATGTTGTGTTTCTTCTCAGGTGTCTTCGCTGATGTGCAGCCAGCCCAGAGTCCTCTGCAGGTTGCACCTGCACCTGCCCTTGTGGATGGGGCAAATCCTGATGCCCCTCCCTTTGAGATAATCTCGCCAATGCCACCATTTGCTCAGTCTGGTGGTGCCTCTCCCAACCCAAACCCTGTAGACCCTGACAACTTTGAAATTGACTATTGGTGGGAAGAGGATTATCATTCTAGTGATCAATCTGACACTGAAGACGAGGATGATCCTGAGGAGTCGGATGATGAAGGTCCAGCAGAGCCCCTTGCAGCACAAGGTTCGTTTTATTCTCAATTCTACAAATCTGAAAACGCCAACCATCATAGATATTGGTGAATAATAAATTCATATTTTATACATTTATTTAGAAATGAGCAAGAAGAGGCCAAGGGAAGAGGACAGTGACGAGGATGAAGTTGCTTCCAAGAGGTCGCGTCACACCTCTCCAGTTGACGAGGAGTAAACTGATCCCCGGGTCGCCTGGGCCTGGGGTTTGGAGTGGAGTTTGCTTGTTTTTCCTGTGTCTGGGTGGGTTTCCTCTAGGCACTCTAGGCAATGCTAAGCTCCATTAATTTCTGCAACTTACAATAAAAGTTAAAAAACATAGTGGAAGAATCATTGAAGGAAGCCCTAAACTCTGTTAACGTGAGGTGATGGAAATGTCATTTTGTTTAAAGTGAAGGAAGAGTTTTGCAATAAATACATAACAGAATGCAACACTTAGGTAGTAAGTTTGTATCTATAATGAGTTACATAATCAATATGACCAATATTTTTCCACTACTACAAAGAAGCACCCACAATAAATATTGACCCTGTAAAATTATTGTTCCATCTATATCATGTATTGAATGATAAGCAAGTATAGTAATTACCGTAACAGGCCTAGACCGATCTAAACCATAGACTAAATGGACATAGCTAACCCGCTAGCTGCAGCGTATATAGGAAGTGAGCATGGGGGTGACTGTGGCTCCTATATCCACTTGAAAGTCCCTTTCTCTGTTACTGTTGCAGTGAGCCTCGTCATTTTTTATCTTAAAATGTTAGTATTAACCCACTCAACATAATCCTGCTGTTTTTATTTTGCTATTTTGTCCGCAATTACATTCCTATTCCTAATGTGGAATTGTCGAATGAAATGAAATGAAATGTCGTAGACATGCAAGATTTGGTACACATATTCATGAAAAAAGTCAATGACACCCACATGCCATCTCCCATCGTGTTGCCATGGCAACAGGCCAAATATCTGCCATTGCCAATGTGACGTCCTGACAAAAACTTTGGTGTAGCCAAGACAAATTTGGTACACAGCTCCATCATAGAAAAAGGAAAAAAATATATATATATTGTGACCACGGACCATCCCAAACCAAAATTGGCCATCTTGGATTAATCATGTGACAAATGTCAAAATGTGATCCTATGTAGATATTTAATTCTGCTGTATTTTCATTTGTGAAATATTTAAAACAGCCACAACCTCAAACGTGGGCACATCTTCAAAAAGGTGTGTTAGCGCCACCAACTGGTTAAAAGTTGAGACACACATAAAATTCTAATGGACAAAATAAAGCTGCCCAAAAAGAGAACAGTTTGTGTGCGACAAACACCACAGGCCAACTGGCCTAGAAAGAAGGGGAGGAATAGGGCGCGTTAGCGCCCCCCTCTGCGAGTGCAAGCGAGGGCCGATCATTGCCGCTTGCGGCTATATTTTCACTTGTTTTTGTTTCATATGAGTTTACAAGTCCCACATTTTACTGCAATTATACACTGCTATAATAATGTATGTGACAAATAAATGGACTTTGAACAATCATGTTTTTCTCTTTAATAAGTACCATCAATCTACATTTTTGTCTGTGATATATATATATATATATATATATATATATATATATATATATATATCACAAATATGTATGCATATAATAGAACTAATAATACTACCCCCCCTCACTCACTCATTAGTTCTATAAATACTAATTAAATCGCGAACTACATCACTATTTATACTATTTATTAGTACTAATAATGTTACTGTCCAAGTTGTCAAAAACGTCTTTAACAAATTCCTTCCACTCGCTGCAAGATCCCTCTCAGAACAAGTCGCAGACGTGGCGGGGCTCGCTCGACTCTTGTGCGCATGCGTAAAAAACAGAGACGCCGACCAATCGTAGCACGGCATTTGTCGATGACGTCACTGGCGCTCTACTGCACATGTCTCTTGCAAAACAGGTCGCTATCTTGTCTTGTATCGGGAATCTCGGCAGATTAAAGCAGATGCTAGGCTAGTTGTATCGATCAGGTAAGACGTATCCCACTCACTACTGTTGGTTTAGCATCATAACTTATTTTACCACACGGCGATAAACTGTTTTAGTGCGCTGACAACAGCGCTAGCGAGTGTTGCTACTTCATGCTAACCGCACAGCTAGCATCACACACACACAAAAAGACACAGTGAAATGTTTCTAATGAGCTCACTGTTCAAACTGCAGAGTGCTCCAGTACTACAACTACTATAACTACTACTACTACTACTATAACTACTACTACTACAACAACTAGTACTACTACAACAACTAGTATTACTAGTCTACAACTAGTATTGCTACTACAACTAGTACTATTACAACTAGTATTACTACAACAACTAGTACAACTGCTACAACTAGTACAACTTCAGAGTCCAGGTACCACCCCATTTACTCCTGTGTTAGTCCTGGTTTAGCCCTGTTGTAGTTCTGGTTTAGTGTAGCATTAGGATTTTACTGGTACTTATACTTCTTATACTCATACAGTCCCTGACAAAAGTCTTGTCGCTTATCCATTTTGTAGAAACAAAAGCTTATAACCTGACTTTAAATTAATCGATTGGTTTTAGAGATGTCTCATATGAAAGCTAAAACCCTCCCAAATTATGCTCAATATACTAAAATAAATTTGCTTCACTGAAGAAAGATTGATCATTTAATGAACACAGAAAGGTCAGATTTTGGCAAGACAAAAGTCTTGTCGCCTTGTCATATGATGCACCCAATCCTAGATTACAGCCTCACCTGTGATCAGTTACTGATCAATCAATTAGTGGGTGTGTATAAAAAGAACCCCAGCACACCAGACCTTCACATCAACTGCAACTTGACCTCTGACAACATGCCTAAGGTCCACCCTGAGACCAAAGCGTTAATTATTAAGAGGCTGAAGACCAGATCCACTGCTGAGGTGGCTGACACCTTCAATGTGTCTCAGCGTCAAGTACAAAGAATAAGAAAAAGATCTGAAAAGACTGGAGATGTTTTTGACAAGCCCAGGTCCGGCAGACCCCGCAAGACAACTGCTCGGGAGGACCGTTTGTTGATTTGAAAATCCAAGGCCAGCCCCTTTTCCACTGCAGCAGAGCTCCACCAGGCCTGGTCACCTCAAGTCCCTGTGTCAACCAGAACAGTTTGTAGAATTCTGTCTCGAAATGGCCTCCATGGTCGAATCAGTGCACAGAAACCAGCACTAAACAAAAGGCAATTAAAAAACCGTGTGGCATTTTCCAAGGCCCACAGCCTGCTAAAAGGATGGACACTGGAAAAGTGGCAGAAGGTGGATTTCTCAGATGAATCTTCAGTTGAATTACATCACAGCCGCCGCAAATATTGCAGGAGACCTACTGGAGCCCGCATGGATCCAAGATTCACCCAGAAAACAGTTAAGTTTGGTGGCGGAAAAATCATGGTCTGGGGTTACATCCAGTATGGGGGTGTGCGAGACATTTGCAGGGTGGAAGGCAATATCAATAGCCTAAAATATCAAGAAGTATTAGCTACCTCTTACATTCCCAACCATAAAAGGGGTCAAATTTTGCAGCAGGATGGTGCTCCATCGCATACTTCTATCTCTACATCAAAGTTCCTCAAGGCGAAGAAGATCAAGGTGCTCCAGGACTGGCCAGCCCAGTCACCAGACATGAACATCACTGAGCATGTCTGGGGTAGAATGAAAGGGGAAGCATGGAAGGCTAAACCAAAGAATCTTGATGAACTCTGGGAGACATGTAAGACTGCTTTCTTTGCTATTCCTGATGACTTCATCAACAAATTGTATGAATCATTGTCGAACCGCATGGATGCAGTCCTTCAAGCTCATGGAAGTCATACAAGATATTAAATATGGATCTCACAGCACCACTACTTAATTCACTGACATTATGCAACATATTTTTGTATTTGAAGTAAATTATTTGTTCAATTTTCTGTAGGTGACAAGACTTTTGTCTTGCCAAAATCTGACCTTTCTGTGTTCATTAAATGATCAATCTTTCTTCAGTGAAGCAAATTTATTTTAGTATATTGAGCATAATTTGGGAGGGTTTTAGCTTTCATATGAGACATTTCTAAAACCAATCGATTAATTTAAAGTCAGGTTATAAGCTTTTGTTTCTACAAAATGGATAAGCGACAAGACTTTTGTCAGGGACTGTACAGATGCACGCGAGGCTCCACATCCCTCAAATCATTCCACCTGCATCTAAACCTCTTGATTCCAAGTAAATTCTCACTGCGTCCTTACACATTCAACAACGTGTGCGCGTCCGTGTGTGACTGATGTAACTCTTAATCTCATCTTTATCTCAGAAGACGGTGCCAATGCCTGGCATTTTCAGGTACTAATTAAGCTGTATTCCTCTGTTGCTTGTGTGTAAGTGTGCAGGAGTATAGAGGACCAAGATGACCAGATCCGTCTTTATAGCCGCCTGACTGGGGAAAGTTCAGGACCTGCCACCTGGCCCAATGCAAGCCGGATTATGGAAGCGGTGTGCACAGAACTGTGTCTCACCTACCCCGCCTCCTCTTACAGTCATCAGGGTTAAGGAGGGGTAGGTGGGATTACATTCTGAAGTACTACCACCATATCCGCAACCTTGTGCTGGGCAGCCAGAGGCTGGTGGCTCGGGCGCCAATCCAGCTGGCTGAGATAAACCAGAGGGACGCTCTCGCAGTGGTAGGTTTGATGTTGGTAGACACAGCTCTACAGTCAGTTTCAACTACATCGCCACAGTTGGATACATAACTAAAGTCTATCCTTGAATTATGTTTTGTGTTTTTTAGGTACACAGCAACCCAGCGGGAGAAGGAGAGGCTTCTGTTGGCACCGGGACCAGGAGCTGCAGCAGGTGGACACCAAGGACCAGCACAGAGTGGCACCACCACCTCCATCAGCGGCAGCACCAGCACCACTGTATGTTGTCCTGGCTGCACCGCCAACACCTGCCGTACCCCGCATTGCCAGTCATGCATCGGCCTCTCCTGTCAGCTTCTGACACTTCGCTTCTAACTGGTGTCTCCCAACATCCAGGAGCCCTCAAACCTAGAGGACCCTGCACCCCCGGTCCAGGAGCCCTCAAATCCAGAGGACCCTGTACCCCCGGTCCAGGAGCCGGTTCAGGACGTTGCACCCCTGGTCCAGGACCTTCAACACCTGGAGGAGAGCGCTCTGGTCAGGGCGCTCCGTGAGGAGTTGGCGCGAGCAAGGGCTGAACTTGCAGACCAGGTCCAAATTAGCAATTGTTTGGACCTGAAGCTTAAGTCTCAGGAGAGAATCGTCCAAGAAAAAGATTTGCAGTTGAAAAAACTCAATCATTCTCTCCAGAGGAAAGACAAGCAACTGCAAGGACAGATTAATTTGCTCAAGGAGATCCAGTACCTGTACAACACTAAGGTACAGGAAAATATGGAGCTGAAACAAGAGCTCACAAATTCCAAAAAAGTCAGGAATAAGACTGATGCTTTGGAGATTCAAGAACTCAAAGCTTCTCTTCAAAAGAAAGATAAAGAGCTGGAGACCCAAATAAACGCATATAAGGAGATCCGATATCTCTACAACACTTCAGGTCAAAAAATTGTCCAGCTCAAACAAGAACTGTGCGGCACCAGTAAAGTGCTTGAAAAGGTGAGGAAACAACTTACAGAACAGGACAATAAAATTGCTGAGAGGGCAAACACAAACAGGTCAGATACAGAGGCCTGCACAGATTCTCAGACCACTGCTTTTGGAGTGGGTGAAGTTGTAACCCATCAAGACAGTGAGAAACTGTCTAGAAAAGTGCAGGAGTTGTCTTCTCAGCTCTTCACAGCACGAGAGCAGATGCGTCTCCTGAAGGTGTGTTGTGGAAGTGAAAGACCACAGCCACCCAGCCACCCAAAAGGAGCGGCCACAGTGAACGAGCAGAGGAGGGTGCTCCAGCGCTACTACCAGGACCACCAGCAGCACTAAAGCACCTCCAAACATTACCCTTTGCATTATGAAAAAAATAAAACAAAAATGATTTGAACATTATGTTGTTCTCTTAAATGTCTGTGGTTATTCACGTTTATTGTTTTATGTCAGAACTTGAATTCACATGTCGGCCACAGCTGCAGTCGCTTGTTTTTTTTGGTAAAGTGGAAATAGAAAAAATAATAATATATGTTAGAAAAAAAACTCTCTTAACTTTTTAAAACTATTTACAGGTTATGCTGCAGACAGAGAAACAATGCATTTAATCAATCAGTCTCATTGTAAATCAAAGCAAAAGACACAGAAAGGCTAAAAACACTTGAGTTAAACTGCACGTACATCCACCCGTCATAAAGGTCTGCTGAAGGTCAGAGGTCAGCCATCGGTGTATTTTCTAACGTTACACAAAGTCTGCAGAAACTTCACAGAAAACAGTCAATACACCTGTTGAGAATTGAGGGATATGTAAATAATTTTTGTAGAGTGATGTTGGTCTGCTAAACTGTAAATATAAACCAAGCAAAACTAAGCAGCCATTTAAAAAGCTATTGAGATAAATGGGAAATGACACCAAAATTAAGGAATTTTATAATGTTGAGAAATGATTTATTATGAACCAAGATTGGAAATAAGTAACCATCATATTTTCCACTTTGAAGCAGGCTTGTGCTGAGGAGAGAATCTGTCAGTTCCAGTATAGCAGTTTCACTTTAATATGAGCTTTAGAAAGTTAACAGCAGCAGATTTCACTAAACAGAAGAGCCACTAGAGGGGGTATGTGACTTAAACTCAATCTAAAGGACCCTTAGCTCTTCTCTAGTAACAAAATGAAGGCCATTCATATTCATAAAAATATTGTGTGTATAACAAACAATACAATCAGTATTAGGGGGTTTTGAGATCTTTGGTTGAAAGATTAAACTTCAAAATAGACATTGTTAGAACTAAAACAAGTCTTAATATTTAAATATAGTAACAATTAGGGTTTAGAGTTTAAGTCTCGTAACGTGGGAGATAGGAGATCAGGAGAGCAAATCTAGCAACAAACTACTAGGATGAGAATAATCTGCAAATGAAATTGTAGAAGTGCATATTGTATTGAACTGATTAAGACATTTAGCCTGAAAGAGTGAAAATCACGCAACACATGTGGAAGTTAGATTAATAGTAAACAAGCTAAAAGGAAATAAAAAGGAACAACATGATACATGCTACCCCGGGTGGGTGCATGTTTGATTGGAAGTAGCAAGGTAATATTTTATAGTAAAGCAAATAAAGGGCAAGAATGAAATAGAGCAAAATATGTGTACGAAATAAGCATACCTGTGCATTAATAATATTAATGACAAGAGATAGATATAAGGATCTGAGAGCTCCGTTTGAAGAGTATGATCTTTGAAATGACTTTCAACCAGAAACATTATGATTAAATAATTACAATTTAAAGTCTGACTTAATTTAAAATAATGTACAAAAGTTGAATGATTAAGGTTAACTGTTGCAAAACAGCGTTTCCTCTGATGTGGCGATGAGTCCCAAACAAAACTATAAAGAATACCTTATGAACACTCCGACAAAATGTTGCAAAAAGATTTATTCAAAGGAAATAAAATATACAAATACACAAATATACAAATAACATGTATAAAAGAGTTTAGAGTACCTAAGGTTGAGTGCAAGTGAACATATTATAGGAGACACAGAAAAGTTATAATAAAATAACAAAAAGTATTGCAATGACAAATGCCGAAATAAATGAACAAGTTTAGCTGTATAACAACGAGCAGAAACCTGAAACATCTGTTAAGAATAATAAAAAACTGACAGTAAGTTTAGAAACATTTCACCGAATGTACGAAAGTGTCCCACATGTTTGTATGATTAATAATGTTTGCAGTTTATGACGTTTTTCTAGCATAACATATGTGTCAAGAATTGTAAGGAGTTGAAGACTGTGTAATTTGGAGAATCATCTGCAAAGCTTAAAGACACATGTTAAATGTTTAGCAGTTTAGGTGTTTTTAATTAATTAACATTCAATAGGAAAAAGAAGCTGAAAAATAAACTTTGAAGTATGATTAGACTTTAGAAATGCCCAAGATAATGGAAATAATGAAGCAATCGAAACAAAGAGAGATTTTAGAGAGAATAAAATGGAGACCTTTGAAATAGAAAGGAGAGGATGAAATAATGAGAATTGTAAAGATCACGTTTGAACAGAAATTGAGCTAAGGAAGCGTTAACAGGGGTTTGTAGAAGCATGTTCCAGAAACATTTTGAGGTCCTTGTGCTTGTCTGAGTCAACCCTAGAGGTGTAAAGAAGAAGTGTGAAAAGAAGTGGTGCATCGGGTAAACTCACAAAGGTCAAACCCCACAAGTAGCAAGGTGCAAAGATGAGCATACGGAGGGGTGTGTTTTAATTACAAACTTCTAAAAGCCAAAAAAGGAGACAGGCTGTAAAGCTACAATATCATTGGATGTAATTAACACGTATGGGGTGGAATGTTCTGGAAATATCGATGTGGTACTTTTTGATCTTGTTGTGTTAACCACTTTATGTGGGAGGAGAAATGGGTTACTGAGATGATAAATAGGGGGACTTGGGAGCCCTAAAGTTGTTCACACTCAGCCCCTTCTCAGGTGTGCCGCTCCCATTGAGCCGAGTGTGATCCAAATTTAGGGGCTCTCCACACATCTCCAAGCATTGGCAGGTGTGGCTGCGAGGTGACCGGACACGCAAACAGGTATCAGTCCAAATTGGTTAATTTTGAAAAGAAGGTATTCGTCCTTGTGACAGCCCGAAGAGGTTAGCCGGCTTTGGCCCGGAAAGTTCTCTGACTAGATCAGGGGACAAATCTCTTTGCGGATAGGATACGTGTGTGACTGATGTAACTCTTAATCTCATCTTTATCTCAGGAGACGGTGCCAATGCCTGGCATTTTCAGGTACTAATTAAGATGTATTCCTCTGTTGCTTGTGTGTAAGTGTGCAGGAGTATAGAGGACCAAGATGACCAGATCCGTCTTTATAGCCGCCTGACTGGGGAAAGTTCAGGACCTGCCACCTGGACCAATGCAAGCCGGATTATGGAAGCGGTGTGCACAGAACTGTGTCTCACCTACCCCGCCTCCGCTTACAGTCATCAGGGTTAAGGAGGGGTAGGTGGGATTACATTCTGAAGTACTACCACCATATCCGCAACCTTGTGCTGGGCAGCCAGAGGCTGGTGGCTCGGGCGTCAATCCAGCTGGCTGAGATAAACCAGAGGGACGGTCTCGCAGTGGTAGGTTTGATGTTGGTAGACACAGCTCTACAGTCAGTTTCAACTACATCGCCACAGTTGGATACATAACTAAAGTCTGTCCTTGAATTATGTTTTGTGTTTTTTAGGTACACAGCAACCCAGCGGGAGAAGGAGAGTCTTCTGTTGGCACCGGGACCAGGAGCTGCAGCAGGTGGACACCAAGGACCAGCACAGAGTGGCACCACCACCTCCATCAGCGGCAGCACCAGCACCACTGTATGTTGTCCTGGCTGCACCGCCAACACCTGCCGTACCCCGCATTGGTATCTGTACGACAAAGTAAAATTTAGCACTTCCATGCAATCTCCCTAGGGGGCGCTATTGCGGCCATTTCAGATTTTCTTATATCAATCTATTCAGGGTCGGGGTGTCAACCGACGATTAAAGTTTGAGTGAAATCGACCAAAGGATGCGCGAATTATCACTCGTCGAAGTTTGATGGCGAGCCGCAAAAACGAACGCAAAATTTGTGCCGTTGTCACGGAAACACCGTTCAATATTATAGCAAGCTTTTAACAACTTTTAATGTCCCACTTGTCTAGATGATACAGAACGATTTTGGTGAGGCTCGGTCAAAAACCCTAGGACGAGTTCGTTAAAGTACAAGGACAGGAAAATGTGCATTTTGTACATTATTTTAAATTAAGTCAGACTTTAAATTGTAATTATTTAATCATAATGTTTCTGGTTGAAAGTCATTTCAAAGATCATACTCTTCAAACGGAGCTCTCAGATCCTTATATCTAGAAAAGGAACAAAAAATATATTGTGACCACAGCCCCTCCTAAACCAAAGTCCGCCATCTTGGATTAATCATGTGACAAATGTCAAAATGTGATCCTATGTAGACATTTAATTCTGCTGTATTTTCATTTGTGAAACTTTTAAAACAGCCACAACCTCAAACGTGGGCACATCTTCAAAAAGGTGTGTTAGCGCCCCCAACTGGTTAAAAGTTGAGACACACATAAAATTCTAATGGACAAAATAAAGCTGCCCAAAAAGAGAACAGTTTGTGTGCGACAAACACCACAGGCCAACTGGCCTAGAAAGAAGGGGAGGAATAGGGCGCGTTAGCGCCCCCCTCTGCGAGTGCAAGCGAGGGCCGATCATTGCCGCTTGCGGCTATATTTATTATTATTATTAATAATATTAATATTAATATTAATATTAAAGTATTTCTCTCTTTCTCTCGCCAGTGTTTCCTCTGTAGGAGTCATAGACTAGCCAACTGTTTCTGTTCTTGGTGTTTTTATTTTGCTATTTTATTCATAAATAAATTCCTATTCCTAATATGAAACTGGCTCCAAATTTGCCCCTATAACTGCTAGCCCTGTGAGCTTCATTTGACTGGCGCTGAACACTAGGGTGACGTCACACTCCCTTAGTCCACTTCTTTAGACAGTCGGTGGTTTTTATATACTTGTATTTTAAATAAATAGATCTAAAATCGAAATAATTTAATAATAATTTAATTAATAATAATTGGGCTCAGGACGTTGTGGGGGTAGGATTGTTTTTAATGAATGTACTTTGTCTTACATTTTTGTATGAAAAGCGCTTCATAAATAAAGTTTGATATGATAACTCCAATTCACTATATTTTGCCCAGCAGAGCAGAATTTCATGGGAGTTTTAATAATATCATTGCCCAATAGCATGTTTTCACTTTATTACTGCCAATGTTTTTGTTGGAAATGTTTGAAAACCTTTGGCTGTATTGCCCAGAGCAGACACAAACACAGTCCTGTTGAGGACACAAAACAAAAACGTTCCACAAATATGAGAAAGACAGTGACCAATTTGCCCTACCTGTCTGTCAGCTGCAGTCTCTGAGTTGTCACAGAAATGGTGAGTTGATTGTGCACTCAGAGAAATGGAAAACGGACCAACTGTCTTGAGTTTGACTGCAATAAATGTCAAATGATTTCAGGAGAGATCTGACATTTTGTTTGGCAGCTGCCTGAAAAGACGCCTTAAAATGGAGGGCACCACAAAAAGGAAAACTACATTCAAGATTTTTGATATTTAAGAGAATGTGACTCAGTTGACAGATGGTCGCTGAACTAATGAAAGCTATAATAAAAGAAAAAGGGGTTAGATGAGTATTTTTAAACATGTAAACTGTCCCTTGCTCAGGTTAGCTATGCATCAGACTCATAGTAAATCAGGTGCCACAGTGGGGTAGTAGTGGCGCTGGTTCATACTGTCATTGTGTCCATATGCATGACACTTCACCCTCTTTGCTTCCAACGCAGTCCAAAGTAGACCGGTGCATGACTGAGAGTGTTTGTGAGAGTTGGAAGAAGTCAGAGAATGGTCGGAAATGCATGAAAATTAACCCATAGCTACAACCCGGGGAGTTCACAGCATGTATCTCATGTATGTTCATTGAAATGCACTGTCCCAACTAATAATGAAACAATATTTTCTCTGAGAACTTTTTCGCTTTATTTAACTTGTTACAAGAAGTGACCTTGAGTTTCTCTCATTCAGTCACACAACTTCCAGACTATTTGTCTTGCATATTCACGTCATCTTGTTTGGAAAGGCAATCAGTGAATAAAGATGTATGTTACAGAAACATTTTGAACGTGTCAAAATTGAAAAGAATCACTAGTCTTCAAAATCATTGGAATGAGTTTTTCCTGTCTAAGATATCCAGGACAATAATGTACTTATTTATTTATTTTTTAACCCACTTTAGTTGTCATTTGTAAATGTAATTCCTGCATGGTTTATCTCAAAAAAATATTCACATATTCATTGAACTTCTATATCACGCATGAACAATATGGAAGCTTTGCAGGGGCCATTAGCTATAACAAAGTACCATTGACTTTATTGTGCTGTGAATGAAACCTAACAACGAGTCCTGAAATAAACACAAGGATAATAGCAACCAGAAAGGCTGCGTTAATTAAATGATTTTGCTCATTGAATCTCTATTGAAGCTTAAACACATTTTTGCCTACATGATCGGTTGCATATAGTGTAATCTTGCGGGTCAGGGCAGCCCCTTGTTCCTGGGTGGGGTTACTATGATGGAGTGATACCTTTATCATTTTATGGAGAGGGGAGGAAGAGGAGGAGAGGGGCGTTTGGGGTTGACTGATTGCTGGCTGAGATCAAAGGATGGAGGAAGAGCAAGCAGACGCTCCCTCCGGTGGCCATTTTGGAAATCTGGGTTAATGACAAAAGGAAAAACACACACCAATAGTAACACAAGAACAACTCCAAAGCAGAGACTCATAATCAACCAGACTTAAAAAGGACTCATTAGAAAGAGTTTGTGTCTATGGAACTGTCCCCACTGTGTACACTGGGAAATCAGAATGCCCAATGACTGCTGCTTTAAATAACCCTCTTGAGAGCCAGAGTAAAATAGTTTGGAAATAATTACAAGTTAGAACTTAAATTAAAATAAAAAAGGCCTGAATATTGTCATTGGAATCAGTTGATTCCAGTTCAGTTGATTTCACCAAGATCAGGTCCAAGATGCTTCATAGCTTAAATATAATAAAAATTAATAACAAATTCTTCAACTAAACTTTATCAAATACAATAAAGGGTGCACTAGCACCCCCATAGTTCACTCCTAAAATGAAGAGGTCTTTGTTATCTTACTGAGCTGACTGTTTTAGTCAGTTTTAGTCTGAGAGTCAAACTTCAGTACCTGCGCTGAAATGTCCCGTGTTTTGCAGCCGTATCAGCATCTTGATTTGAGATCGCTCCGTGGCGCTCTCTTTCTCTGTTTCTCTCTCTGCCACACATCTCTTTTCAAAAGAAAAGAAAATGACATAACCTCTAAACCTAGTGATTAAGGGAAAAGTGAGTCTACGTAAGAAACGCATCACATGATGGAAAAAACCCTGGCAGATGACAGGGGAGCACTTGGTATGGTATTTTTGGCACGCGCGCTACGTGCGCATGCATTGCTCTTGCTCCTTGGTGCTAAGCACCCCTAAACTTGGAAGCCTAGAATTGCCCCTGGCGTTGTCTAATTTAGACGCCACGTAAAACGGTCCGGACCCTTGTCTAACGATTATCCTCTTCAAATGAATTGCACATGAGATTACGGCAGTTAAATGATCAGAGCTAAGTGTAACTCCTGACCCAAGAATAGTATAGTAGAGTAATCTAGTAGTTTGGACCAGGCTCTAGGTTCTCAAGGGCTACAATAGGAATAATGGTGCGAGTATAAATGAGATGGCTGGAGACAGAGATGAGCAAGCTTGTTTTTGTATTGAATAGAAAAAATTGAAATAAAATAAAACTTAGTTTACAACTTAGCTGCCGGCAATGTTTACATTCAAGTTGTGCACAATAATAGAAAAAACCCCAAGTCCTACTGAGCTCAGTATATTTAGTCGTTTTAGTCAATGTTCATAAAGGATCCTCGTTGTGGTAGTTTGAGTGGTTGCCACATGATGAATTCAACAGGAAGAACAGAGGAGAAGGTTGTTCTCAGTTCACAGTTCTGGGTTCTGGGACAGGCTCGCCATTTCCTCCAAAGGTGAATCCAGATCCAAATCCGAGTCTTCTTAATCGACGATGACATCAACACAACAAAAAAAACCTAGCCAATATAACAAGAATAATGTTATAGTATACAGCTAGTTGAAATCCATTTCCATTATCTAATCCTTAGTAGTAGTAGTAGTAGTAGTTGTAGTAGCTATAGCTTTGTTTCTTCTTTTTGTTTCTCAGGTTATCAAATGTTGTAACTCCATAGTTACATCAGAAATATACATGCATGTTTTTAACTCAAATTGTCATTGCTGCACATGAATTTGTTTCTAATCCATGTAACAAAATTAATTGCTCCTTTAATCTTTTTTTTTTAACTTATTAACCATGTAACCTTTGATTAATGTTGTTATCCAATCCAATCAACTTTTAACCCTTTCTTTAAGCTTTTGTAAATCATGAAATAAAATACAATTAATTATTTCTGTCACCAAACAGATAATAGCACCTTTAACTTATCCACTGAATCAATAACCCTAGCTGGTTTAGCATTAAATTACATTCTTATGCATAAAGCATCAACTTCAAATCACATTTCACCATAAAACAGTGCAAGATTAAATAAAAGTACAGTCACCTTTGTTGTCAACTTAAATTTTGCTTTGTAATATCATAAAACAAGTACAACTGTTTCTACATTGACTGGAAGCAGTAGTCTATCACTCGCGATTAGCATTAGCATCGCGCTAGCATGTTTTTTCACCATGTTACCCACGTTAAGCACGTGTAGACTCACCAAGATGATGTTTTAGCATCAACACGGACAGAACACCGTCACAGCCCATCAGGTTCACGCATGGAATCAACTTAAAATAGCATATAAACATTTCTCAGTTAGCATTACGATCTTGTATCATATTTACATTGAATTACATTAACGTGCACTCACCGAATTATTTAACTTCGCAAAAATAAAATGGGATCGTCAACACACGGGCGTAAAAGAATGAAAAACTAAAGTGAATCTGAGATCGGGTCTTGAGAAGGCGAGTCTTAACTACTTTTGACAAATAAGAAGGTCATTATCACCCAACGTGACTGACAAAACAGGAAGTCATATAGAGAGGGGATCACACTTCTTCCTCTTATCAAAATAAACGTTTTTCAAAATAAAATGAGTGCATTTAAATAAAAGAATTAAGGTACATTTTCTCTACTGGGTTACATAAGCGCCTGTCCTCACATTTGTAAAAGCTTCGAGTCAAGTCAAAGGCGCACAGACGCACACAGACGCACGGTCCGTCAGTGCGTACGTGCCATAGCAACAGAACTACCTGGGCCCTATATAAAGCGCCTGCGCTCTCAGTCGTCCCCTTCTCACTTGAGAACGCTTTTTGAACGCTCGCTGGACACTTGTGTACTGACTTCGGCATTCACATCTGATTAACCTCTCAGCCTCAGCAGTTGTAAAACAGTTGTTAAACAGTTTTCACAGTTTTAACAGTTCTAACATCTGTCTCTGTTAACACTTGTTGAGGGTTTGGACACACACCACCATGGACCGCTTCTCCCGCCTGCTCCTCGGCCACTTGGACCTCATCCCCGGAGGTAAGATTTATCAAATAACATTCAATTATGGTAAATTGTGATAAATATTAATAACAGAGCCCAAATATTTCATGACAAGAAAAGTTTTATCCATCTGCGACTGTTTGGACGGTCGGGCTCCTAACATAACTAGGTTTGTGAAACTTGAAACATTTGATAGTTTGTGACTTTCACTTGACGATTTCATTTTGGATTCCGATGAACTGTTGGTGAAACTGGTCTAAATATATCAACATAGTGTGTAGTCAACAGTTATCGTCACATTTATAGAAAATCACTTGTATTTTATTTTCTGGGTCTTGATATTCATCAGGGTTTGAGTGGCATTTTGTAAAAAAAACATGGCGCCCAGCCGGCCGTTCCAAATGGAATGTTTAAAAAATGTACATTTAAAAAATGCACATTTGGTCTCCATAGAATTCCCAGTGTTTGGATCGAATTTGAGCCTTTCCTTTGAGCTTTGGTTTAGATGGCGTTAGTGAACTGTCAGGTGCAAAGGAGGAGAGGACAGACTGAAATCACTATCACTATAAACTATGAAAACGTGCTAAATTAAAGGGTCCAACTAACAGGCCTAATCCATATTCATAAATATTAATTCATCAAATCGGTCAGCGTCAGAATGAATTAGGCCCACATGAACCAAAGAAAATCTAGCCTATTGCATCCTAATATTGGGTTATATTCTCAAAAGCTACAATTATGTAGTTAGAAAAGTAGTAGTAGTCCAAGTAGAAATTTACAATAAAAATGTTGTGTTCTTAGCCCTGTAGGCCTTTATGTGTCATCCACCTGTAGTAATTATGGGCAATACTAATGCGAACCTTTACTGGTACTATTCACTCAAGTCACTTAACTGCTATTTATTGATTTAATTTGTCCATATGCTGCACTGTTGATAATCCATAGTTATAGCCACTAATTGTACAAATAATATAATGTACTCAAGTTTCTTTACCTGCTATTTATTCCTGTCCATATGCTACACTGTTCATAACCACAGTCAGAGCCACTTACTGTGCAGAGTTTTGTAGCCTTTTAGCTTTATTCTGCTGACAAAGTGTTGTGTTAATGAATGAATGAATTGTTTATTATAAATCTTTACAGTATAATTTATCTTGATTGCATGTTCCTGTTCTCCTGCTGTTCTTGAACCTTGCGTTGCAACACTGTCATTTATATTTTGGGACAAAATGGTTTATCTTATCTTAATATTGAACAAATAACATGGTACTGTGTGCTGGGGTGTGCTGTTAGATGTCCATTTTTTAATTACCCTACCTAAGCCTACGAGCCTCAGGACAACGTCATACGCAACCAAATGTATTCAGCCGGCCTCTTCGATATGTTACTAAAATAAGTAGAGTAGCAGCAGTAGTATAGTATAGTATAGTATAGTATAGTATAGTATAGTATAGTAGTAGGTCATTAAAGCCTATGGAGCCTTGCTCCAGCTACAATTTAAAGGGTGTTTAACGTTGTTAAACCTGTTGCAGAGGCCGTGGACCCTTGGGACAGTCTGCACCTTCTGGCGGAGGACCTTCCAGACTACTCTTCGGACGAGCACGACCAGGGTGAGTTCGAGGTAGATGGTCCTAGGTCTCTGTTTTGGTCGTCTGATGAAGAGGACGGGAGCGACGACTTTGGGTCGTCTGATGAAGAGGACTGGAACGACGACTTTGGGTCGTCTGATGAAGAGGACGGGAGCGACGCAGACTTTGGCTACAAGAGTCGCTCTGAGGAGGAAGAGGACGAAGACCAGAGGGCAGAGGACCGTTACTTCGCTCGTCTCCCCCTGGAGGTGTTTCCTTTGGGCAGGCGGGGGGTTCCTGCTCCACCTGTGGCTCGTGCAGCCTGCTCGCCTCCTGCTCCTCACCCACTCCCTGTGGGTCCTGCGCTGGACTTCCTTCCCCCCAGCGGACGCAAGCGCTTCAGGGATGAAGAGGATGAAGAAGTGGAAGACCCTTCCTCCAAGCGGCCGTGCCTCTCCTCCTCCAACGTGCTCCAAGACTCCGAGTCAGACGAGGACTGAACTCAGCCTCACAGACTCAGAGCTTGGCTCAATGCGGCGACATTTACCACCTTCAACCACGCCCATCATCCATTGATTTCTTGATTGATTTCTTGATTGATTTCTTGATTTAAAAAAGTAGTAGATTGAAGTTAAGGAATACTATGTAGGATTTCATAAAACAAAAAACTGATGATAAAATTATAATCTTTTCTTGTTGAGTTTAGTGTAATTTCTATTCTGATTCGAATCTGAGTATTGCAGTTTTACCGAAATTCCTGCATAGTACACCTTGTACTTTTATTTGAAACAAAAACAAAAAAATACAAAAAAGTAGGGAATACTATGTAGGATTTCAACAAACATAAAAATAATTAATGAAACACATGACATTTTTACTTTTTTTCACTGACTAAACTCCTAATTATTTAAATACTACAATTTGACAGAAATTCCTGCATAGTACACCTTACATTGACGTTTTACTCTTTTTGTGTGTTAAAGTTTTTAAGTAGAACAAAAGCAAGGATTATTATGTAGGATTTCATAAAAACTTAAGAAATCTTGATGATAAAAAGTAAAAAAAGTAAAAGTAAAGTTTTGTCAATATATTCTGAGTGATTCTTAACCATAGGGCCGGGGCCCATGGGCTAATTGATACACTAAATTTAATCAGAGTACTACAGTTTGACAGAAATTCCTGCATAGTGCACCTTACATTGACGTTTTACTATTTTTGTGTGTTTAAAGTTTTTAAGTAGAACAAAAGCAAGGATTATTATGTAGGATTTCATAAAAACTTAAGAAATCTTGATGATAAAAAGTAAAAAAGTAAAAGTAAAGTTTTGTCAGTATATTCTAACTGAGTGATTCTTAACCATAGGGCCGGGGCCCATGGGCACACAATAATATGATATATGTATTATGGCTTACTTTGTACTGAAAAAGTGGGTTCTAATTGATACACTAAATTTAATCAGAGTACTACAGTTTGACAGAAATTCCTGCATAGTACACCTTACACTGACGTTTTACTATTTTTGGGCATAGGAGGGTTAGAGGTGAAACTCTGTGTTAAAGTTTTTAAGTAGCACAAAAGCAAGGATTATTATGTAGGATTTCATAAAAACTTAAGAAATCTTGATGATTAAAAGTAAAAAAGTAAAAGTAAAGTTTTGTCAGTATATTCTAACTGAGTGATTCTTAACACTAAATACACAAAATTTAATCAGAGTACTACAGTTTGACAGAAATTCCTGCATAGTACACCTTGCATTTACCTTAAACTTGTGCTTTTCTGGGCATAGGAGGGTTAGAGGTGTGTTTTATTGTACTTAGTAGAAGTACAGCTTCGAAGGACTGCACATGTATGTGTAACTTCGAAGTATTTCTGTGACACAAAAAAGATCAAAAATATAGCTAAATATAGCTATAGTAGCAGTGCACTAGTCCACATAAGTCCACAGCTCTAAGCTGAGACTGAACCAGCCCAGTGCACTACTAAATGTTAACCAGCGGCTGCCACATCTAATGTAGCACCCCTTTCTGATGGACTGAAGCTTCTGCTCAAACAAAACATAGCAGATAGTAATCCAGACACAATATCAGCCTGTATATGGAGCTTTAGTGAAGCCATATTCTCAACACGTGCAGATCTTCTGCAAATAACTAAGACCTAATACATTGTGATGAGTTCAAGTACAGAGAAAATGTCAACTTCTCATCATAATAAATGAGTGCACAATACTAAACTGTGGAGATGTGGCTTTGTTCACTCATATCTCCTGTTTATGTTGTGCCCGATTCAAATTGTCCTCTCTGATGGTAATGTGCCATTTCAAATGAAATGCGTTATATAATCTATGTCTTTAGAAGCGGACTCTTTGAAGGCTGTACATAAATAGTGACTTGTTCTGTTCTGAATTATTGTATCTGGAGATGTGGGTCTGTTCACTAACTCGCTGGTCAGTGGGACATTCCCTGCTTCTCCTCTTTTTGTTGTTTTGTTTTAAGAAATTGTTTTACGTGATTGTAACATAATGAAATGTGTATTTAATTCTAAGCCTTTGTAAACAGTCTGATTGGAGGCTGCACAAAAATGTAAAAATCATTCTAGAGAAATAGTGAGTTTGATTATAATGAATATATTGTAATGTATAAATGCGGAGATGTGGGTGTGTTCACCACTGTCAGTGGGACAGTCCCAACATCTACTTTTTTTTTTTTTTTTGTAAATTAAATACTGGTAAGAATTTTACTGTGAAGAATTGTAACAGCAGAGATACAGAGATGGGAGTGTGCTAACTGATTAGTCAGTGGAACAGTCTGTTATTTGAAGTCATCTTCATAAAAGCATTTGACTGTAATAATTATCAACAAACATGTGGTAAGAAATAATAATAATTTCATATTAGCTCCTTTTGAATGTGCACTTAACACCTTAACACTGTCTCTCTTTATGTTTCCATGGTGACTGGTTTGGAGGGGCCACCTGAGCCCCGTGGTCCTGTGGTCCTGTGATCTGACGAAGCTGACGAGAAGAACCCTCTCTCCAATGAAGAACAAGAGCTGATCAGAAGTGATGTGACAATACTTGACTAATAATAATAAACAAAAATGAGGTAAGAAATAATAATAATTTCATATTAGCTCCTTTTGAATGTGCACTTAACGCCTTTACACTGTCTCTCTTTAAGTTTCCATGGTGACTGGTTTGGAGGGGCCAGCTTAGCCCCGTGGTCCTGTGGTCCTGTGATCTGACGAAGATGACGAGAAGAACTGAATCTCCAAAGGATGAAGAAGAAGAGCTGATCAGAAGTGATGTGATGAAGCTTGACACAAACAAACATGAGGTAAGAAAATAATGACAATTCCATATTCTTTTGAATGTGCATTTAACGCCTTAACTCTGTTTCTGTTTCTGTTTCTAGAGTGATTGATTTGGAGGGGCCAGCTTAGCCCCGTGGTCCTGTGATCTGACGAAGATGACGAGAAGAACTGAATCTCCAAAGGATGAAGAAGAAGAGCTGATCAGAAGTGATGTGATGAAGCTTGACTATTAATAATAAGAAAACACAAGGTAAAAAAATAAAAACAGTTCCATAGTAGCGCCTTTTGAATGTGCACTTAATCCCTTAAATCTGTTTCTGTTTCCATGGTGACTGGTTTGGAGGGGCCATCTGGGCCCTGTGGTCCTGTGATCTGACGAAGCTGACGAGAAGAACCCTGTCTCCAATGAAGAACAAGAGCTGATCAGAAGGGATGTGATGAAGCTTGACACAAACAAACATGAGGTGAGAAAATAATGACAATTCCATATTCTTTTGAATGTGCACTTAACGCCTTAACTCTGTTTCTGTTTCTGTTTCTGTTTCTAGAGTGACTGGTTTGGAGGGGCCAGCTTAGCCCCGTGGTCCTGTGATCTGACGAAGATGACGAGAAGAACTGAATCTCCAAAGGATGAAGAAGAAGAGCTGATCAGAAGTGATGTGATGAAGCTTGACACAAACAAACATGAGGTAAGAAAATAATGACAATTCCATATTCTTTTGAATGTGCACTTAACGCCTTAACTCTGTTTCTGTTTCTAGAGTGACTGGTTTGGAGGGGCCAGGTGGGCCCTGTGGTCCTGTGATCTGACGAAGCTGACGAGAAGAACCCTGTCTCCAATGACGAAGAAGAGCTGATCAGAAGTGATGTGATGAAGCTTGACACAAACAAACATGAGGTAAGAAAATAATGACAATTCCATATTCTTTTGAATTTGCATTTAACGCCTTAACTCTGTTTCTGTTTCTAGAGTGACTGGTTTGGAGGGGCCAGCTTAGCCCCGTGGTCCTGTGATCTGACGAAGATGACGAGAAGAACTGAATCTCCAAAGGATGAAGAGGAGGAGCTGATCAGAAGTGATGTGATGAAGCTTGACTATTAATAATAAGCAAACACAAGGTAAAAAAATAAAAACAGTTCCATAGTAGCGCCTTTTGAATGTGCACTTAATCCCTTAAATCTGTTTCTGTTTCCATGGTGACTGGTTTGAAGGGGCCATCTGGGCCCTGTGGTCCTGTGATCTGACGAAGCTGACGAGAAGAACCCTGTTTCCAGAGGATGAAGAGCAAGAGCTGAAGCTGATCAGGAACTACCCAAAGAATGTCCAGAAATTTGCCAATAAATTTAAGGTTGATTTTGAATTCTTATGTCAGTTTTTTTAAAAGAATGAATACAAAGTAAATATTTTTAGTACAATTTACTTAAAGGGGCATTATGGAGATTCCTTTAACTGGAAAGTTACACAGCATTTCACTAAACTCTGTGTAACATATTATAAGTTGGATGGATGTTTTAAGTCCTCAAAAAAACAGAAAAACAAACACTTCTCTGTCCACAGAAATGACTTGCAACTTTTCTCTATCGAGATAGTTTGGTTTACTGCAATACTGTGGAACATTCTAATCAAAGCAATAACATCTCTATGGAGACATCCAACTCCAGACATCGTTACATAGTGCACCTTTCAGAATATTTGCTCTTAAAGGTTATTTTAAAATGCCCTATATGAATACAGTTCTATTGCTTTATTAGAGTAAATAAATAAATGTTGTTTTACCCAGATCTTAACATTCACAGCCTGTTTAGATTTGTGAACAACACTAGTCAAACTCAGGAAGAGTTTTATTGCAAATGTCAGTGAACAAAATTTACAAACTAGAAACTTCAGCGTTATGGTGTCTTGGCTAAAAATGTTCAAATGCCAATGCTAAACTCTACAAAATGAGTTTACAATAAAACAATAATTCCATATAATTTTATAACTCACAACTTTAAACTTGTCTAAAACAGCGAACAAAGTGTGCGCCCCCATTGAAGAACTTAGCACCCCCATAACTCCTGTTATGAAGCGCTCTCCCCTGTTCAAACACTCAATGCCACTCAATAGTGACACTCATGGCATCCAATAGTACAGACTGGCATTGCCCATTGCCGCGACAGCGGCATAATTGTAATTGCTTATCCTGGTAAACTCCAAAAATGTGCATTGGACATGTGAGTAATCGAGCGCAACACGCTCGTCATTGACAGTGGACCCCACGGGTGCGTTACTGGACGCGAATACTTTCCAATGACATATATATGTGCCACCAAAAATGGCCCGTTGTTGTTGTTGTTGTTCTTAATATTAATATATTAATATTAATATTATTTTCCTCACCCTATTTTTCAGAGTTTGGCAACTTCACGCTGACGAGAAGTCACAAAATTTTGCACAAAATTCAAGAATGCCAAAATAGGAATTTACAAATACTCTGTATTACAAAATCTAATTTGCGCATTCTTTGGTCGATTTCACTCAAACTTTAATCGTTGGTGGACACCCTGGCCCTACACAGATTGATATAAGAAAATCTAAAATGGCCACGATAGCGCCCCCTAGGGTAATTGCATGGAACAGCAAAATTTTACTTTGTCAGACATTCAAGATTTGGCACACATATTTGTGGCACGTTGTCAATGAAAAAGTCAATGACACCCACATGCCATCTCCATGCTGCCATGGCAACATGCCAAAAATCTGCCAATGCCAATGTGACATCCTGACCAAAACTTTGGTGGAGCCAAACCAAATTTGGTACACAGATGCCTCATGGGAAAAGGAACAAAAATATATATTGTAACCGTGACCCCCCCAAACCAAAATTTGCCATCTTGGATTAATTATGTGACAAATGTCATAATGTAATCCTATGTAGACATCTAATTCTGCTGTATTTTCATTTGTGAAAGTTTTAAAACAGCCACAACCTCAAACGTGTGCACATCTTCAAAAAAGTGCATTAGCGCCCCCAACTGGTTAAAAGTTGAGACACACATAAAATTATAATGGACAAAATAAAGTTGCCCGAAAAGAGAAGTTTGCACATCACAGGCCAACTGGCCTAGAAAAAAGGGGAGGAATCTGGCACGTTAGTGCCCCCCCCCGCAAGTGCAAGCGAGGGCCGATCATTGCCGCTTGCAGCTATATTTATTATTATTATTATTATTATTATTATTATTATTACATGTTTCTGTGTACAGGGTGGGACCATGTTGGGTCCTCCGGATACAGCTGTGGAGCTAGGAGAAACTGAAGTATCAGAGGAAATCTTCATGGACTGTCTTTCCTCATTGGGAGAAAGCACATACAGGTATTTTATCATTTTAAAAGGCCCATGTCACATTATTTTATGGTCTCTGTTATAATGTTGTTTCCTCATCGCAAACATACCTGGAGTTCTTTTTTGTTTCATTCACACATGTTCTTCTCTCACACCGAAAACACTCTGTTCCACTTTGTGACGTCTTATGGTAATGCATGAAGTGCTCCTCCGCGTTTTTAAAGTCCATACGCCTTCAGTAGAATCATTTGGATAATTCCAGCTCTGGATTTGCCAATCTCTACTGAACTAAAGGTAAAATGTAGCTATTAACTTGAAAACTTCTGCTTCATGATATCACAAGGTGGGTCAAAGCATTTTGAGCTTTGGAGTTATAGACAGATAATAATAAAGGGTTACACAAACATATGTGAATGAAGCAAAACACAACTCCAGGTATGTTTTTGATGAGGTAACAACATTATAACATGGCTTAAAGCTCAGAAGAGTCTTGTATAATATAGGACCATTGATAAATCTACTTTTCTTGTGTTTTTTGGTATTTTAAGTTTGACTAGCGTCTAATCTGTGTTTTAGAGGTGACAAATATGGCCTTTTTGAGCACAACTGCAACACCTTTACCAATGAAGTATCCCAGTTCCTGACAGGCAGAACAATACCCTCTTACATCACTGACCTTCTATCTGAAGTTCTTTCCACGTGAGTATGGACTGCTTGTGGATTTAAATACATGTTTTAAATGACACCTCCAGTTGCCCAAATGCTTAGTAGCAATTAACAGACTTGCATAGGCTGGATGAAGATGCAGTGTTATTCTAATATTTGCTCATATGTCGCCATAGACCATTTGGCCAGATGCTGCGGCCTATTCTGGATTCCATTCATATTGCCCCTCCTGGAGGAAATGTCATCAATGAACGAAGAAATGTCTGACAAGAAAGGTGCAGCAGGGCCAAGAGTTCAAGGTTACTTCCAGTGTAGTCAGTCAACATAAGTATAGATATTTTTAGTTTTTTATTGTTTGGGTCATCACAGCAAACCAGTCACATAAATGATTAAAGAGCCATTAAACACCCTCTTGAAGCTTTACTCCGCCCCTAAGCAAAATCTGAAAAGTCCTCCAGAGTGGGCGGTGCCCGGCGGGTTGGGGGGAGAGGGTGTGGGGCTCCTCATGTACTGCCCGTAGACCATCAGGGGCTGTCCTTGTCACGTAATAACCTACATCTGACTCACTGGCGGCCGTTTGTCCAACCCGAAAATTCAAATGTAATGGCCGTAGTTGATCCTAAAGAGGCCAGTACAGACACGGTTTTGGACCCAAAAGTCAGATTTTTAACAAATATGGACTAAAATGCCAAAACAAGGCCAGGGATAGGTATACACTTCTATTTTAGACCCATTTACACAGCTAATCAGTAGAAAAAAAGTGATTTTGGTGTTTAGTGGCCCTTTAAACATCTGCCATCTTTGCACTAATATTTTAATTTCAAATGTTGAGTTTTCTATACCGCTACCGTACTGACTACAATGGAAGTAATGTTCAAACCACAGTATTTCATGTATTACATTTCAAAGATGCAGATTGCTGAATGATGGGACCATTGTGATTCAGTTTAATTCTATTACAGCATTTCCTGTACTCACACACTGTCCCTTATTTAGCTCCTTTGTGCAATATTTTAAAGCATTGTATGTTAGGCAATCACATGACACAGGAGGCAATTAATATTCTTTATTTATTGAGTTTTCATATTGTATTAAAATATTTCCATTGCCATCTTATATATTATACTGACTGCTTTTGCCAATTTTATGATTTTATTAAGAACTAGGCACTATTGTTACAAGGACTAATTGTTTTTCAATAGCCCCCAGAGTGTGTTCCAGACCTGAACACTTCTGTGCCTTCATTTTATTCTTGACTACAGTGCTTTCCTATGAAGAAAAAGACAAGCCTGTTGACCACTGCTTCTTGGAAGATCTTCTCTTTATAACACTACTACATTGCAGTGACCACCTAACCCTATACTGTTTTAAATTTAATTTAAAATACATTATTCAATAATCTCAAAACCCATCTAACAATTCTGAAAGCCATTAGTTATAGAACTTTACTCACATCATCCAGTTTGCTTCAAATTCTGAGTACCCTAACATTTTTCCCCTGCCAGAGATTCAGTCACATTGAAATAGTTCTGCGCACATCAAATGAATTGATAAATCACAGATAAATCTAAATCTTGTGAAGCCTAGCCTATTTAGTCTCCCAGAATATCAGAATATAGACAGTCACAATTTATAGCCTAGGCCTATATAGGCGATTATAATATGTCCAATTAAAATGCCAAATTGCCCCCTGAATGATTCTTGGAGTCAGTATTTTGGGCATTTAAACACATACAACAACATATGAATGAACACCCACCCACAGGTTCATTACCCAGTCAGACAAGCCCCTGTGAATAAATATCATGGACTTGCCACTTTTTTCCTGGTTCGCTATTTAAATGGAAAAAATACATAAATAAATAAACAAATAAATAAAAGAAAATAGTAAAAAAAAAAAAAAAAAAAGTAATATTAAATAAAAGTAGTATTAAATAAATATAAAAACTGTCTGACAAAAACGGCTAATCAGTCAACTGTGTAAGCCCCGCCCACTGTTCGATGCTCGAATCTTGATGGAATTCGAGAATGGAACGTATTCTCTTCGTGACGTACTGTCCGGTACCTTGGCAACCAGGAGTTAGTTTTTGTAGTTAGTGGAACAAACCCAGTCTCAGCTCATTTGCTCCTTGACTCTTGAAGAGACAGGTCGCACACACACTAGCTCCTCGTCATCTCTCAGTAAATCGCAGAAATCTTCCACTCGCTTCTCGGAAAGCACAAACAGAAGCACTTCTACATTTCTGGTTGAAGTTTTAGTTTACAGTAGAAATGGAAAATATTAACCATGACCATGTGCTGGAAACAGTTTTTGCTGCAGGTAATTAGCTAGTCTTACTGTAATATAAACTAGTTTGTTGCTTTTGTCTTAATAGATTTTGGTGATTAATGGAAAAAGTCAAAAATATCTCTCAGAAATTAAAATCTTTTCATTTTGTTTGAGACTTAATCATATTCCAAACCTTAACCTGAAAAAATACAGATGATTCAATTTTACCATGAAGCTACAAGTTGTGTTATGTTGCACTGGGGCCTTGACCTAAACATTGAACAATGTTGAATGTGTGAAAGAAATAATTTGCCATTAGTTTTGCAAAACTATACATTTCAATTTTCCCCATCCTGACTGTAGCAGTGATACTAATTTTGCATATTCTGTTCTCTCAGGTGACTCCGCTGCAGTGCCAACAAACCCAAGGTTTGTGCAGATTGCACCTCAGGTTGGGGATGGGGTAGCTTATCCTGACCATCCCCTTGAAATAGTGCTGCCTGTGCCCCAGTTTGATGGTGCCCCTCAGATGATTCTCCTCCTCCAGCTGGAGGAGGGGATGATGATTCTCCTCCTCCAGCCATTGCCATTGCATCTCCATGATCAGAATCATCTCCATGATCAGTCCGACAATGAAGACGAGAACGGTCCAGGAGGGCCGTTTGCAGCACAAGGTTTGGTTTATTCTCAATTCTAGAAATCTGAAAAAAAAAAAACATTGTATTTGTTTCACTACGGTTCCTTGAGACTCTTAGAGACAGGTCGCACACACCTCTTGCTCTGTGCGAATTTCAGATACTCTCACAAACTCGTACAAATCTTCAAATCGCTTCTGGAAAAGCACAGCATACAGCAACACACATCATGTTATGTTGCACTGGGGCCTTGAGCTAAACATTGAACACTATTAAATGTAGGAAAGAAATACATTTTACAAAAAATAGATGCATTTCATTTTTTCCTATTCTGACTGTAGCAGTGAGACTAATTTTGCATGTTGTGTTTCTTCTCAGGTGTCTTCGCTGATGTGCAGCCAGCCCAGAGTCCTCTGCAGGTTGCACCTGCACCTGCCCTTGTGGATTGGGCAAATCCTGATGCCCCTCCCTTTGAGATAATCTCGCCAATGCCACCATTTGCTCAGTCTGGTGGTGCCTCTCCCAACCCAAACCCTGTAGACCCTGACAACTTTGAAATTGAGTATTGGTGGGAAGAGGATTATTCTAGTGATCAATCTGACACTGAAGACGAGGATGATCCTGAGGAGTCGGATGATGGAGGTCCAGCAGAGCCCCTTGCAGCACAAGGTTCGTTTTATTCTCAATTCTACAAATCTGAATACACCAACCATCATAGATATTGGTGAATAATAAATTCATATTTTATACATTTATTTAGAAATGAGCAAGAAGAGGCCAAGGGAAGAGGACAGTGACGACAGTGAGGATGAAGTCGCTTCCAAGAGGTCGCGTCACACCTCTCCAGTTGACGAGGAGTAAACTGATCCCCGGGTCGCCTGGGCCTGGGGTTTGGAGTGGAGTTTGCTTGTTTTTCCTGTGTCTGGGTGGGTTTCCTCTAGGCACTCTAGGCAATGCTAAGCTCCATTAATTTCTGCAACTTACAATAAAAGTTAAAAAAACATAGTGGAAGAATCATTGAGGGAAGCCCTAAACTCTGTTAATCTGAGGTGATGGAAATGTCATTTTGTTTAAAGTGAAGGACGAGCCATCGCTGGCTATGGTTACACGCACACTCAAAACCAGATTACATCTTTACATCTGTAAAGATGTAAATAGCAAAATCAAGTAACTTCTGTCTGACCATGGTCCCTCTAATTACTTACATCAAATTGTGCAGTTTGCATGTTTAAGTATTTGTAAAGGTCTAGAAATGAGATATTAAATCAGATTTTGGTGAGCTTGTAACCGCAGCCACTGAAATGAACAAATCTGATTACATGGTCGTGTTTGAGCCCTATCTCCTGAGGAGACTGCGGTCCTTTGGAGTGAGAGGGCCACTCCTGAGGACCTTCTATGACTCTGTGGTGGCATCAGCCATCCTGTATGGTGTGGTCTGCTGGAGCAGCAGTGTCACTGAGAGGGAGAAGAAGAAACTGGACAAGATCATCAAGAAGTCCAGCTCAGTCCTGGGCTGTCCTCTGGACTCGGTGCAGCAGGTGGGGGACAAGAGGGTCCTGGCTAAACTCATGTCTATGCTGGACCATGAGGGTCACCCCCGCAGGACGCCCTGTCTGCTCTGGAGAGCAGCATCAGTGACAGACTGATTCACCCTCGCTGTGTTAAGGAGAGATTTCGCAGGTCTTTCCTTCCTGCTGCTGTCAGACTGTACAATGATCAATGCTAGTCATGTGTCATCCCCATAGCAACCATGTGTCATCTCCATAGTAATAATAACAATGTGCAATATTATTTAAAGTCACTTTACCTGCTACTTATTTATTTACCCACCACTGTCCATCACTGCACTGTACACAATCATCTCAGAATCAAAAACACTTATTGTGCAATGTTCCTGTGCCTTTTTAGCTTAGCTTACAGTGTTGTGTTTTTTTAGTTGATTGTAAATACTTATTATTATTGATCTTGATTTTGATGCATGCTCTTATTTTCCTACTGTTTCTGTAACTTGCGTTGTGACACTGCAATTTCCCCATTGTGGGACAAATAAAGGATTATCTTATCTTATCTTAGGCCTGTCACGATAACACATTTTGAAGTGCAATATATTCTTGAATTAAATAGACATAAATAAATGAAATGAAATAAACCAGAATTATCCCTAAAAAAATATTTTAAATGTACAATATTGTTAACATTTGTTTTGCAATAAATACATATCAGAATGCAACACTTAGGTAGTAAGTTTGTATCTATAATGAGTTACATAATCAATATGACCAATATTTTTCCACTACTACAAAGAAGCACCCACAATAAATATTGACCCTGTAAAATTATTGTTCCATCTATATCATGTATTGAATGATAAGCAAGTATAGTAATTACCGTAACAGGCCTAGACCGATCTAAACCATAGACTAAATGGACATAGCTAATGAAAGAATGTATGAGTCAGTGTTAATATTTAATCATGTTTACATGACTAAGAAGTGCCATAATCAATGAACTAAAAAGATGAGAACATCTAATCAGAGTAGGGACTGTATGTATTGCAATGTGTGTTTTAAGTTAATCTGTGCAGGCTCATTGTGGTGACCCACGCTGACTGAAGACTGAATAACAACACAACATTGGAGCGACCCGAGCTGAAGAAAATACTATCAGGACCTGCCTAGAGACAACTCTGGGTCACGCTGCACTCTCAGGATGTGATACCATATCTGAGCGCAGGGAGAGGCATACTAGAAATACGGGAGCGCCCCTGATCTAGTAGGAGTTTTTTGTGTAACAGAGTAGGGACAGGACCGCGCTCTAATTAGAATTGTAATATGTTAGGGTAATAAAACTTGTGTGATTCTCCTCGTTGTCTCTTTGCAAGTTTGTACTCTAGACTTCAAGAAATGAATACGCTTACACTAACCCGCTAGCTGCAGCGTATATAGGAAGTGAGCATGGGGGTGACTGTGGCTCCTATATCCACTTGAAAGTCCCTTTCTCTGTTACTGTTGCAGTGAGCCTCGTCATTTTTTATCTTAAAATGTTAGTATTAACCCACTCAACATAATCCTGCTGTTTTTATTTTGCTATTTTGTCCGCAATTACATTCCTATTCCTAATGTGGAATTGTCGAATGAAATGAAATGAAATGTCGTAGACATGCAAGATTTGGTACACATATTCATGACATGTTGTCGATGAAAAAAGTCAATGACACCCACATGCCATCTCCCATCGTGTTGCCATGGCAACAGGCCAAATATCTGCCATTGCCAATGTGACGTCCTGACAAAAACTTTGGTGTAGCCAAAACAAATTTGGTACACAGCTCCATCATAGAAAAAGGAAAAAAAATATATATTGTGACCACGGACCATCCCAAACCAAAATTGGCCATCTTGGATTAATCATGTGACAAATGTCAAAATGTGATCCTATGTAGATATTTAATTCTGCTGTATTTTCATTTGTGAAATATTTAAAACAGCCACAACCTCAAACGTGGGCACATCTTCAAAAAGGTGTGTTAGCGCCACCAACTGGTTAAAAGTTGAGACACACATAAAATTATAATGGACAAAATAAAGCTGCCCAAAAAGAGAACAGTTTGTGTGCGACAAACACCACAGGCCAACTGGCCTAGAAAGAAGGGGAGGAATAGGGCGCGTTAGCGCCCCCCTCTGCGAGTGCAAGCGAGGGCCGATCATTGCCGCTTGCGGCTATATTTTCACTTGTTTTTGTTTCATATGAGTTTACAAGTCCCACATTTTACTGCAATTATACACTGCTATAATAATGTATATGACAAATAAATGGACTTTGAACAATCATGTTTTTCTCTTTAATAAGTACCATCAATCTACATTTTTGTCTGTGATATATATATATATATATATATATATATATATATATATATATATATATATATATATATATATATATATATATCACAAATATGTCAAATATGTATGCATATAATAGAACTAATAATACTACCCCCCCTCACTCACTCATTAGTTCTATAAATACTAATTAAATCGCGAACTACATCACTATTTATACTATTTATTAGTACTAATAATGTTACTGTCCAAGTTGTCAAAAACGTCTTTAACAAATTCCTTCCACTCGCTGCAAGATCCCTCTCAGAACACGTCGCAGACGTGGCGGGGCTCGCTCGACTCTTGTGCGCATGCGTAAAAAACAGAGACGCCGACCAATCGTAGCACGGCATTTGTCGATGACGTCACTCGCGCTCTACTGCGCATGTCTCTTGCAAAACAGGTCGCTATCCTGTCTTGTATCGGGAATCTCGGCAGATTAAAGCAGATGCTAGGCTAGCTGTATCGATCAGGTAAGACGTATCCCACTCACTACTGTTGGTTTAGCATCATAACTTATTTTACCACACGGCGATAAACTGTTTTAGTGCGCTGACAACAGCGCTAGCGAGTGTTGCTACTTCATGCTAACCGCACAGCTAGCATCACACACACACAGACACACACAAAAAGACACAGTGAAATGTTTCTAATGAGCTCACTGTTCAAACTGCAGAGTGCTCCAGTACTACAACTACTATAACTACTACTACTACAACAACTAGTACTACTACAACAACTAGTATTACTAGTCTACAACTAGTATTGCTACTACAACTAGTACTATTACAACTAGTATTACTACTACAACTAGTACAACTGCTACAACTAGTACAACTTCAGAGTCCAGGTACCACCCCATTTACTCCTGTGTTAGTCCTGGTTTAGCCCTGTTGTAGTTCTGGTTTAGTGCAGCATTAGGATTTTACTAGTACTTATACTTCTTATACTCATACAGATGCACGCGAGGCTCCACATCCCTCACATCATTCCACCTGCATTTAAACCTCTTGATTCCAAGTAAATTCTCACTGCGTCCTTACACATTCAACAACGTGTGCGCGTCCGTGTGTGACTGATGTAACTCTTAATCTCATCTTTATCTCAGAAGACGGTGCCAATGCCTGGCATTTTCAGGTACTAATTAAGCTGTATTCCTCTGTTGCTTGTGTGTAAGTGTGCAGGAGTATAGAGGACCAAGATGACCAGATCCGTCTTTATAGCCGCCTGACTGGGGAAAGTTCAGGACCTGCCACCTGGCCCAATGCAAGCCGGATTATGGAAGCGGTGTGCACAGAACTGTGTCTCACCTACCCCGCCTCCTCTTACAGTCATCAGGGTTAAGGAGGGGTAGGTGGGATTACATTCTGAAGTACTACCACCATATCCGCAACCTTGTGCTGGGCAGCCAGAGGCTGGTGGCTCGGGCGCCAATCCAGCTGGCTGAGATAAACCAGAGGGACGCTCTCGCAGTGGTAGGTTTGATGTTGGTAGACACAGCTCTACAGTCAGTTTCAACTACATCGCCACAGTTGGATACATAACTAAAGTCTATCCTTGAATTATGTTTTGTGTTTTTTAGGTACACAGCAACCCAGCGGGAGAAGGAGAGGCTTCTGTTGGCACCGGGACCAGGAGCTGCAGCAGGTGGACACCAAGGAC
The DNA here is from genome assembly GCA_029959045.1 of Taenioides sp. WSHXM2023. Taxonomy (NCBI): domain Eukaryota; kingdom Metazoa; phylum Chordata; class Actinopteri; order Gobiiformes; family Gobiidae; genus Taenioides; species Taenioides sp. WSHXM2023. The sequence continues at coordinate 25,425,407 of CM057099.1, forward strand.
CAGCACAGAGTGGCACCACCACCTCCATCAGCGGCAGCACCAGCACCACTGTATGTTGTCCTGGCTGCACCGCCAACACCTGCCGTACCCGGCATTGCCAGTCATGCATCGGCCTCTCCTGTCAGCTTCTGACACTTCGCTTCTAACTGGTGTCTCCCAACATCCAGGAGCCCTCAAACCTAGAGGACCCTGCACCCCCGGTCCAGGAGCCCTCAAATCCAGAGGACCCTGTACCCCCGGTCCAGGAGCCGGTTCAGGACGTTGCACCCCTGGTCCAGGACCTTCAACACCTGGAGGAGAGCGCTCTGGTCAGGGCGCTCCGTGAGGAGTTGGCGCGAGCAAGGGCTGAACTTGCAGACCAGGTCCAAATTAGCAATTGTTTGGACCTGAAGCTTAAGTCTCAGGAGAGAATCGTCCAAGAAAAAGATTTGCAGTTGAAAAAACTCAATCATTCTCTCCAGAGGAAAGACAAGCAACTGCAAGGACAGATTAATTTGCTCAAGGAGATCCAGTACCTGTACAACACTAAGGTACAGGAAAATATGGAGCTGAAACAAGAGCTCACAAATTCCAAAAAAGTCAGGAATAAGACTGATGCTTTGGAGATTCAAGAACTCAAAGCTTCTCTTCAAAAGAAAGATAAAGAGCTGGAGACCCAAATAAACGCATATAAGGAGATCCGATATCTCTACAACACTTCAGGTCAAAAAATTGTCCAGCTCAAACAAGAACTGTGCGGCACCAGTAAAGTGCTTGAAAAGGTGAGGAAACAACTTACAGAACAGGACAATAAAATTGCTGAGAGGGCAAACACAAACAGGTCAGATACAGAGGCCTGCACAGATTCTCAGACCACTGCTTTTGGAGTGGGTGAAGTTGTAACCCATCAAGACAGTGAGAAACTGTCTAGAAAAGTGCAGGAGTTGTCTTCTCAGCTCTTCACAGCACGAGAGCAGATGCGTCTCCTGAAGGTGTGTTGTGGAAGTGAAAGACCACAGCCACCCAGCCACCCAAAAGGAGCGGCCACAGTGAACGAGCAGAGGAGGGTGCTCCAGCGCTACTACCAGGACCACCAGCAGCACTAAAGCACCTCCAAACCAATTACCCTTTGCATTATGAAAAAATAAAACAAAAATGATTTGAACATTATCTTGTTCTCTTAAATGTCTGTGGTTATTCACGTTTATTGTTTTATGTCAGAACTTGAATTCACATGTCGGCCACAGCTGCAGTCGCTTGTTTTTTTTGGTAAAGTGGAAATGGAAAAAATAATAATATATGTTAGAAAAAAATTCTCTTAACTTTTTAAAACTATTTACAGGTTATGCTGCAGACAGAGAAACAATGCATTTAATCAATCAGTCTCGTTGTAAATCAAAGCAAAAGACACAGAAAGGCTAAAAACACTTGAGTTAAACTGCACGTACATCCACCCGTCCTAAAGGTCTGCTGAAGGTCAGAGGTCAGCCATCGGTGTATTTTCTAACGTTACACAAAGTCTGCAGAAACTTCACAGAAAACAGTCAATACACCTGTTGAGAATTGAGGGATATGTAAATAATTTTTGTAGAGTGATGTTGGTCTGCTAAACTGTAAATATAAACCAAGCAAAACTAAGCAGCCATTTAAAAAGCTATTGAGATAAATGGGAAATGAAGACGCCAAAATTAAGGAATTTTCATAATGTTGAGAAATGATTTATTATGAACCAAGATTGGAAATAAGTAACCATCATATTTTCCACTTTGAAGCAGGCTTGTGCTGAGGAGAGAATCTGTCAGTTCCAGTATAGCAGTTTCACTTTAATATGAGCTTTAGAAAGTTAACAGCAGCAGATTTCACTAAACAGAAGAGCCACTAGAGGGGGTATGTGACTTAAACTCAATCTAAAGGACCCTTAGCTCTTCTCTAGTAACAAAATGAAGGCCATTCATATTCATAAAAATATTGTGTGTATAACAAACAATACAATCAGTATTAGGGGGTTTTGAGATCTTTGGTTGAAAGATTAAACTTCAAAATAGACATTTTTAGAACTAAAACAAGTCTTAATATTTAAATATAGTAACAATTAGGGTTTAGAGTTTAAGTCTCGTAACGTGGGAGATAGGAGATCAGGAGAGCAAATCTAGCAACAAACTACTAGGATGAGAATAACCTGTGCAAATGAAATTGTAGAAGTGCATATTGTATTGAACTGATTAAGACATTTAGCCTGAAAGAGTGAAAATCACGCAACACATGTGGAAGTTAGATTAATAGTAAACAAGCTAAAAGGAAATAAAAAGGAACAACATGATACATGCTACCCCGGGTGGGTGCATGTTTGATTGGAAGTAGCAAGGTAATATTTTATAGTAAAGCAAATAAAGGGCAAGAATGAAATAGAGCAAAATATGTGTACGAAATAAGCATACCTGTGCATTAATAATATTAATGACAAGAGATAGATATAAGGATCTGAGAGCTCCGTTTGAAGAGTATGATCTTTGAAATGACTTTCAACCAGAAACATTATGATTAAATAATTACAATTTAAAGTCTGACTTAATTTAAAATAATGTACAAAAGTTGAATGATTAAGGTTAACTGTTGCAAAACAGCGTTTCCTCTGATGTGGCGATGAGTCCCAAACAAAACTATAAAGAATACCTTATGAACACTCCGACAAAATGTTGCAAAAAGATTTATTCAAAGGAAATAAAATATACAAATACACAAATATACAAATAACATGTATAAAAGAGTTTAGAGTACCTAAGGTTGAGTGCAAGTGAACATATTATAGGAGACACAGAAAAGTTATAATAAAATAACAAAAAGTATTGCAATGACAAATGCCGAAATAAATGAACAAGTTTAGCTGTATAACAACGAGCAGAAACCTGAAACATCTGTTAAGAATAATAAAAAACTGACAGTAAGTTTAGAAACATTTCACCGAATGTACGAAAGTGTCCCACATGTTTGTATGATTAATAATGTTTGCAGTTTATGACGTTTTTCTAGCATAACATATGTGTCAAGAATTGTAAGGAGTTGAAGACTGTGTAATTTGGAGAATCATCTGCAAAGCTTAAAGACACATGTTAAATGTTTAGCAGTTTAGGTGTTTTTAATTAATTAACATTCAATAGGAAAAAGAAGCTGAAAAATAAACTTTGAAGTATGATTAGACTTTAGAAATGCCCAAGATAATGGAAATAATGAAGCAATCGAAACAAAGAGAGATTTTAGAGAGAATAAAATGGAGACCTTTGAAATAGAAAGGAGAGGATGAAATAATGAGAATTGTAAAGATCACGTTTGAACAGAAATTGAGCTAAGGAAGAGTTAACAGGGGTTTGTAGAAGCATGTTCCAGAAACATTTTGAGGTCCTTGTGCTTGTCTGAGTCAACCCTAGAGGTGTAAAGAAGAAGTGTGAAGAGAAGTGGTGCATCGGGTAAACTCACAAAGGTCAAACCCCACAAGTAGCAAGGTGCAAAGATGAGCATACGGAGGGGTGTGTTTTAATTACAAACTTCTAAAAGCCAAAAAAGGAGACAGGCTGTAAAGCTACAATATCATTGGATGTAATTAACACGTATGGGGTGGAATGTTCTGGAAATATCGATGTGGTACTTTTTGATCTTGTTGTGTTAACCACTTTTTGTGGGAGGAGAAATGGGTTACTGAGATGATAAATAGGGGGACTTGGGAGCCCTAAAGTTGTTCACACTCAGCCCCTTCTCAGGTGTGCCGCTCCCATTGAGCCGAGTGTGATCCAAATTTAGGGGCTCTCCACACATCTCCAAGCATTGGCAGGTGTGGCTGCGAGGTGACCGGACACGCAAACAGGTATCAGTCCAAATTGGTTAATTTTGAAAAGAAGGTATTCGTCCTTGTGACAGCCCGAAGAGGTTAGCCGGCTTTGGCCCGGAAAGTTCTCTGACTAGATCAGGGGACAAATCTCTTCGCGGATAGGATACGTGTGTGACTGATGTAACTCTTAATCTCATCTTTGTCTCAGGAGACGGTGCCAATGCCTGGCATTTTCAGGTACTAATTAAGCTGTATTCCTCTACAGAACGATTTTGGTGAGGCTCGGTCAAAAACCCTAGGACGAGTTCGTTAAAGTACAAGGACAGGAAAATGCGCATTTTGTACATTATTTTAAATTAAGTCAGACTTTAAATTGTAATTATTTAATCATAATGTTTCTGGTTGAAAGTCATTTCAAAGATCATACTCTTCAAACGGAGCTCTCAGATCCTTAGATCTAGAAAAGGAACAAAAAATATATTGTGACCACGGCCCCTCCTAAACCAAAGTCCGCCATCTTGGATTAATCATGTGACAAATGTCAAAATGTGATCCTATGTAGACATTTAATTCTGCTGTATTTTCATTTGTGAAACTTTTAAAACAGCCACAACCTCAAACGTGGGCACATCTTCAAAAAGGTGTGTTAGCGCCCCCAACTGGTTAAAAGTTGAGACACACATAAAATTCTAATGGACAAAATAAAGCTGCCCAAAAAGAGAACAGTTTGTGTGCGACAAACACCACAGGCCAACTGGCCTTGAAAGAAGGGGAGGAATAGGGCGCGTTAGCGCCCCCCTCTGCGAGTGCAAGCGAGGGCCGATCATTGCCGCTTGCGGCTATATTTATTATTATTATTATTATTATTATTATTATTATTATTATTAATAATAATAATAATATTAATATTAATATTAAAGTATTTCTCTCTTTCTCTCGCCAGTGTTTCCTCTGTAGGAGCCATAGACTAGCCAACTGTTTCTGTTCTTGGTGTTTTTATTTTGCTATTTTATTCATAAATAAATTCCTATTCCTAATATGAAACTGGCTCCAAATTTGCCCCTATAACTGCTAGCCCTGTGAGCTTCATTTGACTGGCGCTGAACACTAGGGTGACGTCACACTCCCTTAGTCCACTTCTTTAGACAGTCGGTGGTTTTTATATACTTGTATTTTAAATAAATAGATCTAAAATCAAAATAATTTAAATAGTGTGTGCGTTTGTGTGTGTGTTTGGGCTCAGGACGTTGTGGGGGTAGGATTGTTTTTAATGAATGTACTTTGTCTTACATTTTTGTATGAAAAGCGCTTCATAAATAAAGTTTGATATGATAACTCCAATTCACTATATTTTGCCCAGCAGAGCAGAATTTCATGGGAGTTTTAATAATATCATTGCCCAATAGCATGTCTTCACTTTATTACTGCCAATGTTTTTGTTGGAAATGTTTGAAAACCTTTGGCTGTATTGCCCAGAGCAGACACAAACACAGCCCTGTTGAGGACACAAAACAAAAACGTTCCACAAATATGAGAAAGACAGTGACCAATTTGCCCTACCTGTCTGTCAGCTGCAGTCTCTGAGTTGTCACAGAAATGGTGAGTTGATTGTGCACTCAGAGAAATGGAAAACGGACCAACTGTCTTGAGTTTGACTGCAATAAATGTCAAATGATTTCAGGAGAGATCTGACATTTTGTTTGGCAGCTGCCTGAAAAGACGCCTTAAAATGGAGGGCACCACAAAAAGGAAAACTACATTCAAGATTTTTGATATTTAAGAGAATGTGACTCAGTTGACAGATGGTCGCTGAACTAATGAAAGCTATAATAAAAGAAAAAGGCGTTAGATGAGTATTTTTAAACATGTAAACTGTCCCTTGCTCAGGTTAGCTATGCATCAGACTCATAGTAAATCAGGTGCCACAGTGGGGTAGTAGTGGCGCTGGTTCATACTGTCATTGTGTCCATATGCATGACACTTCACCCTCTTTGCTTCCAACGCAGTCCAAAGTAGACCGGTGCATGACTGAGAGTGTTTGTGAGAGTTGGAAGAAGTCAGAGAATGGTCGGAAATGCATGAAAATTAACCCATAGCTACAACCCGGGGAGTTCACAGCATGTATCTCATGTATGTTCATTGAAATGCACTGTCCCAACTAATAATGAAACAATATTTTCTCTGAGAACTTTTTCGCTTTATTTAACTTGTTACAAGAAGTGACCTTGAGTTTCTCTCATTCAGTCACACAACTTCCAGACTATTTGTCTTGCATATTCACGTCATCTTGTTTGGAAAGGCAATCAGTGAATAAAGATGTATGTTACAGAAACATTTTGAACGTGTCAAAATTGAAAAGAATCACTAGTCTTCAAAATCATTGGAATGAGTTTTTCCTGTCTAAGATATCCACTTAAGAACAATAATGTATTTATTTATTTATTTTTTAACCCACTTTAGTTGTCATTTGTAAATGTAATTCCTGCATGGTTTATCTCAAAAAAATATTCACATATTCATTGAACTTCTATATCACGCATGAACAATATGGAAGCTTTGCGGGGGCCATTAGCTATAACAAAGTACCATTGACTTTATTGTACTGTGAATGAAACCTAACAACGAGTCCTGAAATAAACACAAGGATAATAGCAACCAGAAAGGCTGCGTTAATTAAATGATTTTGCTCACTGAATCTCTATTGAAGCTTAAACACATTTTTGCCTACATGATCGGTTGCATATAGTGTAATCTTGCGGGTCAGGGCAGCCCCTTGTTCCTGGGTGGGGTTACTATGATGGAGTGATACCTTTATCATTTTATGGAGAGGGGAGGAAGAGGAGGAGAGGGGCGTTTGTGGTTGACCGATTGCTGGCCGAGTTCAAAGGATGGAGGAAGAGCAAGCAGACTGTCAGGTTCAAACCCACCTAAACATTGTAAAATGCAAGAAGAAAGACAAGAGATTAATAAGTTTTACTCGCGAGGAGAACGGCAGAGAGTGTACAGTTACAATCTCCGACCCGCTCTGCCACCCAAAGCCGCACTCCTCTTTTTATTTAGGAATGTCCCTGATTACAGTGTTTCTAAGGGGAAGGGGGGAAAAGATAGTAAGATAATATATACGTTTCTAAGAAGTCAAGGAGAGAGACAGAGAGATAATATATGCTTCTAAGGAGGGCAAGGAAAGAGACATCTATCACATATGTCTGACACAGTTGTGTGACCTCGGACCCTATCTCGTTCTGATGTCACACCAGCTGCCTCCACACGTTAAACACTGCACATAACAAGAGCACAAAGAGATTATTCAAACACACAATGTTTCTAACATTTGATTATAACAAATATAGGATAAGATATATAAATGCTTACAGCAAATATGGGATAAAATACATGCACAATTATTCTAACATTTCCCTCCTGTTTATCACATATTTGCATAGATAGAATCATTTATAACCACTTCTCTCGATTTTCAGCTATAAATTCATAAATCAGCAAAATAAGCTTACACCCAGAAGTCTATGTTATTTACAGAAATGTTTATTTCTCGTCTCTAAACAATGTGGCGAATGCCTCAGTGGAGTCCTCAACGTCAGAGTCACCATCAGCTAAAAGGTGTAACATGAATGCCCTGTCATCTGGACTAGGGCCTATTGCTGTGGTGATTAAGCGATTAATTAGACTACGGAGACAGGGAATACAACAACATCCACACAATGTCAAAATCGCGGCGAACACAGCTACTGAGAGCAGTACAGAGGTCGCGAGTGCTTTGTACTTGCCAAATACACCCATCCAGTCATCCCACATTGATTGGTCTACGCCAGACTGCTCCTTCATGCGCTTGTTAAGGGTACGGAGACCCTCTATCGCCTTGGTCAAGCTGCCGTCGGATGCAGTATTATTTGGGATGAAAGAACAACACTGATCACCAAATATCGCACACACAGATCCTTTTTCTGCTAATAGCATGTCCAAGGCTATGCGATTCTGGAATGTCATCAGTGATGTGGCTGCCAGTTGCTCATGTACCGCTTCAAATCCAGCTTGCGTCCAGTTGCGAGTTTCTGAACATTGTAATGAATATAATTAATTCGGTCTACATTTTTGTTAGGCGTGATTGGAAAGATTGCTGAAATTATAGGTAAACTTTCAAAGCCTGTTGCAATTTGATCTACCATTTTGTACTCGTTGGGAACTCCTCTGGGCACTCCTATTGCATCAATATAAGTAGGATCATTGTCTCCTAGCCACTTAGATGCTCTTTTATATCTATGCCATTCTTCTGGTAATAGACTATTCATCATTTGTAATAAATCCTGGGCCGAGAGGGGATATATGGTCGTGGGTAGGAGCAAGGACACTAAGGCACATAACCCAGTTACATTCTTTGGTAATTTGTCATACAGTTTATCTTCCCCACACCACCACCATACATCTCCCCTAGACACAGGTTGAAATTTGTTTCCGACATGTAACATTACATAACACCATTCTGAGGTTAGGTTGCCTAATACCGCACCTGCGCCTGTCATATTAATACATGTATAATTAGCCATAAAAACATTTTTGTTGAACAATGGTTTTTTCTTTTCTTCAGGTGTAAGAGGGTAAATTGAGTCCCAGGATGTGCAGTTGATTTGTGGGACGGTTCTTTGCATAACATCAACTACACATTCTGGGGACATGATTGCTGGTATCACACGGAGTATTGGTCTAGCACCTAAACATACGACACAATCAGAATTTACAGCTTTTGCAGCTTGTTCTACCATAAGCAACGTCCTGAGATTAACAGAAGGGTGCTATTTTAGCTCTTTTTGCTTTTGTTTTTCTAAGACTTCTCTCATATTATCTGCTAAAGTAGATTCTTCATCTATTTCCCACTCATTCTTAAAGTGTGGTAATCTGTACATTCTCCCAAATATGGTTTCATAAGGTGTCAATCCTGATGTACTGGTTATGTTAATGTATAGTTTAACTAAATCTAAGCATTGAGTCCATGGTCTTTTCGTTTCTTCCATACACTTTTTCAGTCTATTTTTGACTGTACCATTCATCCTTTCTACTAAACCAGCGCTTTGAGGGTGGTATGCACAGTGATTCCTTAAATCAATATGGAATAGCTTTCCAATGTGTGAAATTAGACTGTTTACAAAATGTGTACCATTATCACTATAAATTCTTTCAGGTATGCCAAATCTTGGTATTATGTCTTTACACAGTGCTTTAGCCACCGTCAGAGCGTCAGGTGTTTTAGTTGGGAATAGTTCTACCCATTTAGAAAACGCATCTATTATTACCAAACAATACTTTTTGCCTTCACTTTGATTTAACTCTATGAAGTCCATGTGAATAATTTGAAATGGATATTGAGGTTGTGGAAATTTCCCTCGCTTTGGTCTTAAGTTTCCCTGTGAATTATGTTTCGCACATATTAAACAAGCTCTACAAAAATTTTTCGAGTATAAACTGAATCCGTAGGTTGTATAATGTTTCTCTACCTCCCCTACCATCCCTCCTGTTGAGACATGTGTTACACCATGGCTCAATATTGCTGCCCATTTAAACAAGTTTTTTGGTAGGATAGGTTTATTTTGAGGACATACATAAATGCCATTTTTCAATATTGCTCCTTTTTTTATCCATGCTTGTATCTCCTGCTGTGGACTTTGTTGTTGCATATCCTTTAATATTTCATCTGTTATTGTGTCTGACTTTTCTAAGTGTAACAGTTGGTTCTGCTTCGTTGCTACTTCTTTTCATTAGTTTACACGCCTCTGTTAATGCTACTAATTCTGCTGCTTGAGCGGAATACTTAGAGGGTAATGCTTCAGCTTTCAATATTTTTGTTTCTGTTACTACAGCATAACCAGTACTAGTTTTGCCTAAATCATTCTTTTTAGATGAGCCATCTACAAATATTAGTTCACTACCCGCAATCGGTTGATCTAGTAAATCTGGTCTACTTTTAGTTAGAGTTTCTGCCAGTTCCTGACAATCATGTTTATGTCCCTCATCTGGTAGTGGAATTAAAGTTGCTGGATTTAGGATTGTGCATCTCTCTAGGGTCAAATGAGGCTGTGATAGCAGGGTTGCCATGCAGGAGAGGTGACGAGCAGGGGATAAAAAAGTCATATTAGTTTGCAGTAGTAGTGCTGAAACAGCATGTGGTACCTTTAAAGTTAATGGATGAAACAATACAATGCCTGCACTCACCTCTACTGCCATGGAGGCTGCTATCACAGCCCGTACACAAGGGGGCAATGCACATGCTACACTGTCTAATTTTGAGGAGAAATAAGCTATAGGCCTTAGTTTATCTCCATATTTCTGGGTTAATACTGACGTCATAAAATGTCCTCTGCAGTCTACCATTTGAATGAATTCTTTACTGTAATCTGGTAAAGCTAGAGCTGTACTTGATACTAACGTCTGTTTTAATGTGCAGAATGCACTTTCTGCCTCCTCTGTCCATGTTATTGGATCTGTCATTTTCATTTGCTCTTCATACATTAGGTTCTGCAATGGATGAGTTATTTCTGCATAATTAGGAATCCAAGATCTACAGTAGTTAGTCAATCCTAAGAAGGACATAAGTTGCTTTTTTGTCATGGGTTTTGGTGCCGCTAATATTGCCGCTTTTCTACTGTCTGCTATTGTTCTCCCACCTGCACTTAAATTATGTCCAAGATATTTAACTTCTGATTTACACGGCTGTACTTTCTTTTTGCTCACTTTGTGCCCATTTTCAGCAAGATATTTTAACAATGCCACTGTGTCTATTTTACAGGTTTCTCTGTCTGGTGATGCAATTAATATGTCATCTACATACAGTAAAATCTGGCTTCCTCCTGGGGGGTAAAATTTTGACATATTTGCTGACATAACCTGTGAGTAGATTGTAGGATTTTCACAATAACCTTGGGGTAGTCTGGTGTAGGTATATCTTTTACCTTCAAAAGTAAATGCAAACCAGAACTGGCTATCTTTGTCAATTGGAATTGAGAAAAATGCATTGCTGATGTCAATTACTGTGAATATTGTGGCATCAGGCCTCAATGAATTTAATAACGTGTGCGGATCTGGGACACAAGGTGCTCGCTGAATTACTGCATTATTTACTGCCTGTAGGTCTTGTATCATACGCCAGTCTATAGAGGGTGCCTGCTTTTTTACTGGAAATATTGGTGTATTACAGGGTGAATCATCACACCTAATTATGACGCCTGCTTTAATTAAATCATTTATTACTGGCCTTATTCCCTCAATTGCATCTGGCTTTAGCGGATATTGCTTAACGCATGGTCTATATTCAGATTTCGGTCTTATAATTACTGGTAGGGCTCCTTTAATTAGTCCTACGTCAGATGGTCCTGTTGACCACACTTTGTCTGGTACGTCAGCTAAAAAGTCCTCGTCCGCTTCAGTTAAGAAGATTCGTCACGGTTGTTGATCAAAGGGCTCTAAGTTTGCTTGTCCTGTCAGTCTAGCTGTCCAGAATAGAGATGTTCTAGTCAGTCCAGTTTCTGCGCTAGTTTCAGTGTTCATAGAAGTTGCTACCCAATCCCTTGCATTCTGACCTTCGTGAACCATCCGCCCCAGGTCTTTCCATTCCCACTCTATGGGTTTGTACAGAGAAATGTGTGGAGGCAGATGGTTTCTGTACATGTCATACATTGTGCCTGCGTCCCAAGGGAGAATTACACTCGCTGCGCTGGCACTGTCCGCGTCACTGTACACATGCGCAATGGTTACTTTGGTGGGTGACAATTTCTGGAGCTTATTTAGATACTCTACATCTGGACCTGGAGTCTTTTTAAACCAAGTGGTAACATGCAGATTTCCTAGCGGCATCTTATCTTGCTCTCTAAAAATAGCTTTCCTTCCTTCATCTAGGAGTGCATTTGCCATCTGAGTAGGATCATTTTTGGGCAGGTTTAACGAGTAAGAATACTGAGGTTGGCCTCTGCCTTGCAAAACATATATGTCTGAATCAGCCAATTCATGTTTTCTTTTTACTACCATACTACCTCCTTGTGGAATGATAGCTAGGCCCAGTTGGGTTAAAGCGTCTCTTCCTAACAAATTTTCTGGACATTGTGGAAAGTACAAAACTGGTAAGTGGCATGTTTGGCCCTCTGGATCTCGGATCCACAGGGGAGCAGTTTCTGAGATTCGTGTTACCGATCCGTTCGCTGCTCTGATCATTACATCGTTTGGGCCGAATTTGAGACCTGGTACTGGGTGTTTGCACGTAGTCCTACATGCTCCGGAGTCACATAAAAATTTTACTGGAACTCCATTTACTATAAGTGTTATTTCTGGCAACACTTCTCTATTTAGAAAAATGTCTTGGTAATTTAACAGCACTTCCTTCTCTTCTGGCCACACGCTTTCAGGTTCTGGGTCTTCCTGCTCTTCCTCTCTTTGCTGTTCTGATTCTAGTCATGCTTGATAATCTCCCTCATTCTGTCTGTTTCGTGGCCTTGACCTACAGTCTCTGGCAAAATGTCCTGGTTTCCCACATGACCAACATACATTCGGTTCCTGATCATCTCGGTCCTGGTACTGGTCTCTGTTTTGTCGGTTTTTATATCCTCCTCTGCCTCTGTCACTGTTCTGGCCTCCTCTGCCTCTGCCCCATTTACGGCGTGTTCCCCCCTGGAAAAATATTTCCTTTTCTTCTGCTTGGAGGAATACTTGTACCGGTTTGTTTTTCTTTCTGTTCTTTTCTACCACTACTTTCTCTGCATGCAATGCATGATTTACATAGTCTTCTAAAGTTGCTCCTGCCATACCGTTTCTGTCAGTCCGCTGTGTATTTTAAACACTGTAGTCATCCTCACTTTAAAGTCCTCAAAGGATTCGTTCTCCTTTTGTGTTGTTCTGGATATCTCACCATAGTTAGCTTTCTTTTTGTACCTGTCCTTTGTTCTTGTCGCTAACTGTTCAAGTCTGCTTGTCAGTTCACTGTCATCATATTTTAAAGCAACACCATCATTACTGGAGGGGTTCCAGTTTCCTCTAACATGACTCCAGTTTGGCCCTAGTGCGGCCATCTAGGCCTGCTGTGCCTCACGACCGTCTAGGTTGTAGGATTTTCTCAGTGCTTCCATGTCATTACAAAACTGATCTACATCCTCATTATACGGTGTAACACCCTCTACTGCCTTTTTTACATCTGCTGTTGTCCAGGTTCTATAAACCATCATAGTTGGTGGCTGATTGTCTTGCCCTGCTCTGGGGTTTGCTACTTCTATCATTGGAAATATTCGGGTTAAGGGGTCTGAGTCGTCTAGATCATGTTTAAAAGGGTTGTACGGTGAGGTTCCTAATTCTGGAGCTGTGGGTATTTCATTTAAACCCCCACCCATATCTTTGGACCATTCCCAGCGTTTATCTGTCTTACTACGGGTTACTGTTCCTCCTACAGCGCCTTTAAGTTCTGTCAAGTCGGGGTATGTTGGAGATTTCACTGCTTCCGCATGTGTTTTGGGCGCCTGTGTCTCGTTAGTGTACGGGGGAGGGTGTGTGTTCCCTCCTGCTTCTGCTCTCTGTACTATTTGCATTCCTGTTACTGCTGTGGTCTCATCATCCTCTTTTCTGTGAAAAAACACTTCTTTTTTATTTCTGTCTTTTCTACTCTCCTGTTTTTTCTGTTGTCGCTCCTCCTTTACTCTCGCTATCTCTAACCAATAGTCTAATTCTCTTATGCCATGTTTACGCATTTTCTTCTCATTATTTTTCGTTTTTTCTTTTATCTGGTTGCGTAATGTCTCTAAGGTCACTACACTCAGTCTGCCTCTAAAATTATACTTTTTGATCCATAAATCTAGGTATTTATTGTACCCGGCATTTTTTGCTTCCATTATTTTATAATCCTCACATAGTAACCTGTCTCTAGGTTTACTAGTTGTTAATAAGTTTCCCATTTTGTCACAATTTGGATCAGTCTGTCACTCCTAGGGAGTCTAAGACTGATTTCAAGATCCGATTGGGATAGTGATTTAATTTATTTTGTGGTATTTCTCACTTTTACCCGTTAAGGTGGAGAAATCTTGTCTCTACATCCACAAAACTCACTATTTCCAGCCCCAATCTTTTGGTATGAAATCAATAACCTAGTGGTTATTAACTTCCACTCACACACTCATTCACACTCCTATTTTACTTTTATTCACGGAATTTAACACAAAGAGGACTCCGTCGCCCTTTGTTTTACGGAATTTTACTCCCTAGCCCACTTTCTTGTGTCTAGTAGTTGGACTCCGCCGTCCTTACGGAATTTAACTAGCAGAGGACTCCGCCGTCCTTACCTATCAGTGCCTAGGATTTATAGGGTTTGTCTACGCGCAACGACCCTCAGTCATTCGCTTCTTTTTAAGTCAAGACTTACTCACCCTCTGTTGTCTTTCTCCCTCGGTATTCCTTCAACCGTCGGACTCCAACCGACGTGAAGATAACCAGCCCGAGAAAGGGACTTTTCCGCCGTGGCCACGGTCTTTCTGGATTCTTAACGTCCAATGGAGTCTTCAGGTGTCTTGGAATCCGGCTCGAAGGACCAAGTTAATGTCAGGTTCAAACCCACCTAAACATTGTAAAATGCAAGAAGAAAGACAAGAGATTAATAAGTTTTACTCGCGAGGAGAACGGCAGAGAGTGTACAGTTACAATCTCCGACCCGCTCTGCCACCCAAAGCCGCACTCCTCTTTTTATTTAGGAATGTCCCTGATTACAGTGTTTCTAAGGGGAAGGGGGGAAAAGATAGTAAGATAATATATACGTTTCTAAGAAGTCAAGGAGAGAGACAGAGAGATAATATATGCTTCTAAGGAGGGCAAGGAAAGAGACATCTATCACATATGTCTGACACAGTTGTGTGACCTCGGACCCTATCTCGTTCTAATGTCACACCAGCTGCCTCCACACGTTAAACACTGCACATAACAAGAGCACAAAGAGATTATTCAAACACACAATGTTTCTAACATTTGATTATAACAAATATAGGATAAGATATATAAATGCTTACAGCAAATATGGGATAAAATACATGCACAATTATTCTAACACAGACGCTCCCTCCGGTGGCCATTTTGGAAATCTGGGTTAATGACAAAAGGAAAAACACACACACCAATAGTAACACAAGAACAACTCCAAAGCAGAGACTCATAATCAACCAGACTTAAAAAGGACTCATTAGAAAGAGTTTGTGTCTATGGAACTGTCCCCACTGTGTACACTGGGAAATCAGAATGCCCAATGACTGCTGCTTTAAATAACCCTCTTGAGAGCCAGAGTAAAATAGTTTGGAAATAATTACAAGTTAGAACTTAAATTAAAATAAAAAAGGCCTGAATATTGTCATTGGAATCAGTTGATTCCAGTTCAGTTGATTTCACCAAGATCAGGTCCAAGATGCTTCATAGCTTAAATATAATAAAAATTAATAACAAATTCTTCAACTAAACTTTATCAAATACAATAAAGGGTGCACTAGCACCCCCATAGTTCACTCCTAAAATGAAGAGGTCTTTGTTATCTTACTGAGCTGACTGTTTTAGTCAGTTTTAGTCTGAGAGTCAAACTTCAGTACCTGCGCTGAAATGTCCCGTGTTTTGCAGCCGTATCAGCATCTTGATTTGAGATCGCTCCGTGGCGCTCTCTTTCTCTGTTTCTCTCTCTGCCACACATCTCTTTTCAAAAGAAAAGAAAATGACATAACCTCTAAACCTAGTGATTAAGGGAAAAGTGAGTCTACGTAAGAAACGCATCACATGATGGAAAAAACCCTGGCAGATGACAGGGGAGCACTTGGTATGGTATTTTTGGCACGCGCGCTACGTGCGCATGCATTGCTCTTGCTCCTTGGTGCTAAGCACCCCTAAACTTGGAAGCCTAGAATTGCCCCTGGCGTTGTCTAATTTAGACGCCACGTAAAACGGTCCGGACCCTTGTCTAACGATTATCCTCTTCAAATGAATTGCACATGAGATTACGGCAGTTAAATGATCAGAGCTAAGTGTAACTCCTGACCCAAGAATAGTATAGTAGAGTAATCTAGTAGTTTGGACCAGGCTCTAGGTTCTCAAGGGCTACAATAGGAATAATGGTGCGAGTATAAATGAGATGGCTGGAGACAGAGATGAGCAAGCTTGTTTTTGTATTGAATAGAAAAAATTGAAATAAAATAAAACTTAGTTTACAACTTAGCTGCCGGCAATGTTTACATTCAAGTTGTGCACAATAATAGAAAAAACCCCAAGTCCTACTGAGCTCAGTATATTTAGTCGTTTAAGTCAATGTTCATAAAGGATCCTCGTTGTGGTAGTTTGAGTGGTTGCCACATGATGAATTCAACAGGAAGAACAGAGGAGAAGGTTGTTCTCAGTTCACAGTTCTGGGTTCTGGGACAGGCTCGCCATTTCCTCCAAAGGTGAATCCAGATCCAAATCCGAGTCTTCTTAATCGACGATGACATCAACACAACAAAAAAAACCTAGCCAATATAACAAGAATAATGTTATAGTATACAGCTAGTTGAAATCCATTTCCATTATCTAATCCTTAGTAGTAGTAGTAGTAGTTGTAGTAGCTATAGCTTTGTTTCTTCTTTTTGTTTCTCAGGTTATCAAATGTTGTAACTCCATAGTTACATCAGAAATATACATGCATGTTTTTAACTCAAATTGTCATTGCTGCACATGAATTTGTTTCTAATCCATGTAACAAAATTAATTGCTCCTTTAATCTTTTTTTTTTAACTTATTAACCATGTAACCTTTGATTCATGTTGTTATCCAATCCAATCAACCTTTAACCCTTTCTTTAAGCTTTTGTAAATCATGAAATAAAATACAATTAATTATTTCTGTCACCAACCAGATAATAGCACCTTTAACTTATCCACTGAATCAGTAACCCTAGCTGGTTTAGCATTAAATTACATTCTTATGCATAAAGCATCAACTTCAAATCACATTTCACCATAAAACAGTGCAAGATGAAATAAAAGTACAGTCACCTTTGTTGTCAACTTAAATTTTGCCATAAAACAAGTACAACTGTTTCTACATTGACTAGAAGCAGTAGTCTATCACTCGCGATTAGCATTAGCATCGCGCTAGCATGTTTTTTCACCATGTTACGCACGTTAAGCACGTGTAGACTCACCAAGATGATGTTTTAGCATCAACACGGACAGAACACCGTCACAGCCCATCAGGTTCACGCATGGAATCAACTTAAAATAGCATATAAACATTTCTCAGTTAGCATTACGATCTTGTATCATATTTACATTGAATTACATTAACGTGCACTCACCGAATTATTTAACTTCGCAAAAATAAAATGGGATCGTCAACACACGCGCGTAAAAGAATGAAAAACTAAAGTGAATCTGAGATCGGGTCTTGAGAAGGCGAGTCTTAACTACTTTTGACAAATAAGAAGGTCATTATCACCCAACGTGACTGACAAAACAGGAAGTCATATAGAGAGGGGATCACACTTCTTCCTCTTATCAAAATAAACGTTTTTCAAAATAAAATGAGTGCATTTAAATAAAAGAATTAAGGTACATTTTCTCTACTGGGTTACATAAGCGCCTGTCCTCACATTTGTAAAAGCTTCGAGTCAAGTCAAAGGCGCACAGACGCACACAGACGCACGGTCCGTCAGTGCGTACGTGCCATAGCAACAGAACTACCTGGGCCCTATATAAAGCGCCTGCGCTCTCAGTCGTCCCCTTCTCACTTGAGAACGCTTTTTGAACGCTCGCTGGACACTTGTGTACTGACTTCGGCATTCACATCTGATTAACCTCTCAGCCTCAGCAGTTGTAAAACAGTTGTTAAACAGTTTTCACAGTTTTAACAGTTCTAACATCTGTCTCTGTTAACACTTGTTGAGGGTTTGGACACACACCACCATGGACCGCTTCTCCCGCCTGCTCCTCGGCCACTTGGACCTCATCCCCGGAGGTAAGATTTATCAAATAACATTCAATTATGGTAAATTGTGATAAATATTAATAACAGAGCCCAAATATTTCATGACAAGAAAAGTTTTATCCATCTGCGACTGTTTGGACGGTCGGGCTCCTAACATAACTAGGTTTGTGAAACTTGAAACATTTGATAGTTTGTGACTTTCACTTGACGATTTCATTTTGGATTCCGATGAATTGTTGGTGAAACTGGTCTAAATATATCAACATAGTGTGTAGTCAACAGTTATCGTCACATTTATAGAAAATCACTTGTATTTTATTTTCTGGGTCTTGATATTCATCAGGGTTTGAGTGGCATTTTGTAAAAAAAACATGGCGCCCAGCCGGCCGTTCCAAATGGAATGTTTAAAAAATGTACATTTAAAAAATGCACATTTGGTCTCCATAGAATTCCCAGTGTTTGGATCGAATTTGAGCCTTTCCTTTGAGCTTTGGTTTAGATGGCGTTAGTGAACTGTCAGGTGCAAAGGAGGAGAGGACAGACTGAAATCACTATCACTATAAACTATGAAAACGTGCTAAATTAAAGGGTCCAACTAACAGGCCTAATCCATATTCATAAATATGAATTCATCAAATCGGTCAGCGTCAGAATGAATTAGGCCCACATGAACCAAAGAAAATCTAGCCTATTGCATCCTAATATTGGGTTATATTCTCAAAAGCTACAATTATGTAGTTAGAAAAGTAGTAGTAGTCCAAGTAGAAATTTACAATAAAAATGTTGTGTTCTTAGCCCTGTAGGCCTTTATGTGTCATCCACCTGTAGTAATTATGGGCAATACTAATGCGAACCTTTACTGGTACTATTCACTCAAGTCACTTAACTGCTATTTATTGATTTAATTTGTCCATATGCTGCACTGTTGATAATCCATAGTTATAGCCACTAATTGTACAAATAATATAATGTACTCAAGTTTCTTTACCTGCTATTTATTCCTGTCCATATGCTACACTGTTCATAACCACAGTCAGAGCCACTTACTGTGCAGAGTTTTGTAGCCTTTTAGCTTTATTCTGCTGACAAAGTGTTGTGTTAATGAATGAATGAATTGTTTATTATAAATCTTTACAGTATAATTTATCTTGATTGCATGTTCCTGTTCTCCTGCTGTTCTTGAACCTTGCATTGCAACACTGTCATTTATATTTTGGGACAAAATGGTTTATCTTATCTTAATATTGAACAAATAACATGGTACTGTGTGCTGGGGTGTGCTGTTAGATGTCCATTTTTTAATTACCCTACCTAAGCCTACGAGCCTCAGGATAACGTCATACGCAACCAAATGTATTCAGCCGGCCTCTTCGATATGTTACTAAAATAAGTAGAGTAGCAGCAGTAGTATAGTATAGTATAGTATAGTATAGTATAGTATAGTATAGTATAGTAGTAGGTCATTAAAGCCTATGGAGCCTTGCTCCAGCTACAATTTAAAGGGTGTTTAACGTTGTTAAACCTGTTGCAGAGGCCGTGGACCCTTGGGACAGTCTGCACCTTCTGGCGGAGGACCTTCCAGACTACTCTTCGGACGAGCACGACCAGGGTGAGTTCGAGGTAGATGGTCCTAGGTCTGTGTTTTGGTCATCTGATGAAGAGGACGGGAGCGACGACTTTGGGTCGTCTGATGAAGAGGACTGGAACGACGACTTTGGGTCGTCTGATGAAGAGGACGGGAGCGACGCAGACTTTGGCTACAAGAGTCGCTCTGAGGAGGAAGAGGACGAAGACCAGAGGGCAGAGGACCGTTACTTCGCTCGTCTCCCCCTGGAGGTGTTTCCTTTGGGCAGGCGGGGGGTTCCTGCTCCACCTGTGGCTCGTGCAGCCTGCTCGCCTCCTGCTCCTCACCCACTCCCTGTGGGTCCTGCGCTGGACTTCCTTCCCCCCAGCGGACGCAAGCGCTTCAGGGATGAAGAGGATGAAGAAGTGGAAGACCCTTCCTCCAAGCGGCCGTGCCTCTCCTCCTCCAACGTGCTCCAAGACTCCGAGTCAGACGAGGACTGAACTCAGCCTCACAGACTCAGAGCTTGGCTCAATGCGGCGACATTTACCACCTTCAACCACGCCCATCATCCATTGATTTCTTGATTGATTTCTTGATTTAAAAAAGTAGTAGATTGAAGTTAAGGAATACTATGTAGGATTTCATAAAACAAAAAACTGATGATAAAATTATAATCTTTTCTTGTTGAGTTTAGTGTAATTTCTATTCTGATTCGAATCTGAGTATTGCAGTTTTACCGAAATTCCTGCATAGTACACCTTGTACTTTTATTTGAAACAAAAACAAAAAAATACAAAAAAGTAGGGAATACTATGTAGGATTTCAACAAACATAAAAATAATTAATGAAACACATGACATTTTTACTTTTTTTCACTGACTAAACTCCTAATTATTTAAATACTACAATTTGACAGAAATTCCTGCATAGTACACCTTACATTGACGTTTTACTCTTTTTGTGTGTTAAAGTTTTTAAGTAGAACAAAAGCAAGGATTATTATGTAGGATTTCATAAAAACTTAAGAAATCTTGATGATAAAAAGTAAAAAAAGTAAAAGTAAAGTTTTGTCAATATATTCTGAGTGATTCTTAACCATAGGGCCGGGGCCCATGGGCTAATTGATACACTAAATTTAATCAGAGTACTACAGTTTGACAGAAATTCCTGCATAGTACACCTTACATTGACGTTTTACTATTTTTGTGTGTTTAAAGTTTTTAAGTAGAACAAAAGCAAGGATTATTATGTAGGATTTCATAAAAACTTAAGAAATCTTGATGATAAAAAGTAAAAAAGTAAAAGTAAAGTTTTGTCAGTATATTCTAACTGAGTGATTCTTAACCATAGGGCCGGGGCCCATGGGCACACAATAATATGATATATGTATTATGGCTTACTTTGTACTGAAAAAGTGGGTTCTAATTGATACACTAAATTTAATCAGAGTACTACAGTTTGACAGAAATTCCTGCATAGTACACCTTACACTGACGTTTTACTATTTTTGGGCATAGGAGGGTTAGAGGTGAAACTGTGTGTTAAAGTTTTTAAGTAGCACAAAAGCAAGGATTATTATGTAGGATTTCATAAAAACTTAAGAAATCTTGATGATTAAAAGTAAAAAAGTAAAAGTAAAGTTTTGTCAGTATATTCTAACTGAGTGATTCTTAACACTAAATACACAAAATTTAATCAGAGTACTACAGTTTGACAGAAATTCCTGCATAGTACACCTTGCATTTACCTTAAACTTGTGCTTTTCTGGGCATAGGAGGGTTAGAGGTGTGTTTTATAGTACTTAGTAGAAGTACAACTTCGAAGGACTGCACATGTATGTGTAACTTCGAAGTATTTCTGTGACACAAAAAAGATCAAAAATATAGCTAAATATAGCTATAGTAGCAGTGCACTAGTCCACATAAGTCCACAGCTCTAAGCTGAGACTGAACCAGCCCAGTGCACTACTAAATGTTAACCAGCGGCTGCCACATCTAATGTAGCACCCCTTTCTGATGGACTGAAGCTTCTGCTCAAACAAAACATAGCAGATAGTAATCCAGACACAATATCAGCCTGTATATGGAGCTTTACGATAGTGAAGCCATATTCTCAACACGTGCAGATCTTCTGCAAATAACTAAGACCTAATACATTGTGATGAGTTCAAGTACAGAGAAAATGTCAACTTCTCATCATAATAAATGAGTGCACAATACTAAACTGTGGAGATGTGGCTTTGTTCACTCATATCTCCTGTTTATGTTGTGCCCGATTCAAATTGTCCTCTCTGATGGTAATGTGCCATTTCAAATGAAATGCGTTATATAATCTATGTCTTTAGAAGCGGACTCTTTGAAGGCTGTACATAAATAGTGACTTGTTCTGTTCTGAATTATTGTATCTGGAGATGTGGGTCTGTTCACTAACTCGCTGGTCAGTGGGACATTCCCTGCTTCTCCTCTTTTTGTTGTTTTGTTTTAAGAAATTGTTTTACGTGATTGTAACATAATGAAATGTGTATTTAATTCTAAGCCTTTGTAAACAGTCTGATTGGAGGCTGCACAAAAATGTAAAAATCATTCTAGAGAAATAGTGAGTTTGATTATAATGAATGTATTGTAATGTATAAATGCGGAGATGTGGGTGTGTTCACCACTGTCAGTGGGACAGTCCCAACATCTACTTTTTTTTTTTTTTTTTTGTAAATTAAATACTGGTAAGAATTTTACTGTGAAGAATTGTAACAGCAGAGATACAGAGATGGGAGTGTGCTAACTGATTAGTCAGTGGAACAGTCTGTTATTTGAAGTCATCTTCATAAAAGCATTTGACTGTAATAATTATCAACAAACATGTGGTAAGAAATAATAATAATTTCATATTAGCTCCTTTTGAATGTGCACTTAACACCTTAAC
The DNA here is from genome assembly GCA_029959045.1 of Taenioides sp. WSHXM2023. Taxonomy (NCBI): domain Eukaryota; kingdom Metazoa; phylum Chordata; class Actinopteri; order Gobiiformes; family Gobiidae; genus Taenioides; species Taenioides sp. WSHXM2023. The sequence continues at coordinate 25,447,660 of CM057099.1, forward strand.
ACTGTCTCTCTTTATGTTTCCATGGTGACTGGTTTGGAGGGGCCACCTGAGCCCCGTGGTCCTGTGGTCCTGTGATCTGACGAAGATGACGAGAAGAACCCTGTCTCCAATGAAGAACAAGGGCTGATCAGAAGTGATGTGACAATACTTGACTAATAATAATAAACAAAAATGAGGTAAGAAATAATAATAATTTCATATTAGCTCCTTTTGAATGTGCACTTAACACCTTTACACTGTCTCTCTTTAAGTTTCCATGGTGACTGGTTTGGAGGGGCCAGCTTAGCCCCGTGGTCCTGTGGTCCTGTGATCTGACGAAGATGACGAGAAGAACTGAATCTCCAAAGGATGAAGAAGAAGAGCTGATCAGAAGTGATGTGATGAAGCTTGACTATTAATAATAAGCAAACACAAGGTAAGAAAATAATAACAGTTCCATAGTAGCGCCTTTTGAATGTGCACTTAATCCCTTAAATCTGTTTCTGTTTCCATGGTGACTGGTTTGGAGGGGCCACCTGGGCCCTGTGGTCCTGTGATCTGACGAAGCTGACGAGAAGAACCCTGTCTCCAATGAAGAAGAAGAGCTGATCAGAAGTGATGTGATGAAGCTTGACACAAACAAACATGAGGTAAGAAAATAATGACAATTCCATATTCTTTTGAATGTGCACTTAACGCCTTAACTCTGTTTCTGTTTCTGTTTCTAGAGTGATTGATTTGGAGGGGCCAGCTTAGCCCCGTGGTCCTGTGATCTGACGAAGCTGACGAGAAGAACTGAATCTCCAAAGGATGAAGAAGAAGCGCTGATCAGAAGTGATGTGATGAAGCTTGACACAAACAAACATGAGGTAAGAAAATAATGACAATTCCATATTCTTTTGAATGTGCACTTAACGCCTTAACTCTGTTTCTGTTTCTGTTTCTAGAGTGACTGGTTTGGAGGGGCCAGCTGGGCCCTGTGGTCCTGTGGTCCTGTGATCTGACGAAGCTGACGAGAAGAACCCTGTCTCCAATGAAGAACAAGAGCTGATCAGAAGGGATGTGACAATACTTGACTACTAATAATGAACAAAAATGAGTTAAGAAATAATAATAATTTCATATTAGCTCCTTTTGAATGTGCACTTAACGCCTTCACTCTGTTTCTGTTTCTGTTTCTAGAGTGACTGGTTTGGAGGGGCCAGCTTAGCCCCGTGGTCCTGTGATCTGACGAAGATGACGAGAAGAACTGAATCTTCAAAGGATGAAGAAAAAGAGCTGATCAGAAGTGATGTGATGAAGCTTGACTATTAATAATAAGAAAACACAAGGTAAGAAAATAATAACAGTTCCATAGTAGCGCCTTTTGAATGTGCACTTAATCCCTTAAATCTGTTTCTGTTTCCATGGTGACTGGTTTGGAGGGGCCATCTGGGCCCTGTGGTCCTGTGATCTGACGAAGCTGACGAGAAGAACCCTGTCTCCAATGAAGAACAAAAGCTGATCAGAAGGGATGTGACAATACTTGACTAATAATAATAAACAACAATGAGGTAAGAAATAATAATATTTTCATATTAGCTCCTTTTGAATGTGCACTTAACGCCTTAACTCTGTTTCTGTTTCTGTTTCTGTTTCTGTTTCTAGAGTGATTGATTTGGAGGGGCCAGCTTAGCCCTGTGGTCCTGTGGTCCTGTGATCTGACGAAGCTGACGAGAAGAACCCTGTTTCCAGAGGATGAAGAGCAAGAGCTGAAGCTGATCAGGAACTACCCAAAGAATATCCAGAAATTTGCCAATAAATTTAAGGTTGATTTTGAATTCTTATGTCAGTTTTTTTAAAAGAATGAATACAAAGTAAATATTTTTAGTACAATTTACTTAAAGGGGCATTATGGAGATTCCTTTAACTGGAAAGTTACACAGCATTTCACTAAACTCTGTGTAACATATTATAAGTTGGATGGATGTTTTAAGTCCTCAAAAAAACAGAAAAACAAACACTTCTCTGTCCACAGAAATGACTTGCAACTTTTCTCTATCGAGATAGTTTGGTTTACTGCAATACTGTGGAACATTCTAATCAAAGCAATAACATCTCTATGGAGACATCCAACTCCAGACATCGTTACATAGTGCACCTTTCAGAATATTTGCTCTTAAAGGTTATTTTAAAATGCCCTATATGAATACAGTTCTATTGCTTTATTAGAGTAAATAAATAAATGTTGTTTTACCCAGATCTTAACATTCACAGCCTGTTTAGATTTGTGAACAACACTAGTCAAACTCAGGAAGAGTTTTATTGCAAATGTCAGTGAACAAAATGTACAAACTAGAAACTTCAGCGTTATGGTGTCTTGGCTAAAAATGTTCAAATGCCAATGCTAAACTCTACAAAATGAGTTTACAATAAAACAATAATTCCATATAATTTTATAACTCACAACTTTAAACTTGTCTAAAACAGCGAACGAAGTGTGCGCCCCCATTGAAGAACTTAGCACCCCCATAACTCCTGTTATGAAGCGCTCTCCCCTGTTCAAACACTCAATGCCACTCAATAGTGACACTCATGGCATCCAATAGTACAGACTGGCATTGCCCATTGCCGCGACAGCGGCATAATTGTAATTGCTTATCCTGGTAAACTCCAAAAATGTGCATTGGACATGTGAGTAATCGAGCGCAACACGCTCGTCATTGACAGTGGACCCCACGGGTGCGTTACTGGACGCGAGTACTTTCCAATGACATATATATGTGCCACCAAAGATGGCCCGTTGTTGTTGTTGTTGTTCTTAATATTAATATATTAATATTAATATTATTTTCCTCACCCTATTTTTCAGAGTTTGGCAACTTCACGCTGACGAGAAGTCACAAAATTTTGCACAAAATTCAAGAATGCCAAAATAGGAATTTACAAATACTCTGTATTACAAAAATCTAATTTGCGCATTCTTTGGTCGATTTTACTCAAACTTTAATCGTTGGTGGACACCCCGGACCTACACAGATTGAAATAAGAAAATCTAAAATGGCCACGATAGCGCCCCCTAGGGAGACTGCATGGAACAGCAAAATTTTACTTTGTCGTAGACATACAAGATTTGGCACACATATTTGTGGCACGTTGTCAATGAAAAAGTCAATGACACCCACATGCCATCTCCATGCTGCCATGGCAACATGCCAAAAATCTGCCAATGCCAATGTGACATCCTGACCAAAACTTTGGTGGAGCCAAACCAAATTTGGTACACAGATGCCTCATGGGAAAAGGAACAAAAATATATATTGTAACCATGGCCCCCCCAAACCAAAATTTGCCATCTTGGATTAATTATGTGACAAATGTCATAATGTAATCCTATGTAGACATCTAATTCTGCTGTATTTTCATTTGTGAAAGTTTTAAAACAGCCACAACCTCAAACGTGTGCACATCTTCAAAAAAGTGCATTAGCGCCCCCAACTGGTTAAAAGTTGAGACACACATAAAATTATAATGGACAAAATAAAGTTGCCCGAAAAGAGAAGTTTGCACATCACAGGCCAACTGGCCTAGAAAAAAGGGGAGGAATCTGGCACGTTAGTGCCCCCCCCGCAAGTGCAAGCGAGGGCCGATCATTGCCGCTTGCAGCTATATTTATTATTATTATTATTATTATTATTATTATTATTATTATTACATGTTTCTGTGTACAGGGTGGGACCATGTTGGGTCCTCCGGATACAGTTGTGGAGCTAGGAGAAACTGAAGTATCAGAGGAAATCTTCATGGACTGTCTTTCCTCATTGGGAGAAAGCACATACAGGTAATTTATCATTTTCAAAGGCCCATGTCACATTATTTTATGGTCTCTGTTATAATGTTGTTTCCTCATCGCAAACATACCTGGAGTTCTTTTTTGTTTCATTCACACATGTTCTTCTCTCACACCGAAAACACTCTGTTCCACTTTGTGACGTCTTATGGTAATGCATGAAGTGCTCCTCCGCGTTTTTAAAGTCCATACGCCTTCAGTAGAATCATTTGGATAATTCCAGCTCTGGATTTGCCAATCTCTACTGAACTAAAGGTAAAATGTAGCTATTAACTTGAAAACTTCCGCTTCATGACATCACAAGGTGGGTCAAAGCATTTTGAGCTTTGGAGTTATAGACAGATAATAATAAAGGGTTACACAAACATATGTGAATGAAGCAAAACACAACTCCAGGTATGTTTTTGATGAGGTAACAACATTATAACATGGCTTAAAGCTCAGAAGAGTCTTGTATAATATAGGACCATTGATAAATCTACTTTTCTTGTGTTTTTTGGTATTTTAAGTTTGACTAGCGTCTAATCTGTGTTTTAGAGGTGACAAATATGGCCTTTTTGAGCACAACTGCAACACCTTTACCAATGAAGTATCCCAGTTCCTGACAGGCAGAACAATACCCTCTTACATCACTGACCTTCTATCTGAAGTTCTTTCCACGTGAGTATGGACTGCTTGTGGATTTAAATACATGTTTTAAATGACACCTCCAGTTGCCCAAATGCTTAGTAGCAATTAACAGACTTGCATAGGCTGGATGAAGATGCAGTGTTATTCTAATATTTGCTCATATGTCGCCATAGACCATTTGGCCAGATGCTGCGGCCTATTCTGGATTCCATTCATATTGCCCCTCCTGGAGGAAATGTCGTCAATGAACGAAGAAATGTCTGACAAGAAAGGTGCAGCAGGGCCAAGAGTTCAAGGTTACTTCCAGTGTAGTCAGTCAACATAAGTATAGATATTTTTAGTTTTTTATTGTTTGGGTCATCACAGCAAACCAGTCACATAAATGATTAAAGAGCCATTAAACACCCTCTTGAAGCTTTACTCCGCCCCTAAGCAAAATCTGAAAAGTCCTCCAGAGTGGGCGGTGCCCGGCGGGTTGGGGGGAGAGGGTGTGGGGCTCCTCATGTACTGCCCGTAGACCATCAGGGGCTGTCCTTGTCACGTAATAACCTACATCTGACTCACTGGCGGCCGTTTGTCGAAAATTCAAATGTAATGGCCGTAGTTGATCCTAAAGAGGCCAGTACAGACACGGTTTTGGACCCAAAAGTCAGATTTTTAACAAATATGGACTAAAATGCCAAAACAAGGCCAGGGATAGGTATACACTTCTATTTTAGACCCATTTACACAGTTAATCAGTAGAAAAAAAGTGATTTTGGTGTTTAGTGGCCCTTTAAACATCTGCCATCTTTGCACTAATATTTTAATTTCAAATGCTGAGTTTTCTATACCGCTACCGTACTGACTACAGTGGAAGTAATGTTCAAACCACAGTATTTCATGTATTACATTTCAAAGATGCAGATTGCTGAATGATGGGACCATGTGATTCAGTTTAATTCTATTACAGCATTTCCTGTACCCACACACTGTCCCTTATTTAGCTCCTTTGTGCAATATTTTAAAGCATTGTATGTTAGGCAATCACATGACACAGAAGGCAATTAAGATAAGATAAGATAAGATAAGATATGCCTTTATTAGTCCCCCAGTGGGGAAATTCCAGTAGAAATAAACAAAATACAGCATCACATGAGGACGGGGGGGAGGAGAAAAAAACAAAAGTGAATCAACCCCAGACCATGCTCCTGACAGGGGCATCATATGGAATGAATGCACAAAATAAAAGCACCTCCGAGCATCAGCAACATAGTCAAAACACAGTACAAACATTTCACAGGACTAGCAACAGGGGAGGGGAGAGGAGTAAGAAAGTCCAACTCAGGCAAGACAGCATCCGGATCCTGCAGCCACTGACGGCGCTTATACAACGGACCCGCCCACCCGGTCGGGGGTACAAAGCTGCGAGGGGGTTAGGGAGGGGCCAGGCTCCCTCCGCTGTAATCTCAGGGCGATTTGACACCAGCCCGGCCTTGGTCGTGACCAGTGCTGGCTTGGGGAGGCCAAAAGATAAGATTGCGTTGTTATAGTTTTAGAGCGAGCAGCTGCACCAATTCTTTAAACACTGCTCTTGTTTGTCCAATTGGTCTCAAGGTCATCTCTCTATGCAGAGCAGCCAAAATTCTCCTAGATGTTATCCCTGTTGCGAATTAGAGCCAAAGTTCCATCCAGTCTGCGATCCATAGTCGCTAACCTCTCCGAGATGTTTTCCAAAGTCTTTTCCAAAGTGCGGTGCGAGACCACCAAACTTTCCAAGATACGGCTCAAAGTCACAGTCTGAGTATCGGCAGCTTTGCCCATCGTTCCGATCAAACCGGGCAGCCAAGTGGGGCTTTGAACAGCTGCCTCGGTGCTCTGATTTTTCTTGAAAGACAGGGCCACGCCTAATCCAATCAGCAAAAGTCTATTCTTTATTTATTGAGTTTTCATATTGTATTAAAATATTTCCATTGCCATCTTATATATTATACTGACTGCTTTTGCCAATTTTATGATTTTATTAAGACCTAGGCACTATTGTTACAAGGACTAATTGTTTTTCAATAGCCCCCAGAGTGTGTTCCAGACCTGAACACTTCTGTGCCTTCATTTTATTCTTGACTACAGTGCTTTCCTATGAAGTTGGCCAACACAGATATATCGGTGTGCATGAAGCTATTTATCACTGCAAACTATTGTAATATATCAGTTTTAAATGTATATTATTTATCATTTATTTATTAAATGTTCACAGTGCAATGCAGATGTTACGAACCCAAAAACGCTGGGTTGTTGTGTAAAATGTTAAACTAAAATAAATCTTAAACTTTGATCTTAAGTGGTCCTAAAAGAAACATAAAAGATGTCAGTATTAATACCTGATTTATTACAGTTTAAATATATTTTATAACACATCAATGCCCCAACATTTTTGAAATATAAGTTTGTATGTTCAAGAATCGTCCGTCTAACACTCCAATCTCAAAGCGCCATGCCATAAATACACGTACATATCTCTTCACTCAAACACAACAGACTTTGCATTTTATACAATGTGAGGGATTACCGGATACACATTATAAAAAGACAACCAGGAGATTACAGCGTGATTAAAGCCAGCATTGCCCATCTTCAGCCTCCTGCAATAACTACACCCGGCACCACAACACCGATCCGCACACTAGAGCAATGAATGTGCAAATGTGTCTAAACTGCATTGAGTACATTGTCAAAGCTCAGGTGACGTGATTTTTGCCTTGTGATTTAGCTGTTCTGCTAACACACATGTTAACAACCTACCTGACCACTGAAATGTATTACTGCACAGCCCTTGTTCTCTACTTGTAACATCACATTTAAGCCTTTCCTATTCTTTATTTTTTAAATTGATTTTGATTTGATTTAACTGGCATAGGTTTAGGAACACTAAAAACAAATAGGGAGAAAAAAGTTATGTTAAATTTTAAAACCAAGAGCAAGCATCAACACTATAAATTACATGATTAAACAAACATGAATAAACAGAGCGAAACAGTTACGCAGTTCTCTGAATGTCCACAAGAGGCAATATTGCTATTCCCACAGCTCTTGGTACAGTAGAGGTTCTCTCATTTGCTGTCAGTCAGCATCATGGCCTAATTTATTTATTTGCCTGTTACTTGTAAATATAGGCATCTTGCTCTAACACATAATCTAATCTTAAATAAAGATTATTATAATAAATATAATTAATTAATAAACTACCCATCTATCTATTGTTTCACAGTCCTCTTGCACTCTTCTGACAAGGATGCTTCATCTTGCACTCTTCTGACAAGGATACTTCATCTTGCACTCTTCTGACAAGGATGCTTCATCTTGCACTCTTCTGACAAGGATGCTTCATCTTGCACTCTTCTGACAAGGAAGCAAGAGGATATGAGGCAGACCTGGTCTTTGGCCCCTTCCATCTGCAGCCATAATAAATGCACACAGTTAGTCCTTCCCCTCACCACCACTTGCTGAATCAGCTGAGTTACTGTAAGAATAATGTGACATTTGACAACCGTTAACCTTTTTCTTCACTTAAATGCTTCCATTAGACAGGGCCGCAGTTGGGATATGACTCTTCCTCGTATCACTGTGACCCTCCTGCTGTAGGGGCCACCCCCTGTACCACAGAGGTGACTCAGCAGCTCCTATAGGCTTCAGTCTCAGTCCTGTTGAGTCATCCATTTAATCTACTTGTGGTGAGACGAGATGTGGAAGACGAAAAAGACAAGCCTGTTGACCACTGCTTCTTGGAAGATCTTCTCTTTATAACACTACTACATTGCAGTGACCACCTAAGCCTATACTGTTTTAAATTTAATTTAACAAGCAAAATACATTATTCAATAATCTCAAAACCCATCTAACAATTCTGAAAGCCATTAGTTGTAGAACTTTACTCACATCATCCAGTTTGCTTCAAATTCTGAGTACCCTAACATTTTTCCCCTGCCAGAGATTCAGTCACATTGAAATAGTTCTGCGCACATCAAATGAATTGATAAATCACAGATAAATCAAAATCTTGTGAAGCCTAGCCTATTTAGTCTCCCAGAATATCAGAATATAGACAGTCACAATTTATAGCCTAGGCCTATATAGGCGATTATAATAATATGTCCAATTAAAATGCCAAATTGCCCCCTGAATGATTCTTGGAGTCAGTATTTTGGGCATTTAAACACATACAACAACATATGAATGAACACCCACCCGCAGGTTCATTACCCAGTCAGACAAGCCCCTGTGAATAAATATCATGGACTTGCCACTTTTTTCCTGGTTCGCTATTTAAATGGAAAAAATAAATAAATAAATAAATAAGAAAATAGTAAAAAAAAAAAAACAAGTAATATTAAATAAAAGTAGTATTAAATAAATATGAAAACTGTCTGAGAAAAAGGGCTAATCAGTCAACTGTGTAAGCCCCGCCCACTGTTCGATGCTCGAATCTTGATGGAATTCGAGAATGGAACGTATTCTCTTCGTGACGTACTGTCCGGTACCTTGGCAACCAGGAGTTAGTTTTTGTAGTTAGTGGAACAACCCCAGTCTCAGCTCATTTGCTCCTTGACTCTTGAAGAGACAGGTCGCACACACACTAGCTCCTCGTCATCTCTCAGTAAATCGCAGAAATCTTCTACTCGCTTTTCGGAAAGCACAAACAGAAGCACTTCTACATTTCTGGTTGAAGTTTTAGTTTACAGTAGAAATGGAAAATATTAACCATGACCATGTGCTGGAAACAGTTTTTGCTGCAGGTAATTAGCTAGTCTTACTGTAATATAAACTAGTTTGTTGCTTTTGTCTTAATAGATTTTGGTGATTAATGGAAAAAGTCAAAAATATCTCTCAGAAATTAAAATCTTCATTTTGTTTGAGACTTAACCATATTCCAAACCTTAACCTGAAAAAATACAGATGATTCAATTTTACCATGAAGCTACAAGTTGTGTTATGTTGCACTGGGGCCTTGACCTAAACATTGAACAATGTTGAATGTGTGAAAGAAATAATTTGCCATTAGTTTTGCAAAACTATACATTTCAATTTTCCCCATCCTGACTGTAGCAGTGATACTAATTTTGCATATTCTATTCTCTCAGGTGACTCCGCTGCAGTGCCAACAAACCCAAGGTTTGTGCAGATTGCACCTCAGGTTGGGGATGGGGTAGCTTATCCTGACCATCCCCTTGAAATAGTGCTGCCTGTGCCCCAGTTTGATGGTGCCCCTCAGATGATTCTCCTCCTCCAGCTGGAGGAGGGGATGATGATTCTCCTCCTCCAGCCATTGCCATTGCATCTCCATGATCAGAATCATCTCCATGATCAGTCCGACAATGAAGACGAGAACGGTCCAGGAGGGCCGTTTGCAGCACAAGGTTTGGTTTATTTATTCTAGAAATCTGAAAAAAAAAAAAAACATTGTATTTGTTTCACTACGGTTCCTTGAGACTCTTAGAGACAGGTCGCACACACCTCTTGCTCTGTGCGAATTTCAGATACTCTCACAAACTCGTACAAATCTTCAAATTGCTTCTCGAAAAGCACAGCATACAGCAACACACATCATGTTATGTTGCACTGGGGCCTTGAGCTAAACATTGAACACTGTTAAATGTAGGAAAGAAATACATTTTACAAAAAATAGATGCATTTCATTTTTTCCTATTCTGACTGTAGCAGTGATACTAATTGTGCATGTTGTGTTTCTTCTCAGGTGTCTTCGCTGATGTGCAGCCAGCCCAGAGTCCTCTGCAGGTTGCACCTGCACCTGCCCTTGTGGATGGGGCAAATCCTGATGCCCCTCCCTTTGAGATAATCTCGCCAATGCCACCATTTGCTCAGTCTGGTGGTGCCTCTCCCAACCCAAACCCTGTAGACCCTGACAACTTTGAAATTGACTATTGGTGGGAAGAGGATTATCATTCTAGTGATCAATCTGACACTGAAGACGAGGATGATCCTGAGGAGTCGGATGATGGAGGTCCAGCAGAGCCCCTTGCAGCACAAGGTTCGTTTTATTCTCAATTCTACAAATCTGAATACGCCAACCATCATAGATATTGGTGAATAATAAATTCATATTTTATACATTTATTTAGAAATGAGCAAGAAGAGGCCAAGGGAAGAGGACAACGACAGTGAGGATGAAGTTGCTTCCAAGAGGTCACGTCACACCTCTCCAGTTGACGAGGAGTAAACTGATCCCCGGGTCGCCTGGGCCTGGGGTTTGGAGTGGAGTTTGCTTGTTTTTCCTGTGTCTGGGTGGGTTTCCTCTAGGCACTCTAGGCAATGCTAAGCTCCGTTAATTTCTGCAACTTACAATAAAAGTTAAAAAACATAGTGGAAGAATCATTGAGGGAAGCCCTAAACTCTGTTAACGTGAGGTGATGGAAATGTCATTTTGTTTAAAGTGAAGGACGAGCCATCGCTGGCTATGGTTACACGCACACTCAAAACCAGATTGTTATCTGTGTGTGTTATTACATCTTTACATCTGTAACGATGTAAATAGCAAAATCAAGTAACTTCTGTCTGACCATGGTCCCTCTAATTACTTACATCAAATTGTGCAGTTTGCATGTTTAAGTATTTGTAAAGGTCTAGAAATGAGATATTAAATCAGATTTTGGTGAGCTTGTAACCGCAGCCACTGAAATGAACAAATCTGATTACATGGTCGTGTTTGAGCCCTACTTAGGCCTGTCACGATAACACATTTTGAAGTGCAATATATTCTTGAATTAAATAGACATAAATAAATGAAATGAAACAAACCATAAACCAGAATTATCCCTAAAAAATATTTTAAATGTACAATATTGTTAACATTTGTTTTGCAATAAATACATAACAGAATGCAACACTTAGGTAGTAAGTTTGTATCTATAATGAGTTACATAATCAATATGACCAATATTTTTCCACTACTACAAAGAAGCACCCACAATAAATATTGACCCTGTAAAATTATTGTTCCATCTATATCATGTATTGAATGATAAGCAAGTATAGTAATTACCGTAACAGGCCTAGACCGATCTAAACCATAGACTAAATGGACATAGCTAACCCGCTAGCTGCAGCGTATATAGGAAGTGAGCATGGGGGTGACTGTGGCTCCTATATCCACTTGAAAGTCCCTTTCTCTGTTACTGTTGCAGTGAGCCTCGTCATTTTTTATCTTAAAATGTTAGTATTAACCCACTCAACATAATCCTGCTGTTTTTATTTTGCTATTTTGTCCGCAATTACATTCCTATTCCTAATGTGGAATTGTCGAATGAAATGAAATGAAATGTCGTAGACATGCAAGATTTGGTACACATATTCATGACATGTTGTCGATGAAAAAAGTCAATGACACCCACATGCCATCTCCCATCGTGTTGCCATGGCAACAGGCCAAATATCTGCCATTGCCAATGTGACATCCTGACAAAAACTTTGGTGTAGCCAAAACAAATTTGGTACACAGCTCCATCATAGAAAAAGGAAAAAAAATATATATTGTGACCACGGACCATCCCAAACCAAAATTGGCCATCTTGGATTAATCATGTGACAAATGTCAAAATGTGATCCTATGTAGATATTTAATTCTGCCATATTTTCATTTGTGAAATATTTAAAACAGCCACAACCTCAAACGTGGGCACATCTTCAAAAAGGTGTGTTAGCGCCACCAACTGGTTAAAAGTTGAGACACACATAAAATTATAATGGACAAAATAAAGCTGCCCAAAAAGAGAACAGTTTGTGTGCGACAAACACCACAGGCCAACTGGCCTAGAAAGAAGGGGAGGAATAGGGCGCGTTAGCGCCCCCCTCTGCGAGTGCAAGCGAGGGCCGATCATTGCCGCTTGCGGCTATATTTTCACTTGTTTTTGTTTCATATGAGTTTACAAGTCCCACATTTTACTGCAATTATACACTGCTATAATAATGTATATGACAAATAAATGGACTTTGAACAATCATGTTTTTCTCTTTAATAAGTACCATCAATCTACATTTTTGTCTGATATATATATATATATATATATATATATATAACAAATATGTATGCATATAATAGAACTAATAATACTAATAATACTACCCCCCCTCACTCACTCATTAGTTCTATAAATACTAATTAAATCGCGAACTACATCACTATTTATACTATTTATTAGTACTAATAATGTTACTGTCCAAGTTGTCAAAAACGTCTTTAACAAATTCCTTCCACTCGCTGCAAGATCCCTCTCAGGACACGTCGCAGACGTGGCGGGGCTCGCTCGACTCTCGTGCGCATGCGTAAAAAACAGAGACGCCGACCAATCGTAGCACGGCATTTGTCGATGACGTCACTCGCGCTCTACTGCGCATGTCTCTTGCAAAACAGGTCGCTATCCTGTCTTGTATCGGGAATCTCGGCAGATTAAAGCAGATGCTAGGCTAGCTGTATCGATCAGGTAAGACGTATCCCACTCACTACTGTTGGTTTAGCATCATAACTTATTTTACCACACGGCGATAAACTGTTTTAGTGCGCTGACAACAGCGCTAGCGAGTGTTGCTACTTCATGCTAACCGCACAGCTAGCATCACACACACACAGACACACACAAAAAGACACAGTGAAATGTTTCTAATGAGGATTTTACTAGTACTTATACTTCTTATACTCATACAGATGCACGCGAGGCTCCACATCCCTCACATCATTCCACCTGCATTTAAACCTCTTGATTCCAAGTAAATTCTCACTGCGTCCTTACACATTCAACAACGTGTGCGCGTCCGTGTGTGACTGATGTAACTCTTAATCTCATCTTTATCTCAGAAGACGGTGCCAATGCCTGGCATTTTCAAGTACTTATTAAGCTGTATTCCTCTGTTGCTTGTGTGTAAGTGTGCAGGAGTATAGAGGACCAAGATGACCAGATCCGTCTTTATAGCCGCCTGACTGGGGAAAGTTCAGGACCTGCCACCTGGCCCAATGCAAACCGGATTATGGAAGCGGTGTGCACAGATCTGTGTCTCACCTACCCCGCCTCCTCTTACAGTCATCAGGGTTAAGGGGGGGTAGGTGGGATTACATTCTGAAGTACTACCACCATATCCGCAACCTTGTGCTGGGCAGCCAGAGGCTGGTGGCTCGGGCGCCAATCCAGCTGGCTGAGATAAACCAGAGGGACGCTCTCGCAGTGGTAGGTTTGATGTTGGTAGACACAGCTCTACAGTCAGTTTCAACTACATCGCCACAGTTGGATACATAACTAAAGTCTATCCTTGAATTATGTTTTGTGTTTTTTAGGTACACAGCAACCCAGCGGGAGAAGGAGAGTCTTCTGTTGGCACCGGGACCAGGAGCTGCAGCAGGTGGACACCAAGGACCAGCACAGAGTGGCACCACCACCTCCATCAGCGGCAGCACCAGCACCACTGTATGTTGTCCTGGCTGCACCGCCAACAGCTGCTGTACCCGGCATTGCCAGTCATGCATCGGCCTCTCCTGTCAGCTTCTGACACTTCGCTTCTAACTGGTGTCTCCCAACATCCAGGAGCCCTCAAACCTAGAGGACCCTGCACCCCCGGTCCAGGAGCCCTCAAATCCAGAGGACCCTGCACCCCCGGTCCAGGAGCCCTCAAATCCAGAGGACCCTGTACCCCCGGTCCAGGAGCCGGTTCAGGACGTTGCACCCCTGGTCCAGGACCTTCAACACCTGGAGGAGAGCGCTCTGGTCAGGGCGCTACGTGAGGAGTTGGCGCGAGCAAGGGCTGAACTTGCAGACCAGGTCCAAATTAGCAATTGTTTGGACCTGAAGCTTAAGTCTCAGGAGAGAATCATCCAAGAAAAGGATTTGCAGTTGAAAAAACTCAATCATTCCCTCCAGAGGAAAGACAAGCAACTGCAAGAACAGATTAAATTGCACAAGGAGATCCAGTACCTGTACAACACTAAGGTACAGGAAAATATGGAGCTGAAACAAGAGGTCACAAATTCCAAAAAAGTCAGGAATAAGACTGATGCTTTGGAGATTCAAGAACTCAAAGCTTCTCTTCAAAAGAAAGATAAAGAGCTGGAGACCCAAATAAACGCATATAAGGAGATCCGATATCTCTACAACACTTCAGGTCAAAAAATTGTCCAGCTCAAACAAGAACTGTGCGGCACCAGTAAAGTGCTTGAAAAGGTGAGGAAACAACTTACAGAACAGGACAATAAAATTGCTGAGAGGGCAAACACAAACAGGTCAGATACAGAGGCCTGCACAGATTCTCAGACCACTGCTTTTGGAGTGGGTGAAGTTGTAACCCATCAAGACAGTGAGAAACTGTCTAGAAAAGTGCAGGAGTTGTCTTCTCAGCTCTTCACAGCACGAGAGCAGATGCGTCTCCTGAAGGTGTGTTGTGGAAGTGAAAGACCACAGCCACCCAGCTACCCAAAAGGAGCGGCCACAGTGAACGAGCAGAGGAGGGTGCTCCAGCGCTACTACCAGGACCACCAGCAGCACTAAAGCACCTCCAAACCAATTACCCTTTGCATTATGAAAAAATAAAACAAAAATGATTTGAACATTATGTTGTTCTCTTAAATGTCTGTGGTTATTCACGTTTATTGTTTTATGTCAGAACTTGAATTCACATGTCGGCCACAGCTGCAGTCGCTTGTTTTTTTTGGTAAAGTGGAAATAGAAAAAATAATAATATATGTTAGAAAAAAATTCTCTTAACTTTTTAAAACTATTTACAGGTTATGCTGCAGACAGAGAAACAATGCATTTAATCAATCAGTCTCGTTGTAAATCATAGTATATCAAAGCAAAAGACACAGAAAGGCTAAAAACACTTGAGTTAAACTGCACGTACATCCACCCGTCATAAAGGTCTGCTGAAGGTCAGAGGTCAGCCATCGGTGTATTTTCTAACGTTACACAAAGTCTGCAGAAACTTCACAGAAAACAGTCAATACACCTGTTGAGAATTGAGGGATATGTAAATAATTTTTGTAGAGTGATGTTGGTCTGCTAAACTGTAAATATAAACCAAGCAAAACTAAGCAGCCATTTAAAAAGCTATTGAGATAAATGGGAAATGAAGACGCCAAAATTAAGGAATTTTCATAATGTTGAGAAATGATTTATTATGAACCAAGATTGGAAATAAGTAACCATCATATTTTCCACTTTGAAGCAGGCTTGTGCTGAGGAGAGAATCTGTCAGTTCCAGTATAGCAGTTTCACTTTAATATGAGCTTTAGAAAGTTAACAGCAGCAGATTTCACTAAACAGAAGAGCCACTAGAGGGGGTATGTGACTTAAACTCAATCTAAAGGACCCTTAGCTCTTCTCTAGTAACAAAATGAAGGCCATTCATATTCATAAAAATATTGTGTGTATAACAAACAATACAATCAGTATTAGGGGGTTTTGAGATCTTTGGTTGAAAGATTAAACTTCAAAATAGACATTTTTAGAACTAAAACAAGTCTTAATATTTAAATATAGTAACAATTAGGGTTTAGAGTTTAAGTCTCGTAACGTGGGAGATAGGAGATCAGGAGAGCAAATCTAGCAACAAACTACTAGGATGAGAATAATCTGCAAATGAAATTGTAGAAGTGCATATTGTATTGAACTGATTAAGACATTTGGCCTGAAAGAGTGAAAATCACGCAACACATGTGGAAGTTAGATTAATAGTAAACAAGCTAAAAGGAAATAAAAAGGAACAACATGATACATGCTACCCCGGGTGGGTGCATGTTTGATTGGAAGTAGCAAGGTAATATTTTATAGTAAAGCAAATAAAGGGCAAGAATGAAATAGAGCAAAATATGTGTACGAAATAAGCATACCTGTGCATTAATAATATTAATGACAAGAGATAGATATAAGGATCTGAGAGCTCCGTTTGAAGAGTATGATCTTTGAAATGACTTTCAACCAGAAACATTATGATTAAATAATTACAATTTAAAGTCTGACTTAATTTAAAATAATGTACAAAAGTTGAATGATTAAGGTTAACTGTTGCAAAACAGCGTTTCCTCTGATGTGGCGATGAGTCCCAAACAAAACTATAAAGAATACCTTATGAACACTCCGACAAAATGTTGCAAAAAGATTTATTCAAAGGAAATAAAATATACAAATACACAAATATACAAATAACATGTATAAAAGAGTTTAGAGTACCTAAGGTTGAGTGCAAGTGAACATATTATAGGAGACACAGAAAAGTTATAATAAAATAACAAAAAGTATTGCAATGACAAATGCCGAAATAAATGAACAAGTTTAGCTGTATAACAACGAGCAGAAACCTGAAACATCTGTTAAGAATAATAAAAAACTGACAGTAAGTTTAGAAACATTTCACCGAATGTACGAAAGTGTCCCACATGTTTGTATGATTAATAATGTTTGCAGTTTATGACGTTTTTCTAGCATAACATATGTGTCAAGAATTGTAAGGAGTTGAAGACTGTGTAATTTGGAGAATCATCTGCAAAGCTTAAAGACACATGTTAAATGTTTAGCAGTTTAGGTGTTTTTAATTAATTAACATTCAATAGGAAAAAGAAGCTGAAAAATAAACTTTGAAGTATGATTAGACTTTAGAAATGCCCAAGATAATGGAAATAATGAAGCAATCGAAACAAAGAGAGATTTTAGAGAGAATAAAATGGAGACCTTTGAAATAGAAAGGAGAGGATGAAATAATGAGAATTGTAAAGATCACGTTTGAACAGAAATTGAGCTAAGGAAGAGTTAACAGGGGTTTGTAGAAGCATGTTCCAGAAACATTTTGAGGTCCTTGTGCTTGTCTGAGTCAACCCTAGAGGTGTAAAGAAGAAGTGTGAAGAGAAGTGGTGCATCGGGTAAACTCACAAAGGTCAAACCCCACAAGTAGCAAGGTGCAAAGATGAGCATACGGAGGGGTGTGTTTTAATTACAAACTTCTAAAAGCCAAAAAAGGAGACAGGCTGTAAAGCTACAATATCATTGGATGTAATTAACACGTATGGGGTGGAATGTTCTGGAAATATCGATGTGGTACTTTTTGATCTTGTTGTGTTAACCACTTTTTGTGGGAGGAGAAATGGGTTACTGAGATGATAAATAGGGGGACTTGGGAGCCCTAAAGTTGTTCACACTCAGCCCCTTCTCAGGTGTGCCGCTCCCATTGAGCCGAGTGTGATCCAAATTTAGGGGCTCTCCACACATCTCCAAGCATTGGCAGGTGTGGCTGCGAGGTGACCGGACACGCAAACAGGTATCAGTCCAAATTGGTTAATTTTGAAAAGAAGGTATTCGTCCTTGTGACAGCCCGAAGAGGTTAGCCGGCTTTGGCCCGGAAAGTTCTCTGACTAGATCAGGGGACAAATCTCTTCGCGGATAGGATACGTGTGTGACTGATGTAACTCTTAATCTCATCTTTGTCTCAGGAGACGGTGCCAATGCCTGGCATTTTCAGGTACTAATTAAGATGTATTCCTCTACAGAACGATTTTGGTGAGGCTCGGTCAAAAACCCTAGGACGAGTTCGTTAAAGTACAAGGACAGGAAAATGCGCATTTTGTACATTATTTTAAATTAAGTCAGACTTTAAATTGTAATTATTTAATCATAATGTTTCTGGTTGAAAGTCATTTCAAAGATCATACTCTTCAAACGGAGCTCTCAGATCCTTAGATCTAGAAAAGGAACAAAAAATATATTGTGACCACGGCCCCTCCTAAACCAAAGTCCGCCATCTTGGATTAATCATGTGACAAATGTCAAAATGTGATCCTATGTAGACATTTAATTCTGCTGTATTTTCATTTGTGAAACTTTTAAAACAGCCACAACCTCAAACGTGGGCACATCTTCAAAAAGGTGTGTTAGCGCCCCCAACTGGTTAAAAGTTGAGACACACATAAAATTCTAATGGACAAAATAAAGCTGCCCAAAAAGAGAACAGTTTGTGTGCGACAAACACCACAGGCCAACTGGCCTTGAAAGAAGGGGAGGAATAGGGCGCGTTAGCGCCCCCCTCTGCGAGTGCAAGCGAGGGCCGATCATTGCCGCTTGCGGCTATATTTATTATTATTATTATTATTATTATTATTATTATTATTATTATTAATAATAATAATAATATTAATATTAATATTAAAGTATTTCTCTCTTTCTCTCGCCAGTGTTTCCTCTGTAGGAGCCATAGACTAGCCAACTGTTTCTGTTCTTGGTGTTTTTATTTTGCTATTTTATTCATAAATAAATTCCTATTCCTAATATGAAACTGGCTCCAAATTTGCCCCTATAACTGCTAGCCCTGTGAGCTTCATTTGACTGGCGCTGAACACTAGGGTGACGTCACACTCCCTTAGTCCACTTCTTTAGACAGTCGGTGGTTTTTATATACTTGTATTTTAAATAAATAGATCTAAAATCAAAATAATTTAAATAGTGTGTGCGTTTGTGTGTGTGTTTGGGCTCAGGACGTTGTGGGGGTAGGATTGTTTTTAATGAATGTACTTTGTCTTACATTTTTGTATGAAAAGCGCTTCATAAATAAAGTTTGATATGATAACTCCAATTCACTATATTTTGGCCAGCAGAGCAGAATTTCATGGGAGTTTTAATAATATCATTGCCCAATAGCATGTCTTCACTTTATTACTGCCAATGTTTTTGTTGGAAATGTTTGAAAACCTTTGGCTGTATTGCCCAGAGCAGACACAAACACAGCCCTGTTGAGGACACAAAACAGGAACATTCCACAAATATGAGAAAGACAGTGACCAATTTGCCCTACCTGTCTGTCAGCTGCAGTCTCTGAGTTGTCACAGAAATGGTGAGTTGATTGTGCACTCAGAGAAATGGAAAACGGACCAACTGTCTTGAGGTTGACTGCAATAAATGTCAAATGATTTCAGGAGAGATCTGACATTTTGTTTGGCAGCTGCCTGAAAAGACGCCTTAAAATGGAGGGCACCACAAAAAGGAAAACTACATTCAAGATTTTTGATATTTAAGAGAATGTGACTCAGTTGACAGATGGTCGCTGAACTAATGAAAGCTATAATAAAAGAAAAAGGGGTTAGATGAGTATTTTTAAACATGTAAACTGTCCCTTGCTCAGGTTAGCTATGCATCAGACTCATAGTAAATCAGGTGCCACAGTGGGGTAGTAGTGGCGCTGGTTCATACTGTCATTGTGTCCATATGCATGACACTTCACCCTCTTTGCTTCCAACGCAGTCCAAAGTAGACCGGTGCATGACTGAGAGTGTTTGTGAGAGTTGGAAGAAGTCAGAGAATGGTCGGAAATGCATGAAAATTAACCCATAGCTACAACCCGGGGAGTTCACAGCATGTATCTCATGTATGTTCATTGAAATGCACTGTCCCAACTAATAATGAAACAATATTTTCTCTGAGAACTTTTTCGCTTTATTTAACTTGTTACAAGAAGTGACCTTGAGTTTCTCTCATTCAGTCACACAACTTCCAGACTATTTGTCTTGCATATTCACGTCATCTTGTTTGGACAGGCAATCAGTGAATAAAGATGTATGTTACAGAAACATTTTGAACGTGTCAAAATTGAAAAGAATCACTAGTCTTCAAAATCATTGGAATGAGTTTTTCCTGTCTAAGATATCCAGGACAATAATGTACTTATTTATTTATTTTTTAACCCACTTTAGTTGTCATTTGTAAATGTAATTCCTGCATGGTTTATCTCAAAAAAATATTCACATATTCATTGAACTTCTATATCACGCATGAACAATATGGAAGCTTTGCGGGGGCCATTAGCTATAACAAAGTACCATTGACTTTATTGTGCTGTGAATGAAACCTAACAACGAGTCCTGAAATAAACACAAGGATAATAGCAACCAGAAAGGCTGCGTTAATTAAATGATTTTGCTCACTGAATCTCTATTGAAGCTTAAACACATTTTTGCCTACATGATCGGTTGCATATAGTGTAATCTTGCGGGTCAGGGCAGCCCCTTGTTCCTGGGTGGGGTTACTATGATGGAGTGATACCTTTATCATTTTATGGAGAGGGGAGGAAGAGGAGGAGAGGGGCGTTTGGGGTTGACCGATTGCTGGCTGAGTTCAAAGGATGGAGGAAGAGCAAGCAGACGCTCCCTCCGGTGGCCATTTTGGAAATCTGGGTTAATGACAAAAGGAAAAACACACACCAATAGTAACACAAGAACAACTCCAAAGCAGAGACTCATAATCAACCAGACTTAAAAAGGACTCATTAGAAAGAGTTTGTGTCTATGGAACTGTCCCCACTGTGTACACTGGGAAATCAGAATGCCCAATGACTGCTGCTTTAAATAACCCTCTTGAGAGCCAGAGTAAAATAGTTTGGAAATAATTACAAGTTAGAACTTAAATTAAAATAAAAAAGGCCTGAATATTGTCATTGGAATCAGTTGATTCCAGTTCAGTTGATTTCACCAAGATCAGGTCCAAGATGCTTCATAGCTTAAATATAATAAAAATTAATAACAAATTCTTCAACTAAACTTTATCAAATACAATAAAGGGTGCACTAGCACCCCCATAGTTCACTCCTAAAATGAAGAGGTCTTTGTTATCTTACTGAGCTGACTGTTTTAGTCAGTTTTAGTCTGAGAGGATGTCAAACTTCAGTATCTGCGCTGAAACGTCCCGTGTTTTGCAGCCGTATCAGCATCTTGATTTGAGATCGCTCCGTGGCTCTCTCTTTCTCTGTTTCTCTCGCTGCCACACATCTCTTTTCAAAAGAAAAGAAAATGACATAACCTCTAAACCTAGTGATTAAGGGAAAAGTGAGTCTACGTAAGAAACGCATCACATGATGGAAAAAACCCTGGCAGATGACAGGGGAGCACTTGGTATGGTATTTTTGGCACGCGCGCTACGTGCGCATGCATTGCTCTTGCTCCTTGGTGCTAAGCACCCCTAAACTTGGAAGCCTAGAATTGCCCCTGGCGTTGTCTAATTTAGGCTACACGTAAAACGGTCCGGACCCTTGTCTAACGATTATCCTCTTCAAATGAATTGCACATGAGATTACGGCAGTTAAATGATCAGAGCTAAGTGTAACTCCTGACCCAAGAATAGTATAGTAGAGTAATCTAGTAGTTTGGACCAGGCTCTAGGTTCTCAAGGGCTACAATAGGAATAATGGTGCGAGTATAAATGAGATGGCTGGAGACAGAGATGAGCAAGCTTGTTTTTGTATTGAATAGAAAAAATTGAAATAAAATAAAACTTAGTTTACAACTTAGCTGCCGGCAATGTTTACATTCAAGTTGTGCACAATAATAGAAAAAACCCCAAGTCCTACTGAGCTCAGTATATTTAGTCGTTTTAGTCAATGTTCATAAAGGATCCTCGTTGTGGTAGTTTGAGTGGTTGCCACATGATGAATTCAACAGGAAGAACAGAGGAGAAGGTTGTTCTCAGTTCACAGTTCTGGGTTCTGGGACAGGCTCGCCATTTCCTCCAAAGGTGAATCCAGATCCAAATCCGAGTCTTCTTAATCGACGATGACATCAACACAACAAAAAAAACCTAGCCAATATAACAAGAATAATGTTATAGTATACAGCTAGTTGAAATCCATTTCCATTATCTAATCCTTAGTAGTAGTAGTAGTAGTTGTAGTAGCTATAGCTTTGTTTCTTCTTTTTGTTTCTCAGGTTATCAAATGTTGTAACTCCATAGTTACATCAGAAATATACATGCATGTTTTTAACTCAAATTGTCATTGCTGCACATGAATTTGTTTCCAATCCATGTAACAAAATTAATTGCTCCTTTAATCTTTTTTTTTTTAACTTATTAACCATGTAACCTTTGATTAATGTTGTTATCCAATCCAATCAACCTTTAACCCTTTCTTTAAGCTTTTGTAAATCATGAAATAAAATACAATTAATTATTTCTGTCACCAACCAGATAATAGCACCTTTAACTTATCCACTGAATCAGTAACCCTAGCTGGTTTAGCATTAAATTACATTCTTATGCATAAAGCATCAACTTCAAATCACATTTCACCATAAAACAGTGCAAGATGAAATAAAAGTACAGTCACCTTTGTTGTCAACTTAAATTTTGCTTTGTAATACCATAAAACAAGTACAACTGTTTCTACATTGACTAGAAGCAGTAGTCTATCACTCGCGATTACCATTAGCATCGCGCTAGCATGTTTTTTCACCACGTTACCCACGTTAAGCACGTGTAGACTCACCAAGATGATGTTTTAGCATCAACACGGACAGAATACCGTCACAGCCCATCAGGTTCACGCATGGAATCAACTTAAAATAGCATATAAACATTTCTCAGTTAGCATTACGATCTTGTATCATATTTACATTGAATTACATTAACGTGCACTCACCGAATTATTTAACTTCGCAAAAATAAAATGGGATCGTCAACACACGGGCGTAAAAGAATGAAAAACTAAAGTGAATCTGAGATCGGGTCTTGAGAAGGCGAGTCTTAACTACTTTTGACAAATAAGAAGGTCATTATCACCCAACGTGACTGACAAAACAGGAAGTCATATAGAGAGGGGATCACACTTCTTCCTCTTATCAAAATAAACGTTTTTCAAAATAAAATGAGTGCATTTAAATAAAAGAATTAAGGTACATTTTCTCTACTGGGTTACATAAGCGCCTGTCCTCACATTTGTAAAAGCTTCGAGTCAAGTCAAAGGCGCACAGACGCACACAGACGCACGGTCCGTCAGTGCGTACGTGCCATAGCAACAGAACTACCTGGGCCCTATATAAAGCGCCTGCGCTCTCAGTCGTCCCCTTCTCACTTGAGAACGCTTTTTGAACGCTCGCTGGACACTTGTGTACTGACTTCGGCATTCACATCTGATTAACCTCTCAGCCTCAGCAGTTGTAAAACAGTTGTTAAACAGTTTTCACAGTTTTAACAGTTCTAACATCTGTCTCTGTTAACACTTGTTGAGGGTTTGGACACACACCACCATGGACCGCTTCTCCCGCCTGCTCCTCGGCCACTTGGACCTCATCCCCGGAGGTAAGATTTATCAAATAACATTCAATTATGGTAAATTGTGATAAATATTAATAACAGAGCCCAAATATTTCATGACAAGAAAAGTTTTATCCATCTGCGACTGTTTGGACGGTCGGGCTCCTAACATAACTAGGTTTGTGAAACTTGAAACATTTGATAGTTTGTGACTTTCACTTGACGATTTCATTTTGGATTCCGATGAATTGTTGGTGAAACTGGTCTAAATATATCAACATAGTGTGTAGTCAACAGTTATCGTCACATTTATAGAAAATCACTTGTATTTTATTTTCTGGGTCTTGATATTCATCAGGGTTTGAGTGGCATTTTGTAAAAAAAAATGGCGCCCAGCCGGCCGTTCCAAATGGAATGTTTAAAAAATGTACATTTAAAAAATGCACATTTGGTCTCCATAGAATTCCCAGTGTTTGGATCGAATTTGAGCCTTTCCTTTGAGCTTTGGTTTAGATGGCGTTAGTGAACTGTCAGGTGCAAAGGAGGAGAGGACAGACTGAAATCACTATCACTATAAACTATGAAAACGTGCTTAATTAAAGGGTCCAACTAACAGGCCTAATCCATATTCATAAATATGAATTCATCAAATCGGTCAGCGTCAGAATGAATTAGGCCCACATGAACCAAAGAAAATCTAGCCTATTGCATCCTAATATTGGGTTATATTCTCAAAAGCTACAATTATGTAGTTAGAAAAGTAGTAGTAGTCCAAGTAGAAATTTACAATAAAAATGTTGTGTTCTTAGCCCTGTAGGCCTTTATGTGTCATCCACCTGTAGTAATTATGGGCAATACTAATGCGAACCTTTACTGGTACTATTCACTCAAGTCACTTAACTGCTATTTATTGATTTAATTTGTCCATATGCTGCACTGTTGATACAATAGTTATAGCCACTAATTGTACAAATAATATAATGTACTCAAGTTTCTTTACCTGCTATTTATTCCTGTCCATATGCTACACTGTTCATAACCACAGTCAGAGCCACTTACTGTGCAGAGTTTTGTAGCCTTTTAGCTTTATTCTGCTGACAAAGTGTTGTGTTAATGAATGAATGAATTGTTTATTATAAATCTTTACAGTATAATTTATCTTGATTGCATGTTCCTGTTCTCCTGCTGTTCTTGAACCTTGCGTTGCAACACTGTCATTTATATTTTGGGACAAAATGGTTTATCTTATCTTAATATTGAACAAATAACATGGTACTGTGTGCTGGGGTGTGCTGTTAGATGTCCATATTTTAATTACCCTACCTAAGCCTACGAGCCTCAGGACAACGTCATACGCAACCAAATGTATTCAGCCGGCCTCTTCGATATGTTACTAAAATAAGTAGAGTAGCAGCAGTAGTATAGTATAGTATAGTATAGTATAATATAGTATAGTATAGTATAGTATAGTAGTAGGTCATTAAAGCCTATGGAGCCTTGCTCCAGCTACAATTTAAAGGGTGTTTAACGTTGTTAAACCTGTTGCAGAGGCCGTGGACCCTTGGGACAGTCTGCACCTTCTGGCGGAGGACCTTCCAGACTACTCTTCGGACGAGCACGACCAGGGTGAGTTCGAGGTAGATGGTCCTAGGTCTGTGTTTTGGTCATCTGATGAAGAGGACGGGAGCGACGACTTTGGGTCGTCTGATGAAGAGGACTGGAACGACGACTTTGGGTCGTCTGATGAAGAGGACGGGAGCGACGCAGACTTTGGCTACAAGAGTCGCTCTGAGGAGGAAGAGGACGAAGACCAGAGGGCAGAGGACCGTTACTTCGCTCGTCTCCCCCTGGAGGTGTTTCCTTTGGGCAGGCGGGGGGTTCCTGCTCCACCTGTGGCTCGTGCAGCCTGCTCGCCTCCTGCTCCTCACCCACTCCCTGTGGGTCCTGCGCTGGACTTCCTTCCCCCCAGCGGACGCAAGCGCTTCAGGGATGAAGAGGATGAAGAAGTGGAAGACCCCTCCTCCAAGCGGCCGTGCCTCTCCTCCTCCAACGTGCTCCAAGACTCCGAGTCAGACGAGGACTGAACTCAGCCTCACAGACTCAGAGCTTGGCTCAATGCGGCGACATTTACCACCTTCAACCACGCCCATCATCCATTGATTTCTTGATTGATTTCTTGATTGATTTCTTGATTTAAAAAAGTAGTAGATTGAAGTTAAGGAATACTATGTAGGATTTCATAAAACAAAAAACTTATGATAAAATTATAATCTTTTCTTGTTGAGTTTAGTGTAATTTCTATTCTGATTCGAATCTGAGTATTGCAGTTTTACCGAAATTCCTGCATAGTACACCTTGTACTTTTATTTGAAACAAAAACAAAAAAATACAAAAAAGTAGGGAATACTATGTAGGATTTCAACAAACATAAAAATAATTACTGAAACACATGACATTTTTACTTTTTTTCACTGACTAAACTCCTAATTATTTAAATACTACAATTTGACAGAAATTCCTGCATAGTACACCTTACATTGACGTTTTACTATTTTTGTGTGTTAAAGTTTTTAAGTAGAACAAAAGCAAGGATTATTATGTAGGATTTCATAAAAACTTAAGAAATCTTGATGATAAAAAGTAAAAAAGTAAAAGTAAAGTTTTGTCAGTATATTCTAACTGAGTGATTCTTAACCATAGGGCCGGGGCCCATGGGCACACAATAATATGATATATGTATTATGGCTTACTTTGTACTGAAAAAGTGGGTTCTAATTGATACACTAAATTTAATCAGAGTACTACAGTTTGACAGAAATTCCTGCATAGTACACCTTACACTGACGTTTTACTATTTTTGGGCATAGGAGGGTTAGAGGTGAAACTGTGTGTTAAAGTTTTTAAGTAGCACAAAAGCAAGGATTATTATGTAGGATTTCATAAAAACTTAAGAAATCTTGATGATTAAAAGTAAAAAAGTAAAAGTAAAGTTTTGTCAGTATATTCTAACTGAGTGATTCTTAACACTAAATACACAAAATTTAATCAGAGTACTACAGTTTGACAGAAATTCCTGCATAGTACACCTTGCATTTACCTTAAACTTGTGCTTTTCTGGGCATAGGAGGGTTAGAGGTGTGTTTTATAGTACTTAGTAGAAGTACAACTTCGAAGGACTGCACATGTATGTGTAACTTCGAAGTATTTCTGTGACACAAAAAAGATAAAAAATATAGCTAAATATAGCTATAGTAGCAGTGCACTAGTCCACATAAGTCCACAGCTTTAAGCTGAGACTGAACCAGCCCAGTGCACTACTAAATGTTAACCAGCGGCTGCCACATCTAATGTAGCACCCCTTTCTGATGGACTGAAGCTTCTGCTCAAACAAAACATAGCAGATAGTAATCCAGACACAATATCAGCCTGTATATGGAGCTTTACGATAGTGAAGCCATATTCTCAACACGTGCAGATCTTCTGCAAATAACTAAGACCTAATACATTGTGATGAGTTCAAGTACAGAGAAAATGTCAACTTCTCATCATAATAAATGAGTGCACAATACTAAACTGTGGAGATGTGGCTTTGTTCACTCATATCTCCTGTTTATGTTGTGCCCGATTCAAATTGTCCTCTCTGATGGTAATGTGCCATTTCAAATGAAATGCGTTATATAATCTATGTCTTTAGAAGCGGACTCTTTGAAGGCTGTACATAAATAGTGACTTGTTCTGTTCTGAATTATTGTATCTGGAGATGTGGGTCTGTTCACTAACTCGCTGGTCAGTGGGACATTCCCTGCTTCTCCTCTTTTTGTTGTTTTGTTTTAAGAAATTGTTTTACGTGATTGTAACATAATGAAATGTGTATTTAATTCTAAGCCTTTGTAAACAGTCTGATTGGAGGCTGCACAAAAATGTAAAAATCATTCTAGAGAAATAGTGAGTTTGATTATAATGAATGTATTGTAATGTATAAATGCGGAGATGTGGGTGTGTTCACCACTGTCAGTGGGACAGTCCCAACATCTACTTTTCTTTTTTTTTTTTGTAAATTAAATACTGGTAAGAATTTTACTGTGAAGAATTGTAACAGCAGAGATACAGAGATGGGAGTGTGCTAACTGATTAGTCAGTGGAACAGTCTGTTATTTGAAGTCATCTTCATAAAAGCATTTGACTGTAATAATTATCAACAAACATGTGGTAAGAAATAATAATAATTTCATATTAGCTCCTTTTGAATGTGCACTTAACACCTTAACACTGTCTCTCTTTATGTTTCCATGGTGACTGGTTTGGAGGGGCCAGCTGAGCCCCGTGGTCCTGTGATCTGACGAAGATGACGAGAAGAACCCTCTCTCCAATGAAGAACAAGAGCTGATCAGAAGTGATGTGATGAAGCTTGACTATTAATAATAAGCAAACACAAGGTAAGAAAATAATAACAGTTCCATAGTAGTGCCTTTTGAATGTGCACTTAATCCCTTAAATCTGTTTCTGTTTCCATGGTGACTGGTTTGGAGGGGCCATCTGGGCCCTGTGGTCCTGTGATCTGACGAAGCTGACGAGAAGAACCCTGTCTCCAATGAAGAAGAAGAGCTGATCAGAAGTGATGTGATGAAGCTTGACACAAACAAACATGAGGTAAGAAAATAATGACAATTCCATATTCTTTTGAATGTGCACTTAACGCCTTAACTCTGTTTCTGTTTCTGTTTCTAGAGTGACTGGTTTGGAGGGGCCAGCTTAGCCCCGTGGTCCTGTGATCTGACGAAGCTGACGAGAAGAACTGAATCTCCAAAGGATGAAGAAGAGGAGCTGATCAGAAGTGATGTGATGAAGCTTGACACAAACAAACATGAGGTAAGAAAATAATGACAATTCCATATTCTTTTGAATGTGCACTTAACGCCTTAACTCTGTTTCTGTTTCTAGAGTGACTGATTTGGAGGGGCCAGCTTAGCCCCATGGTCCTGTGATCTGACGAAGCTGACGAGAAGAACTGAATCTCCAAAGGATGAAGAAGAAGAGCTGATCAGAAGTGATGTGATGAAGCTTGACACAAACAAACATGAGGTAAGAAAATAATGACAATTCCATATTCTTTTGAATTTGCATTTAACGCCTTAACTCTGTTTCTGTTTCTGTTTCTGTTTCTAGAGTGACTGGTTTGGAGGGGCCAGCTTAGCCCCGTGGTCCTGTGATCTGACGAAGATGACGAGAAGAACTGAATCTCCAAAGGATGAAGAAGAGGAGCTGATCAGAAGTGATGTGATGAAGCTTGACTATTAATAATAAGCAAACACAAGGTAAAAAAATAAAAACAGTTCCATAGTAGCGCCTTTTGAATGTGCACTTAATCCCTTAAATCTGTTTCTGTTTCCATGGTGACTGGTTTGAAGGGGCCATCTGGGCCCTGTGGTCCTGTGATCTGACGAAGCTGACGAGAAGAACCCTGTCTCCAATGAAGAACAAAAGCTGATCAGAAGGGATGTGACAATACTTGACTAATAATAATAAACAACAATGAGGTAAGAAATAATAATATTTTCATATTAGCTCCTTTTGAATGTGCACTTAACGCCTTAACTCTGTTTCTGTTTCTGTTTCTGTTTCTGTTTCTAGAGTGATTGATTTGGAGGGGCCAGCTTAGCCCTGTGGTCCTGTGGTCCTGTGATCTGACGAAGCTGACGAGAAGAACCCTGTTTCCAGAGGATGAAGAGCAAGAGCTGAAGCTGATCAGGAACTACCCAAAGAATATCCAGAAATTTGCCAATAAATTTAAGGTTGATTTTGAATTCTTATGTCAGTTTTTTTAAAAGAATGAATACAAAGTAAATATTTTTAGTACAATTTACTTAAAGGGGCATTATGGAGATTCCTTTAACTGGAAAGTTACACAGCATTTCACTAAACTCTGTGTAACATATTATAAGTTGGATGGATGTTTTAAGTCCTCAAAAAAACAGAAAAACAAACACTTCTCTGTCCACAGAAATGACTTGCAACTTTTCTCTATCGAGATAGTTTGGTTTACTGCAATACTGTGGAACATTCTAATCAAAGCAATAACATCTCTATGGAGACATCCAACTCCAGACATCGTTACATAGTGCACCTTTCAGAATATTTGCTCTTAAAGGTTATTTTAAAATGCCCTATATGAATACAGTTCTATTGCTTTATTAGAGTAAATAAATAAATGTTGTTTTACCCAGATCTTAACATTCACAGCCTGTTTAGATTTGTGAACAACACTAGTCAAACTCAGGAAGAGTTTTATTGCAAATGTCAGTGAACAAAATGTACAAACTAGAAACTTCAGCGTTATGGTGTCTTGGCTAAAAATGTTCAAATGCCAATGCTAAACTCTACAAAATGAGTTTACAATAAAACAATAATTCCATATAATTTTATAACTCACAACTTTAAACTTGTCTAAAACAGCGAACGAAGTGTGCGCCCCCATTGAAGAACTTAGCACCCCCATAACTCCTGTTATGAAGCGCTCTCCCCTGTTCAAACACTCAATGCCACTCAATAGTGACACTCATGGCATCCAATAGTACAGACTGGCATTGCCCATTGCCGCGACAGCGGCATAATTGTAATTGCTTATCCTGGTAAACTCCAAAAATGTGCATTGGACATGTGAGTAATCGAGCGCAACACGCTCGTCATTGACAGTGGACCCCACAGGTGCGTTACTGGACGCGAGTACTTTCCAATGACATATATATGTGCCACCAAAGATGGCCCGTTGTTGTTGTTGTTGTTGTTCTTAATATTAATATATTAATATTAATATTATTTTCCTCACCCTATTTTTCAGAGTTTGGCAACTTCACGCTGACGAGAAGTCACAAAATTTTGCACAAAATTCAAGAATGCCAAAATAGGAATTTACAAATACTCTGTATTACAAAAATCTAATTTGCGCATTCTTTGGTCGATTTTACTCAAACTTTAATCGTTGGTGGACACCCCGGCCCTACACAGATTGAAATAAGAAAATCTAAAATGGCCACGATAGCGCCCCCTAGGGAGACTGCATGGAACAGCAAAATTTTACTTTGTCGTAGACATTCAAGATTTGGCACACATATTTGTGGCACGTTGTCAATGAAAAAGTCAATGACACCCACATGCCATCTCCATGCTGCCATGGCAACATGCCAAAAATCTGCCAATGCCAATGTGACATCCTGACCAAAACTTTGGTGGAGCCAAACCAAATTTGGTACACAGATGCCTCATGGGAAAAGGAACAAAAAAGATATTGTAACCATGGCCCCCCCAAACCAAAATTTGCCATCTTGGATTAATTATGTGACAAATGTCATAATGTAATCCTATGTAGACATCTAATTCTGTCGTATTTTCATTTGTGAAAGTTTTAAAACAGCCACAACCTCAAACGTGTGCACATCTTCAAAAAAGTGCATTAGCGCCCCCAACTGGTTAAAAGTTGAGACACACATAAAATTATAATGGACAAAATAAAGTTGCCCGAAAAGAGAAGTTTGCACATCACAGGCCAACTGGCCTAGAAAAAAGGGGAGGAATCTGGCACGTTAGTGCCCCCCCCGCAAGTGCAAGCGAGGGCCGATCATTGCCGCTTGCAGCTATATTTATTATTATTATTATTATTATTATTATTATTACATGTTTCTGTGTACAGGGTGGGACCATGTTGGGTCCTCCGGATACAGTTGTGGAGCTAGGAGAAACTGAAGTATCAGAGGAAATCTTCATGGACTGTCTTTCCTCATTGGGAGAAAGCACATACAGGTATTTTATCATTTTAAAAGGCCCATGTCACATTATTTTATGGTCTCTGTTATAATGTTGTTTCCTCATCGCAAACATACCTGGAGTTCTTTTTTGTTTCATTCACACATGTTCTTCTCTCACACCGAAAACACTCTGTTCCACTTTGTGACGTCTTATGGTAATGCATGAAGTGCTCCTCCGCGTTTTTAAAGTCCATACGCCTTCAGTAGAATCATTTGGATAATTCCAGCTCTGGATTTGCCAATCTCTACTGAACTAAAGGTAAAATGTAGCTATTAACTTGAAAACTTCCGCTTCATGACATCACAAGGTGGGTCAAAGCATTTTGAGCTTTGGAGTTATAGACAGATAATAATAAAGGGTTACACAAACATATGTGAATGAAGCAAAACACAACTCCAGGTATGTTTTTGATGAGGTAACAACATTATAACATGGCTTAAAGCTCAGAAGAGTCTTGTATAATATAGGACCATTGATAAATCTACTTTTCTTGTGTTTTTTGGTATTTTAAGTTTGACTAGCGTCTAATCTGTGTTTTAGAGGTGACAAATATGGCCTTTTTGAGCACAACTGCAACACCTTTACCAATGAAGTATCCCAGTTCCTGACAGGCAGAACAATACCCTCTTACATCACTGACCTTCTATCTGAAGTTCTTTCCACGTGAGTATGGACTGCTTGTGGATTTAAATACATGTTTTAAATGACACCTCCAGTTGCCCAAATGCTTAGCAGCAATTAACAGACTTGCATAGGCTGGATGAAGATGCAGTGTTATTCTAATATTTGCTCATATGTCGCCATAGACCATTTGGCCAGATGCTGCGGCCTATTCTGGATTCCATTCATATTGCCCCTCCTGGAGGAAATGTCATCAATGAACGAAGAAATGTCTGACAAGAAAGGTGCAGCAGGGCCAAGAGTTCAAGGTTACTTCCAGTGTAGTCAGTCAACATAAGTATAGATATTTTTAGTTTTTTATTGTTTGGGTCATCACAGCAAACCAGTCACATAAATGATTAAAGAGCCATTAAACACCCTCTTGAAGCTTTACTCCGCCCCTAAGCAAAATCTGAAAAGTCCTCCAGAGTGGGCGGTGCCCGGCGGGTTGGGGGGAGAGGGTGTGGGGCGGGCTCTGGAGCGATGATTGACAGCCGACTGACAGCCACAACAATCCAACATGGTGCAGACCGGTGCGCCCCAGACTTTGAAACAGAGCGGACATTTGTGCTCGGATCACGCCGTTTCCCTTTTCTCTAGACACAGCGGGACATCGCAGTGGTGGCGGGGCTGAGAGGGGCTCCTCACGTACCACCCGTAGACCATCAGGGGCTGTCCTTGTCACGTAATAACCTACATCTGACTCACTGGCGGCCGTTTGTCCAACCCGAAAATTCAAATGTAATGGCCGTAGTTGATCCTAAAGAGGCCAGTACAGACACGGTTTTGGACCCAAAAGTCAGATTTTTAACAAATATGGACTAAAATGCCAAAACAAGGCCAGGGATAGGTATACACTTCTATTTTAGACCCATTTACACAGTTAATCAGTAGAAAAAAAGTGATTTTGGTGTTTAGTGGCCCTTTAAACATCTGCCATCTTTGCACTAATATTTTAATTTCAAATGCTGAGTTTTCTATACCGCTACCGTACTGACTACAGTGGAAGTAATGTTCAAACCACAGTATTTCATGTATTACATTTCAAAGATGCAGATTGCTGAATGATGGGACCATGTGATTCAGTTTAATTCTATTACAGCATTTCCTGTACCCACACACTGTCCCTTATTTAGCTCCTTTGTGCAATATTTTAAAGCATTGTATGTTAGGCAATCACATGACACAGGAGGCAATTAATATTCTTTATTTATTGAGTTTTCATATTGTATTAAAATATTTCCATTGCCATCTTATATATTATACTGACTGCTTTTGCCAATTTTATGATTTTATTAAGAACTAGGCACTATTGTTACAAGGACTAATTGTTTTTCAATAGCCCCCAGAGTGTGTTCCAGACCTGAACACTTCTGTGCCTTCATTTTATTCTTGACTACAGTGCTTTCCTATGAAGTTGGCCAACACAGATATATCGGTGTGCATGAAGCTATTTATCACTGCAAACTATTGTAATATATCAGTTTTAAATGTATATTATTTATCATTTATTTATTAAATGTTCACAGTGCAATGCAGATGTTACGAACCCAAAAACGCTGGGTTGTTGTGTAAAATGTTAAACTAAAATAAATCTTAAACTTTGATCTTAAGTGGTCCTAAAAGAAACATAAAAGATGTCAGTATTAATACCTGATTTATTACAGTTTAAATATATTTTATAACACATCAATGCCCCAACGTTTTTGAAATATAAGTTTGTATGTTCAAGAATCGTCCGTCTAACACTCCAATCTCAAAGCGCCATGCCATAAATACACGTACATATCTCTTCACTTAAACACAACAGACTTTGCATTTTATACAATGTGAGGGATTACCGGATACACATTATAAAAAGACAACCAGGAGATTACAGCGTGATTAAAGCCAGCATTGCCCATCTTCAGCCTCCTGCAATAACTACACCCGGCACCACAACACCGATCCGCACACTAGAGCAATGAATGTGCAAATGTGTCTAAACTGCATTGAGTATATTGTCAAAGCTCAGGTGACGTGATTTTTGCCTTGTGATTTAGCTGTTCTGCTAACACACATGTTAACAACCTACCTGACCACTGAAATGTATTACTGCACAGCCCTTGTTCTCTACTTGTAACATCACATTTAAGCCTTTCCTATTCTTTATTTTTTAAATTGATTTTGATTTGATTTAACTGGCATAGGTTTCAGAACACTAAAAACAAATAGGGAGAAAAAAGTTATGTTAAATTTTAAAACCAAGAGCAAGCATCAACACTATAAATTACATGATTAAACAAACATGAATAAACAGAGCGAAACAGTTACGCAGTTCTCTGAATGTCCACAAGAGGCAATATTGCTATTCCCACAGCTCTTGGTACAGTAGAGGTTCTCTCATTTGCTGTCAGTCAGCATCATGGCCTAATTTATTTATTTGCCTGTTACTTGTGAATATAGGCATCTTGCTCTAACACATAATCTAATCTTAAATAAAGATTATTATAATAAATATAATTAATTAATAAACTACCCATCTATCTATTGTTTCACAGTCCTCTTGCACTCTTCTGACAAGGATGCTTCATCTTGCACTCTTCTGACAAGGATGCTTCATCTTGCACTCTTCTGACAAGGATGCTTCATCTTGCACTCTTCTGACAAGGATGCTTCATCTTGCACTCTTCTGACAAGGATGCTTCATCTTGCACTCTTCTGACAAGGAAGCAAGAGGATGTGAGGCAGACCTGGTCTTTGGCCCCTTCCATCTGCAGCCATAATAAATGCACACAGTTAGTCCTTCCCCTCACCACCACTTGCTGAATCAGCTGAGTTACTGTAAGAATAATGTGACATTTGACAACCGTTAACCTTTTTCTTCACTTAAATGCTTCCATTAGACAGGGCCGCAGTTGGGATATGACTCTTCCTCGTATCACTGTGACCCTCCTGCTGTAGGGGCCACCCCCTGTACCACAGAGGTGACTCAGCAGCTCCTATAGGCTTCAGTCTCAGTCCTGTTGAGTCATCCATTTAATCTACTTGTGGTGAGACGAGATGTGGAAGACGAAAAAGACAAGCCTGTTGACCACTGCTTCTTGGAAGATCTTCTCTTTATAACACTACTACATTGCAGTGACCACCTAAGCCTATACTGTTTTAAATTTAATTTAACAAGCAAAATACATTATTCAGTAATCTCAAAACCCATCTAACAATTCTGAAAGCCATTAGTTGTAGAACTTTACTCACATCATCCAGTTTGCTTCAAATTCTGAGTACCCTAACATTTTTCCCCTGCCAGAGATTCAGTCACATTGAAATAGTTCTGCGCACATCAAATGAATTGATAAATCACAGATAAATCAAAATCTTGTGAAGCCTAGCCTATTTAGTCTCCCAGAATATCAGAATATAGACAGTCACAATTTATAGCCTAGGCCTATATAGGCGATTATAATAATATGTCCAATTAAAATGCCAAATTGCCCCCTGAATGATTCTTGGAGTCAGTATTTTGGGCATTTAAACACATACAACAACATATGAATGAACACCCACCCGCAGGTTCATTACCCAGTCAGACAAGCCCCTGTGAATAAATATCATGGACTTGCCACTTTTTTCCTGGTTCGCTATTTAAATGGAAAAAATAAATAAATAAGAAAATAGTAAAAAAAAAAAAAAAAAAAGTAATATTAAATAAAAGTAGTATTAAATAAATATGAAAACTGTCTGAGAAAAAGGGCTAATCAGTCAACTGTGTAAGCCCCGCCCACTGTTCGATGCTCGAATCTTGATGGAATTCGAGAATGGAACGTATTCTCTTCGTGACGTACTGTCCGGTACCTTGGCAACCAGGAGTTAGTTTTTGTAGTTAGTGGAACAAACCCAGTCTCAGCTCATTTGCTCCTTGACTCTTGAAGAGACAGGTCGCACACACACTAGCTCCTCGTGATCTCTCAGTAAATCGCAGAAATCTTCTACTCGCTTTTCGGAAAGCACAAACAGAAGCACTTCTACATTTCTGGTTGAAGTTTTAGTTTACAGTAGAAATGGAAAATATTAACCATGACCATGTGCTGGAAACAGTTTTTGCTGCAGGTAATTAGCTAGTCTTACTGTAATATAAACTAGTTTGTTGCTTTTGTCTTAATAGATTTTGGTGATTAATGGAAAAAGTCAAAAATATCTCTCAGAAATTAAAATCTTTTCATTTTGTTTGAGACTTAACCATATTCCAAACCTTAACCTGAAAAAATACAGATGATTCAATTTTACCATGAAGCTACAAGTTGTGTTATGTTGCACTGGGGCCTTGACCTAAACATTGAACAATGTTGAATGTGTGAAAGAAATAATTTGCCATTAGTTTTGCAAAACTATACATTTCAATTTTCCCCATCCTGACTGTAGCAGTGATACTAATTTTGCATATTCTGTTCTCTCAGGTGACTCCGCTGCAGTGCCAACAAACCCAAGGTTTGTGCAGATTGCACCTCAGGTTGGGGATGGGGTAGCTTATCCTGACCATCCCCTTGAAATAGTGCTGCCTGTGCCCCAGTTTGATGGTGCCCCTCAGATGATTCTCCTCCTCCAGCTGGAGGAGGGGATGATGATTCTCCTCCTCCAGCCATTGCCATTGCATCTCCATGATCAGAATCATCTCCATGATCAGTCCGACAATGAAGACGAGAACGGTCCAGGAGGGCCGTTTGCAGCACAAGGTTTGGTTTATTTATTCTAGAAATCTGAAAAAAAAACAAAAACATTGTATTTGTTTCACTACGGTTCCTTGAGACTCTTAGAGACAGGTCGCACACACCTCTTGCTCTGTGCGAATTTCAGATACTCTCACAAACTCGTACAAATCTTCAAATTGCTTCTCGAAAAGCACAGCATACAGCAACACACATCATGTTATGTTGCACTGGGGCCTTGAGCTAAACATTGAACACTGTTAAATGTAGGAAAGAAATACATTTTACAAAAAATAGATGCATTTCATTTTTTCCTATTCTGACTGTAGCAGTGATACTAATTGTGCATGTTGTGTTTCTTCTCAGGTGTCTTCGCTGATGTGCAGCCAGCCCAGAGTCCTCTGCAGGTTGCACCTGCACCTGCCCTTGTGGATGGGGCAAATTCTGATGCCCCTCCCTTTGAGATAATCTCGCCAATGCCACCATTTGCTCAGTCTGGTGGTGCCTCTCCCAACCCAAACCCTGTAGACCCTGACAACTTTGAAATTGACTATTGGTGGGAAGAGGATTATCATTCTAGTGATCAATCTGACACTGAAGACGAGGATGATCCTGAGGAGTCGGATGATGGAGGTCCAGCAGAGCCCCTTGCAGCACAAGGTTCGTTTTATTCTCAATTCTACAAATCTGAAAACGCCAACCATCATAGATATTGGTGAATAATAAATTCATATTTTATACATTTATTTAGAAATGAGCAAGAAGAGGCCAAGGGAAGAGGACAGTGACGACAGTGAGGATGAAGTTGCTTCCAAGAGGTCGCGTCACACCTCTCCAGTTGACGAGGAGTAAACTGATCCCCGGGTCGCCTGGGCCTGGGGTTTGGAGTGGAGTTTGCTTGTTTTTTCTGTGTCTGGGTGGGTTTCCTCTAGGCACTCTAGGCAATGCTAAGCTCCGTTAATTTCTGCAACTTACAATAAAAGTTAAAAAACATAGTGGAAGAATCATTGAGGGAAGCCCTAAACTCTGTTAACGTGAGGTGATGGAAATGTCATTTTGTTTAAAGTGAAGGACGAGCCATCGCTGGCTATGGTTACACGCACACTCAAAACCAGATTGTTATCTGTGTGTGTTATTACATCTTTACATCTGTAACGATGTAAATAGCAAAATCAAGTAACTTCTGTCTGACCGTGGTCCCTCTAATTACTTACATCAAATTGTGCAGTTTGCATGTTTAAGTATTTGTAAAGGTCTAGAAATGAGATATTAAATCAGATTTTGGTGAGCTTGTAACCGCAGCCACTGAAATGAACAAATCTGATTACATGGTCGTGTTTGAGCCCTACTTAGGCCTGTCACGATAACACATTTTGAAGTGTAATATATTCTTGAATTAAATAGACATAAATAAATGAAATGAAACAAACCATAAACCAGAATTATCCCTAAAAAATATTGTAAATGTACAATATTGTTAACATTTGTTTTGCAATAAATACATAACAGAATGCAACACTTAGGTAGTAAGTTTGTATCTATAATGAGTTACATAATCAATATGACCAATATTTTTCCACTACTACAAAGAAGCACCCACAATAAATATTGACCCTGTAAAATTATTGTTCCATCTATATCATGTATTGAATGATAAGCAAGTATAGTAATTACCGTAACAGGCCTAGACCGATCTAAACCATAGACTAAATGGACATAGCTAACCCGCTAGCTGCAGCGTATATAGGAAGTGAGCATGGGGGTGACTGTGGCTCCTATATCCACTTGAAAGTCCCTTTCTCTGTTACTGTTGCAGTGAGCCTCGTCATTTTTTATCTTAAAATGTTAGTATTAACCCACTCAACATAATCCTGCTGTTTTTATTTTGCTATTTTGTCCGCAATTACATTCCTATTCCTAATGTGGAATTGTCGAATGAAATGAAATGTCGTAGACATGCAAGATTTGGTACACATATTCATGACATGTTGTCGATGAAAAAAGTCAATGACACCCACATGCCATCTCCCATCGTGTTGCCATGGCAACAGGCCAAATATCTGCCATTGCCAATGTGACGTCCTGACAAAAACTTTGGTGTAGCCAAAACAAATTTGGTACACAGCTCCATCATAGAAAAAGGAAAAAAAATATATATATTGTGACCACGGACCATCCCAAACCAAAATTGGCCATCTTGGATTAATCATGTGACAAATGTCAAAATGTGATCCTATGTAGATATTTAATTCTGCCATATTTTCATTTGTGAAATATTTAAAACAGCCACAACCTCAAACGTGGGCACATCTTCAAAAAGGTGTGTTAGCGCCACCAACTGGTTAAAAGTTGAGACACACATAAAATTATAATGGACAAAATAAAGCTGCCCAAAAAGAGAACAGTTTGTGTGCGACAAACACCACAGGCCAACTGGCCTTGAAAGAAGGGGAGGAATAGGGCGCGTTAGCGCCCCCCTCTGCGAGTGCAAGCGAGGGCCGATCATTGCCGCTTGCGGCTATATTTTCACTTGTTTTTGTTTCATATGAGTTTACAAGTCCCACATTTTACTGCAATTATACACTGCTATAATAATGTATATGACAAATAAATGGACTTTGAACAATCATGTTTTTCTCTTTAATAAGTACCATCAATCTACATTTTTGTCTGTGATATATATATATATATATATATATATATATATATATATATATATATATATATATATATATATATATATATATATATATATATATATATATATAACAAATATGTATGCATATAATAGAACTAATAATGCTAATAATATTACCCCCCCTCACTCACTCATTAGTTCTATAAATACTAATTAAATCGCGAACTACATCACTATTTATACTATTTATTAGTACTAATAATGTTACTGTCCAAGTTGTCAAAAACGTCTTTAACAAATTCCTTCCACTCGCTGCAAGATCCCTCTCAGAACAAGTCGCAGACGTGGCGGGGCTCTCTCGACTCTTGTGCGCATGCGCAAAAAACAGAGACGCCGACCAATCGTAGCACGGCATTTGTCGATGACGTCACTCGCGCTCTACTGCGCATGTCTCTTGCAAAACAGGTCGCTATCCTGTCTTGTATCGGGAATCTCGGCAGATTAAAGCAGATGCTAGGCTAGCTGTATCGATCAGGTAAGACGTATCCCACTCACTACTGTTGGTTAGGATCATAACTTATTTTACCACACGGCGATAAACTGTTTTAGTGCGCTGACAACAGCGCTAGCGAGTGTTGCTACTTCATGCTAACCGCACAGCTAGCATCACACACACACAGACACACACAAAAAGACACAGTGAAATGTTTCTAATGAGCTCACTGTTCAAACTGCAGAGTGCTCCAGTACTACAACTACTATAACTACTACTACTACAACAACTAGTATTACTAGTCTACAACTAGTATTGCTACTACAACTAGTACTATTACAACTAGTATTACTACTACAACTAGTACAACTGCTACAACTAGTACAACTTCAGAGTCCAGGTACCACCCCATTTACTCCTGTGTTAGTCCTGGTTTAGCCCTGTTGTAGTTCTGGTTTAGTGCAGCATTAGGATTTTACTAGTACTTATACTTCTTATACTCATACAGATGCACGCGAGGCTCCACATCCCTCACATCATTCCACCTGCATTTAAACCTCTTGATTCCAAGTAAATTCTCACTGCGTCCTTACACATTCAACAACGTGTGCGCGTCCGTGTGTGACTGATGTAACTCTTAATCTCATCTTTATCTCAGAAGACGGTGCCAATGCCTGGCATTTTCAGGTACTAATTAAGCTGTATTCCTCTGTTGCTTGTGTGTAAGTGTGCAGGAGTATAGAGGACCAAGATGACCAGATCCGGGAAAGTTCAGGACCTGCCACCTGGCCCAATGCAAGCCGGATTATGGAAGCGGTGTGCACAGAACTGTGTCTCACCTACTCCGCCTCCGCTTACAGTCATCAGGGTTAAGGAGGGGTAGGTGGGATTACATTCTGAAGTACTACCACCATATCCGCAACCTTGTGCTGGGCAGCCAGAGGCTGGTGGCTCGGGCGCCAATCCAGCTGGCTGAGATAAACCAGAGGGACGCTCTCGCAGTGGTAGGTTTGATGTTGGTAGACACAGCTCTACAGTCAGTTTCAACTACATCGCCACAGTTGGATACATAACTAAAGTCTATCCTTGAATTATGTTTTGTGTTTTTTAGGTACACAGCAACCCAGCGGGAGAAGGAGAGGCTTCTGTTGGCACCGAGACCAGGAGCTGCAGCAGGTGGACACCAAGGACCAGCACAGAGTGGCACCACCACCTCCATCAGCGGCAGCACCAGCACCACTGTATGTTGTCCTGGCTGCACCGCCAACAGCTGCTGTACCCGGCATTGCCAGTCATGCATCGGCCTCTCCTGTCAGCTTCTGACACTTCGCTTCTAACTGGTGTCTCCCAACATCCAGGAGCCCTCAAACCTAGAGGACCCTGCACCCCCGGTCCAGGAGCCCTCAAATCCAGAGGACCCTGCACCCCCGGTCCAGGAGCCGGTTCAGGACGTTGCACCCCTGGTCCAGGACCTTCAAGACCTGGAGGAGAGCGCTCTGGTCAGGGCGCTCCGTGAGGAGTTGGCGCGAGCAAGGGCTGAACTTGCAGACCAGGTCCAAATTAGCAATTGTTTGGACCTGAAGCTTAAGTCTCAGGAGAGAATCGTCCAAGAAAAAGATTTGCAGTTGAAAAAACTCAATCATTCTCTCCAGAGGAAAGACAAGCAACTGCAAGGACAGATTAATTTGCACAAGGAGATCCAGTACCTGTACAACACTAAGGTACAGGAAAATATGGAGCTGAAACAAGAGCTCACAAATTCCAAAAAAGTCAGGAATAAGACTGATGCTTTGGAGATTCAAGAACTCAAAGCTTCTCTTCAAAAGAAAGATAAAGAGCTAGAGACCCAAATGAACGCATATAAGGAGATCCGATATCTCTACAACACTTCAGGTCAAAAAATTGTCCAGCTCAAACAAGAACTGTGCGGCACCAGTAAAGTGCTTGAAAAGGTGAGGAAACAACTTACAGAACAGGACAATAAAATTGCTGAGAGGGCAAACACAAACAGGTCAGATACAGAGGCCTGCACAGATTCTCAGACCACTGCTTTTGGAGTGGGTGAAGTTGTAACCCATCAAGACAGTGAGAAACTGTCTAGAAAAGTGCAGGAGTTGTCTTCTCAGCTCTTCACAGCACGAGAGCAGATGCGTCTCCTGAAGGTGTGTTGTGGAAGTGAAAGACCACAGCCACCCAGCCACCCAAAAGGAGCGGCCACAGTGAACGAGCAGAGGAGGGTGCTCCAGCGCTACTACCAGGACCACCAGCAGCACTAAAGCACCTCCAAACCAATTACCCTTTGCATTATGAAAAAATAAAACAAAAATGATTTGAACATTATGTTGTTCTCTTAAATGTCTGTGGTTATTCACGTTTATTGTTTTATGTCAGAACTTGAATTCACATGTCGGCCACAGCTGCAGTCGCTTGTTTTTTTTGGTAAAGTGGAAATGGAAAAAATAGAAATCAGAATCAGAAATCAGAAAAGCTTTTATTGCCATTGTCAGTGAACACAATTCACAGACTAGGAACTTGCTTTGGTGATAAGGTGCAACATAGAACACTGAATAATAATAATAATAATAATAATAATAATAATAATAATAATAATACAAGTAGAGATATCACAGTTATAAAGGATAATAATAATAATGATAATAAAGTATCACTATTTGAATAAAGTAAGAGCATGCAAAAAGATTAAGATATATA
This sequence comes from Taenioides sp. WSHXM2023, assembly GCA_029959045.1. Taxonomy (NCBI): domain Eukaryota; kingdom Metazoa; phylum Chordata; class Actinopteri; order Gobiiformes; family Gobiidae; genus Taenioides; species Taenioides sp. WSHXM2023. The sequence goes on from CM057099.1 coordinate 25,490,123, forward strand.
ATAAAAATAAAAATATTCAAGTATATACAGAGCATCAGAACAACAGTGCAAACCGACAGTGCAAAAGAGCAAGTGACGTGACATGACTTATTTAAAGTGACTGGTATTATAAAGTGTCCTTAGTACAGGTGTTATAAGTGTTCATAAAGTGTTTATGAGTCCAACGGCAGAGGGGAAGAAACTGTTCTTATGGCGAGAGGTTCTGGTCCGTATGGACCGTAGCCTTCTGCCAGAGGGAAGTGGCTCGAATAGTCCATGTCCAGGGTGAGAGGGGTCAGCTGCTATCCGGCCTGCACGCCCCCGAGTCCTGGAGACGTACAGGTCCTGGAGAGATGGAAGGCTACAGCCGATCACCTTCTCAGCAGAGCGCACAATGCGCTGTAGTCTCTGTCTGTCCCTGGCAGTGGCCCCAGCGTACCACACAGTGATGGAGGAGGTGAGGATGGACTCAATGATGGCCGTGTAAAACTGCACCATCATCTGGGCAGGCAGCTTGGCTTTCCTCAGCTGCCGCAGGAAGTACATCCTCTGCTGGGCTTTCTTGATGAGGGAGCTGATGGTCGGCTCCCACTTGAGGTCGTGGGTGATGCAGGTGCCCAGGAAGCGGAAGGAGTCCACAGTGGTGATGGAGGAGTCTGTCAGGGTGAGGAGAGGCAGGGGGGCTGTGACTTTCCTGAAGTCCACGATCATCTCCACTGTCTTCTGGGCGTTGAGCTCCAGGTTGTTGCTGCTGCACCAGGACACCAGCCGGTCCACCTCCCTCCTGTAGGCAGACTCATCGCCGTCCGAGATGAGCCCGATGAGGGTGGTGTCATCCGCAAACTTAACCAGTTTCACGGAGTCGTGGCTGGAGGTGCAGCAGTTGGTGTACAGGGAGAAGAGCAGGGGAGAAAGTACACAGCCCTGTGGAGATCCTGTGCTTATAGTCCGAGTGTCCGAGACATTCTTCCCCAGCCGCACGCACTGCCTCCGGTCCGTCAGGAAGTCAGTGATCCACCTGCAGGTGGAGTCAGGCACGTTGAGCTGGGCGAGCTTGTCCTGGAGCAGAGCAGGGAGGATGGTGTTGAATGCAGAGCTGAAGTCCACAAACAGGATCCTGGCGTAGGTTCCCGGGGAGTCCAGATGCTGAAGGATGAAGTGGAGGGCCAGGTTGATGGCGTCGTCTACAGACCGATTGGCTCTGTAGGCGAACTGCAGAGGGTCCAGGAGGGGGGAGGTGAAGGACTTGAGGTGAGGCAGAACCAGGCGCTCAAATGACTTCATGACTACAGACGTCAGCGCCACAGGCCTGTAGTCGTTAAGTCCGGTGATCCTGGGCTTCTTGGGGACGGGAACAATGGTGGACAGCTTGAAGCAGGCTGGGACATGGCATAACTCCAGGGAGATGTTAAAGATGTCCATGAAGACAGGAGCCAGTTCTTCAGCGCAGTGTCTCAGGGTGGAAGGAGAGACACCGTCCGGACCTGGGGCTTTCCGTGGGTTTTGCCTTTTAAATGTCTTAGTCACATCCTGCTTGGAGAGTGTGAGGGCAGTGGGGGAGGAGGAGGGGTCTGAGGTGGGCTTGGCCGCAATGTCCATTGTAGTCAGTGGGGTGGGGGAGGGGTGTGAGACTTCAAATCTAGCGTAGTAGGTGTTAAGCCTTTCCGCTAGTTGTCGGTCATCCACAGCAGGGGGGGCTCTGGGCCTACAGTTTGTGATCTCCTTCAGACCTTTCCAAACAGAGACGGAGTCGTTGGACCAGAACTTCTCCTTCAGATGTGTGTTGTATCTCGATTTAGCCTTCTCCACTTCCTTGCTAAATGAGTACTTGCTCTGTCTGTAAGAGTGAGGGTCACCACTTCTGTGCGCCTCCTCCTTCTCCTTCCTCAGCTGCCTCAGTCTGGGTGTGAACCAGGGTTTGTCATTGTTAAATGACACCCTGGTGCGAGATGGGATAATACTGTCCTCACAGAACTGGATGTATGACGTCACTGTGTCCGTGTACTCATCCAGATTCTCTGCGGAGGTCTTGAACATGCTCCAGTCCGTTGTGTCCAAGCATGTGCGAAGCTCCTCCACAGCCTCGCTGGTCCACCTTTTAGAAGTCCTCACTGTTGGTTTGGAGAGCTTCAGCTGTTGTTTGTATGTGGGGATGAGGTGAACCATGACGTGGTCAGAAAAGCTTAAAGCAGCACGTGACACGCTCCGATAGGCCCCACTGACTGTTGTGTAACAATGATCCAGCGTGTTCTGCTCTCTCGTTGGGCATTTAATAAACTGTTTGTATTTTGGTAACTCCTGGCTCAGGTTTCCCTTGTTAAAGTCGCCAAGGATAATAAGTAGAGAGTCCGGGAAGGTTCGTTCTACATCCAAAATCTGCTCCGCTAGCACGCGTTGAGCCTCGTGCACGTCAGCGCATGGCGGGATGTAAACAGCAGCCAGAATGAATGAAGCGAACTCACGTGGCGAGTAGAAAGGTTTACAGTGAATGAAAAGATATTCCAGAGCGGGAGAGCAGTGTTGGGAGATCACAGTTACATCTGAGCACCAGGCGTTGTTGATGTAGAAACAGACCCCTCCACCTTTTGCCTTTCCCCCGGAGAGAGCCCGATGTCTGTCCGCGCGGAGGAGCTGAAATCCGTCCAGGTGTAACGCGCGGTCCGGGATCTGCTCGCTGAGCCATGTTTTTTCTAACATAATATATATAAGAAAAAAATTCTCTTAACTTTTTAAAACTATTTACAGGTTATGCTGCAGACAGAGAAACAATGCATTTAATCAATCAGTCTCATTGTAAATCAAAGCAAAAGACACAGAAAGGCTAAAAACACTTGAGTTAAACTGCACGTACATCCACCCGTCATAAAGGTCTGCTGAAGGTCAGAGGTCAGCCATCGGTGTATTTTCTAACGTTACACAAAGTCTGCAGAAACTTCACAGAAAACAGTCAATACACCTGTTGAGAATTGAGGGATATGTAAATAATTTTTGTAGAGTGATGTTGGTCTGCTAAACTGTAAATATAAACCAAGCAAAACTAAGCAGCCATTTAAAAAGCTATTGAGGTAAATGGGAAATGAAGACACCAAAATTAAGGAATTTTCATAATGTTGAGAAATGATTTATTATGAACCAAGATTGGAAATAAGTAACCATCATATTTTCCACTTTGAAGCCGGCTTGTGCTGAGGAGAGAATCTGTCAGTTCCAGTATAGCAGTTTCACTTTAATATGAGCTTTAGAAAGTTAACAGCAGCAGATTTCACTAAACAGAAGAGCCACTAGAGGGGGTATGTGACTTAAACTCAATCTAAAGGACCCTTAGCTCTTCTCTAGTAACAAAATGAAGGCCATTCATATTCATAAAAATATTGTGTGTATAACAAACAATACAATCAGTATTAGGGGGTTTTGAGATCTTTGGTTGAAAGATTAAACTTCAAAATAGACATTTTTAGAGCTAAAACAAGTCTTAATATTTAAATATAGTAACAATTAGGGTTTAGAGTTTAAGTCTCGTAACGTGGGAGATAGGAGATCAGGAGAGCAAATCTAGCAACAAACTACTAGGATGAGAATAATCTGCAAATGAAATTGTAGAAGTGCATATTGTATTGAACTGATTAAGACATTTGGCCTGAAAGAGTGAAAATCACGCAACACATGTGGAAGTTAGATTAATAGTAAACAAGCTAAAAGGAAATAAAAAGGAACAACATGATACATGCTACCCCGGGTGGGTGCATGTTTGATTGGAAGTAGCAAGGTAATATTTTATAGTAAAGCAAATAAAGGGCAAGAATGAAATAGAGCAAAATATGTGTACGAAATAAGCATACCTGTGCATTAATAATATTAATGACAAGAGATAGATATAAGGATCTGAGAGCTCCGTTTGAAGAGTATGATCTTTGAAATGACTTTCAACCAGAAACATTATGATTAAATAATTACAATTTAAAGTCTGACTTAATTTAAAATAATGTACAAAAGTTGAATGATTAAGGTTAACTGTTGCAAAACAGCGTTTCCTCTGATGTGGCGATGAGTCCCAAACAAAACTATAAAGAATACCTTATGAACACTCCGACAAAATGTTGCAAAAAGATTTATTCAAAGGAAATAAAATATACAAATACACAAATATACAAATAACATGTATAAAAGAGTTTAGAGTACCTAAGGTTGAGTGCAAGTAAACATATTATAGGAGACACAGAAAAGTTATAATAAAATAACAAAAAGTATTGCAATGACAAATGCCGAAATAAATGAACAAGTTTAGCTGTATAACAACGAGCAGAAACCTGAAACATCTGTTAAGAATAATAAAAAACTGACAGTAAGTTTAGAAACATTTCACCGAATGTACGAAAGTGTCCCACATGTTTGTATGATTAATAATGTTTGCAGTTTATGACGTTTTTCTAGCATAACATATGTGTCAAGAATTGTAAGGAGTTGAAGACTGTGTAATTTGGAGAATCATCTGCAAAGCTTAAAGACACATGTTAAATGTTTAGCAGTTTAGGTGTTTTTAATTAATTAACATTCAATAGGAAAAAGAAGCTGAAAAATAAACTTTGAAGTATGATTAGACTTTAGAAATGCCCAAGATAATGGAAATAATGAAGCAATCGAAACAAAGAGAGATTTTAGAGAGAATAAAATGGAGACCTTTGAAATAGAAAGGAGAGGATGAAATAATGAGAATTGTAAAGATCACGTTTGAACAGAAATTGAGCTAAGGAAGAGTTAACAGGGGTTTGTAGAAGCATGTTCCAGAAACATTTTGAGGTCCTTGTGCTTGTCTGAGTCAACCCTAGAGGTGTAAAGAAGAAGTGTGAAAAGAAGTGGTGCATCGGGTAAACTCACAAAGGTCAAACCCCACAAGTAGCAAGGTGCAAAGATGAGCATACGGAGGGGTGTGTTTTAATTACAAACTTCTAAAAGCCAAAAAAGGAGACAGGCTGTAAAGCTACAATATCATTGGATGTAATTAACACGTATGGGGTGGAATGTTCTGGAAATATCGATGTGGTACTTTTTGATCTTGTTGTGTTAACCACTTTATGTGGGAGGAGAAATGGGTTACTGAGATGATAAATAGGGGGACTTGGGAGCCCTAAAGTTGTTCACACTCAGCCCCTTCTCAGGTGTGCCGCTCCCATTGAGCCGAGTGTGATCCAAATTTAGGGGCTCTCCACACATCTCCAAGCATTGGCAGGTGTGGCTGCGAGGTGACCGGACACGCAAACAGGTATCAGTCCAAATTGGTTAATTTTGAAAAGAAGGTATTCGTCCTTGTGACAGCCCGAAGAGGTTAGCCGGCTTTGGCCCAGAAAGTTCTCTGACTAGATCAGGGGACAAATCTCTTTGCGGATAGGATACGTGTGTGACTGATGTAACTCTTAATCTCATCTTTATCTCAGGAGACGGTGCCAATGCCTGGCATTTTCAGGTACTAATTAAGATGTATTCCTCTGTTGCTTGTGTGTAAGTGTGCAGGAGTATAGAGGACCAAGATGACCAGATCCGTCTTTATAGCCGCCTGACTGGGGAAAGTTCAGGACCTGCCACCTGGACCAATGCAAGCCGGATTATGGAAGCGGTGTGCACAGAACTGTGTCTCACCTACCCCGCCTCCGCTTACAGTCATCAGGGTTAAGGAGGGGTAGGTGGGATTACATTCTGAAGTACTACCACCATATCCGCAACCTTGTGCTGGGCAGCCAGAGGCTGGTGGCTCGGGCGTCAATCCAGCTGGCTGAGATAAACCAGAGGGACGGTCTCGCAGTGGTAGGTTTGATGTTGGTAGACACAGCTCTACAGTCAGTTTCAACTACATCGCCACAGTTGGATACATAACTAAAGTCTGTCCTTGAATTATGTTTTGTGTTTTTTAGGTACACAGCAACCCAGCGGGAGAAGGAGAGTCTTCTGTTGGCACCGGGACCAGGAGCTGCAGCAGGTGGACACCAAGGACCAGCACAGAGTGGCACCACCACCTCCATCAGCGGCAGCACCAGCACCACTGTATGTTGTCCTGGCTGCACCGCCAACACCTGCCGTACCCCGCATTGGTATCTGTACGACAAAGTAAAATTTAGCACTTCCATGCAATCTCCCTAGGGGGCGCTATTGCGGCCATTTCAGATTTTCTTATATCAATCTATTCAGGGTCGGGGTGTCAACCGACGATTAAAGTTTGAGTGAAATCGACCAAAGGATGCGCGAATTATCACTCGTCGAAGTTTGATGGCGAGCCGCAAAAACGAACGCAAAATTTGTGCCGTTGTCACGGAAACACCGTTCAATATTATAGCAAGCTTTTAACAACTTTTAATGTCCCACTTGTCTAGATGATACAGAACGATTTTGGTGAGGCTCGGTCAAAAACCCTAGGACGAGTTCGTTAAAGTACAAGGACAGGAAAATGTGCATTTTGTACATTATTTTAAATTAAGTCAGACTTTAAATTGTAATTATTTAATCATAATGTTTCTGGTTGAAAGTCATTTCAAAGATCATACTCTTCAAACGGAGCTCTCAGATCCTTATATCTAGAAAAGGAACAAAAAATATATTGTGACCACAGCCCCTCCTAAACCAAAGTCCGCCATCTTGGATTAATCATGTGACAAATGTCAAAATGTGATCCTATGTAGACATTTAATTCTGCTGTATTTTCATTTGTGAAACTTTTAAAACAGCCACAACCTCAAACGTGGGCACATCTTCAAAAAGGTGTGTTAGCGCCCCCAACTGGTTAAAAGTTGAGACACACATAAAATTCTAATGGACAAAATAAAGCTGCCCAAAAAGAGAACAGTTTGTGTGCGACAAACACCACAGGCCAACTGGCCTAGAAAGAAGGGGAGGAATAGGGCGCGTTAGCGCCCCCCTCTGCGAGTGCAAGCGAGGGCCGATCATTGCCGCTTGCGGCTATATTTATTATTATTATTAATAATATTAATATTAATATTAATATTAAAGTATTTCTCTCTTTCTCTCGCCAGTGTTTCCTCTGTAGGAGTCATAGACTAGCCAACTGTTTCTGTTCTTGGTGTTTTTATTTTGCTATTTTATTCATAAATAAATTCCTATTCCTAATATGAAACTGGCTCCAAATTTGCCCCTATAACTGCTAGCCCTGTGAGCTTCATTTGACTGGCGCTGAACACTAGGGTGACGTCACACTCCCTTAGTCCACTTCTTTAGACAGTCGGTGGTTTTTATATACTTGTATTTTAAATAAATAGATCTAAAATCGAAATAATTTAATAATAATTTAATTAATAATAATTGGGCTCAGGACGTTGTGGGGGTAGGATTGTTTTTAATGAATGTACTTTGTCTTACATTTTTGTATGAAAAGCGCTTCATAAATAAAGTTTGATATGATAACTCCAATTCACTATATTTTGCCCAGCAGAGCAGAATTTCATGGGAGTTTTAATAATATCATTGCCCAATAGCATGTTTTCACTTTATTACTGCCAATGTTTTTGTTGGAAATGTTTGAAAACCTTTGGCTGTATTGCCCAGAGCAGACACAAACACAGTCCTGTTGAGGACACAAAACAAAAACGTTCCACAAATATGAGAAAGACAGTGACCAATTTGCCCTACCTGTCTGTCAGCTGCAGTCTCTGAGTTGTCACAGAAATGGTGAGTTGATTGTGCACTCAGAGAAATGGAAAACGGACCAACTGTCTTGAGTTTGACTGCAATAAATGTCAAATGATTTCAGGAGAGATCTGACATTTTGTTTGGCAGCTGCCTGAAAAGACGCCTTAAAATGGAGGGCACCACAAAAAGGAAAACTACATTCAAGATTTTTGATATTTAAGAGAATGTGACTCAGTTGACAGATGGTCGCTGAACTAATGAAAGCTATAATAAAAGAAAAAGGGGTTAGATGAGTATTTTTAAACATGTAAACTGTCCCTTGCTCAGGTTAGCTATGCATCAGACTCATAGTAAATCAGGTGCCACAGTGGGGTAGTAGTGGCGCTGGTTCATACTGTCATTGTGTCCATATGCATGACACTTCACCCTCTTTGCTTCCAACGCAGTCCAAAGTAGACCGGTGCATGACTGAGAGTGTTTGTGAGAGTTGGAAGAAGTCAGAGAATGGTCGGAAATGCATGAAAATTAACCCATAGCTACAACCCGGGGAGTTCACAGCATGTATCTCATGTATGTTCATTGAAATGCACTGTCCCAACTAATAATGAAACAATATTTTCTCTGAGAACTTTTTCGCTTTATTTAACTTGTTACAAGAAGTGACCTTGAGTTTCTCTCATTCAGTCACACAACTTCCAGACTATTTGTCTTGCATATTCACGTCATCTTGTTTGGAAAGGCAATCAGTGAATAAAGATGTATGTTACAGAAACATTTTGAACGTGTCAAAATTGAAAAGAATCACTAGTCTTCAAAATCATTGGAATGAGTTTTTCCTGTCTAAGATATCCAGGACAATAATGTACTTATTTATTTTTTAACCCACTTTAGTTGTCATTTGTAAATGTAATTCCTGCATGGTTTATCTCAAAAAAATATTCACATATTCATTGAACTTCTATATCACGCATGAACAATATGGAAGCTTTGCAGGGGCCATTAGCTATAACAAAGTACCATTGACTTTATTGTGCTGTGAATGAAACCTAACAACGAGTCCTGAAATAAACACAAGGATAATAGCAACCAGAAAGGCTGCGTTAATTAAATGATTTTGCTCATTGAATCTCTATTGAAGCTTAAACACATTTTTGCCTACATGATCGGTTGCATATAGTGTAATCTTGCGGGTCAGGGCAGCCCCTTGTTCCTGGGTGGGGTTACTATGATGGAGTGATACCTTTATCATTTTATGGAGAGGGGAGGAAGAGGAGGAGAGGGGCGTTTGGGGTTGACTGATTGCTGGCTGAGATCAAAGGATGGAGGAAGAGCAAGCAGACGCTCCCTCCGGTGGCCATTTTGGAAATCTGGGTTAATGACAAAAGGAAAAACACACACCAATAGTAACACAAGAACAACTCCAAAGCAGAGACTCATAATCAACCAGACTTAAAAAGGACTCATTAGAAAGAGTTTGTGTCTATGGAACTGTCCCCACTGTGTACACTGGGAAATCAGAATGCCCAATGACTGCTGCTTTAAATAACCCTCTTGAGAGCCAGAGTAAAATAGTTTGGAAATAATTACAAGTTAGAACTTAAATTAAAATAAAAAAGGCCTGAATATTGTCATTGGAATCAGTTGATTCCAGTTCAGTTGATTTCACCAAGATCAGGTCCAAGATGCTTCATAGCTTAAATATAATAAAAATTAATAACAAATTCTTCAACTAAACTTTATCAAATACAATAAAGGGTGCACTAGCACCCCCATAGTTCACTCCTAAAATGAAGAGGTCTTTGTTATCTTACTGAGCTGACTGTTTTAGTCAGTTTTAGTCTGAGAGTCAAACTTCAGTACCTGCGCTGAAATGTCCCGTGTTTTGCAGCCGTATCAGCATCTTGATTTGAGATCGCTCCGTGGCGCTCTCTTTCTCTGTTTCTCTCTCTGCCACACATCTCTTTTCAAAAGAAAAGAAAATGACATAACCTCTAAACCTAGTGATTAAGGGAAAAGTGAGTCTACGTAAGAAACGCATCACATGATGGAAAAAACCCTGGCAGATGACAGGGGAGCACTTGGTATGGTATTTTTGGCACGCGCGCTACGTGCGCATGCATTGCTCTTGCTCCTTGGTGCTAAGCACCCCTAAACTTGGAAGCCTAGAATTGCCCCTGGCGTTGTCTAATTTAGACGCCACGTAAAACGGTCCGGACCCTTGTCTAACGATTATCCTCTTCAAATGAATTGCACATGAGATTACGGCAGTTAAATGATCAGAGCTAAGTGTAACTCCTGACCCAAGAATAGTATAGTAGAGTAATCTAGTAGTTTGGACCAGGCTCTAGGTTCTCAAGGGCTACAATAGGAATAATGGTGCGAGTATAAATGAGATGGCTGGAGACAGAGATGAGCAAGCTTGTTTTTGTATTGAATAGAAAAAATTGAAATAAAATAAAACTTAGTTTACAACTTAGCTGCCGGCAATGTTTACATTCAAGTTGTGCACAATAATAGAAAAAACCCCAAGTCCTACTGAGCTCAGTATATTTAGTCGTTTTAGTCAATGTTCATAAAGGATCCTCGTTGTGGTAGTTTGAGTGGTTGCCACATGATGAATTCAACAGGAAGAACAGAGGAGAAGGTTGTTCTCAGTTCACAGTTCTGGGTTCTGGGACAGGCTCGCCATTTCCTCCAAAGGTGAATCCAGATCCAAATCCGAGTCTTCTTAATCGACGATGACATCAACACAACAAAAAAAACCTAGCCAATATAACAAGAATAATGTTATAGTATACAGCTAGTTGAAATCCATTTCCATTATCTAATCCTTAGTAGTAGTAGTAGTAGTAGTTGTAGTAGCTATAGCTTTGTTTCTTCTTTTTGTTTCTCAGGTTATCAAATGTTGTAACTCCATAGTTACATCAGAAATATACATGCATGTTTTTAACTCAAATTGTCATTGCTGCACATGAATTTGTTTCTAATCCATGTAACAAAATTAATTGCTCCTTTAATCTTTTTTTTTTAACTTATTAACCATGTAACCTTTGATTAATGTTGTTATCCAATCCAATCAACTTTTAACCCTTTCTTTAAGCTTTTGTAAATCATGAAATAAAATACAATTAATTATTTCTGTCACCAAACAGATAATAGCACCTTTAACTTATCCACTGAATCAATAACCCTAGCTGGTTTAGCATTAAATTACATTCTTATGCATAAAGCATCAACTTCAAATCACATTTCACCATAAAACAGTGCAAGATTAAATAAAAGTACAGTCACCTTTGTTGTCAACTTAAATTTTGCTTTGTAATATCATAAAACAAGTACAACTGTTTCTACATTGACTGGAAGCAGTAGTCTATCACTCGCGATTACCATTAGCATCGCGCTAGCATGTTTTTTCACCATGTTACCCACGTTAAGCACGTGTAGACTCACCAAGATGATGTTTTAGCATCAACACGGACAGAATACCGTCACAGCCCATCAGGTTCACGCATGGAATCAACTTAAAATAGCATATAAACATTTCTCAGTTAGCATTACGATCTTGTATCATATTTACATTGAATTACATTAACGTGCACTCACCGAATTATTTAACTTCGCAAAAATAAAATGGGATCGTCAACACACGGGCGTAAAAGAATGAAAAACTAAAGTGAATCTGAGATCGGGTCTTGAGAAGGCGAGTCTTAACTACTTTTGACAAATAAGAAGGTCATTATCACCCAACGTGACTGACAAAACAGGAAGTCATATAGAGAGGGGATCACACTTCTTCCTCTTATCAAAATAAACGTTTTTCAAAATAAAATGAGTGCATTTAAATAAAAGAATTAAGGTACATTTTCTCTACTGGGTTACATAAGCGCCTGTCCTCACATTTGTAAAAGCTTCGAGTCAAGTCAAAGGCGCACAGACGCACACAGACGCACGGTCCGTCAGTGCGTACGTGCCATAGCAACAGAACTACCTGGGCCCTATATAAAGCGGCTGCGCTCTCAGTCGTCCCCTTCTCACTTGAGAACGCTTTTTGAACGCTCGCTGGACACTTGTGTACTGACTTCGGCATTCACATCTGATTAACCTCTCAGCCTCAGCAGTTGTAAAACAGTTGTAAAACAGTTTTCACAGTTTTAACAGTTCTAACATCTGTCTCTGTTAACACTTGTTGAGGGTTTGGACACACACCACCATGGACCGCTTCTCCCGCCTGCTCCTCGGCCACTTGGACCTCATCCCCGGAGGTAAGATTTATCAAATAACATTCAATTATGGTAAATTGTGATAAATATTAATAACAGAGCCCAAATATTTCATGACAAGAAAAGTTTTATCCATCTGCGACTGTTTGGACGGTCGGGCTCCTAACATAACTAGGTTTGTGAAACTTGAAACATTTGATAGTTTGTGACTTTCACTTGACGATTTCATTTTGGATTCCGATGAACTGTTGGTGAAACTGGTCTAAATATATCAACATAGTGTGTAGTCAACAGTTATCGTCACATTTATAGAAAATCACTTGTATTTTATTTTCTGGGTCTTGATATTCATCAGGGTTTGAGTGGCATTTTGTAAAAAAAACATGGCGCCCAGCCGGCCGTTCCAAATGGAATGTTTAAAAAATGTACATTTAAAAAATGCACATTTGGTCTCCATAGAATTCCCAGTGTTTGGATCGAATTTGAGCCTTTCCTTTGAGCTTTGGTTTAGATGGCGTTAGTGAACTGTCAGGTGCAAAGGAGGAGAGGACAGACTGAAATCACTATCACTATAAACTATGAAAACGTGCTAAATTAAAGGGTCCAACTAACAGGCCTAATCCATATTCATAAATATGAATTCATCAAATCGGTCAGCGTCAGAATGAATTAGGCCCACATGAACCAAAGAAAATCTAGCCTATTGCATCCTAATATTGGGTTATATTCTCAAAAGCTACAATTATGTAGTTAGAAAAGTAGTAGTAGTCCAAGTAGAAATTTACAATAAAAATGTTGTGTTCTTAGCCCTGTAGGCCTTTATGTGTCATCCACCTGTAGTAATTATGGGCAATACTAATGCGAACCTTTACTGGTACTATTCACTCAAGTCACTTAACTGCTATTTATTGATTTAATTTGTCCATATGCTGCACTGTTGATACAATAGTTATAGCCACTAATTGTACAAATAATATAATGTACTCAAGTTTCTTTACCTGCTATTTATTCCTGTCCATATGCTACACTGTTCATAACCACAGTCAGAGCCACTTACTGTGCAGAGTTTTGTAGCCTTTTAGCTTTATTCTGCTGACAAAGTGTTGTGTTAATGAATGAATGAATTGTTTATTATAAATCTTTACAGTATAATTTATCTTGATTGCATGTTCCTGTTCTCCTGCTGTTCTTGAACCTTGCGTTGCAACACTGTCATTTATATTTTGGGACAAAATGGTTTATCTTATCTTAATATTGAACAAATAACATGGTACTGTGTGCTGGGGTGTGCTGTTAGATGTCCATTTTTTAATTACCCTACCTAAGCCTACGAGCCTCAGGACAACGTCATACGCAACCAAATGTATTCAGCCGGCCTCTTCGATATGTTACTAAAATAAGTAGAGTAGCAGCAGTAGTATAGTATAGTATAGTATAGTATAGTATAGTATAGTATAGTATAGTAGTAGGTCATTAAAGCCTATGGAGCCTTGCTCCAGCTACAATTTAAAGGGTGTTTAACGTTGTTAAACCTGTTGCAGAGGCCGTGGACCCTTGGGACAGTCTGCACCTTCTGGCGGAGGACCTTCCAGACTACTCTTCGGACGAGCACGACCAGGGTGAGTTCGAGGTAGATGGTCCTAGGTCTCTGTTTTGGTCGTCTGATGAAGAGGACGGGAGCGACGACTTTGGGTCGTCTGATGAAGAGGACTGGAACGACGACTTTGGGTCGTCTGATGAAGAGGACGGGAGCGACGCAGACTTTGGCTACAAGAGTCGCTCTGAGGAGGAAGAGGACGAAGACCAGAGGGCAGAGGACCGTTACTTCGCTCGTCTCCCCCTGGAGGTGTTTCCTTTGGGCAGGCGGGGGGTTCCTGCTCCACCTGTGGCTCGTGCAGCCTGCTCGCCTCCTGCTCCTCACCCACTCCCTGTGGGTCCTGCGCTGGACTTCCTTCCCCCCAGCGGACGCAAGCGCTTCAGGGATGAAGAGGATGAAGAAGTGGAAGACCCTTCCTCCAAGCGGCCGTGCCTCTCCTCCTCCAACGTGCTCCAAGACTCCGAGTCAGACGAGGACTGAACTCAGCCTCACAGACTCAGAGCTTGGCTCAATGCGGCGACATTTACCACCTTCAACCACGCCCATCATCCATTGATTTCTTGATTGATTTCTTGATTGATTTCTTGATTTAAAAAAGTAGTAGATTGAAGTTAAGGAATACTATGTAGGATTTCATAAAACAAAAAACTGATGATAAAATTATAATCTTTTCTTGTTGAGTTTAGTGTAATTTCTATTCTGATTCGAATCTGAGTATTGCAGTTTTACCGAAATTCCTGCATAGTACACCTTGTACTTTTATTTGAAACAAAAACAAAAAAATACAAAAAAGTAGGGAATACTATGTAGGATTTCAACAAACATAAAAATAATTAATGAAACACATGACATTTTTACTTTTTTTCACTGACTAAACTCCTAATTATTTAAATACTACAATTTGACAGAAATTCCTGCATAGTACACCTTACATTGACGTTTTACTCTTTTTGTGTGTTAAAGTTTTTAAGTAGAACAAAAGCAAGGATTATTATGTAGGATTTCATAAAAACTTAAGAAATCTTGATGATAAAAAGTAAAAAAAGTAAAAGTAAAGTTTTGTCAATATATTCTGAGTGATTCTTAACCATAGGGCCGGGGCCCATGGGCTAATTGATACACTAAATTTAATCAGAGTACTACAGTTTGACAGAAATTCCTGCATAGTGCACCTTACATTGACGTTTTACTATTTTTGTGTGTTTAAAGTTTTTAAGTAGAACAAAAGCAAGGATTATTATGTAGGATTTCATAAAAACTTAAGAAATCTTGATGATAAAAAGTAAAAAAGTAAAAGTAAAGTTTTGTCAGTATATTCTAACTGAGTGATTCTTAACCATAGGGCCGGGGCCCATGGGCACACAATAATATGATATATGTATTATGGCTTACTTTGTACTGAAAAAGTGGGTTCTAATTGATACACTAAATTTAATCAGAGTACTACAGTTTGACAGAAATTCCTGCATAGTACACCTTACACTGACGTTTTACTATTTTTGGGCATAGGAGGGTTAGAGGTGAAACTCTGTGTTAAAGTTTTTAAGTAGCACAAAAGCAAGGATTATTATGTAGGATTTCATAAAAACTTAAGAAATCTTGATGATTAAAAGTAAAAAAGTAAAAGTAAAGTTTTGTCAGTATATTCTAACTGAGTGATTCTTAACACTAAATACACAAAATTTAATCAGAGTACTACAGTTTGACAGAAATTCCTGCATAGTACACCTTGCATTTACCTTAAACTTGTGCTTTTCTGGGCATAGGAGGGTTAGAGGTGTGTTTTATTGTACTTAGTAGAAGTACAGCTTCGAAGGACTGCACATGTATGTGTAACTTCGAAGTATTTCTGTGACACAAAAAAGATCAAAAATATAGCTAAATATAGCTATAGTAGCAGTGCACTAGTCCACATAAGTCCACAGCTCTAAGCTGAGACTGAACCAGCCCAGTGCACTACTAAATGTTAACCAGCGGCTGCCACATCTAATGTAGCACCCCTTTCTGATGGACTGAAGCTTCTGCTCAAACAAAACATAGCAGATAGTAATCCAGACACAATATCAGCCTGTATATGGAGCTTTAGTGAAGCCATATTCTCAACACGTGCAGATCTTCTGCAAATAACTAAGACCTAATACATTGTGATGAGTTCAAGTACAGAGAAAATGTCAACTTCTCATCATAATAAATGAGTGCACAATACTAAACTGTGGAGATGTGGCTTTGTTCACTCATATCTCCTGTTTATGTTGTGCCCGATTCAAATTGTCCTCTCTGATGGTAATGTGCCATTTCAAATGAAATGCGTTATATAATCTATGTCTTTAGAAGCGGACTCTTTGAAGGCTGTACATAAATAGTGACTTGTTCTGTTCTGAATTATTGTATCTGGAGATGTGGGTCTGTTCACTAACTCGCTGGTCAGTGGGACATTCCCTGCTTCTCCTCTTTTTGTTGTTTTGTTTTAAGAAATTGTTTTACGTGATTGTAACATAATGAAATGTGTATTTAATTCTAAGCCTTTGTAAACAGTCTGATTGGAGGCTGCACAAAAATGTAAAAATCATTCTAGAGAAATAGTGAGTTTGATTATAATGAATATATTGTAATGTATAAATGCGGAGATGTGGGTGTGTTCACCACTGTCAGTGGGACAGTCCCAACATCTACTTTTTTTTTTTTTTTTGTAAATTAAATACTGGTAAGAATTTTACTGTGAAGAATTGTAACAGCAGAGATACAGAGATGGGAGTGTGCTAACTGATTAGTCAGTGGAACAGTCTGTTATTTGAAGTCATCTTCATAAAAGCATTTGACTGTAATAATTATCAACAAACATGTGGTAAGAAATAATAATAATTTCATATTAGCTCCTTTTGAATGTGCACTTAACACCTTAACACTGTCTCTCTTTATGTTTCCATGGTGACTGGTTTGGAGGGGCCATCTGGGCCCTGTGGTCCTGTGGTCCTGTGATCTGACGAAGCTGACGAGAAGAACCCTCTCTCCAATGAAGAACAAGAGCTGATCAGAAGTGATGTGACAATACTTGACTAATAATAATAAACAAAAATGAGGTAAGAAATAATAATAATTTCATATTAGCTCCTTTTGAATGTGCACTTAACGCCTTTACACTGTCTCTCTTTAAGTTTCCATGGTGACTGGTTTGGAGGGGCCAGCTTAGCCCCGTGGTCCTGTGGTCCTGTGATCTGACGAAGATGACGAGAAGAACTGAATCTCCAAAGGATGAAGAAGAAGAGCTGATCAGAAGTGATGTGATGAAGCTTGACACAAACAAACATGAGGTAAGAAAATAATGACAATTCCATATTCTTTTGAATGTGCATTTAACGCCTTAACTCTGTTTCTGTTTCTGTTTCTAGAGTGATTGATTTGGAGGGGCCAGCTTAGCCCCGTGGTCCTGTGATCTGACGAAGATGACGAGAAGAACTGAATCTCCAAAGGATGAAGAAGAAGAGCTGATCAGAAGTGATGTGATGAAGCTTGACTATTAATAATAAGAAAACACAAGGTAAAAAAATAAAAACAGTTCCATAGTAGCGCCTTTTGAATGTGCACTTAATCCCTTAAATCTGTTTCTGTTTCCATGGTGACTGGTTTGGAGGGGCCATCTGGGCCCTGTGGTCCTGTGATCTGACGAAGCTGACGAGAAGAACCCTGTCTCCAATGAAGAACAAAAGCTGATCAGAAGTGATGTGATGAAGCTTGACACAAACAAACATGAGGTGAGAAAATAATGACAATTCCATATTCTTTTGAATGTGCACTTAACGCCTTAACTCTGTTTCTGTTTCTGTTTCTGTTTCTAGAGTGACTGGTTTGGAGGGGCCAGCTTAGCCCCGTGGTCCTGTGATCTGACGAAGATGACGAGAAGAACTGAATCTCCAAAGGATGAAGAAGAAGAGCTGATCAGAAGTGATGTGATGAAGCTTGACACAAACAAACATGAGGTAAGAAAATAATGACAATTCCATATTCTTTTGAATGTGCACTTAACGCCTTAACTCTGTTTCTGTTTCTAGAGTGACTGGTTTGGAGGGGCCAGGTGGGCCCTGTGGTCCTGTGATCTGACGAAGCTGACGAGAAGAACCCTGTCTCCAATGACGAAGAAGAGCTGATCAGAAGTGATGTGATGAAGCTTGACACAAACAAACATGAGGTAAGAAAATAATGACAATTCCATATTCTTTTGAATTTGCATTTAACGCCTTAACTCTGTTTCTGTTTCTAGAGTGACTGGTTTGGAGGGGCCAGCTTAGCCCCGTGGTCCTGTGATCTGACGAAGATGACGAGAAGAACTGAATCTCCAAAGGATGAAGAGGAGGAGCTGATCAGAAGTGATGTGATGAAGCTTGACTATTAATAATAAGCAAACACAAGGTAAAAAAATAAAAACAGTTCCATAGTAGCGCCTTTTGAATGTGCACTTAATCCCTTAAATCTGTTTCTGTTTCCATGGTGACTGGTTTGAAGGGGCCATCTGGGCCCTGTGGTCCTGTGATCTGACGAAGCTGACGAGAAGAACCCTGTTTCCAGAGGATGAAGAGCAAGAGCTGAAGCTGATCAGGAACTACCCAAAGAATGTCCAGAAATTTGCCAATAAATTTAAGGTTGATTTTGAATTCTTATGTCAGTTTTTTTAAAAGAATGAATACAAAGTAAATATTTTTAGTACAATTTACTTAAAGGGGCATTATGGAGATTCCTTTAACTGGAAAGTTACACAGCATTTCACTAAACTCTGTGTAACATATTATAAGTTGGATGGATGTTTTAAGTCCTCAAAAAAACAGAAAAACAAACACTTCTCTGTCCACAGAAATGACTTGCAACTTTTCTCTATCGAGATAGTTTGGTTTACTGCAATACTGTGGAACATTCTAATCAAAGCAATAACATCTCTATGGAGACATCCAACTCCAGACATCGTTACATAGTGCACCTTTCAGAATATTTGCTCTTAAAGGTTATTTTAAAATGCCCTATATGAATACAGTTCTATTGCTTTATTAGAGTAAATAAATAAATGTTGTTTTACCCAGATCTTAACATTCACAGCCTGTTTAGATTTGTGAACAACACTAGTCAAACTCAGGAAGAGTTTTATTGCAAATGTCAGTGAACAAAATTTACAAACTAGAAACTTCAGCGTTATGGTGTCTTGGCTAAAAATGTTCAAATGCCAATGCTAAACTCTACAAAATGAGTTTACAATAAAACAATAATTCCATATAATTTTATAACTCACAACTTTAAACTTGTCTAAAACAGCGAACAAAGTGTGCGCCCCCATTGAAGAACTTAGCACCCCCATAACTCCTGTTATGAAGCGCTCTCCCCTGTTCAAACACTCAATGCCACTCAATAGTGACACTCATGGCATCCAATAGTACAGACTGGCATTGCCCATTGCCGCGACAGCGGCATAATTGTAATTGCTTATCCTGGTAAACTCCAAAAATGTGCATTGGACATGTGAGTAATCGAGCGCAACACGCTCGTCATTGACAGTGGACCCCACGGGTGCGTTACTGGACGCGAATACTTTCCAATGACATATATATGTGCCACCAAAGATGGCCCGTTGTTGTTGTTGTTGTTCTTAATATTAATATATTAATATTAATATTATTTTCCTCACCCTATTTTTCAGAGTTTGGCAACTTCACGCTGACGAGAAGTCACAAAATTTTGCACAAAATTCAAGAATGCCAAAATAGGAATTTACAAATACTCTGTATTACAAAATCTAATTTGCGCATTCTTTGGTCGATTTCACTCAAACTTTAATCGTTGGTGGACACCCTGGCCCTACACAGATTGATATAAGAAAATCTAAAATGGCCACGATAGCGCCCCCTAGGGTAATTGCATGGAACAGCAAAATTTTACTTTGTCAGACATTCAAGATTTGGCACACATATTTGTGGCACGTTGTCAATGAAAAAGTCAATGACACCCACATGCCATCTCCATGCTGCCATGGCAACATGCCAAAAATCTGCCAATGCCAATGTGACATCCTGACCAAAACTTTGGTGGAGCCAAACCAAATTTGGTACACAGATGCCTCATGGGAAAAGGAACAAAAATATATATTGTAACCGTGACCCCCCCAAACCAAAATTTGCCATCTTGGATTAATTATGTGACAAATGTCATAATGTAATCCTATGTAGACATCTAATTCTGCTGTATTTTCATTTGTGAAAGTTTTAAAACAGCCACAACCTCAAACGTGTGCACATCTTCAAAAAAGTGCATTAGCGCCCCCAACTGGTTAAAAGTTGAGACACACAAAATTATAATGGACAAAATAAAGTTGCCCGAAAAGAGAAGTTTGCACATCACAGGCCAACTGGCCTAGAAAAAAGGGGAGGAATCTGGCACGTTAGTGCCCCCCCCCGCAAGTGCAAGCGAGGGCCGATCATTGCCGCTTGCAGCTATATTTATTATTATTATTATTATTATTATTATTATTATTATTATTATTATTACATGTTTCTGTGTACAGGGTGGGACCATGTTGGGTCCTCCGGATACAGCTGTGGAGCTAGGAGAAACTGAAGTATCAGAGGAAATCTTCATGGACTGTCTTTCCTCATTGGGAGAAAGCACATACAGGTATTTTATCATTTTAAAAGGCCCATGTCACATTATTTTATGGTCTCTGTTATAATGTTGTTTCCTCATCGCAAACATACCTGGAGTTCTTTTTTGTTTCATTCACACATGTTCTTCTCTCACACCGAAAACACTCTGTTCCACTTTGTGACGTCTTATGGTAATGCATGAAGTGCTCCTCCGCGTTTTTAAAGTCCATACGCCTTCAGTAGAATCATTTGGATAATTCCAGCTCTGGATTTGCCAATCTCTACTGAACTAAAGGTAAAATGTAGCTATTAACTTGAAAACTTCTGCTTCATGATATCACAAGGTGGGTCAAAGCATTTTGAGCTTTGGAGTTATAGACAGATAATAATAAAGGGTTACACAAACATATGTGAATGAAGCAAAACACAACTCCAGGTATGTTTTTGATGAGGTAACAACATTATAACATGGCTTAAAGCTCAGAAGAGTCTTGTATAATATAGGACCATTGATAAATCTACTTTTCTTGTGTTTTTTGGTATTTTAAGTTTGACTAGCGTCTAATCTGTGTTTTAGAGGTGACAAATATGGCCTTTTTGAGCACAACTGCAACACCTTTACCAATGAAGTATCCCAGTTCCTGACAGGCAGAACAATACCCTCTTACATCACTGACCTTCTATCTGAAGTTCTTTCCACGTGAGTATGGACTGCTTGTGGATTTAAATACATGTTTTAAATGACACCTCCAGTTGCCCAAATGCTTAGTAGCAATTAACAGACTTGCATAGGCTGGATGAAGATGCAGTGTTATTCTAATATTTGCTCATATGTCGCCATAGACCATTTGGCCAGATGCTGCGGCCTATTCTGGATTCCATTCATATTGCCCCTCCTGGAGGAAATGTCATCAATGAACGAAGAAATGTCTGACAAGAAAGGTGCAGCAGGGCCAAGAGTTCAAGGTTACTTCCAGTGTAGTCAGTCAACATAAGTATAGATATTTTTAGTTTTTTATTGTTTGGGTCATCACAGCAAACCAGTCACATAAATGATTAAAGAGCCATTAAACACCCTCTTGAAGCTTTACTCCGCCCCTAAGCAAAATCTGAAAAGTCCTCCAGAGTGGGCGGTGCCCGGCGGGTTGGGGGGAGAGGGTGTGGGGCTCCTCATGTACTGCCCGTAGACCATCAGGGGCTGTCCTTGTCACGTAATAACCTACATCTGACTCACTGGCGGCCGTTTGTCCAACCCGAAAATTCAAATGTAATGGCCGTAGTTGATCCTAAAGAGGCCAGTACAGACACGGTTTTGGACCCAAAAGTCAGATTTTTAACAAATATGGACTAAAATGCCAAAACAAGGCCAGGGATAGGTATACACTTCTATTTTAGACCCATTTACACAGCTAATCAGTAGAAAAAAAGTGATTTTGGTGTTTAGTGGCCCTTTAAACATCTGCCATCTTTGCACTAATATTTTAATTTCAAATGTTGAGTTTTCTATACCGCTACCGTACTGACTACAATGGAAGTAATGTTCAAACCACAGTATTTCATGTATTACATTTCAAAGATGCAGATTGCTGAATGATGGGACCATTGTGATTCAGTTTAATTCTATTACAGCATTTCCTGTACTCACACACTGTCCCTTATTTAGCTCCTTTGTGCAATATTTTAAAGCATTGTATGTTAGGCAATCACATGACACAGGAGGCAATTAATATTCTTTATTTATTGAGTTTTCATATTGTATTAAAATATTTCCATTGCCATCTTATATATTATACTGACTGCTTTTGCCAATTTTATGATTTTATTAAGAACTAGGCACTATTGTTACAAGGACTAATTGTTTTTCAATAGCCCCCAGAGTGTGTTCCAGACCTGAACACTTCTGTGCCTTCATTTTATTCTTGACTACAGTGCTTTCCTATGAAGAAAAAGACAAGCCTGTTGACCACTGCTTCTTGGAAGATCTTCTCTTTATAACACTACTACATTGCAGTGACCACCTAACCCTATACCAGGCATGTCAAACATACGGCCCGGGGGCCGGACCCGGCCCGTTGGATGATTTAATCCGGCCCGTCATAAATTTCTGAGTATGTCAAAAAAAGAAGCGAGTCACTAGCTCATTTCTATCAAAAGTTATGATTCTTTAAAATAAATACAACTCAAATGCTCCCTCCGGCCGCTAGAGGGCAGTAAATGTGTAAAAGAGCTCACGTCCAGCATGCGGCACTGACACGAGTTAGTAGGAAATAAACATTCGCAACGTGATGTGTCCAACTAGAAATAAACCGGCAAGCTTGCTTCACCATTCACCACTACTACTAAACAAGTTGATGAAACTTTGACCATCACCGAGGAGCTGCTTGAATTGGTGCCCATTAATGACACCACAACAGCAGATGACATTTTCAGCGCTCTCGTTGGAGCGCTGGACAAGGTGGAGGCGGACTGGTCCCGTGCTGTGAGCCTGGCGACCGACGGTGCGCCATCAATGGTGGGGAGAAAGGCAGGCGTTGCCACAAAATTCCGTGACAAAGTACAGACCGCAAATGGAGGACAGGAGTTTTGGGCATTTCACTGTATTTTGCACCAGGAGGCGTTATGTTGCAAAACACTGCAAATGGACCATGTTATGAGCGTGGTTGTGAAAACTGTCAATTTCATCAGAGCTCGCGGTCTAAATCACCGCCAGTTTGACTCATTTCTCAGTGATCATGACATTCATGCTGGCCTACCATACCACACTGACGTGCGCTGGTTAAGCAGAGGTGCAGTACTCAAGCGCTTCTTTGAGCTACGAGGCGAAATTGGACAGTTTATGGAGAAGAAGGGACGCCCAGTAAAGGAACTTCAATGCAAGGAATGGGTGCAGGATCTTGCCTTCATGGTTGATATTACGCAACACTTGAATACACTTAACACTACATTGCAGGGCCGTAACAGAGTTGTCACTCAATATTACGACAGCATAAGTGCGTTCAAGATGAAACTGTCACTGTGGGAGACGCAGCTATCCAGCGGTGACACCACGCACTTCTCATGTCTCACAGCTGTGCGTCCGAAGGCACCGGATCGTCCCGATTTGGATAAATATAAAGACAACATAACAGATTTGCTGCGAGAGTTTGAGCGGAGGTTTCAGGTTTTCAGTGAACTTGAGAACAAGTTCGGCTTTTTTCGCTCGCCATTTACAGTGAAGCCTTCTGATGTGCCAGCTGACATTCAGCTCGAGCTTATTGACTTGCAGTGCGATTCCGCTATGAAGGATAAATTTGGGTCCGTGGGATTGGATACGTTTTATCAGTATCTTGTGCCAGGTTACCCCAAATTAACAGCCATGGCTGCAAAGGTTCTCTCCATGTTTGGGACTACTTATCTTTGTGAACAGGTGTTCTCCGTGATGAACAATAATAAAACAAAGCAGCGCTCAAGGTTAACAAATGAACACTTGAATGACATTGTTAAATGTGCTGCTACTCAGGATTTGACACCTGATATCGACGCACTTGTAAAGGCAAAAAGATGCCAAGTTTCAGGAGCCAGCAGCAGCAAGTAGACTGCAGGAGTGCAGTGAGAGAGAGAAAAAAGTGTGATGACACGACATTTGTTTGCACTCATGAATACAGATCATTAAAAATAAGATTAATCTGGTTTCATATTAAAGACAATTAATATTGTGCAGTATATTCTCAGCTTCAGTAGGCCCAGCCTAGTAGTTTGAGCTGATGTAGTCTAATCTTATTGCCCATGCACTGCTAAAACTTTTATTTTGTATTTTTATTTATTATTATTTCAAAGCAGTATGACAATTAAGGCAAAACATTTTTTTTCATAGCTCCCACTTGAGTTTGTTTAGTGTGGTGAGTTGGTTCAGGTGTAAAACTGCATTCACTCAACTGTTAAAATAAACCAGTTGTTAACACATTCAATGCCAAACATGAAAATCATTTTTTTTCTCCATTGTTTGTGAATAAATGTGTTGTGCTTAGAAAAGATCCCTTGTCATCCGTGATTATAATATGTAGGGTAGGCTACAAATGTAGGCTGAATGATAAAGCATAGTACTGAAAAACAAAGCTAAATAGTTGGAGTTGACATTCTTTTACTGATCCGGCCCACCTGAGAACAGAAAGTCTGGATCCGGCCCCAGAGCCAAACTGAGTTTGACATGCCTGCCCTATACTGTTTTAAATTTAATTTAAAATACATTATTCAATAATCTCAAAACCCATCTAACAATTCTGAAAGCCATTAGTTGTAGAACTTTACTCACATCATCCAGTTTGCTTCAAATTCTGAGTACCCTAACATTTTTCCCCTGCCAGAGATTCAGTCACATTGAAATAGTTCTGCGCACATCAAATGAATTGATAAATCACAGATAAATCTAAATCTTGTGAAGCCTAGCCTATTTAGTCTCCCAGAATATCAGAATATAGACAGTCACAATTTATAGCCTAGGCCTATATAGGCGATTATAATATGTCCAATTAAAATGCCAAATTGCCCCCTGAATGATTCTTGGAGTCAGTATTTTGGGCATTTAAACACATACAACAACATATGAATGAACACCCACCCGCAGGTTCATTACCCAGTCAGACAAGCCCCTGTGAATAAATATCATGGACTTGCCACTTTTTTCCTGGTTCGCTATTTAAATGGAAAAAATACATAAATAAATAAACAAATAAATAAAAGAAAATAGTAAAAAAAAAAAAAAAAAAAAGTAATATTAAATAAAAGTAGTATTAAATAAATATAAAAACTGTCTGACAAAAACGGCTAATCAGTCAACTGTGTAAGCCCCGCCCACTGTTCGATGCTCGAATCTTGATGGAATTCGAGAATGGAACGTATTCTCTTCGTGACGTACTGTCCGGTACCTTGGCAACCAGGAGTTAGTTTTTGTAGTTAGTGGAACAAACCCAGTCTCAGCTCATTTGCTCCTTGACTCTTGAAGAGACAGGTCGCACACACACTAGCTCCTCGTCATCTCTCAGTAAATCGCAGAAATCTTCCACTCGCTTCTCGGAAAGCACAAACAGAAGCACTTCTACATTTCTGGTTGAAGTTTTAGTTTACAGTAGAAATGGAAAATATTAACCATGACCATGTGCTGGAAACAGTTTTTGCTGCAGGTAATTAGCTAGTCTTACTGTAATATAAACTAGTTTGTTGCTTTTGTCTTAATAGATTTTGGTGATTAATGGAAAAAGTCAAAAATATCTCTCAGAAATTAAAATCTTTTCATTTTGTTTGAGACTTAATCATATTCCAAACCTTAACCTGAAAAAATACAGATGATTCAATTTTACCATGAAGCTACAAGTTGTGTTATGTTGCACTGGGGCCTTGACCTAAACATTGAACAATGTTGAATGTGTGAAAGAAATAATTTGCCATTAGTTTTGCAAAAATATACATTTCAATTTTCCCCATCCTGACTGTAGCAGTGATACTAATTTTGCATATTCTGTTCTCTCAGGTGACTCCGCTGCAGTGCCAACAAACCCAAGGTTTGTGCAGATTGCACCTCAGGTTGGGGATGGGGTAGCTTATCCTGACCATCCCCTTGAAATAGTGCTGCCTGTGCCCCAGTTTGATGGTGCCCCTCAGATGATTCTCCTCCTCCAGCTGGAGGAGGGGATGATGATTCTCCTCCTCCAGCCATTGCCATTGCATCTCCATGATCAGAATCATCTCCATGATCAGTCCGACAATGAAGACGAGAACGGTCCAGGAGGGCCGTTTGCAGCACAAGGTTTGGTTTATTCTCAATTCTAGAAATCTGAAAAAAAAAAAACATTGTATTTGTTTCACTACGGTTCCTTGAGACTCTTAGAGACAGGTCGCACACACCTCTTGCTCTGTGCGAATTTCAGATACTCTCACAAACTCGTACAAATCTTCAAATCGCTTCTGGAAAAGCACAGCATACAGCAACACACATCATGTTATGTTGCACTGGGGCCTTGAGCTAAACATTGAACACTGTTAAATGTAGGAAAGAAATACATTTTACAAAAAATAGATGCATTTCATTTTTTCCTATTCTGACTGTAGCAGTGAGACTAATTTTGCATGTTGTGTTTCTTCTCAGGTGTCTTCGCTGATGTGCAGCCAGCCCAGAGTCCTCTGCAGGTTGCACCTGCACCTGCCCTTGTGGATTGGGCAAATCCTGATGCCCCTCCCTTTGAGATAATCTCGCCAATGCCACCATTTGCTCAGTCTGGTGGTGCCTCTCCCAACCCAAACCCTGTAGACCCTGACAACTTTGAAATTGAGTATTGGTGGGAAGAGGATTATTCTAGTGATCAATCTGACACTGAAGACGAGGATGATCCTGAGGAGTCGGATGATGGAGGTCCAGCAGAGCCCCTTGCAGCACAAGGTTCGTTTTATTCTCAATTCTACAAATCTGAATACACCAACCATCATAGATATTGGTGAATAATAAATTCATATTTTATACATTTATTTAGAAATGAGCAAGAAGAGGCCAAGGGAAGAGGACAGTGACGACAGTGAGGATGAAGTCGCTTCCAAGAGGTCGCGTCACACCTCTCCAGTTGACGAGGAGTAAACTGATCCCCGGGTCGCCTGGGCCTGGGGTTTGGAGTGGAGTTTGCTTGTTTTTCCTGTGTCTGGGTGGGTTTCCTCTAGGCACTCTAGGCAATGCTAAGCTCCATTAATTTCTGCAACTTACAATAAAAGTTAAAAAAACATAGTGGAAGAATCATTGAGGGAAGCCCTAAACTCTGTTAATCTGAGGTGATGGAAATGTCATTTTGTTTAAAGTGAAGGACGAGCCATCGCTGGCTATGGTTACACGCACACTCAAAACCAGATTACATCTTTACATCTGTAAAGATGTAAATAGCAAAATCAAGTAACTTCTGTCTGACCATGGTCCCTCTAATTACTTACATCAAATTGTGCAGTTTGCATGTTTAAGTATTTGTAAAGGTCTAGAAATGAGATATTAAATCAGATTTTGGTGAGCTTGTAACCGCAGCCACTGAAATGAACAAATCTGATTACATGGTCGTGTTTGAGCCCTATCTCCTGAGGAGACTGCGGTCCTTTGGAGTGAGAGGGCCACTCCTGAGGACCTTCTATGACTCTGTGGTGGCATCAGCCATCCTGTATGGTGTGGTCTGCTGGAGCAGCAGTGTCACTGAGAGGGAGAAGAAGAAACTGGACAAGATCATCAAGAAGTCCAGCTCAGTCCTGGGCTGTCCTCTGGACTCGGTGCAGCAGGTGGGGGACAAGAGGGTCCTGGCTAAACTCATGTCTATGCTGGACCATGAGGGTCACCCCCGCAGGACGCCCTGTCTGCTCTGGAGAGCAGCATCAGTGACAGACTGATTCACCCTCGCTGTGTTAAGGAGAGATTTCGCAGGTCTTTCCTTCCTGCTGCTGTCAGACTGTACAATGATCAATGCTAGTCATGTGTCATCCCCATAGCAACCATGTGTCATCTCCATAGTAATAATAACAATGTGCAATATTATTTAAAGTCACTTTACCTGCTACTTATTTATTTACCCACCACTGTCCATCACTGCACTGTACACAATCATCTCAGAATCAAAAACACTTATTGTGCAATGTTCCTGTGCCTTTTTAGCTTAGCTTACAGTGTTGTGTTTTTTTAGTTGATTGTAAATACTTATTATTATTGATCTTGATTTTGATGCATGCTCTTATTTTCCTACTGTTTCTGTAACTTGCGTTGTGACACTGCAATTTCCCCATTGTGGGACAAATAAAGGATTATCTTATCTTATCTTAGGCCTGTCACGATAACACATTTTGAAGTGCAATATATTCTTGAATTAAATAGACATAAATAAATGAAATGAAATAAACCAGAATTATCCCTAAAAAAATATTTTAAATGTACAATATTGTTAACATTTGTTTTGCAATAAATACATATCAGAATGCAACACTTAGGTAGTAAGTTTGTATCTATAATGAGTTACATAATCAATATGACCAATATTTTTCCACTACTACAAAGAAGCACCCACAATAAATATTGACCCTGTAAAATTATTGTTCCATCTATATCATGTATTGAATGATAAGCAAGTATAGTAATTACCGTAACAGGCCTAGACCGATCTAAACCATAGACTAAATGGACATAGCTAATGAAAGAATGTATGAGTCAGTGTTAATATTTAATCATGTTTACATGACTAAGAAGTGCCATAATCAATGAACTAAAAAGATGAGAACATCTAATCAGAGTAGGGACTGTATGTATTGCAATGTGTGTTTTAAGTTAATCTGTGCAGGCTCATTGTGGTGACCCACGCTGACTGAAGACTGAATAACAACACAACATTGGAGCGACCCGAGCTGAAGAAAATACTATCAGGACCTGCCTAGAGACAACTCTGGGTCACGCTGCACTCTCAGGATGTGATACCATATCTGAGCGCAGGGAGAGGCATACTAGAAATACGGGAGCGCCCCTGATCTAGTAGGAGTTTTTTGTGTAACAGAGTAGGGACAGGACCGCGCTCTAATTAGAATTGTAATATGTTAGGGTAATAAAACTTGTGTGATTCTCCTCGTTGTCTCTTTGCAAGTTTGTACTCTAGACTTCAAGAAATGAATACGCTTACACTAACCCGCTAGCTGCAGCGTATATAGGAAGTGAGCATGGGGGTGACTGTGGCTCCTATATCCACTTGAAAGTCCCTTTCTCTGTTACTGTTGCAGTGAGCCTCGTCATTTTTTATCTTAAAATGTTAGTATTAACCCACTCAACATAATCCTGCTGTTTTTATTTTGCTATTTTGTCCGCAATTACATTCCTATTCCTAATGTGGAATTGTCGAATGAAATGAAATGAAATGTCGTAGACATGCAAGATTTGGTACACATATTCATGACATGTTGTCGATGAAAAAAGTCAATGACACCCACATGCCATCTCCCATCGTGTTGCCATGGCAACAGGCCAAATATCTGCCATTGCCAATGTGACGTCCTGACAAAAACTTTGGTGTAGCCAAAACAAATTTGGTACACAGCTCCATCATAGAAAAAGGAAAAAAAATATATATTGTGACCACGGACCATCCCAAACCAAAATTGGCCATCTTGGATTAATCATGTGACAAATGTCAAAATGTGATCCTATGTAGATATTTAATTCTGCCATATTTTCATTTGTGAAATATTTAAAACAGCCACAACCTCAAACGTGGGCACATCTTCAAAAAGGTGTGTTAGCGCCACCAACTGGTTAAAAGTTGAGACACACATAAAATTATAATGGACAAAATAAAGCTGCCCAAAAAGAGAACAGTTTGTGTGCGACAAACACCACAGGCCAACTGGCCTAGAAAGAAGGGGAGGAATAGGGCGCGTTAGCGCCCCCCTCTGCGAGTGCAAGCGAGGGCCGATCATTGCCGCTTGCGGCTATATTTTCACTTGTTTTTGTTTCATATGAGTTTACAAGTCCCACATTTTACTGCAATTATACACTGCTATAATAATGTATATGACAAATAAATGGACTTTGAACAATCATGTTTTTCTCTTTAATAAGTACCATCAATCTACATTTTTGTCTGTGATATATATATATATATATATATATATATAACAAATATGTATGCATATAATAGAACTAATAATACTAATAATACTACCCCCCCTCACTCACTCATTAGTTCTATAAATACTAATTAAATCGCGAACTACATCACTATTTATACTATTTATTAGTACTAATAATGTTACTGTCCAAGTTGTCAAAAACGTCTTTAACAAATTCCTTCCACTCGCTGCAAGATCCCTCTCAGAACACGTCGCAGACGTGGCGGGGCTCGCTCGACTCTTGTGCGCATGCGTAAAAAACAGAGACGCCGACCAATCGTAGCACGGCATTTGTCGATGACGTCACTCGCGCTCTACTGCGCATGTCTCTTGCAAAACAGGTCGCTATCCTGTCTTGTATCGGGAATCTCGGCAGATTAAAGCAGATGCTAGGCTAGCTGTATCGATCAGGTAAGACGTATCCCACTCACTACTGTTGGTTTAGCATCATAACTTATTTTACCACACGGCGATAAACTGTTTTAGTGCGCTGACAACAGCGCTAGCGAGTGTTGCTACTTCATGCTAACCGCACAGCTAGCATCACACACACACAGACACACACAAAAAGACACAGTGAAATGTTTCTAATGAGCTCACTGTTCAAACTGCAGAGTGCTCCAGTACTACAACTACTATAACTACTACTACTACAACAACTAGTACTACTACAACTAGTATTACTAGTCTACAACTAGTATTGCTACTACAACTAGTACTATTACAACTAGTATTACTACTACAACTAGTACAACTGCTACAACTAGTACAACTTCAGAGTCCAGGTACCACCCCATTTACTCCTGTGTTAGTCCTGGTTTAGCCCTGTTGTAGTTCTGGTTTAGTGCAGCATTAGGATTTTACTAGTACTTATACTTCTTATACTCATACAGATGCACGCGAGGCTCCACATCCCTCACATCATTCCACCTGCATTTAAACCTCTTGATTCCAAGTAAATTCTCACTGCGTCCTTACACATTCAACAACGTGTGCGCGTCCGTGTGTGACTGATGTAACTCTTAATCTCATCTTTATCTCAGAAGACGGTGCCAATGCCTGGCATTTTCAGGTACTAATTAAGCTGTATTCCTCTGTTGCTTGTGTGTAAGTGTGCAGGAGTATAGAGGACCAAGATGACCAGATCCGTCTTTATAGCCGCCTGACTGGGGAAAGTTCAGGACCTGCCACCTGGCCCAATGCAAGCCGGATTATGGAAGCGGTGTGCACAGAACTGTGTCTCACCTACCCCGCCTCCTCTTACAGTCATCAGGGTTAAGGAGGGGTAGGTGGGATTACATTCTGAAGTACTACCACCATATCCGCAACCTTGTGCTGGGCAGCCAGAGGCTGGTGGCTCGGGCGCCAATCCAGCTGGCTGAGATAAACCAGAGGGACGCTCTCGCAGTGGTAGGTTTGATGTTGGTAGACACAGCTCTACAGTCAGTTTCAACTACATCGCCACAGTTGGATACATAACTAAAGTCTATCCTTGAATTATGTTTTGTGTTTTTTAGGTACACAGCAACCCAGCGGGAGAAGGAGAGGCTTCTGTTGGCACCGGGACCAGGAGCTGCAGCAGGTGGACACCAAGGACCAGCACAGAGTGGCACCACCACCTCCATCAGCGGCAGCACCAGCACCACTGTATGTTGTCCTGGCTGCACCGCCAACACCTGCCGTACCCCGCATTGCCAGTCATGCATCGGCCTCTCCTGTCAGCTTCTGACACTTCGCTTCTAACTGGTGTCTCCCAACATCCAGGAGCCCTCAAACCTAGAGGACCCTGCACCCCCGGTCCAGGAGCCCTCAAATCCAGAGGACCCTGTACCCCCGGTCCAGGAGCCGGTTCAGGACGTTGCACCCCTGGTCCAGGACCTTCAACACCTGGAGGAGAGCGCTCTGGTCAGGGCGCTCCGTGAGGAGTTGGCGCGAGCAAGGGCTGAACTTGCAGACCAGGTCCAAATTAGCAATTGTTTGGACCTGAAGCTTAAGTCTCAGGAGAGAATCGTCCAAGAAAAAGATTTGCAGTTGAAAAAACTCAATCATTCTCTCCAGAGGAAAGACAAGCAACTGCAAGGACAGATTAATTTGCTCAAGGAGATCCAGTACCTGTACAACACTAAGGTACAGGAAAATATGGAGCTGAAACAAGAGCTCACAAATTCCAAAAAAGTCAGGAATAAGACTGATGCTTTGGAGATTCAAGAACTCAAAGCTTCTCTTCAAAAGAAAGATAAAGAGCTGGAGACCCAAATAAACGCATATAAGGAGATCCGATATCTCTACAACACTTCAGGTCAAAAAATTGTCCAGCTCAAACAAGAACTGTGCGGCACCAGTAAAGTGCTTGAAAAGGTGAGGAAACAACTTACAGAACAGGACAATAAAATTGCTGAGAGGGCAAACACAAACAGGTCAGATACAGAGGCCTGCACAGATTCTCAGACCACTGCTTTTGGAGTGGGTGAAGTTGTAACCCATCAAGACAGTGAGAAACTGTCTAGAAAAGTGCAGGAGTTGTCTTCTCAGCTCTTCACAGCACGAGAGCAGATGCGTCTCCTGAAGGTGTGTTGTGGAAGTGAAAGACCACAGCCACCCAGCCACCCAAAAGGAGCGGCCACAGTGAACGAGCAGAGGAGGGTGCTCCAGCGCTACTACCAGGACCACCAGCAGCACTAAAGCACCTCCAAACCAATTACCCTTTGCATTATGAAAAAATAAAACAAAAATGATTTGAACATTATCTTGTTCTCTTAAATGTCTGTGGTTATTCACGTTTATTGTTTTATGTCAGAACTTGAATTCACATGTCGGCCACAGCTGCAGTCGCTTGTTTTTTTTGGTAAAGTGGAAATGGAAAAAATAATAATATATGTTAGAAAAAAATTCTCTTAACTTTTTAAAACTATTTACAGGTTATGCTGCAGACAGAGAAACAATGCATTTAATCAATCAGTCTCGTTGTAAATCAAAGCAAAAGACACAGAAAGGCTAAAAACACTTGAGTTAAACTGCACGTACATCCACCCGTCATAAAGGTCTGCTGAAGGTCAGAGGTCAGCCATCGGTGTATTTTCTAACGTTACACAAAGTCTGCAGAAACTTCACAGAAAACAGTCAATACACCTGTTGAGAATTGAGGGATATGTAAATAATTTTTGTAGAGTGATGTTGGTCTGCTAAACTGTAAATATAAACCAAGCAAAACTAAGCAGCCATTTAAAAAGCTATTGAGATAAATGGGAAATGAAGACGCCAAAATTAAGGAATTTTCATAATGTTGAGAAATGATTTATTATGAACCAAGATTGGAAATAAGTAACCATCATATTTTCCACTTTGAAGCAGGCTTGTGCTGAGGAGAGAATCTGTCAGTTCCAGTATAGCAGTTTCATTTTAATATGAGCTTTAGAAAGTTAACAGCAGCAGATTTCACTAAACAGAAGAGCCACTAGAGGGGGTATGTGACTTAAACTCAATCTAAAGGACCCTTAGCTCTTCTCTAGTAACAAAATGAAGGCCATTCATATTCATAAAAATATTGTGTGTATAACAAACAATACAATCAGTATTAGGGGGTTTTGAGATCTTTGGTTGAAAGATTAAACTTCAAAATAGACATTTTTAGAACTAAAACAAGTCTTAATATTTAAATATAGTAACAATTAGGGTTTAGAGTTTAAGTCTCGTAACGTGGGAGATAGGAGATCAGGAGAGCAAATCTAGCAACAAACTACTAGGATGAGAATAACCTGTGCAAATGAAATTGTAGAAGTGCATATTGTATTGAACTGATTAAGACATTTAGCCTGAAAGAGTGAAAATCACGCAACACATGTGGAAGTTAGATTAATAGTAAACAAGCTAAAAGGAAATAAAAAGGAACAACATGATACATGCTACCCCGGGTGGGTGCATGTTTGATTGGAAGTAGCAAGGTAATATTTTATAGTAAAGCAAATAAAGGGCAAGAATGAAATAGAGCAAAATATGTGTACGAAATAAGCATACCTGTGCATTAATAATATTAATGACAAGAGATAGATATAAGGATCTGAGAGCTCCGTTTGAAGAGTATGATCTTTGAAATGACTTTCAACCAGAAACATTATGATTAAATAATTACAATTTAAAGTCTGACTTAATTTAAAATAATGTACAAAAGTTGAATGATTAAGGTTAACTGTTGCAAAACAGCGTTTCCTCTGATGTGGCGATGAGTCCCAAACAAAACTATAAAGAATACCTTATGAACACTCCGACAAAATGTTGCAAAAAGATTTATTCAAAGGAAATAAAATATACAAATACACAAATATACAAATAACATGTATAAAAGAGTTTAGAGTACCTAAGGTTGAGTGCAAGTGAACATATTATAGGAGACACAGAAAAGTTATAATAAAATAACAAAAAGTATTGCAATGACAAATGCCGAAATAAATGAACAAGTTTAGCTGTATAACAACGAGCAGAAACCTGAAACATCTGTTAAGAATAATAAAAAACTGACAGTAAGTTTAGAAACATTTCACCGAATGTACGAAAGTGTCCCACATGTTTGTATGATTAATAATGTTTGCAGTTTATGACGTTTTTCTAGCATAACATATGTGTCAAGAATTGTAAGGAGTTGAAGACTGTGTAATTTGGAGAATCATCTGCAAAGCTTAAAGACACATGTTAAATGTTTAGCAGTTTAGGTGTTTTTAATTAATTAACATTCAATAGGAAAAAGAAGCTGAAAAATAAACTTTGAAGTATGATTAGACTTTAGAAATGCCCAAGATAATGGAAATAATGAAGCAATCGAAACAAAGAGAGATTTTAGAGAGAATAAAATGGAGACCTTTGAAATAGAAAGGAGAGGATGAAATAATGAGAATTGTAAAGATCACGTTTGAACAGAAATTGAGCTAAGGAAGAGTTAACAGGGGTTTGTAGAAGCATGTTCCAGAAACATTTTGAGGTCCTTGTGCTTGTCTGAGTCAACCCTAGAGGTGTAAAGAAGAAGTGTGAAGAGAAGTGGTGCATCGGGTAAACTCACAAAGGTCAAACCCCACAAGTAGCAAGGTGCAAAGATGAGCATACGGAGGGGTGTGTTTTAATTACAAACTTCTAAAAGCCAAAAAAGGAGACAGGCTGTAAAGCTACAATATCATTGGATGTAATTAACACGTATGGGGTGGAATGTTCTGGAAATATCGATGTGGTACTTTTTGATCTTGTTGTGTTAACCACTTTTTGTGGGAGGAGAAATGGGTTACTGAGATGATAAATAGGGGGACTTGGGAGCCCTAAAGTTGTTCACACTCAGCCCCTTCTCAGGTGTGCCGCTCCCATTGAGCCGAGTGTGATCCAAATTTAGGGGCTCTCCACACATCTCCAAGCATTGGCAGGTGTGGCTGCGAGGTGACCGGACACGCAAACAGGTATCAGTCCAAATTGGTTAATTTTGAAAAGAAGGTATTCGTCCTTGTGACAGCCCGAAGAGGTTAGCCGGCTTTGGCCCGGAAAGTTCTCTGACTAGATCAGGGGACAAATCTCTTCGCGGATAGGATACGTGTGTGACTGATGTAACTCTTAATCTCATCTTTGTCTCAGGAGACGGTGCCAATGCCTGGCATTTTCAGGTACTAATTAAGCTGTATTCCTCTACAGAACGATTTTGGTGAGGCTCGGTCAAAAACCCTAGGACGAGTTCGTTAAAGTACAAGGACAGGAAAATGCGCATTTTGTACATTATTTTAAATTAAGTCAGACTTTAAATTGTAATTATTTAATCATAATGTTTCTGGTTGAAAGTCATTTCAAAGATCATACTCTTCAAACGGAGCTCTCAGATCCTTAGATCTAGAAAAGGAACAAAAAATATATTGTGACCACGGCCCCTCCTAAACCAAAGTCCGCCATCTTGGATTAATCATGTGACAAATGTCAAAATGTGATCCTATGTAGACATTTAATTCTGCTGTATTTTCATTTGTGAAACTTTTAAAACAGCCACAACCTCAAACGTGGGCACATCTTCAAAAAGGTGTGTTAGCGCCCCCAACTGGTTAAAAGTTGAGACACACATAAAATTCTAATGGACAAAATAAAGCTGCCCAAAAAGAGAACAGTTTGTGTGCGACAAACACCACAGGCCAACTGGCCTAGAAAGAAGGGGAGGAATAGGGCGCGTTAGCGCCCCCCTCTGCGAGTGCAAGCGAGGGCCGATCATTGCCGCTTGCGGCTATATTTATTATTATTATTATTATTATTATTATTATTATTATTATTATTAATAATAATAATAATATTAATATTAATATTAAAGTATTTCTCTCTTTCTCTCGCCAGTGTTTCCTCTGTAGGAGCCATAGACTAGCCAACTGTTTCTGTTCTTGGTGTTTTTATTTTGCTATTTTATTCATAAATAAATTCCTATTCCTAATATGAAACTGGCTCCAAATTTGCCCCTATAACTGCTAGCCCTGTGAGCTTCATTTGACTGGCGCTGAACACTAGGGTGACGTCACACTCCCTTAGTCCACTTCTTTAGACAGTCGGTGGTTTTTATATACTTGTATTTTAAATAAATAGATCTAAAATCGAAATAATTTAAATAGTGTGTGCGTTTGTGTGTGTGTTTGGGCTCAGGACGTTGTGGGGGTAGGATTGTTTTTAATGAATGTACTTTGTCTTACATTTTTGTATGAAAAGCGCTTCATAAATAAAGTTTGATATGATAACTCCAATTCACTATATTTTGCCCAGCAGAGCAGAATTTCATGGGAGTTTTAATAATATCATTGCCCAATAGCATGTCTTCACTTTATTACTGCCAATGTTTTTGTTGGAAATGTTTGAAAACCTTTGGCTGTATTGCCCAGAGCAGACACAAACACAGTCCTGTTGAGGACACAAAACAAAAACGTTCCACAAATATGAGAAAGACAGTGACCAATTTGCCCTACCTGTCTGTCAGCTGCAGTCTCTGAGTTGTCACAGAAATGGTGAGTTGATTGTGCACTCAGAGAAATGGAAAACGGACCAACTGTCTTGAGTTTGACTGCAATAAATGTCAAATGATTTCAGGAGAGATCTGACATTTTGTTTGGCAGCTGCCTGAAAAGACGCCTTAAAATGGAGGGCACCACAAAAAGGAAAACTACATTCAAGATTTTTGATATTTAAGAGAATGTGACTCAGTTGACAGATGGTCGCTGAACTAATGAAAGCTATAATAAAAGAAAAAGGCGTTAGATGAGTATTTTTAAACATGTAAACTGTCCCTTGCTCAGGTTAGCTATGCATCAGACTCATAGTAAATCAGGTGCCACAGTGGGGTAGTAGTGGCGCTGGTTCATACTGTCATTGTGTCCATATGCATGACACTTCACCCTCTTTGCTTCCAACGCAGTCCAAAGTAGACCGGTGCATGACTGAGAGTGTTTGTGAGAGTTGGAAGAAGTCAGAGAATGGTCGGAAATGCATGAAAATTAACCCATAGCTACAACCCGGGGAGTTCACAGCATGTATCTCATGTATGTTCATTGAAATGCACTGTCCCAACTAATAATGAAACAATATTTTCTCTGAGAACTTTTTCGCTTTATTTAACTTGTTACAAGAAGTGACCTTGAGTTTCTCTCATTCAGTCACACAACTTCCAGACTATTTGTCTTGCATATTCACGTCATCTTGTTTGGAAAGGCAATCAGTGAATAAAGATGTATGTTACAGAAACATTTTGAACGTGTCAAAATTGAAAAGAATCACTAGTCTTCAAAATCATTGGAATGAGTTTTTCCTGTCCAAGATATCCAGGACAATAATGTACTTATTTATTTTTTAACCCACTTTAGTTGTCATTTGTAAATGTAATTCCTGCATGGTTTATCTCAAAAAAATATTCACATATTCATTGAACTTCTATATCACGCATGAACAATATGGAAGCTTTGCGGGGGCCATTAGCTATAACAAAGTACCATTGACTTTATTGTACTGTGAATGAAACCTAACAACGAGTCCTGAAATAAACACAAGGATAATAGCAACCAGAAAGGCTGCGTTAATTAAATGATTTTGCTCACTGAATCTCTATTGAAGCTTAAACACATTTTTGCCTACATGATCGGTTGCATATAGTGTAATCTTGCGGGTCAGGGCAGCCCCTTGTTCCTGGGTGGGGTTACTATGATGGAGTGATATCTTTATCATTTTATGGAGAGGGGAGGAAGAGGAGGAGAGGGGCGTTTGTGGTTGACCGATTGCTGGCCGAGTTCAAAGGATGGAGGAAGAGCAAGCAGACTGTCAGGTTCAAACCCACCTAAACATTGTAAAATGCAAGAAGACAGACAAGAGATTAATAAGTTTTACTCGCGAGGAGAACGGCAGAGAGTGTACAGTTACAATCTCCGACCCGCTCTGCCACCCAAAGCCGCACTCCTCTTTTTATTTAGGAATGTCCCTGATTACAGTGTTTCTAAGGGGAAGGGGGGAAAAGATAGTAAGATAATATATACGTTTCTAAGAAGTCAAGGAGAGAGACAGAGAGATAATATATGCTTCTAAGGAGGGCAAGGAAAGAGACATCTATCACATATGTCTGACACAGTTGTGTGACCTCGGACCCTATCTCGTTCTGATGTCACACCAGCTGCCTCCACACGTTAAACACTGCACATAACAAGAGCACAAAGAGATTATTCAAACACACAATGTTTCTAACATTTGATTATAACAAATATAGGATAAGATATATAAATGCTTACAGCAAATATGGGATAAAATACATGCACAATTATTCTAACATTTCCCTCCTGTTTATCACATATTTGCATAGATAGAATCATTTATAACCACTTCTCTCGATTTTCAGCTATAAATTCATAAATCAGCAAAATAAGCTTACACCCAGAAGTCTATGTTATTTACAGAAATGTTTATTTCTCGTCTCTAAACAATGTGGCGAATGCCTCAGTGGAGTCCTCAACGTCAGAGTCACCATCAGCTAAAAGGTGTAACATGAATGCCCTGTCATCTGGACTAGGGCCTATTGCTGTGGTGATTAAGCGATTAATTAGACTACGGAGACAGGGAATACAACAACATCCACACAATGTCAAAATCGCGGCGAACACAGCTACTGAGAGCAGTACAGAGGTCGCGAGTGCTTTGTACTTGCCAAATACACCCATCCAGTCATCCCACATTGATTGGTCTACGCCAGACTGCTCCTTCATGCGCTTGTTAAGGGTACGGAGACCCTCTATCGCCTTGGTCAAGCTGCCGTCGGATGCAGTATTATTTGGGATGAAAGAACAACACTGATCACCAAATATCGCACACACAGATCCTTTTTCTGCTAATAGCATGTCCAAGGCTATGCGATTCTGGAATGTCATCAGTGATGTGGCTGCCAGTTGCTCATGTACCGCTTCAAATCCAGCTTGCGTCCAGTTGCGAGTTTCTGAACATTGTAATGAATATAATTAATTCGGTCTACATTTTTGTTAGGCGTGATTGGAAAGATTGCTGAAATTATAGGTAAACTTTCAAAGCCTGTTGCAATTTGATCTACCATTTTGTACTCGTTGGGAACTCCTCTGGGCACTCCTATTGCATCAATATAAGTAGGATCATTGTCTCCTAGCCACTTAGATGCTCTTTTATATCTATGCCATTCTTCTGGTAATAGACTATTCATCATTTGTAATAAATCCTGGGCCGAGAGGGGATATATGGTCGTGGGTAGGAGCAAGGACACTAAGGCACATAACCCAGTTACATTCTTTGGTAATTTGTCATACAGTTTATCTTCCCCACACCACCACCATACATCTCCCCTAGACACAGGTTGAAATTTGTTTCCGACATGTAACATTACATAACACCATTCTGAGGTTAGGTTGCCTAATACCGCACCTGCGCCTGTCATATTAATACATGTATAATTAGCCATAAAAACATTTTTGTTGAACAATGGTTTTTTCTTTTCTTCAGGTGTAAGAGGGTAAATTGAGTCCCAGGATGTGCAGTTGATTTGTGGGACGGTTCTTTGCATAACATCAACTACACATTCTGGGGACATGATTGCTGGTATCACACGGAGTATTGGTCTAGCACCTAAACATACGACACAATCAGAATTTACAGCTTTTGCAGCTTGTTCTACCATAAGCAACGTCCTGAGATTAACAGAAGGGTGCTATTTTAGCTCTTTTTGCTTTTGTTTTTCTAAGACTTCTCTCATATTATCTGCTAAAGTAGATTCTTCATCTATTTCCCACTCATTCTTAAAGTGTGGTAATCTGTACATTCTCCCAAATATGGTTTCATAAGGTGTCAATCCTGATGTACTGGTTATGTTAATGTATAGTTTAACTAAATCTAAGCATTGAGTCCATGGTCTTTTCGTTTCTTCCATACACTTTTTCAGTCTATTTTTGACTGTACCATTCATCCTTTCTACTAAACCAGCGCTTTGAGGGTGGTATGCACAGTGATTCCTTAAATCAATATGGAATAGCTTTCCAATGTGTGAAATTAGACTGTTTACAAAATGTGTACCATTATCACTATAAATTCTTTCAGGTATGCCAAATCTTGGTATTATGTCTTTACACAGTGCTTTAGCCACCGTCAGAGCGTCAGGTGTTTTAGTTGGGAATAGTTCTACCCATTTAGAAAACGCATCTATTATTACCAAACAATACTTTTTGCCTTCACTTTGATTTAACTCTATGAAGTCCATGTGAATAATTTGAAATGGATATTGAGGTTGTGGAAATTTCCCTCGCTTTGGTCTTAAGTTTCCCTGTGAATTATGTTTCGCACATATTAAACAAGCTCTACAAAAATTTTTCGAGTATAAACTGAATCCGTAGGTTGTATAATGTTTCTCTACCTCCCCTACCATCCCTCCTGTTGAGACATGTGTTACACCATGGCTCAATATTGCTGCCCATTTAAACAAGTTTTTTGGTAGGATAGGTTTATTTTGAGGACATACATAAATGCCATTTTTCAATATTGCTCCTTTTTTTATCCATGCTTGTATCTCCTGCTGTGGACTTTGTTGTTGCATATCCTTTAATATTTCATCTGTTATTGTGTCTGACTTTTCTAAGTGTAACAGTTGGTTCTGCTTCGTTGCTACTTCTTTTCATTAGTTTACACGCCTCTGTTAATGCTACTAATTCTGCTGCTTGAGCGGAATACTTAGAGGGTAATGCTTCAGCTTTCAATATTTTTGTTTCTGTTACTACAGCATAACCAGTACTAGTTTTGCCTAAATCATTCTTTTTAGATGAGCCATCTACAAATATTAGTTCACTACCCGCAATCGGTTGATCTAGTAAATCTGGTCTACTTTTAGTTAGAGTTTCTGCCAGTTCCTGACAATCATGTTTATGTCCCTCATCTGGTAGTGGAATTAAAGTTGCTGGATTTAGGATTGTGCATCTCTCTAGGGTCAAATGAGGCTGTGATAGCAGGGTTGCCATGCAGGAGAGGTGACGAGCAGGGGATAAAAAAGTCATATTAGTTTGCAGTAGTAGTGCTGAAACAGCATGTGGTACCTTTAAAGTTAATGGATGAAACAATACAATGCCTGCACTCACCTCTACTGCCATGGAGGCTGCTATCACAGCCCGTACACAAGGGGGCAATGCACATGCTACACTGTCTAATTTTGAGGAGAAATAAGCTATAGGCCTTAGTTTATCTCCATATTTCTGGGTTAATACTGACGTCATAAAATGTCCTCTGCAGTCTACCATTTGAATGAATTCTTTACTGTAATCTGGTAAAGCTAGAGCTGTACTTGATACTAACGTCTGTTTTAATGTGCAGAATGCACTTTCTGCCTCCTCTGTCCATGTTATTGGATCTGTCATTTTCATTTGCTCTTCATACATTAGGTTCTGCAATGGATGAGTTATTTCTGCATAATTAGGAATCCAAGATCTACAGTAGTTAGTCAATCCTAAGAAGGACATAAGTTGCTTTTTTGTCATGGGTTTTGGTGCCGCTAATATTGCCGCTTTTCTACTGTCTGCTATTGTTCTCCCACCTGCACTTAAATTATGTCCAAGATATTTAACTTCTGATTTACACGGCTGTACTTTCTTTTTGCTCACTTTGTGCCCATTTTCAGCAAGATATTTTAACAATGCCACTGTGTCTATTTTACAGGTTTCTCTGTCTGGTGATGCAATTAATATGTCATCTACATACAGTAAAATCTGGCTTCCTCCTGGGGGGTAAAATTTTGACATATTTGCTGACATAACCTGTGAGTAGATTGTAGGATTTTCACAATAACCTTGGGGTAGTCTGGTGTAGGTATATCTTTTACCTTCAAAAGTAAATGCAAACCAGAACTGGCTATCTTTGTCAATTGGAATTGAGAAAAATGCATTGCTGATGTCAATTACTGTGAATATTGTGGCATCAGGCCTCAATGAATTTAATAACGTGTGCGGATCTGGGACACAAGGTGCTCGCTGAATTACTGCATTATTTACTGCCTGTAGGTCTTGTATCATACGCCAGTCTATAGAGGGTGCCTGCTTTTTTACTGGAAATATTGGTGTATTACAGGGTGAATCATCACACCTAATTATGACGCCTGCTTTAATTAAATCATTTATTACTGGCCTTATTCCCTCAATTGCATCTGGCTTTAGCGGATATTGCTTAACGCATGGTCTATATTCAGATTTCGGTCTTATAATTACTGGTAGGGCTCCTTTAATTAGTCCTACGTCAGATGGTCCTGTTGACCACACTTTGTCTGGTACGTCAGCTAAAAAGTCCTCGTCCGCTTCAGTTAAGAAGATTCGTCACGGTTGTTGATCAAAGGGCTCTAAGTTTGCTTGTCCTGTCAGTCTAGCTGTCCAGAATAGAGATGTTCTAGTCAGTCCAGTTTCTGCGCTAGTTTCAGTGTTCATAGAAGTTGCTACCCAATCCCTTGCATTCTGACCTTCGTGAACCATCCGCCCCAGGTCTTTCCATTCCCACTCTATGGGTTTGTACAGAGAAATGTGTGGAGGCAGATGGTTTCTGTACATGTCATACATTGTGCCTGCGTCCCAAGGGAGAATTACACTCGCTGCGCTGGCACTGTCCGCGTCACTGTACACATGCGCAATGGTTACTTTGGTGGGTGACAATTTCTGGAGCTTATTTAGATACTCTACATCTGGACCTGGAGTCTTTTTAAACCAAGTGGTAACATGCAGATTTCCTAGCGGCATCTTATCTTGCTCTCTAAAAATAGCTTTCCTTCCTTCATCTAGGAGTGCATTTGCCATCTGAGTAGGATCATTTTTGGGCAGGTTTAACGAGTAAGAATACTGAGGTTGGCCTCTGCCTTGCAAAACATATATGTCTGAATCAGCCAATTCATGTTTTCTTTTTACTACCATACTACCTCCTTGTGGAATGATAGCTAGGCCCAGTTGGGTTAAAGCGTCTCTTCCTAACAAATTTTCTGGACATTGTGGAAAGTACAAAACTGGTAAGTGGCATGTTTGGCCCTCTGGATCTCGGATCCACAGGGGAGCAGTTTCTGAGATTCGTGTTACCGATCCGTTCGCTGCTCTGATCATTACATCGTTTGGGCCGAATTTGAGACCTGGTACTGGGTGTTTGCACGTAGTCCTACATGCTCCGGAGTCACATAAAAATTTTACTGGAACTCCATTTACTATAAGTGTTATTTCTGGCAACACTTCTCTATTTAGAAAAATGTCTTGGTAATTTAACAGCACTTCCTTCTCTTCTGGCCACACGCTTTCAGGTTCTGGGTCTTCCTGCTCTTCCTCTCTTTGCTGTTCTGATTCTAGTCATGCTTGATAATCTCCCTCATTCTGTCTGTTTCGTGGCCTTGACCTACAGTCTCTGGCAAAATGTCCTGGTTTCCCACATGACCAACATACATTCGGTTCCTGATCATCTCGGTCCTGGTACTGGTCTCTGTTTTGTCGGTTTTTATATCCTCCTCTGCCTCTGTCACTGTTCTGGCCTCCTCTGCCTCTGCCCCATTTACGGCGTGTTCCCCCCTGGAAAAATATTTCCTTTTCTTCTGCTTGGAGGAATACTTGTACCGGTTTGTTTTTCTTTCTGTTCTTTTCTACCACTACTTTCTCTGCATGCAATGCATGATTTACATAGTCTTCTAAAGTTGCTCCTGCCATACCGTTTCTGTCAGTCCGCTGTGTATTTTAAACACTGTAGTCATCCTCACTTTAAAGTCCTCAAAGGATTCGTTCTCCTTTTGTGTTGTTCTGGATATCTCACCATAGTTAGCTTTCTTTTTGTACCTGTCCTTTGTTCTTGTCGCTAACTGTTCAAGTCTGCTTGTCAGTTCACTGTCATCATATTTTAAAGCAACACCATCATTACTGGAGGGGTTCCAGTTTCCTCTAACATGACTCCAGTTTGGCCCTAGTGCGGCCATCTAGGCCTGCTGTGCCTCACGACCGTCTAGGTTGTAGGATTTTCTCAGTGCTTCCATGTCATTACAAAACTGATCTACATCCTCATTATACGGTGTAACACCCTCT
Source organism: Taenioides sp. WSHXM2023 (assembly GCA_029959045.1). Taxonomy (NCBI): domain Eukaryota; kingdom Metazoa; phylum Chordata; class Actinopteri; order Gobiiformes; family Gobiidae; genus Taenioides; species Taenioides sp. WSHXM2023. Next base: position 25,534,377 of record CM057099.1, read on the forward strand.
ACTGCCTTTTTTACATCTGCTGTTGTCCAGGTTCTATAAACCATCATAGTTGGTGGCTGATTGTCTTGCCCTGCTCTGGGGTTTGCTACTTCTATCATTGGAAATATTCGGGTTAAGGGGTCTGAGTCGTCTAGATCATGTTTAAAAGGGTTGTACGGTGAGGTTCCTAATTCTGGAGCTGTGGGTATTTCATTTAAACCCCCACCCATATCTTTGGACCATTCCCAGCGTTTATCTGTCTTACTACGGGTTACTGTTCCTCCTACAGCGCCTTTAAGTTCTGTCAAGTCGGGGTATGTTGGAGATTTCACTGCTTCCGCATGTGTTTTGGGCGCCTGTGTCTCGTTAGTGTACGGGGGAGGGTGTGTGTTCCCTCCTGCTTCTGCTCTCTGTACTATTTGCATTCCTGTTACTGCTGTGGTCTCATCATCCTCTTTTCTGTGAAAAAACACTTCTTTTTTATTTCTGTCTTTTCTACTCTCCTGTTTTTTCTGTTGTCGCTCCTCCTTTACTCTCGCTATCTCTAACCAATAGTCTAATTCTCTTATGCCATGTTTACGCATTTTCTTCTCATTATTTTTCGTTTTTTCTTTTATCTGGTTGCGTAATGTCTCTAAGGTCACTACACTCAGTCTGCCTCTAAAATTATACTTTTTGATCCATAAATCTAGGTATTTATTGTACCCGGCATTTTTTGCTTCCATTATTTTATAATCCTCACATAGTAACCTGTCTCTAGGTTTACTAGTTGTTAATAAGTTTCCCATTTTGTCACAATTTGGATCAGTCTGTCACTCCTAGGGAGTCTAAGACTGATTTCAAGATCCGATTGGGATAGTGATTTAATTTATTTTGTGGTATTTCTCACTTTTACCCGTTAAGGTGGAGAAATCTTGTCTCTACATCCACAAAACTCACTATTTCCAGCCCCAATCTTTTGGTATGAAATCAATAACCTAGTGGTTATTAACTTCCACTCACACACTCATTCACACTCCTATTTTACTTTTATTCACGGAATTTAACACAAAGAGGACTCCGTCGCCCTTTGTTTTACGGAATTTTACTCCCTAGCCCACTTTCTTGTGTCTAGTAGTTGGACTCCGCCGTCCTTACGGAATTTAACTAGCAGAGGACTCCGCCGTCCTTACCTATCAGTGCCTAGGATTTATAGGGTTTGTCTACGCGCAACGACCCTCAGTCATTCGCTTCTTTTTAAGTCAAGACTTACTCACCCTCTGTTGTCTTTCTCCCTCGGTATTCCTTCAACCGTCGGACTCCAACCGACGTGAAGATAACCAGCCCGAGAAAGGGACTTTTCCGCCGTGGCCACGGTCTTTCTGGATTCTTAACGTCCAATGGAGTCTTCAGGTGTCTTGGAATCCGGCTCGAAGGACCAAGTTAATGTCAGGTTCAAACCCACCTAAACATTGTAAAATGCAAGAAGAAAGACAAGAGATTAATAAGTTTTACTCGCGAGGAGAACGGCAGAGAGTGTACAGTTACAATCTCCGACCCGCTCTGCCACCCAAAGCCGCACTCCTCTTTTTATTTAGGAATGTCCCTGATTACAATGTTTCTAAGGGGAAGGGGGGAAAAGATAGTAAGATAATATATACGTTTCTAAGAAGTCAAGGAGAGAGACAGAGAGATAATATATGCTTCTAAGGAGGGCAAGGAAAGAGACATCTATCACATATGTCTGACACAGTTGTGTGACCTCGGACCCTATCTCGTTCTAATGTCACACCAGCTGCCTCCACACGTTAAACACTGCACATAACAAGAGCACAAAGAGATTATTCAAACACACAATGTTTCTAACATTTGATTATAACAAATATAGGATAAGATATATAAATGCTTACAGCAAATATGGGATAAAATACATGCACAATTATTCTAACACAGACGCTCCCTCCGGTGGCCATTTTGGAAATCTGGGTTAATGACAAAAGGAAAAACACACACACCAATAGTAACACAAGAACAACTCCAAAGCAGAGACTCATAATCAACCAGACTTAAAAAGGACTCATTAGAAAGAGTTTGTGTCTATGGAACTGTCCCCACTGTGTACACTGGGAAATCAGAATGCCCAATGACTGCTGCTTTAAATAACCCTCTTGAGAGCCAGAGTAAAATAGTTTGGAAATAATTACAAGTTAGAACTTAAATTAAAATAAAAAAGGCCTGAATATTGTCATTGGAATCAGTTGATTCCAGTTCAGTTGATTTCACCAAGATCAGGTCCAAGATGCTTCATAGCTTAAATATAATAAAAATTAATAACAAATTCTTCAACTAAACTTTATCAAATACAATAAAGGGTGCACTAGCACCCCCATAGTTCACTCCTAAAATGAAGAGGTCTTTGTTATCTTACTGAGCTGACTGTTTTAGTCAGTTTTAGTCTGAGAGTCAAACTTCAGTACCTGCGCTGAAATGTCCCGTGTTTTGCAGCCGTATCAGCATCTTGATTTGAGATCGCTCCGTGGCGCTCTCTTTCTCTGTTTCTCTCTCTGCCACACATCTCTTTTCAAAAGAAAAGAAAATGACATAACCTCTAAACCTAGTGATTAAGGGAAAAGTGAGTCTACGTAAGAAACGCATCACATGATGGAAAAAACCCTGGCAGATGACAGGGGAGCACTTGGTATGGTATTTTTGGCACGCGCGCTACGTGCGCATGCATTGCTCTTGCTCCTTGGTGCTAAGCACCCCTAAACTTGGAAGCCTAGAATTGCCCCTGGCGTTGTCTAATTTAGACGCCACGTAAAACGGTCCGGACCCTTGTCTAACGATTATCCTCTTCAAATGAATTGCACATGAGATTACGGCAGTTAAATGATCAGAGCTAAGTGTAACTCCTGACCCAAGAATAGTATAGTAGAGTAATCTAGTAGTTTGGACCAGGCTCTAGGTTCTCAAGGGCTACAATAGGAATAATGGTGCGAGTATAAATGAGATGGCTGGAGACAGAGATGAGCAAGCTTGTTTTTGTATTGAATAGAAAAAATTGAAATAAAATAAAACTTAGTTTACAACTTAGCTGCCGGCAATGTTTACATTCAAGTTGTGCACAATAATAGAAAAAACCCCAAGTCCTACTGAGCTCAGTATATTTAGTCGTTTAAGTCAATGTTCATAAAGGATCCTCGTTGTGGTAGTTTGAGTGGTTGCCACATGATGAATTCAACAGGAAGAACAGAGGAGAAGGTTGTTCTCAGTTCACAGTTCTGGGTTCTGGGACAGGCTCGCCATTTCCTCCAAAGGTGAATCCAGATCCAAATCCGAGTCTTCTTAATCGACGATGACATCAACACAACAAAAAAAACCTAGCCAATATAACAAGAATAATGTTATAGTATACAGCTAGTTGAAATCCATTTCCATTATCTAATCCTTAGTAGTAGTAGTAGTAGTTGTAGTAGCTATAGCTTTGTTTCTTCTTTTTGTTTCTCAGGTTATCAAATGTTGTAACTCCATAGTTACATCAGAAATATACATGCATGTTTTTAACTCAAATTGTCATTGCTGCACATGAATTTGTTTCTAATCCATGTAACAAAATTAATTGCTCCTTTAATCTTTTTTTTTTAACTTATTAACCATGTAACCTTTGATTCATGTTGTTATCCAATCCAATCAACCTTTAACCCTTTCTTTAAGCTTTTGTAAATCATGAAATAAAATACAATTAATTATTTCTGTCACCAACCAGATAATAGCACCTTTAACTTATCCACTGAATCAGTAACCCTAGCTGGTTTAGCATTAAATTACATTCTTATGCATAAAGCATCAACTTCAAATCACATTTCACCATAAAACAGTGCAAGATGAAATAAAAGTACAGTCACCTTTGTTGTCAACTTAAATTTTGCCATAAAACAAGTACAACTGTTTCTACATTGACTGGAAGCAGTAGTCTATCACTCGCGATTAGCATTAGCATCGCGCTAGCATGTTTTTTCACCATGTTACGCACGTTAAGCACGTGTAGACTCACCAAGATGATGTTTTAGCATCAACACGGACAGAATACCGTCACAGCCCATCAGGTTCACGCATGGAATCAACTTAAAATAGCATATAAACATTTCTCAGTTAGCATTACGATCTTGTATCATATTTACATTGAATTACATTAACGTGCACTCACCGAATTATTTAACTTCGCAAAAATAAAATGGGATCGTCAACACACGCGCGTAAAAGAATGAAAAACTAAAGTGAATCTGAGATCGGGTCTTGAGAAGGCGAGTCTTAACTACTTTTGACAAATAAGAAGGTCATTATCACCCAACGTGACTGACAAAACAGGAAGTCATATAGAGAGGGGATCACACTTCTTCCTCTTATCAAAATAAACGTTTTTCAAAATAAAATGAGTGCATTTAAATAAAAGAATTAAGGTACATTTTCTCTACTGGGTTACATAAGCGCCTGTCCTCACATTTGTAAAAGCTTCGAGTCAAGTCAAAGGCGCACAGACGCACACAGACGCACGGTCCGTCAGTGCGTACGTGCCATAGCAACAGAACTACCTGGGCCCTATATAAAGCGCCTGCGCTCTCAGTCGTCCCCTTCTCACTTGAGAACGCTTTTTGAACGCTCGCTGGACACTTGTGTACTGACTTCGGCATTCACATCTGATTAACCTCTCAGCCTCAGCAGTTGTAAAACAGTTGTAAAACAGTTTTCACAGTTTTAACAGTTCTAACATCTGTCTCTGTTAACACTTGTTGAGGGTTTGGACACACACCACCATGGACCGCTTCTCCCGCCTGCTCCTCGGCCACTTGGACCTCATCCCCGGAGGTAAGATTCATCAAATAACATTCAATTATGGTAAATTGTGATAAATATTAATAACAGAGCCCAAATATTTCATGACAAGAAAAGTTTTATCCATCTGCGACTGTTTGGACGGTCGGGCTCCTAACATAACTAGGTTTGTGAAACTTGAAACATTTGATAGTTTGTGACTTTCACTTGACGATTTCATTTTGGATTCCGATGAATTGTTGGTGAAACTGGTCTAAATATATCAACATAGTGTGTAGTCAACAGTTATCGTCACATTTATAGAAAATCACTTGTATTTTATTTTCTGGGTCTTGATATTCATCAGGGTTTGAGTGGCATTTTGTAAAAAAAACATGGCGCCCAGCCGGCCGTTCCAAATGGAATGTTTAAAAAATGTACATTTAAAAAATGCACATTTGGTCTCCATAGAATTCCCAGTGTTTGGATCGAATTTGAGCCTTTCCTTTGAGCTTTGGTTTAGATGGCGTTAGTGAACTGTCAGGTGCAAAGGAGGAGAGGACAGACTGAAATCACTATCACTATAAACTATGAAAACGTGCTAAATTAAAGGGTCCAACTAACAGGCCTAATCCATATTCATAAATATTAATTCATCAAATCGGTCAGCGTCAGAATGAATTAGGCCCACATGAACCAAAGAAAATCTAGCCTATTGCATCCTAATATTGGGTTATATTCTCAAAAGCTACAATTATGTAGTTAGAAAAGTAGTAGTAGTCCAAGTAGAAATTTACAATAAAAATGTTGTGTTCTTAGCCCTGTAGGCCTTTATGTGTCATCCACCTGTAGTAATTATGGGCAATACTAATGCGAACCTTTACTGGTACTATTCACTCAAGTCACTTAACTGCTATTTATTGATTTAATTTGTCCATATGCTGCACTGTTGATACAATAGTTATAGCCACTAATTGTACAAATAATATAATGTACTCAAGTTTCTTTACCTGCTATTTATTCCTGTCCATATGCTACACTGTTCATAACCACAGTCAGAGCCACTTACTGTGCAGAGTTTTGTAGCCTTTTAGCTTTATTCTGCTGACAAAGTGTTGTGTTAATGAATGAATGAATTGTTTATTATAAATCTTTACAGTATAATTTATCTTGATTGCATGTTCCTGTTCTCCTGCTGTTCTTGAACCTTGCGTTGCAACACTGTCATTTATATTTTGGGACAAAATGGTTTATCTTATCTTAATATTGAACAAATAACATGGTACTGTGTGCTGGGGTGTGCTGTTAGATGTCCATTTTTTAATTACCCTACCTAAGCCTACGAGCCTCAGGACAACGTCATACGCAACCAAATGTATTCAGCCGGCCTCTTCGAGTATAGTATAGTATAGTATAGTAGTAGGTCATTAAAGCCTATGGAGCCTTGCTCCAGCTACAATTTAAAGGGTGTTTAACGTTGTTAAACCTGTTGCAGAGGCCGTGGACCCTTGGGACAGTCTGCACCTTCTGGCGGAGGACCTTCCAGACTACTCTTCGGACGAGCACGACCAGGGTGAGTTCGAGGTAGATGGTCCTAGGTCTGTGTTTTGGTCATCTGATGAAGAGGACGGGAGCGACGACTTTGGGTCGTCTGATGAAGAGGACTGGAACGACGACTTTGGGTCGTCTGATGAAGAGGACGGGAGCGACGCAGACTTTGGCTACAAGAGTCGCTCTGAGGAGGAAGAGGACGAAGACCAGAGGGCAGAGGACCGTTACTTCGCTCGTCTCCCCCTGGAGGTGTTTCCTTTGGGCAGGCGGGGGGTTCCTGCTCCACCTGTGGCTCGTGCAGCCTGCTCGCCTCCTGCTCCTCACCCACTCCCTGTGGGTCCTGCGCTGGACTTCCTTCCCCCCAGCGGACGCAAGCGCTTCAGGGATGAAGAGGATGAAGAAGTGGAAGACCCCTCCTCCAAGCGGCCGTGCCTCTCCTCCTCCAACGTGCTCCAAGACTCCGAGTCAGACGAGGACTGAACTCAGCCTCACAGACTCAGAGCTTGGCTCAATGCGGCGACATTTACCACCTTCAACCACGCCCATCATCCATTGATTTCTTGATTGATTTCTTGATTGATTTCTTGATTTAAAAAAGTAGTAGATTGAAGTTAAGGAATACTATGTAGGATTTCATAAAACAAAAAACTGATGATAAAATTATAATCTTTTCTTGTTGAGTTTAGTGTAATTTCTATTCTGATTCGAATCTGAGTATTGCAGTTTTACCGAAATTCCTGCATAGTACACCTTGTACTTTTATTTGAAACAAAAACAAAAAAATACAAAAAAGTAGGGAATACTATGTAGGATTTCAACAAACATAAAAATAATTAATGAAACACATGACATTTTTACTTTTTTTCACTGACTAAACTCCTAATTATTTAAATACTACAATTTGACAGAAATTCCTGCATAGTACACCTTACATTGACGTTTTACTATTTTTGTGTGTTAAAGTTTTTAAGTAGAACAAAAGCAAGGATTATTATGTAGGATTTCATAAAAACTTAAGAAATCTTGATGATAAAAAGTAAAAAAGTAAAAGTAAAGTTTTGTCAGTATATTCTAACTGAGTGATTCTTAACCATAGGGCCGGGGCCCATGGGCACACAATAATATGATATATGTATTATGGCTTACTTTGTACTGAAAAAGTGGGTTCTAATTGATACACTAAATTTAATCAGAGTACTACAGTTTGACAGAAATTCCTGCATAGTACACCTTACACTGACGTTTTACTATTTTTGGGCATAGGAGGGTTAGAGGTGAAACTGTGTGTTAAAGTTTTTAAGTAGCACAAAAGCAAGGATTATTATGTAGGATTTCATAAAAACTTAAGAAATCTTGATGATTAAAAGTAAAAAAGTAAAAGTAAAGTTTTGTCAGTATATTCTAACTGAGTGATTCTTAACACTAAATACACAAAATTTAATCAGAGTACTACAGTTTGACAGAAATTCCTGCATAGTACACCTTGCATTTACCTTAAACTTGTGCTTTTCTGGGCATAGGAGGGTTAGAGGTGTGTTTTATAGTACTTAGTAGAAGTACAACTTCGAAGGACTGCACATGTATGTGTAACTTCGAAGTATTTCTGTGACACAAAAAAGATCAAAAATATAGCTAAATATAGCTATAGTAGCAGTGCACTAGTCCACATAAGTCCACAGCTTTAAGCTGAGACTGAACCAGCCCAGTGCACTACTAAATGTTAACCAGCGGCTGCCACATCTAATGTAGCACCCCTTTCTGATGGACTGAAGCTTCTGCTCAAACAAAACATAGCAGATAGTAATCCAGACACAATATCAGCCTGTATATGGAGCTTTACGATAGTGAAGCCATATTCTCAACACGTGCAGATCTTCTGCAAATAACTAAGACCTAATACATTGTGATGAGTTCAAGTACAGAGAAAATGTCAACTTCTCATCATAATAAATGAGTGCACAATACTAAACTGTGGAGATGTGGCTTTGTTCACTCATATCTCCTGTTTATGTTGTGCCCGATTCAAATTGTCCTCTCTGATGGTAATGTGCCATTTCAAATGAAATGCGTTATATAATCTATGTCTTTAGAAGCGGACTCTTTGAAGGCTGTACATAAATAGTGACTTGTTCTGTTCTGAATTATTGTATCTGGAGATGTGGGTCTGTTCACTAACTCGCTGGTCAGTGGGACATTCCCTGCTTCTCCTCTTTTTGTTGTTTTGTTTTAAGAAATTGTTTTACGTGATTGTAACATAATGAAATGTGTATTTAATTCTAAGCCTTTGTAAACAGTCTGATTGGAGGCTGCACAAAAATGTAAAAATCATTCTAGAGAAATAGTGAGTTTGATTATAATGAATATATTGTAATGTATAAATGCGGAGATGTGGGTGTGTTCACCACTGTCAGTGGGACAGTCCCAACATCTACTTTTCTTTTTTTTTTTTTGTAAATTAAATACTGGTAAGAATTTTACTGTGAAGAATTGTAACAGCAGAGATACAGAGATGGGAGTGTGCTAACTGATTAGTCAGTGGAACAGTCTGTTATTTGAAGTCATCTTCATAAAAGCATTTGACTGTAATAATTATCAACAAACATGTGGTAAGAAATAATAATAATTTCATATTAGCTCCTTTTGAATGTGCACTTAACACCTTAACACTGTCTCTCTTTATGTTTCCATGGTGACTGGTTTGGAGGGGCCAGCTGAGCCCCGTGGTCCTGTGATCTGACGAAGCTGACGAGAAGAACTGAATCTCCAAAGGATGAAGAAGAAGAGCTGATCAGAAGTGATGTGATGAAGCTTGACTATTAATAATAAGCAAACACAAGGTAAGAAAATAATAACAGTTCCATAGTAGTGCCTTTTGAATGTGCACTTAATCCCTTAAATCTGTTTCTGTTTCCATGGTGACTGGTTTGGAGGGGCCATCTGGGCCCTGTGGTCCTGTGATCTGACGAAGCTGACGAGAAGAACCCTGTCTCCAATGAAGAAGAAGAGCTGATCAGAAGTGATGTGATGAAGCTTGACACAAACAAACATGAGGTAAGAAAATAATGACAATTCCATATTCTTTTGAATGTGCACTTAACGCCTTAACTCTGTTTCTGTTTCTGTTTCTAGAGTGACTGGTTTGGAGGGGCCAGCTTAGCCCCGTGGTCCTGTGATCTGACGAAGCTGACGAGAAGAACCTTGTCTCGAGAGGATGAAGAAGAAGAGCTTATCAGAAGTGATGTGATGAAGCTTGACACAAACAAACATGAGGTAAGAAAATAATGACAATTCCATATTCTTTTGAATGTGCACTTAACGCCTTAACTCTGTTTCTGTTTCTAGAGTGATTGATTTGGAGGGGCCAGCTTAGCCCCATGGTCCTGTGATCTGACGAAGCTGACGAGAAGAACCCTGTCCCCAATGAAGAACAAGAGCTGATCAGAAGGGATGTGACAATACTTGACTACTAATAATGAACAAAAATGAGGTAAGAAATAATAATAATTTCATATTAGCTCCTTTTGAATGTGCACTTAACGCCTTTACACTGTCTCTCTTTAAGTTTCCATGGTGACTGGTTTGGAGGGGCCAGCTTAGCCCCGTGGTCCTGTGATCTGACGAAGTTGATGAGAAGAACTGAATCTCCAAAGGATGAAGAAGAAGAGCTGATCAGAAGTGATGTGATGAAGCTTGACACAAACAAACATGAGGTAAGAAAATAATGACAATTCCATATTCTTTTGAATTTGCATTTAACGCCTTAACTCTGTTTCTGTTTCTGTTTCTGTTTCTAGAGTGATTGATTTGGAGGGGCCAGCTTAGCCCCGTGGTCCTGTGATCGGCCGAAGCTGACGAGAAGAACCTTGTCTCGAGAGGATGAAGAAGAAGAGCTTATCAGAAGTGATGTGATGAAGCTTGACACAAACAAACATGAGGTAAGAAAATAATGACAATTCCATATTCTTTTGAATTTGCATTTAACGCCTTAACTCTGTTTCTGTTTCTGTTTCTAGAGTGACTGGTTTGGAGGGGCCAGCTTAGCCCCGTGGTCCTGTGATCTGACGAAGATGACGAGAAGAACTGAATCTCCAAAGGATGAAGAAGAAGAGCTGATCAGAAGTGATGTGATGAAGCTTGACACAAACAAACATGAGGTAAGAAACTAATGACAATTCCATATTCTTTTGAATTTGCACTTAACGCCTTAACTCTGTTTCTGTTTCTAGAGTGACTGGTTTGGAGGGGCCACCTGAGCCCCATGGTCCTGTGATCTGACGAAGCTGACGAGAAGAACCCTGTCCCCAATGAAGAACAAGAGCTGATCAGAAGGGATGTGACAATACTTGACTACTAATAATGAACAAAAATGAGGTAAGAAATAATAATAATTTCATATTAGCTCCTTTTGAATGTGCACTTAACGCCTTAACTCTGTTTCTGTTTCTGTTTCTAGAGTGACTGGTTTGGAGGGGCCAGCTTAGCCCCGTGGTCCTGTGATCGGACGAAGCTGACGAGAAGAACCCTGTCTTGAGAGGATGAAGAAGAGCTGATCAGAAGTGATGTGATGAAGCTTGACACAAACAAACATGAGGTAAGAAAATAATGACAATTCCATATTCTTTTGAATTTGCATTTAACGCCTTAACTCTGTTTCTGTTTCTGTTTCTGTTTCTAGAGTGATTGATTTGGAGGGGCCAGCTTAGCCCCGTGGTCCTGTGATCGGCCGAAGCTGACGAGAAGAACCTTGTCTCGAGAGGATGAAGAAGAAGAGCTTATCAGAAGTGATGTGATGAAGCTTGACACAAACAAACATGAGGTAAGAAAATAATGACAATTCCATATTCTTTTGAATTTGCATTTAACGCCTTAACTCTGTTTCTGTTTCTGTTTCTAGAGTGACTGGTTTGGAGGGGCCAGCTTAGCCCCGTGGTCCTGTGATCTGACGAAGATGACGAGAAGAACTGAATCTCCAAAGGATGAAGAAGAAGAGCTGATCAGAAGTGATGTGATGAAGCTTGACACAAACAAACATGAGGTAAGAAACTAATGACAATTCCATATTCTTTTGAATTTGCACTTAACGCCTTAACTCTGTTTCTGTTTCTAGAGTGACTGGTTTGGAGGGGCCACCTGAGCCCCATGGTCCTGTGATCTGACGAAGCTGACGAGAAGAACCCTGTCCCCAATGAAGAACAAGAGCTGATCAGAAGGGATGTGACAATACTTGACTACTAATAATGAACAAAAATGAGGTAAGAAATAATAATAATTTCATATTAGCTCCTTTTGAATGTGCACTTAACGCCTTAACTCTGTTTCTGTTTCTGTTTCTAGAGTGACTGGTTTGGAGGGGCCAGCTTAGCCCCGTGGTCCTGTGATCGGACGAAGCTGACGAGAAGAACCCTGTCTTGAGAGGATGAAGAAGAGCTGATCAGAAGTGATGTGATGAAGCTTGACACAAACAAACATGAGGTAAGAAAATAATGACAATTCCATATTCTTTTGAATTTGCATTTAACGCCTTAACTCTGTTTCTGTTTCTGTTTCTGTTTCTAGAGTGATTGATTTGGAGGGGCCAGCTTAGCCCCGTGGTCCTGTGATCGGCCGAAGCTGACGAGAAGAACCTTGTCTCGAGAGGATGAAGAAGAAGAGCTTATCAGAAGTGATGTGATGAAGCTTGACACAAACAAACATGAGGTAAGAAAATAATGACAATTCCATATTCTTTTGAATTTGCATTTAACGCCTTAACTCTGTTTCTGTTTCTGTTTCTAGAGTGACTGGTTTGGAGGGGCCAGCTTAGCCCCGTGGTCCTGTGATCTGACGAAGATGACGAGAAGAACTGAATCTCCAAAGGATGAAGAAGAAGAGCTGATCAGAAGTGATGTGATGAAGCTTGACACAAACAAACATGAGGTAAGAAACTAATGACAATTCCATATTCTTTTGAATTTGCACTTAACGCCTTAACTCTGTTTCTGTTTCTAGAGTGACTGGTTTGGAGGGGCCACCTGAGCCCCATGGTCCTGTGATCTGACGAAGCTGACGAGAAGAACCCTGTCCCCAATGAAGAACAAGAGCTGATCAGAAGGGATGTGACAATACTTGACTACTAATAATGAACAAAAATGAGGTAAGAAATAATAATAATTTCATATTAGCTCCTTTTGAATGTGCACTTAACGCCTTAACTCTGTTTCTGTTTCTGTTTCTAGAGTGACTGGTTTGGAGGGGCCAGCTTAGCCCCGTGGTCCTGTGATCGGACGAAGCTGACGAGAAGAACCCTGTCTTGAGAGGATGAAGAAGAGCTGATCAGAAGTGATGTGATGAAGCTTGACACAAACAAACATGAGGTAAGAAAATAATGACAATTCCATATTCTTTTGAATTTGCACTTAACGCCTTAACTCTGTTTCTGTTTCTAGAGTGACTGATTTGGAGGGGCCAGCTTAGCCCCGTGGTCCTGTGATCTGACGAAGATGACGAGAAGAACTGAATCTCCAAAGGATGAAGAAGAAGAGCTGATCAGAAGTGATGTGATGAAGCTTGACTATTAATAATAAGAAAACACAAGGTAAGAAAATAAAAACAGTTCCATAGTAGCGCCTTTTGAATGTGCACTTAATCCCTTAAATCTGTTTCTGTTTCCATGGTGACTGGTTTGGAGGGGCCATCTGGGCCCTGTGGTCCTGTGATCTGACGAAGCTGACGAGAAGAACCCTGTCTCGAGAGGATGAAGAAGAAGAGCTGATCAGAAGGGATGTGATGAAGCTTGACACAAACAAACATGAGGTGAGAAAATAATGACAATTCCATATTCTTTTGAATGTGCACTTAACGCCTTAACTCTGTTTCTGTTTCTGTTTCTAGAGTGATTGATTTGGAGGGGCCAGCTTAGCCCCGTGGTCCTGTGATCTGACGAAGATGACGAGAAGAACTGAATCTCCAAAGGATGAAGAAGAAGAGCTGATCAGAAGTGATGTGATGAAGCTTGACACAAACAAACATGAGGTAAGAAACAAATGACAATTCCATATTCTTTTGAATGTGCATTTAACGCCTTAACTCTGTTTCTGTTTCTAGAGTGACTGGTTTGGAGGGGCCAGCTGGGCCCTGTGGTCCTGTGGTCCTGTGATCTGACGAAGCTGACGAGAAGAACCCTGTCTCCAATGAAGAACAAGAGCTGATCAGAAGGGATGTGACAATACTTGACTAATAATAATAATAAACAAAAATGAGGTAAGAAATAATAATATTTTCATATTAGCTCCTTTTGAATGTGCACTTAACGCCTTTACACTGTCTCTCTTTAAGTTTCCATGGTGACTGGTTTGGAGGGGCCAGTTTAGCCCCGTGGTCCTGTGATCTGACGAAGTTGATGAGAAGAACTGAATCTCCAAAGGATGAAGAAGAAGAGCTGATCAGAAGTGATGTGATGAAGCTTGACACAAACAAACATGAGGTAAGAAAATAATGACAATTCCATATTCTTTTGAATTTGCATTTAACGCCTTAACTCTGTTTCTGTTTCTGTTTCTGTTTCTAGAGTGATTGATTTGGAGGGGCCAGCTTAGCCCCGTGGTCCTGTGATCTGACGAAGATGACGAGAAGAACTGAATCTCCAAAGGATGAAGAAGAGGAGCTGATCAGAAGTGATGTGATGAAGCTTGACTATTAATAATAAGCAAACACAAGGTAAAAAAATAAAAACAGTTCCATAGTAGCGCCTTTTGAATGTGCACTTAATCCCTTAAATCTGTTTCTGTTTCCATGGTGACTGGTTTGAAGGGGCCATCTGGGCCCTGTGGTCCTGTGATCTGACGAAGCTGACGAGAAGAACCCTGTCTCCAATGAAGAACAAAAGCTGATCAGAAGGGATGTGACAATACTTGACTAATAATAATAAACAACAATGAGGTAAGAAATAATAATATTTTCATATTAGCTCCTTTTGAATGTGCACTTAACGCCTTAACTCTGTTTCTGTTTCTGTTTCTGTTTCTGTTTCTAGAGTGATTGATTTGGAGGGGCCAGCTTAGCCCTGTGGTCCTGTGGTCCTGTGATCTGACGAAGCTGACGAGAAGAACCCTGTTTCCAGAGGATGAAGAGCAAGAGCTGAAGCTGATCAGGAACTACCCAAAGAATATCCAGAAATTTGCCAATAAATTTAAGGTTGATTTTGAATTCTTATGTCAGTTTTTTTAAAAGAATGAATACAAAGTAAATATTTTTAGTACAATTTACTTAAAGGGGCATTATGGAGATTCCTTTAACTGGAAAGTTACACAGCATTTCACTAAACTCTGTGTAACATATTATAAGTTGGATGGATGTTTTAAGTCCTCAAAAAAACAGAAAAACAAACACTTCTCTGTCCACAGAAATGACTTGCAACTTTTCTCTATCGAGATAGTTTGGTTTACTGCAATACTGTGGAACATTCTAATCAAAGCAATAACATCTCTATGGAGACATCCAACTCCAGACATCGTTACATAGTGCACCTTTCAGAATATTTGCTCTTAAAGGTTATTTTAAAATGCCCTATATGAATACAGTTCTATTGCTTTATTAGAGTAAATAAATAAATGTTGTTTTACCCAGATCTTAACATTCACAGCCTGTTTAGATTTGTGAACAACACTAGTCAAACTCAGGAAGAGTTTTATTGCAAATGTCAGTGAACAAAATGTACAAACTAGAAACTTCAGCGTTATGGTGTCTTGGCTAAAAATGTTCAAATGCCAATGCTAAACTCTACAAAATGAGTTTACAATAAAACAATAATTCCATATAATTTTATAACTCACAACTTTAAACTTGTCTAAAACAGCGAACGAAGTGTGCGCCCCCATTGAAGAACTTAGCACCCCCATAACTCCTGTTATGAAGCGCTCTCCCCTGTTCAAACACTCAATGCCACTCAATAGTGACACTCATGGCATCCAATAGTACAGACTGGCATTGCCCATTGTAATTGCTTATCCTGGTAAACTCCAAAAATGTGCATTGGACATGTGAGTAATCGAGCGCAACACGCTCGTCATTGACAGTGGACCCCACGGGTGCGTTACTGGACGCGAGTACTTTCCAATGACATATATATGTGCCACCAAAAATGGCCCGTTGTTGTTGTTGTTGTTGTTCTTAATATTAATATATTAATATTAATATTATTTTCCTCACCCTATTTTTCAGAGTTTGGCAACTTCACGCTGACGAGAAGTCACAAAATTTTGCACAAAATTCAAGAATGCCAAAATAGGAATTTACAAATACTCTGTATTACAAAATCTAATTTGCGCATTCTTTGGTCGATTTCACTCAAACTTTAATCGTTGGTGGACACCCCGGCCCTACACAGATTGAAATAAGAAAATCTAAAATGGCCACGATAGCGCCCCCTAGGGAGACTGCATGGAACAGCAAAATTTTACTTTGTCGTAGACATTCAAGATTTGGCACACATATTTGTGGCACGTTGTCAATGAAAAAGTCAATGACACCCACATGCCATCTCCATGCTGCCATGGCAACATGCCAAAAATCTGCCAATGCCAATGTGACATCCTGACCAAAACTTTGGTGGAGCCAAACCAAATTTGGTACACAGATGCCTCATGGGAAAAGGAACAAAAAAGATATTGTAACCATGGCCCCCCCAAACCAAAATTTGCCATCTTGGATTAATTATGTGACAAATGTCATAATGTAATCCTATGTAGACATCTAATTCTGCTGTATTTTCATTTGTGAAAGTTTTAAAACAGCCACAACCTCAAACGTGTGCACATCTTCAAAAAAGTGCATTAGCGCCCCCAACTGGTTAAAAGTTGAGACACACATAAAATTATAATGGACAAAATAAAGTTGCCCGAAAAGAGAAGTTTGCACATCACAGGCCAACTGGCCTAGAAAAAAGGGGAGGAATCTGGCACGTTAGTGCCTCCCCCGCAAGTGCAAGCGAGGGCCGATCATTGCCGCTTGCAGCTATATTGATTATTATTATTATTATTATTATTATTACATGTTTCTGTGTACAGGGTGGGACCATGTTGGGTCCTCCGGATACAGTTGTGGAGCTAGGAGAAACTGAAGTATCAGAGGAAATCTTCATGGACTGTCTTTCCTCATTGGGAGAAAGCACATACAGGTATTTTATCATTTTAAAAGGCCCATGTCACATTATTTTATGGTCTCTGTTATAATGTTGTTTCCTCATCGCAAACATACCTGGAGTTCTTTTTTGTTTCATTCACACATGTTCTTCTCTCACACCGAAAACACTCTGTTCCACTTTGTGACGTCTTATGGTAATGCATGAAGTGCTCCTCCGCGTTTTTAAAGTCCATACGCCTTCAGTAGAATCATTTGGATAATTCCAGCTCTGGATTTGCCAATCTCTACTGAACTAAAGGTAAAATGTAGCTATTAACTTGAAAACTTCCGCTTCATGACATCACAAGGTGGGTCAAAGCATTTTGAGCTTTGGAGTTATAGACAGATAATAATAAAGGGTTACACAAACATATGTGAATGAAGCAAAACACAACTCCAGGTATGTTTTTGATGAGGTAACAACATTATAACATGGCTTAAAGCTCAGAAGAGTCTTGTATAATATAGGACCATTGATAAATCTACTTTTCTTGTGTTTTTTGGTATTTTAAGTTTGACTAGCGTCTAATCTGTGTTTTAGAGGTGACAAATATGGCCTTTTTGAGCACAACTGCAACACCTTTACCAATGAAGTATCCCAGTTCCTGACAGGCAGAACAATACCCTCTTACATCACTGACCTTCTATCTGAAGTTCTTTCCACGTGAGTATGGACTGCTTGTGGATTTAAATACATGTTTTAAATGACACCTCCAGTTGCCCAAATGCTTAGCAGCAATTAACAGACTTGCATAGGCTGGATGAAGATGCAGTGTTATTCTAATATTTGCTCATATGTCGCCATAGACCATTTGGCCAGATGCTGCGGCCTATTCTGGATTCCATTCATATTGCCCCTCCTGGAGGAAATGTCATCAATGAACGAAGAAATGTCTGACAAGAAAGGTGCAGCAGGGCCAAGAGTTCAAGGTTACTTCCAGTGTAGTCAGTCAACATAAGTATAGATATTTTTAGTTTTTTATTGTTTGGGTCATCACAGCAAACCAGTCACATAAATGATTAAAGAGCCATTAAACACCCTCTTGAAGCTTTACTCCGCCCCTAAGCAAAATCTGAAAAGTCCTCCAGAGTGGGCGGTGCCCGGCGGGTTGGGGGGAGAGGGTGTGGGGCGGGCTCTGGAGCGATGATTGACAGCCGACTGACAGCCACAACAATCCAACATGGTGCAGACCGGTGCGCCCCAGACTTTGAAACAGAGCGGACATTTGTGCTCGGATCACGCCGTTTCCCTTTTCTCTAGACACAGCGGGACATCGCAGTGGTGGCGGGGCTGAGAGGGGCTCCTCACGTACCACCCGTAGACCATCAGGGGCTGTCCTTGTCACGTAATAACCTACATCTGACTCACTGGCGGCCGTTTGTCCAACCCGAAAATTCAAATGTAATGGCCGTAGTTGATCCTAAAGAGGCCAGTACAGACACGGTTTTGGACCCAAAAGTCAGATTTTTAACAAATATGGACTAAAATGCCAAAACAAGGCCAGGGATAGGTATACACTTCTATTTTAGACCCATTTACACAGTTAATCAGTAGAAAAAAAGTGATTTTGGTGTTTAGTGGCCCTTTAAACATCTGCCATCTTTGCACTAATATTTTAATTTCAAATGCTGAGTTTTCTATACCGCTACCGTACTGACTACAGTGGAAGTAATGTTCAAACCACAGTATTTCATGTATTACATTTCAAAGATGCAGATTGCTGAATGATGGGACCATGTGATTCAGTTTAATTCTATTACAGCATTTCCTGTACCCACACACTGTCCCTTATTTAGCTCCTTTGTGCAATATTTTAAAGCATTGTATGTTAGGCAATCACATGACACAGGAGGCAATTAAGATAAGATAAGATAAGATATGCCTTTATTAGTCCCCCAGTGGGGAAATTCCAGTAGAAATAAACAAAATACAGCATCACATGAGGACGGGGGGGGAGGAGAAAAAAACAAAAGTGAATCAACCCCAGACCATGCTCCTGACAGGGGCATCATATGGAATGAATGCACAAAATAAAAGCACCTCCGAGCATCAGCAACATAGTCAAAACACAGTACAAACATTTCACAGGACTAGCAACAGGGGAGGGGAGAGGAGTAAGAAAGTCCAACTCAGGCAAGACAGCATCCGGATCCTGCAGCCACTGACGGCGCTTATACAACGGACCCGCCCACCCGGTCGGGGGTACAAAGCTGCGAGGGGGTTAGGGAGGGGCCAGGCTCCCTCCGCTGTAATCTCAGGGCGATTTGACACCAGCCCGGCCTTGGTCGTGACCAGTGCTGGCTTGGGGAGGCCAAAAGATAAGATTGCGTTGTTATAGTTTTAGAGCGAGCAGCTGCACCAATTCTTTAAACACTGCTCTTGTTTGTCCAATTGGTCTCAAGGTCATCTCTCTATGCAGAGCAGCCAAAATTCTCCTAGATGTTATCCCTGTTGCGAATTAGAGCCAAAGTTCCATCCAGTCTGCGATCCATAGTCGCTAACCTCTCCGAGATGTTTTCCAAAGTCTTTTCCAAAGTGCGGTGCGAGACCACCAAACTTTCCAAGATACGGCTCAAAGTCACAGTCTGAGTATCGGCAGCTTTGCCCATCGTTCCGATCAAACCGGGCAGCCAAGTGGGGCTTTGAACAGCTGCCTCGGTGCTCTGATTTTTCTTGAAAGACAGGGCCACGCCTAATCCAATCAGCAAAAGTCTATTCTTTATTTATTGAGTTTTCATATTGTATTAAAATATTTCCATTGCCATCTTATATATTATACTGACTGCTTTTGCCAATTTTATGATTTTATTAAGAACTAGGCACTATTGTTACAAGGACTAATTGTTTTTCAATAGCCCCCAGAGTGTGTTCCAGACCTGAACACTTCTGTGCCTTCATTTTATTCTTGACTACAGTGCTTTCCTATGAAGTTGGCCAACACAGATATATCGGTGTGCATGAAGCTATTTATCACTGCAAACTATTGTAATATATCAGTTTTAAATGTATATTATTTATCATTTATTTATTAAATGTTCACAGTACAATGCAGATGTTACGAACCCAAAAACGCTGGGTTGTTGTGTAAAATGTTAAACTAAAATAAATCTTAAACTTTGATCTTAAGTGGTCCTAAAAGAAACATAAAAGATGTCAGTATTAATACCTGATTTATTACAGTTTAAATATATTTTATAACACATCAATGCCCCAACGTTTTTGAAATATAAGTTTGTATGTTCAAGAATCGTCCGTCTAACACTCCAATCTCAAAGCGCCATGCCATAAATACACGTACATATCTCTTCACTCAAACACAACAGACTTTGCATTTTATACAATGTGAGGGATTA
Organism: Taenioides sp. WSHXM2023; assembly: GCA_029959045.1. Lineage (NCBI taxonomy): Eukaryota > Metazoa > Chordata > Actinopteri > Gobiiformes > Gobiidae > Taenioides > Taenioides sp. WSHXM2023. The sequence goes on from CM057099.1 coordinate 25,554,210, forward strand.
CCGGATACACATTATAAAAAGACAACCAGGAGATTACAGCGTGATTAAAGCCAGCATTGCCCATCTTCAGCCTCCTGCAATAACTACACCCGGCACCACAACACCGATCCGCACACTAGAGCAATGAATGTGCAAATGTGTCTAAACTGCATTGAGTACATTGTCAAAGCTCAGGTGACGTGATTTTTGCCTTGTGATTTAGCTGTTCTGCTAACACACATGTTAACAACCTACCTGACCACTGAAATGTATTACTGCACAGCCCTTGTTCTCTACTTGTAACATCACATTTAAGCCTTTCCTATTCTTTATTTTTTAAATTGATTTTGATTTGATTTAACTGGCATAGGTTTCAGAACACTAAAAACAAATAGGGAGAAAAAAGTTATGTTAAATTTTAAAACCAAGAGCAAGCATCAACACTATAAATTACATGATTAAACAAACATGAATAAACAGAGCGAAACAGTTACGCAGTTCTCTGAATGTCCACAAGAGGCAATATTGCTATTCCCACAGCTCTTGGTACAGTAGAGGTTCTCTCATTTGCTGTCAGTCAGCATCATGGCCTAATTTATTTATTTGCCTGTTACTTGTGAATATAGGCATCTTGCTCTAACACATAATCTAATCTTAAATAAAGATTATTATAATAAATATAATTAATTAATAAACTACCCATCTATCTATTGTTTCACAGTCCTCTTGCACTCTTCTGACAAGGATGCTTCATCTTGCACTCTTCTGACAAGGATGCTTCATCTTGCACTCTTCTGACAAGGATGCTTCATCTTGCACTCTTCTGACAAGGAAGCAAGAGGATGTGAGGCAGACCTGGTCTTTGGCCCCTTCCATCTGCAGCCATAATAAATGCACACAGTTAGTCCTTCCCCTCACCACCACTTGCTGAATCAGCTGAGTTACTGTAAGAATAATGTGACATTTGACAACCGTTAACCTTTTTCTTCACTTAAATGCTTCCATTAGACAGGGCCGCAGTTGGGATATGACTCTTCCTCGTATCACTGTGACCCTCCTGCTGTAGGGGCCACCCCCTGTACCACAGAGGTGACTCAGCAGCTCCTATAGGCTTCAGTCTCAGTCCTGTTGAGTCATCCATTTAATCTACTTGTGGTGAGACGAGATGTGGAAGACGAAAAAGACAAGCCTGTTGACCACTGCTTCTTGGAAGATCTTCTCTTTATAACACTACTACATTGCAGTGACCACCTAAGCCTATACTGTTTTAAATTTAATTTAACAAGCAAAATACATTATTCAGTAATCTCAAAACCCATCTAACAATTCTGAAAGCCATTAGTTGTAGAACTTTACTCACATCATCCAGTTTGCTTCAAATTCTGAGTACCCTAACATTTTTCCCCTGCCAGAGATTCAGTCACATTGAAATAGTTCTGCGCACATCAAATGAATTGATAAATCACAGATAAATCAAAATCTTGTGAAGCCTAGCCTATTTAGTCTCCCAGAATATCAGAATATAGACAGTCACAATTTATAGCCTAGGCCTATATAGGCGATTATAATAATATGTCCAATTAAAATGCCAAATTGCCCCCTGAATGATTCTTGGAGTCAGTATTTTGGGCATTTAAACACATACAACAACATATGAATGAACACCCACCCGCAGGTTCATTACCCAGTCAGACAAGCCCCTGTGAATAAATATCATGGACTTGCCACTTTTTTCCTGGTTCGCTATTTAAATGGAAAAAATAAATAAATAAATAAATAAGAAAATAGTAAAAAAAAAAAAAAAAAAGTAATATTAAATAAAAGTAGTATTAAATAAATATGAAAACTGTCTGAGAAAAAGGGCTAATCAGTCAACTGTGTAAGCCCCGCCCACTGTTCGATGCTCGAATCTTGATGGAATTCGAGAATGGAACGTATTCTCTTCGTGACGTACTGTCCGGTACCTTGGCAACCAGGAGTTAGTTTTTGTAGTTAGTGGAACAACCCCAGTCTCAGCTCATTTGCTCCTTGACTCTTGAAGAGACAGGTCGCACACACACTAGCTCCTCGTGATCTCTCAGTAAATCGCAGAAATCTTCTACTCGCTTTTCGGAAAGCACAAACAGAAGCACTTCTACATTTCTGGTTGAAGTTTTAGTTTACAGTAGAAATGGAAAATATTAACCATGACCATGTGCTGGAAACAGTTTTTGCTGCAGGTAATTAGCTAGTCTTACTGTAATATAAACTAGTTTGTTGCTTTTGTCTTAATAGATTTTGGTGATTAATGGAAAAAGTCAAAAATATCTCTCAGAAATTAAAATCTTTTCATTTTGTTTGAGACTTAACCATATTCCAAACCTTAACCTGAAAAAATACAGATGATTCAATTTTACCATGAAGCTACAAGTTGTGTTATGTTGCACTGGGGCCTTGACCTAAACATTGAACAATGTTGAATGTGTGAAAGAAATAATTTGCCATTAGTTTTGCAAAACTATACATTTCAATTTTCCCCATCCTGACTGTAGCAGTGATACTAATTTTACATATTCTATTCTCTCAGGTGACTCCGCTGCAGTGCCAACAAACCCAAGGTTTGTGCAGATTGCACCTCAGGTTGGGGATGGGGTAGCTTATCCTGACCATCCCCTTGAAATAGTGCTGCCTGTGCCCCAGTTTGATGGTGCCCCTCAGATGATTCTCCTCCTCCAGCTGGAGGAGGGGATGATGATTCTCCTCCTCCAGCCATTGCCATTGCATCTCCATGATCAGAATCATCTCCATGATCAGTCCGACAATGAAGACGAGAACGGTCCAGGAGGGCCGTTTGCAGCACAAGGTTTGGTTTATTTATTCTAGAAATCTGAAAAAAAAACAAAAACATTGTATTTGTTTCAGTACGGTTCCTTGAGACTCTTAGAGACAGGTCGCACACACCTCTTGCTCTGTGCGAATTTCAGATACTCTCACAAACTCGTACAAATCTTCAAATTGCTTCTCGAAAAGCACAGCATACAGCAACACACATCATGTTATGTTGCACTGGGGCCTTGAGCTAAACATTGAACACTGTTAAATGTAGGAAAGAAATACATTTTACAAAAAATAGATGCATTTCATTTTTTCCTATTCTGACTGTAGCAGTGATACTAATTGTGCATGTTGTGTTTCTTCTCAGGTGTCTTCGCTGATGTGCAGCCAGCCCAGAGTCCTCTGCAGGTTGCACCTGCACCTGCCCTTGTGGATGGGGCAAATCCTGATGCCCCTCCCTTTGAGATAATCTCGCCAATGCCACCATTTGCTCAGTCTGGTGGTGCCTCTCCCAACCCAAACCCTGTAGACCCTGACAACTTTGAAATTGACTATTGGTGGGAAGAGGATTATCATTCTAGTGATCAATCTGACACTGAAGACGAGGATGATCCTGAGGAGTCGGATGATGGAGGTCCAGCAGAGCCCCTTGCAGCACAAGGTTCGTTTTATTCTCAATTCTACAAATCTGAAAACGCCAACCATCATAGATATTGGTGAATAATAAATTCATATTTTATACATTTATTTAGAAATGAGCAAGAAGAGGCCAAGGGAAGAGGACAGTGACGACAGTGAGGATGAAGTTGCTTCCAAGAGGTCACGTCACACCTCTCCAGTTTACGAGGAGTAAACTGATCCCCGGGTCGCCTGGGCCTGGGGTTTGGAGTGGAGTTTGCTTGTTTTTCCTGTGTCTGGGTGGGTTTCCTCTAGGCACTCTAGGCAATGCTAAGCTCCGTTAATTTCTGCAACTTACAATAAAAGTTAAAAAACATAGTGGAAGAATCATTGAAGGAAGCCCTAAACTCTGTTAACGTGAGGTGATGGAAATGTCATTTTGTTTAAAGTGAAGGACGAGCCATCGCTGGCTATGGTTACACGCACACTCAAAACCAGATTGTTATCTGTGTGTTATTACATCTTTACATCTGTAACGATGTAAATAGCAAAATCAAGTAACTTCTGTCTGACCGTGGTCCCTCTAATTACTTACATCAAATTGTGCAGTTTGCATGTTTAAGTATTTGTAAAGGTCTAGAAATGAGATATTAAATCAGATTTTGGTGAGCTTGTAACCGCAGCCACTGAAATGAACAAATCTGATTACATGGTCGTGTTTGAGCCCTACTTAGGCCTGTCACGATAACACATTTTGAAGTGCAATATATTCTTGAATTAAATAGACATAAATAAATGAAATGAAACAAACCATAAACCAGAATTATCCCTAAAAAATATTTTAAATGTACAATATTGTTAACATTTGTTTTGCAATAAATACATAACAGAATGCAACACTTAGGTAGTAAGTTTGTATCTATAATGAGTTACATAATCAATATGACCAATATTTTTCCACTACTACAAAGAAGCACCCACAATAAATATTGACCCTGTAAAATTATTGTTCCATCTATATCATGTATTGAATGATAAGCAAGTATAGTAATTACCGTAACAGGCCTAGACCGATCTAAACCATAGACTAAATGGACATAGCTAACCCGCTAGCTGCAGCGTATATAGGAAGTGAGCATGGGGGTGACTGTGGCTCCTATATCCACTTGAAAGTCCCTTTCTCTGTTACTGTTGCAGTGAGCCTCGTCATTTTTTATCTTAAAATGTTAGTATTAACCCACTCAACATAATCCTGCTGTTTTTATTTTGCTATTTTGTCCGCAATTACATTCCTATTCCTAATGTGGAATTGTCGAATGAAATGAAATGAAATGTCGTAGACATGCAAGATTTGGTACACATATTCATGACATGTTGTCGATGAAAAAAGTCAATGACACCCACATGCCATCTCCCATCGTGTTGCCATGGCAACAGGCCAAATATCTGCCATTGCCAATGTGACGTCCTGACAAAAACTTTGGTGTAGCCAAAACAAATTTGGTACACAGCTCCATCATAGAAAAAGGAAAAAAATATATATATTGTGACCACGGACCATCCCAAACCAAAATTGGCCATCTTGGATTAATCATGTGACAAATGTCAAAATGTGATCCTATGTAGATATTTAATTCTGCCATATTTTCATTTGTGAAATATTTAAAACAGCCACAACCTCAAACGTGGGCACATCTTCAAAAAGGTGTGTTAGCGCCACCAACTGGTTAAAAGTTGAGACACACATAAAATTATAATGGACAAAATAAAGCTGCCCAAAAAGAGAACAGTTTGTGTGCGACAAACACCACAGGCCAACTGGCCTAGAAAGAAGGGGAGGAATAGGGCGCGTTAGCGCCCCCCTCTGCGAGTGCAAGCGAGGGCCGATCATTGCCGCTTGCGGCTATATTTTCACTTGTTTTTGTTTCATATGAGTTTACAAGTCCCACATTTTACTGCAATTATACACTGCTATAATAATGTATATGACAAATAAATGGACTTTGAACAATCATGTTTTTCTCTTTAATAAGTACCATCAATCTACATTTTTGTCTGTGATATATATATATATATATATATATATATATAACAAATATGTATGCATATAATAGAACTAATAATGCTAATAATATTACCCCCCCTCACTCACTCATTAGTTCTATAAATACTAATTAAATCGCGAACTACATCACTATTTATACTATTTATTAGTACTAATAATGTTACTGTCCAAGTTGTCAAAAACGTCTTTAACAAATTCCTTCCACTCGCTGCAAGATCCCTCTCAGAACAAGTCGCAGACGTGGCGGGGCTCTCTCGACTCTTGTGCGCATGCGTAAAAAACAGAGACGCCGACCAATCGTAGCACGGCATTTGTCGATGACGTCACTCGCGCTCTACTGCGCATGTCTCTTGCAAAACAGGTCGCTATCCTGTCTTGTATCGGGAATCTCGGCAGATTAAAGCAGATGCTAGGCTAGCTGTATCGATCAGGTAAGACGTATCCCACTCACTACTGTTGGTTTAGCATCATAACTTATTTTACCACACGGCGATAAACTGTTTTAGTGCGCTGACAACAGCGCTAGCGAGTGTTGCTACTTCATGCTAACCGCACAGCTAGCATCACACACACACAGACACACACAAAAAGACACAGTGAAATGTTTCTAATGAGCTCACTGTTCAAACTGCAGAGTGCTCCAGTACTACAACTACTATAACTACTACTACTACAACAACTAGTACTACTACAACAACTAGTATTACTAGTCTACAACTAGTATTGCTACTACAACTAGTACTATTACAACTAGTATTACTACTACAACTAGTACAACTGCTACAACTAGTACAACTTCAGAGTCCAGGTACCACCCCATTTACTCCTGTGTTAGTCCTGGTTTAGCCCTGTTGTAGTTCTGGTTTAGTGCAGCATTAGGATTTTACTAGTACTTATACTTCTTATACTCATACAGATGCACGCGAGGCTCCACATCCCTCACATCATTCCACCTGCATTTAAACCTCTTGATTCCAAGTAAATTCTCACTGCGTCCTTACACATTCAACAACGTGTGCGCGTCCGTGTGTGACTGATGTAACTCTTAATCTCATCTTTATCTCAGAAGACGGTGCCAATGCCTGGCATTTTCAGGTACTAATTAAGCTGTATTCCTCTGTTGCTTGTGTGTAAGTGTGCAGGAGTATAGAGGACCAAGATGACCAGATCCGTCTTTATAGCCGCCTGACTGGGGAAAGTTCAGGACCTGCCACCTGGCCCAATGCAAGCCGGATTATGGAAGCGGTGTGCACAGAACTGTGTCTCACCTACCCCGCCTCCTCTTACAGTCATCAGGGTTAAGGAGGGGTAGGTGGGATTACATTCTGAAGTACTACCACCATATCCGCAACCTTGTGCTGGGCAGCCAGAGGCTGGTGGCTCGGGCGCCAATCCAGCTGGCTGAGATAAACCAGAGGGACGCTCTCGCAGTGGTAGGTTTGATGTTGGTAGACACAGCTCTACAGTCAGTTTCAACTACATCGCCACAGTTGGATACATAACTAAAGTCTGTCCTTGAATTATGTTTTGTGTTTTTTAGGTACACAGCAACCCAGCGGGAGAAGGAGAGGCTTCTGTTGGCACCGGGACCAGGAGCTGCAGCAGGTGGACACCAAGGACCAGCACAGAGTGGCACCACCACCTCCATCAGCGGCAGCACCAGCACCACTGTATGTTGTCCTGGCTGCACCGCCAACAGCTGCTGTACCCGGCATTGCCAGTCATGCATCGGCCTCTCCTGTCAGCTTCTGACACTTCGCTTCTAACTGGTGTCTCCCAACATCCAGGAGCCCTCAAACCTAGAGGACCCTGCACCCCCGGTCCAGGAGCCCTCAAATCCAGAGGACCCTGCACCCCCGGTCCAGGAGCCCTCAAATCCAGAGGACCCTGTACCCCCGGTCCAGGAGCCGGTTCAGGACGTTGCACCCCTGGTCCAGGACCTTCAACACCTGGAGGAGAGCGCTCTGGTCAGGGCGCTCCGTGAGGAGTTGGCGCGAGCAAGGGCTGAACTTGCAGACCAGGTCCAAATTAGCAATTGTTTGGACCTGAAGCTTAAGTCTCAGGAGAGAATCGTCCAAGAAAAAGATTTGCAGTTGAAAAAACTCAATCATTCTCTCCAGAGGAAAGACAAGCAACTGCAAGGACAGATTAATTTGCACAAGGAGATCCAGTACCTGTACAACACTAAGGTACAGGAAAATATGGAGCTGAAACAAGAGCTCACAAATTCCAAAAAAGTCAGGAATAAGACTGATGCTTTGGAGATTCAAGAACTCAAAGCTTCTCTTCAAAAGAAAGATAAAGAGCTAGAGACCCAAATAAACGCATATAAGGAGATCCGATATCTCTACAACACTTCAGGTCAAAAAATTGTCCAGCTCAAACAAGAACTGTGCGGCACCAGTAAAGTGCTTGAAAAGGTGAGGAAACAACTTACAGAACAGGACAATAAAATTGCTGAGAGGGCAAACACAAACAGGTCAGATACAGAGGCCTGCACAGATTCTCAGACCACTGCTTTTGGAGTGGGTGAAGTTGTAACCCATCAAGACAGTGAGAAACTGTCTAGAAAAGTGCAGGAGTTGTCTTCTCAGCTCTTCACAGCACGAGAGCAGATGCGTCTCCTGAAGGTGTGTTGTGGAAGTGAAAGACCACAGCCACCCAGCCACCCAAAAGGAGCGGCCACAGTGAACGAGCAGAGGAGGGTGCTCCAGCGCTACTACCAGGACCACCAGCAGCACTAAAGCACCTCCAAACCAATTACCCTTTGCATTATGAAAAAATAAAACAAAAATGATTTGAACATTATGTTGTTCTCTTAAATGTCTGTGGTTATTCACGTTTATTGTTTTATGTCAGAACTTGAATTCACATGTCGGCCACAGCTGCAGTCGCTTGTTTTTTTTGGTAAAGTGGAAATGGAAAAAATAGAAATCAGAATCAGAAATCAGAAAAGCTTTTATTGCCATTGTCAGTGAACACAATTCACAGACTAGGAACTTGCTTTGGTGATAAGGTGCAACATAGAACACTGAATAATAATAATAATAATAATAATAATAATAATAATAATACAAGTAGAGATATCACAGTTATAAAGGATAATAATAATAATAATGATAATAAAGTATCACTATTTGAATAAAGTAAGAGCATGCAAAAAGATTAAGATATATAATAAAAATAAAAATATTCAAGTATATACAGAGCATCAGAACAACAGTGCAAACCGACAGTGCAAAAGAGCAAGTGACGTGACATGACTTATTTAAAGTGACTGGTATTATAAAGTGTCCTTAGTACAGGTGTTATAAGTGTTCATAAAGTGTTTATGAGTCCAACGGCAGAGGGGAAGAAACTGTTCTTATGGCGAGAGGTTCTGGTCCGTATGGACCGTAGCCTTCTGCCAGAGGGAAGTGGCTCGAATAGTCCATGTCCAGGGTGAGAGGGGTCAGCTGCTATCCGGCCTGCACGCCCCCGAGTCCTGGAGACGTACAGGTCCTGGAGAGATGGAAGGCTACAGCCGATCACCTTCTCAGCAGAGCGCACAATGCGCTGTAGTCTCTGTCTGTCCCTGGCAGTGGCCCCAGCGTACCACACAGTGATGGAGGAGGTGAGGATGGACTCAATGATGGCCGTGTAAAACTGCACCATCATCTGGGCAGGCAGCTTGGCTTTCCTCAGCTGCCGCAGGAAGTACATCCTCTGCTGGGCTTTCTTGATGAGGGAGCTGATGGTCGGCTCCCACTTGAGGTCGTGGGTGATGCAGGTGCCCAGGAAGCGGAAGGAGTCCACAGTGGTGATGGAGGAGTCTGTCAGGGTGAGGAGAGGCAGGGGGGCTGTGACTTTCCTGAAGTCCACGATCATCTCCACTGTCTTCTGGGCGTTGAGCTCCAGGTTGTTGCTGCTGCACCAGGACACCAGCCGGTCCACCTCCCTCCTGTAGGCAGACTCATCGCCGTCCGAGATGAGCCCGATGAGGGTGGTGTCATCCGCAAACTTAACCAGTTTCACGGAGTCGTGGCTGGAGGTGCAGCAGTTGGTGTACAGGGAGAAGAGCAGGGGAGAAAGTACACAGCCCTGTGGAGATCCTGTGCTTATAGTCCGAGTGTCCGAGACATTCTTCCCCAGCCGCACGCACTGCCTCCGGTCCGTCAGGAAGTCAGTGATCCACCTGCAGGTGGAGTCAGGCACGTTGAGCTGGGCGAGCTTGTCCTGGAGCAGAGCAGGGAGGATGGTGTTGAATGCAGAGCTGAAGTCCACAAACAGGATCCTGGCGTAGGTTCCCGGGGAGTCCAGATGCTGAAGGATGAAGTGGAGGGCCAGGTTGATGGCGTCGTCTACAGACCGATTGGCTCTGTAGGCGAACTGCAGAGGGTCCAGGAGGGGGGAGGTGAAGGACTTGAGGTGAGGCAGAACCAGGCGCTCAAATGACTTCATGACTACAGACGTCAGCGCCACAGGCCTGTAGTCGTTAAGTCCGGTGATCCTGGGCTTCTTGGGGACGGGAACAATGGTGGACAGCTTGAAGCAGGCTGGGACATGGCATAACTCCAGGGAGATGTTAAAGATGTCCGTGAAGACAGGAGCCAGTTCTTCAGCGCAGTGTCTCAGGGTGGAAGGAGAGACACCGTCCGGACCTGGGGCTTTCCGTGGGTTTTGCCTTTTAAATGTCTTAGTCACATCCTGCTTGGAGAGTGTGAGGGCAGTGGGGGAGGAGGAGGGGTCTGAGGTGGGCTTGGCCGCAATGTCCATTGTAGTCAGTGGGGTGGGGGAGGGGTGTGAGACTTCAAATCTAGCGTAGTAGGTGTTAAGCCTTTCCGCTAGTTGTCGGTCATCCACAGCAGGGGGGGCTCTGGGCCTATAGTTTGTGATCTCCTTCAGACCTTTCCAAACAGAGACGGAGTCGTTGGACCAGAACTTCTCCTTCAGATGTGTGTTGTATCTCGATTTAGCCTTCTCCACTTCCTTGCTAAATGAGTACTTGCTCTGTCTGTAAGAGTGAGGGTCACCACTTCTGTGCGCCTCCTCCTTCTCCTTCCTCAGCTGCCTCAGTCTGGGTGTGAACCAGGGTTTGTCATTGTTAAATGACACCCTGGTGCGAGATGGGATAATACTGTCCTCACAGAACTGGATGTATGACGTCACTGTGTCCGTGTACTCATCCAGATTCTCTGCGGAGGTCTTGAACATGCTCCAGTCCGTTGTGTCCAAGCATGTGCGAAGCTCCTCCACAGCCTCGCTGGTCCACCTTTTAGAAGTCCTCACTGTTGGTTTGGAGAGCTTCAGCTGTTGTTTGTATGTGGGGATGAGGTGAACCATGACGTGGTCAGAAAAGCTTAAAGCAGCACGTGACACGCTCCGATAGGCCCCACTGACTGTTGTGTAACAATGATCCAGCGTGTTCTGCTCTCTCGTTGGGCATTTAATAAACTGTTTGTATTTTGGTAACTCCTGGCTCAGGTTTCCCTTGTTAAAGTCGCCAAGGATAATAAGTAGAGAGTCCGGGAAGGTTCGTTCTACATCCAAAATCTGCTCCGCTAGCACGCGTTGAGCCTCGTGCACGTCAGCGCATGGCGGGATGTAAACAGCAGCCAGAATGAATGAAGCGAACTCACGTGGCGAGTAGAAAGGTTTACAGTGAATGAAAAGATATTCCAGAGCGGGAGAGCAGTGTTGGGAGATCACAGTTACATCTGAGCACCAGGCGTTGTTGATGTAGAAACAGACCCCTCCACCTTTTGCCTTTCCCCCGGAGAGAGCCCGATGTCTGTCCGCGCGGAGGAGCTGAAATCCGTCCAGGTGTAACGCGCGGTCCGGGATCTGCTCGCTGAGCCATGTTTTTTCTAACATAATATATATAAGAAAAAAATTCTCTTAACTTTTTAAAACTATTTACAGGTTATGCTGCAGACAGAGAAACAATGCATTTAATCAATCAGTCTCATTGTAAATCAAAGCAAAAGACACAGAAAGGCTAAAAACACTTGAGTTAAACTGCACGTACATCCACCCGTCATAAAGGTCTGCTGAAGGTCAGAGGTCAGCCATCGGTGTATTTTCTAACGTTACACAAAGTCTGCAGAAACTTCACAGAAAACAGTCAATACACCTGTTGAGAATTGAGGGATATGTAAATAATTTTTGTAGAGTGATGTTGGTCTGCTAAACTGTAAATATAAACCAAGCAAAACTAAGCAGCCATTTAAAAAGCTACTGAGATAAATGGGAAATGAAGACACCAAAATTAAGGAATTTTCATAATGTTGAAAAATGATTTATTATGAACCAAGATTGGAAATAAGTAACCATCATATTTTCCACTTTGAAGCAGGCTTGTGCTGAGGAGAGAATCTGTCAGTTCCAGTATAGCAGTTTCACTTTAATATGAGCTTTAGAAAGTTAACAGCAGCAGATTTCACTAAACAGAAGAGCCACTAGAGGGGGTATGTGACTTAAACTCAATCTAAAGGACCCTTAGCTCTTCTCTAGTAACAAAATGAAGGCCATTCATATTCATAAAAATATTGTGTGTATAACAAACAATACAATCAGTATTAGGGGGTTTTGAGATCTTTGGTTGAAAGATTAAACTTCAAAATAGACATTTTTAGAGCTAAAACAAGTCTTAATATTTAAATATAGTAACAATTAGGGTTTAGAGTTTAAGTCTCGTAACGTGGGAGATAGGAGATCAGGAGAGCAAATCTAGCAACAAACTACTAGGATGAGAATAATCTGTGCAAATGAAATTGTAGAAGTGCATATTGTATTGAACTGATTAAGACATTTAGCCTGAAAGAGTGAAAATCACGCAACACATGTGGAAGTTAGATTAATAGTAAACAAGCTAAAAGGAAATAAAAAGGAACAACATGATACATGCTACCCCGGGTGGGTGCATGTTTGATTGGAAGTAGCAAGGTAATATTTTATAGTAAAGCAAATAAAGGGCAAGAATGAAATAGAGCAAAATATGTGTACGAAATAAGCATACCTGTGCATTAATAATATTAATGACAAGAGATAGATATAAGGATCTGAGAGCTCCGTTTGAAGAGTATGATCTTTGAAATGACTTTCAACCAGAAACATTATGATTAAATAATTACAATTTAAAGTCTGACTTAATTTAAAATAATGTACAAAAGTTGAATGATTAAGGTTAACTGTTGCAAAACAGCGTTTCCTCTGATGTGGCGATGAGTCCCAAACAAAACTATAAAGAATACCTTATGAACACTCCGACAAAATGTTGCAAAAAGATTTATTCAAAGGAAATAAAATATACAAATACACAAATATACAAATAACATGTATAAAAGAGTTTAGAGTACCTAAGGTTGAGTGCAAGTAAACATATTATAGGAGACACAGAAAAGTTATAATAAAATAACAAAAAGTATTGCAATGACAAATGCCGAAATAAATGAACAAGTTTAGCTGTATAACAACGAGCAGAAACCTGAAACATCTGTTAAGAATAATAAAAAACTGACAGTAAGTTTAGAAACATTTCACCGAATGTACGAAAGTGTCCCACATGTTTGTATGATTAATAATGTTTGCAGTTTATGACGTTTTTCTAGCATAACATATGTGTCAAGAATTGTAAGGAGTTGAAGACTGTGTAATTTGGAGAATCATCTGCAAAGCTTAAAGACACATGTTAAATGTTTAGCAGTTTAGGTGTTTTTAATTAATTAACATTCAATAGGAAAAAGAAGCTGAAAAATAAACTTTGAAGTATGATTAGACTTTAGAAATGCCCAAGATAATGGAAATAATGAAGCAATCGAAACAAAGAGAGATTTTAGAGAGAATAAAATGGAGACCTTTGAAATAGAAAGGAGAGGATGAAATAATGAGAATTGTAAAGATCACGTTTGAACAGAAATTGAGCTAAGGAAGAGTTAACAGGGGTTTGTAGAAGCATGTTCCAGAAACATTTTGAGGTCCTTGTGCTTGTCTGAGTCAACCCTAGAGGTGTAAAGAAGAAGTGTGAAAAGAAGTGGTGCATCGGGTAAACTCACAAAGGTCAAACCCCACAAGTAGCAAGGTGCAAAGATGAGCATACGGAGGGGTGTGTTTTAATTACAAACTTCTAAAAGCCAAAAAAGGAGACAGGCTGTAAAGCTACAATATCATTGGATGTAATTAACACGTATGGGGTGGAATGTTCTGGAAATATCGATGTGGTACTTTTTGATCTTGTTGTGTTAACCACTTTATGTGGGAGGAGAAATGGGTTACTGAGATGATAAATAGGGGGACTTGGGAGCCCTAAAGTTGTTCACACTCAGCCCCTTCTCAGGTGTGCCGCTCCCATTGAGCCGAGTGTGATCCAAATTTAGGGGCTCTCCACACATCTCCAAGCATTGGCAGGTGTGGCTGCGAGGTGACCGGACACGCAAACAGGTATCAGTCCAAATTGGTTAATTTTGAAAAGAAGGTATTCGTCCTTGTGACAGCCCGAAGAGGTTAGCCGGCTTTGGCCCGGAAAGTTCTCTGACTAGATCAGGGGACAAATCTCTTCGCGGATAGGATACGTGTGTGACTGATGTAACTCTTAATCTCATCTTTATCTCAGGAGACGGTGCCAATGCCTGGCATTTTCAGGTACTAATTAAGCTGTATTCCTCTGTTGCTTGTGTGTAAGTGTGCAGGAGTATAGAGGACCAAGATGACCAGATCCGTCTTTATAGCCACCTGACTGGGGAAAGTTCAGGACCTGCCACCTGGCCCAATGCAAGCCGGATTATGGAAGCGGTGTGCACAGAACTGTGTCTCACCTACTCCGCCTCCGCTTACAGTCATCAGGGTTAAGGGGGGGTAGGTGGGATTACATTCTGAAGTACTACCACCATATCCGCAACCTTGTACTGGGCAGCCAGAGGCTGGTGGCTCGGGCGCCAATCCAGCTGGCTGAGATAAACCAGAGGGACGCTCTCGCAGTGGTAGGTTTGATGTTGGTAGACACAGCTCTACAGTCAGTTTCAACTACATCGCCACAGTTGGATACATAACTAAAGTCTGTCCTTGAATTATGTTTTGTGTCTTTTAGGTACACAGCAACCCAGCGGGAGAAGGAGAGTCTTCTGTTGGCACCGGGACCAGGAGCTGCAGCAGGTGGACACCAAGGACCAGCACAGAGTGGCACCACCACCTCCATCAGCGGCAGCACCAGCACCACTGTATGTTGTCCTGGCTGCACCGCCAACAGCTGCTGTACCCGGCATTGCCAGTCATGCATCGGCCTCTCCTGTCAGCTTCTGACACTTCGCTTCTAACTGGTGTCTCCCAACATCCAGGAGCCCTCAAACCTAGAGGACCCTGCACCCCCGGTCCAGGAGCCCTCAAATCCAGAGGACCCTGTACCCCCGGTCCAGGAGCCGGTTCAGGATGTTGCACCCCTGGTCCAGGACCTTCAACACCTGGAGGAGAGCGCTCTGGTCAGGGCGCTACGTGAGGAGTTGGCGCGAGCAAGGGCTGAACTTGCAGACCAGGTCCAAATTAGCAATTGTTTGGACCTGAAGCTTAAGTCTCAGGAGAGAATCGTACAAGAAAAAGATTTGCAGTTGAAAAAACTCAATCATTCTCTCCAGAGGAAAGACAAGCAACTGCAAGAACAGATTAAATTGCACAAGGAGATCCAGTACCTGTACAACACTAAGGTACAGGAAAATATGGAGCTGAAACAAGAGCTCACAAATTCCAAAAAAGTCAGGAATAAGACTGATGCTTTGGAGATTCAAGAACTCAAAGCTTCTCTTCAAAAGAAAGATAAAGAGCTAGAGACCCAAATGAACGCATATAAGGAGATCCGATATCTCTACAACACTTCAGGTCAAAAAATTGTCCAGCTCAAACAAGAACTGTGCGGCACCAGTAAAGTGCTTGAAAAGGTGAGGAAACAACTTACAGAACAGGACAATAAAATTGCTGAGAGGGCAAACACAAACAGGTCAGATACAGAGGCCTGCACAGATTCTCAGACCACTGCTTTTGGAGTGGGTGAAGTTGTAACCCATCAAGACAGTGAGAAACTGTCTAGAAAAGTGCAGGAGTTGTCTTCTCAGCTCTTCACAGCACGAGAGCAGATGCGTCTCCTGAAGGTGTGTTGTGGAAGTGAAAGACCACAGCCACCCAGCCACCCAAAAGGAGCGGCCACTTCCGCTTCCGGTCGCATGGAATAGGCAGTGTAGGAGACCAGCTCCGAATAAAATTTATTAAAAGTTTATCTTCCAGCCATATTTTTCAACACGTACCAAGAGACAGCACGCGGGACTAAATGACAACCAGGAAAAACAGACAATACACCCAGACGACTCTGGATATCGAGCCAAATGCCTCCACTACCGGAGAAAAAAGTAAAGCGGCTAAAGCTAGCAACACCGAGCTAACGGAGGAAAGCCCAATATCGCTGGGAACTTTACGGGCAGAGTTGAGAGCGGGTTTCAGCTCATACAGCGACACTATGCAGTCAGTGATTAAAACTGAGATGGAGGGCTTCTGCAGAGAAATACGTGGTGAGATTTCATCTTTGAGAGAGACGACTAAAGCCGACATTGAAAGTATTCGGGCCGAGCTAACAGTAAAAGTTGAGAAGCTGTTTTCTCTGCAAGCCGAAGCAACAGACACGCAGAAGGGAATGGAACAATCTCTCAGTGACACCTCGGATAGGCTCTTGGCTCTGGAAAACTCATTCAAAATCCTCACGGCTGATCACAAAAAACTACAAGATAAATGCGTTGACCTGGAGAACAGGAGCCGCCGTCAGAATATTAAAATACTCAACATTCCCGAAGGCGCCGAGCTGAACAATCCTACAAACTTTGTGGCTAAGTTTCTCTCTAATGTGCTTGGAGAAGAACATTTTGATAGTCCTATTGTTGTGGACCGGGCACACAGAAGTCTTGCACCGAAACCACGGAACGGTGAACGGCCCCGTCCAATAACCGCTCGCCTGCACTACTACTCCGATAAAGAGAAGATCATGTCATTGTCGCGGACCAAAGGCAAGCTGTTCTACGAAGGATCACTGATTCACATTTTTCCTGATTTGAGTCCAGAAGTGGGGCGTCAGAGAGCAGCCTTCAACCCCGTGAAAGTCAAGCTTCGCAACGCAGGTATCCCCTACAGGATGCGCTTCCCAGCAAAGCTCGAGATAACAGTGGATAGCTCTAAAATGACTTTCAACGATCCCCGTGCAGCTGAAAGGTACATGGAAACCATCACACCACCCGAAGACTGAATACTGACTCATACGACTCTTGGTAACATCGTGGCCAACACAATTTAACTAGACTCAAACAGGTACCCCAAATATATGATTCACATATTATTTTTTTAAATTTTATTTATTTTTTATTATTTGAATCGTTACCAAGGATTACTTAATTAATTTTTTAGTTCTATATTTACTTAGTTTTCTAGTTTTATATTTATTTATTTAGTTTCATATAAAACACATATGCAAATATAAAGATAGTAATTTATATTTACATAAGTAGGTTAAGGGTACTCTGATTGAGGAGAGAGGAATAAATAAAATAAAAATGAAAAGAGTAAATATGGCCAAATAACAGAGTGGTCTGGAAGAAAGATTTCGCATAATAATTTTTTTATTTTATTTATTTTTTTTTTTTATTCATATTCTTTACATAGAACTAAATATAGGAGCTTAGTGAGAAGTCAGATGCTCATTCACCCTTCAGAGTGTACAAACTCGACTTTCCCTGTGAACTTGTTTTTTTTCTGTACTAGTTCAGATAATGTGTTCGGTTCAAGAGTTCATAGGGATAGGATAGGGACTGTTTTATTTAGAGATTTTTTTTTGTTTTGTTTTTTCACCTGTACTACCAAGATGTATTGTTTGCACTTTTACTGGAGGCCGTCCAGAACGACAACATGTAATATATCACTGTTATTTTCCCATTCAGACAGTCATGGCTAAAAACAATACTCAAGAATTACCACAAAATCATAACGTGGTAAAATTCATTTCATGGAACTGTAAAGGTCTCAATGGAGCTATCAAAAGAGGAAATATATTGTCTCACCTCAAATCATTAGAGATGGATGTTGGGTTCCTACAAGAAACTCATCTGAGAGACCAAGATCACAGACGACTACGAACAAATTGGATAGGACAAATATTTCATTCCAAATTTCCAGTCAAAAATAGAGGTGCAGCCATAATCATCAAAAAGACAATTCCATTTAAATCAACAAAGGTAATATCTGACCCTCGGGGGAGATATGTCATTGTAAGCGGAAAATTATATAACAATCTAGTAACTCTTGCCAGTGTGTACGCCCCCAACATCGATGATGAGACCTTCATAACCTCCTTTTTTGCAGCTCTACCAAATATGGACTCCCATCAACTGATTATTGGTGGTGATTTTAACTTAGCGATAGACCCTACAATCGATAGATCATCACAAAAACCGTCTAACATGTCTAAGTCCACAAAGGCCATTCATAGAGTTATGAAAACCTATAAATTGCTGGATCCCTTTAGAGTACTAACACCCAATGCAAGGAAATACTCTTACTTCTCCCCAGTACACCATACATTTTCTAGAATTGACTTTTTCCTAATAGACTATGCATATGTAACAAAGATTAAACATTGTGATTACGAAGCAATTATTTTATCAGACCACAGTCCAGTTTCATTCCATGTAATAATGGGAAATAGTACAAGAACGAAAAAATGGAGATTTAACAACTCTCTCCTATCAGACAGCAAAATTGTAGAACAACTACAGGAACAAATTATTTTCTTTTTTCAAACAAATGATAACCCAGAGATTAAAAGATCCACCTTATGGGACACATTTAAAGCTTACTTGAGAGGCCAGATCATTTCTCTTAACAGTCTGAAAAATAGACAACGGAAAGAAAAGGAGTCAAAAATCACACTAGAACTTATAGAAGTAGATAGTGAATATGCCACCTCCCCCACACCAAATCTGTACAAAAGAAAGCTATCATTACAAACAGAACTAAACTTGCTCTATACAGCAGAAACTACAAAATTACTAACTCAGCTAAAACACAAAAATTATGAATATGGAGAAAAAACAGGTAAATTATTAGCACAACAAATCAAAGAAGAAGCAGCTTCAAGATTAATTACAGAAATTTGAATAGACTCTAGTCAGACAACAACCAATCCCAAAACGATAAATGACATATTCAAAAACTATTATACTAAACTCTATACTTCAGAGTCTAAAAATGACCCAAAACTAATAGAAGACTTTTTTGAGAACCTCCAAATGCCTAATATAACTTCAGAAAACAAGAAACAATTAGACCAACCTATAACAATAGAAGAAATCAAATCTGCAATACAAAATATGCAAAGCTCCAAATGCCCCGGCCCTGACGGGTTTAGCGCCGAATTTTATAAAACTTTCATAGAACAGATTACACCGATTTTATTAAATGTATTCAATGAAGCACTTGAAACAGGATTGCTACCACCTACATTTTATGATGCAAGTATCTCCTTAATTCATAAAACCGGGAAAGATCCCCTGGATCACGGATCATACAGACCAATTAGCCTTCTGAATGTTGATAACAAAATATTAGCAAAAATTTTAGCAATACGTTTAGAAAAAGTTCTTCCAACAGTGGTGTCTCCAGATCAAACTGGATTCATCAAAGATAGACAATTATTTTACAATACTAGAAGACTATTTAATATTATCTATACCCAAAACCCGAATGAACAAGAATCGGAAATATTATTGTCATTAGACGCCGAGAAGGCCTTCGACAGGGTCGAGTGGGATTTCCTTTTTTCGACCCTGTCGAGGTTTGGATTTGGCCCCTACTTCATTTCTTTAATCAAATTACTTTATGCACAACCTAAAGCAAGTGTGCAAACTAATCATTTGGACTCTAGCTCTTTTCCTCTCCACCGTTCGACACGTCAGGGATGTCCTTTGTCTCCCCTGTTATTTGCACTAGCAATAGAACCTCTCGCTATTTTATTGCGTTCAGCTAGAGACTATAAAGGTATTGTGAGAGAAGGAATAGAACATAAAGTCTCCCTGTACGCAGACGATTTATTGCTGTATATTTCAGATCCAATCACATCGCTACCAAAGATTATGACTATGTTAGCTAAATTCGGTAAGATTTCAGGATACAAAATTAATTTATCAAAAAGTATATTGTTTCCTATTAGTTCCAAAGCAAAAAACCAAAACAATGCATGGACTCCCTTTCCCTTTGCTGTTTCAGACAACTTTAAATACCTTGGAATAAATGTCACACAAGAGATATCTGGCCTCTTTGGTAAAAATTTTATAAATCTGTATAAGAATACCGAACAACAAATAGTGAGATGGTCTCACCTCCCAATTTCTCTCGCCGGGCGGATAAATATTATTAGAATGAACGTTTTACCAAAATTCTTGTTTCTTTTTCAATGTATACCAGTTCTCATTAATAAGAAATTTTTTACTACAATAGATTCACTAATAACATCTTTTATATGGAACAAAAAGCCACCAAGAATAAAAAAGTCATTTTTACAGAGACCTAAAGATTTGGGGGGAATGGGACTGCCTAACTTTCGTTTATACTATTGGTCATGTAATATTCGATGTATATCTTTTTGGGAAGGTACTCTCCGACCAGATTGGGAACGGATGGAAAATCAGGCATACTCCCCTAATACATTAAAATCACTCCTATACCACATCCCTGATCTTTCTAAATTTAAATGTCAAAACCCTGTTGTCTCTCATTCACTTAAAATTTGGTCCCAAATTAGAAGACACTTCCAGTGGTATCAGGATTCAATCTTGACTCCACTGATAAACAACCAAGCACATAAACTTTTTTCAGGCAATATATTTCAACAGTGGGATCAAAAAGGAATACACTCAATCATGAATCTTTTCATCGATAAATTATTTCCGACATTTGAACAGTTGCGGCATAAATATAATTTGGATAGTAAAGATTTCTTCAAATACTTGCAAGTACGTAATTTTGTTAAAACCACATTTCCATCTTTTCCCAATCAGCCACTCGAATGTCCTATGGGTAATATACTGTTAAATAATCCACTGAAGAAAGGTTCCATCTCTAAAATATATACCAACCTCTCAAGGGTCGATTGTACAACTACACTGGACCATATACGAGACGCCTGGAGTAAAGACTTGGATATCAACATTACGGAGGATCAATGGACCGAAGCTCAAGAAAAAGTTCACACCTCTTCAATCTGTATTAGACATGGACTGATACAATTTAAAATACTACATCGATTACATCTATCTAGACAAAGACTTGCAAGAATGTTTCCGGGAGTAGATGCTGCATGTGATCGTTGCGGCTATACACCTGCATCCCTGTCGCACACATTCTGGAACTGCCCCAATATTACCGTCTACTGGTCAAAGATAATAAAAGCATTGTCAGACATTTTTAAAGTTAAGCTCCCAGAAGATCCTGTAATGTCATTATTCGGAGTTATACTTTCAGATTTAAAACTGAATGGGTCACAGATGAATGTATTATGCTTTACAATGTTACTTGCCAGACGCCTAATCTTACTGAACTGGAAAAATAAGAATCCTCCAACTTTTCAAAACCTTCTTAGAGATGTAATGCAACACTTACAATTAGAAAAAATTAAATATTCTTTAAAACAGAAAGAACAAAAATTTCACTCAACTTGGCAACCATTTATTAACTACTACAATGACTTAAAATTTGGACGGTCTCCTTAACATCTTTTAGTTCATTTCCTTGTTAAAACAACTGTATTCTCTTGTTTAGTATGTGCAGGTATCCCTTTTGTTCTTGTTCCTATTATAATTTTTGTTATTATAATTTATTTATTTTTGTATACATATATATATATTTTTTTAACTTATTTATTTATTTATTATTATTATTTTTTTTAAATTATTATGTTTGTGTTCAACAAGAAAAAAAAAAAACTGTACACATATAAGTGACATATTTTCCATTGAAAAACTCAATAAAAATAAGTAAAAAAAAAAAAAAAAAAAGGAGCGGCCACAGTGAACGAGCAGAGGAGGGTGCTCCAGCGCTACTACCAGGACCACCAGCAGCACTAAAGCACCTCCAAACCAATTACCCTTTGCATTATGAAAAAATAAAACAAAAATGATTTGAACATTATGTTGTTCTCTTAAATGTCTGTGGTTATTCACGTTTATTGTTTTATGTCAGAACTTGAATTCACATGTCGGCCACAGCTGCAGTCGCTTGTTTTTTTTGGTAAAGTGGAAATAGAAAAAATAATAATATATGTTAGAAAAAAAACTCTCTTAACTTTTAAAACTATTTACAGGTTATGCTGCAGACAGAGAAACAATGCATTTAATCAATCAGTCTCATTGTAAATCAAAGCAAAAGACACAGAAAGGCTAAAAACACTTGAGTTAAACTGCACGTACATCCACCCGTCCTAAAGGTCTGCTGAAGGTCAGAGGTCAGCCATCGGTGTATTTTCTAACGTTACACAAAGTCTGCAGAAACTTCACAGAAAACAGTCAATACACCTGTTGAGAATTGAGGGATATGTAAATAATTTTTGTAGAGTGATGTTGGTCTGCTAAACTGTAAATATAAACCAAGCAAAACTAAGCAGCCATTTAAAAAGCTATTGAGATAAATGGGAAATGAAGACACCAAAATTAAGGAATTTTCATAATGTTGAGAAATGATTTATTATGAACCAAGATTGGAAATAAGTAACCATCATATTTTCCACTTTGAAGCCGGCTTGTGCTGAGGAGAGAATCTGTCAGTTCCAGTATAGCAGTTTCACTTTAATATGAGCTTTAGAAAGTTAACAGCAGCAGATTTCACTAAACAGAAGAGCCACTAGAGGGGGTATGTGACTTAAACTCAATCTAAAGGACCCTTAGCTCTTCTCTAGTAACAAAATGAAGGCCATTCATATTCATAAAAATATTGTGTGTATAACAAACAATACAATCAGTATTAGGGGGTTTTGAGATCTTTGGTTGAAAGATTAAACTTCAAAATAGACATTTTTAGAGCTAAAACAAGTCTTAATATTTAAATATAGTAACAATTAGGGTTTAGAGTTTAAGTCTCGTAACGTGGGAGATAGGAGATCAGGAGAGCAAATCTAGCAACAAACTACTAGGATGAGAATAATCTGTGCAAATGAAATTGTAGAAGTGCATATTGTATTGAACTGATTAAGACATTTAGCCTGAAAGAGTGAAAATCACGCAACACATGTGGAAGTTAGATTAATAGTAAACAAGCTAAAAGGAAATAAAAAGGAACAACATGATACATGCTACCCCGGGTGGGTGCATGTTTGATTGGAAGTAGCAAGGTAATATTTTATAGTAAAGCAAATAAAGGGCAAGAATGAAATAGAGCAAAATATGTGTACGAAATAAGCATACCTGTGCATTAATAATATTAATGACAAGAGATAGATATAAGGATCTGAGAGCTCCGTTTGAAGAGTATGATCTTTGAAATGACTTTCAACCAGAAACATTATGATTAAATAATTACAATTTAAAGTCTGACTTAATTTAAAATAATGTACAAAAGTTGAATGATTAAGGTTAACTGTTGCAAAACAGCGTTTCCTCTGATGTGGCGATGAGTCCCAAACAAAACTATAAAGAATACCTTATGAACACTCCGACAAAATGTTGCAAAAAGATTTATTCAAAGGAAATAAAATATACAAATACACAAATATACAAATAACATGTATAAAAGAGTTTAGAGTACCTAAGGTTGAGTGCAAGTGAACATATAGGAGACACAGAAAAGTTATAATAAAATAACAACACTGTGTAAGCCCCGCCCACTGTTCGATGCTCGAATCTTGATGGAATTCGAGAATGGAACGTATTCTCTTCGTGACGTACTGTCCGGTACCTTGGCAACCAGGAGTTAGTTTTTGTAGTTAGTGGAACAAACCCAGTCTCAGCTCATTTGCTCCTTGACTCTTGAAGAGAGGGTCGCACACACACTAGCTCCTCGTGATCTCTCAGTAAATCGCAGAAATCTTCCACTCGCTTCTCGGAAAGCACAAACAGAAGCACTTCTACATTTCTGGTTGAAGTTTTAGTTTACAGTAGAAATGGAAAATATTAACCATGACCATGTGCTGGAAACAGTTTTTGCTGCAGGTAATTAGCTAGTCTTACTGTAATATAAACTAGTTTGTTGCTTTTGTTTTAATAGATTTTGGTGATTAATGGAAAAAGTCAAAAATATCTCTCAGAAATTAAAATCTTTTCATTTTGTTTGAGACTTAACCATATTCCAAACCTTAACCTGAAAAAATACAGATGATTCAATTTTACCATGAAGCTACAAGTTGTGTTATGTTGCACTGGGGCCTTGACCTAAACATTGAACAATGTTGAATGTGTGAAAGAAATAATTTGCCATTAGTTTTGCAAAACTATACATTTCAATTTTCCCCATCCTGACTGTAGCAGTGATACTAATTTTGCATATTCTGTTCTCTCAGGTGACTCCGCTGCAGTGCCAACAAACCCAAGGTTTGTGCAGATTGCACCTCAGGTTGGGGATGGGGTAGCTTATCCTGACCATCCCCTTGAAATAGTGCTGCCTGTGCCCCAGTTTGATGGTGCCCCTCAGATGATTCTCCTCCTCCAGCTGGAGGAGGGGATGATGATTCTCCTCCTCCAGCCATTGCCATTGCATCTCCATGATCAGAATCATCTCCATGATCAGTCCGACAATGAAGACGAGAACGGTCCAGGAGGGCCGTTTGCAGCACAAGGTTTGGTTTATTTATTCTAGAAATCTGAAAAAAAAACAAAAACATTGTATTTGTTTCACTACGGTTCCTTGAGACTCTTAGAGACAGGTCGCACACACCTCTTGCTCTGTGCGAATTTCAGATACTCTCACAAACTCGTACAAATCTTCAAATTGCTTCTCGAAAAGCACAGCATACAGCAACACACATCATGTTATGTTGCACTGGGGCCTTGAGCTAAACATTGAACACTATTAAATGTAGGAAAGAAATACATTTTACAAAAAATAGATGCATTTCATTTTTTCCTATTCTGACTGTAGCAGTGATACTAATTGTGCATGTTGTGTTTCTTCTCAGGTGTCTTCGCTGATGTGCAGCCAGCCCAGAGTCCTCTGCAGGTTGCACCTGCACCTGCCCTTGTGGATTGGGCAAATCCTGATGCCCCTCCCTTTGAGATAATCTCGCCAATGCCACCATTTGCTCAGTCTGGTGGTGCCTCTCCCAACCCAAACCCTGTAGACCCTGACAACTTTGAAATTGACTATTGGTGGGAAGAGGATTATCATTCTAGTGATCAATCTGACACTGAAGACGAGGATGATCCTGAGGAGTCGGATGATGGAGGTCCAGCAGAGCCCCTTGCAGCACAAGGTTCGTTTTATTCTCAATTCTACAAATCTGAAAACGCCAACCATCATAGATATTGGTGAATAATAAATTCATATTTTATACATTTATTTAGAAATGAGCAAGAAGAGGCCAAGGGAAGAGGACAGTGACGACAGTGAGGATGAAGTTGCTTCCAAGAGGTCGCGTCACACCTCTCCAGTTGACGAGGAGTAAACTGATCCCCGGGTCGCCTGGGCCTGGGGTTTGGAGTGGAGTTTGCTTGTTTTTCCTGTGTCTGGGTGGGTTTCCTCTAGGCACTCTAGGCAATGCTAAGCTCCGTTAATTTCTGCAACTTACAATAAAAGTTAAAAAACATAGTGGAAGAATCATTGAGGGAAGCCCTAAACTCTGTTAACGTGAGGTGATGGAAATGTCATTTTGTTTAAAGTGAAGGACGAGCCATCGCTGGCTATGGTTACACGCACACTCAAAACCAGATTGTTATCTGTGTGTGTTATTACATCTTTACATCTGTAACGATGTAAATAGCAAAATCAAGTAACTTCTGTCTGACCGTGGTCCCTCTAATTACTTACATCAAATTGTGCAGTTTGCATGTTTAAGTATTTGTAAAGGTCTAGAAATGAGATATTAAATCAGATTTTGGTGAGCTTGTAACCGCAGCCACTGAAATGAACAAATCTGATTACATGGTCGTGTTTGAGCCCTACTTAGGCCTGTCACGATAACACATTTTGAAGTGCAATATATTCTTGAATTAAATAGACATAAATAAATGAAATGAAACAAACCATAAACCAGAATTATCCCTAAAAAATATTTTAAATGTACAATATTGTTAACATTTGTTTTGCAATAAATACATAACAGAATGCAACACTTAGGTAGTAAGTTTGTATCTATAATGAGTTACATAATCAATATGACCAATATTTTTCCACTACTACAAAGAAGCACCCACAATAAATATTGACCCTGTAAAATTATTGTTCCATCTATATCATGTATTGAATGATAAGCAAGTATAGTAATTACCGTAACAGGCCTAGACCGATCTAAACCATAGACTAAATGGACATAGCTAACCCGCTAGCTGCAGCGTATATAGGAAGTGAGCATGGGGGTGACTGTGGCTCCTATATCCACTTGAAAGTCCCTTTCTCTGTTACTGTTGCAGTGAGCCTCGTCATTTTTTATCTTAAAATGTTAGTATTAACCCACTCAACATAATCCTGCTGTTTTTATTTTGCTATTTTGTCCGCAATTACATTCCTATTCCTAATGTGGAATTGTCGAATGAAATGAAATGAAATGTCGTAGACATGCAAGATTTGGTACACATATTCATGACATGTTGTCGATGAAAAAAGTCAATGACACCCACATGCCATCTCCCATCGTGTTGCCATGGCAACAGGCCAAATATCTGCCATTGCCAATGTGACGTCCTGACAAAAACTTTGGTGTAGCCAAGACAAATTTGGTACACAGCTCCATCATAGAAAAAGGAAAAAAAATATATATATTGTGACCACGGACCATCCCAAACCAAAATTGGCCATCTTGGATTAATCATGTGACAAATGTCAAAATGTGATCCTATGTAGATATTTAATTCTGCCATATTTTCATTTGTGAAATATTTAAAACAGCCACAACCTCAAACGTGGGCACATCTTCAAAAAGGTGTGTTAGCGCCACCAACTGGTTAAAAGTTGAGACACACATAAAATTATAATGGACAAAATAAAGCTGCCCAAAAAGAGAACAGTTTGTGTGCGACAAACACCACAGGCCAACTGGCCTAGAAAGAAGGGGAGGAATAGGGCGCGTTAGCGCCCCCCTCTGCGAGTGCAAGCGAGGGCCGATCATTGCCGCTTGCGGCTATATTTTCACTTGTTTTTGTTTCATATGAGTTTACAAGTCCCACATTTTACTGCAATTATACACTGCTATAATAATGTATATGACAAATAAATGGACTTTGAACAATCATGTTTTTCTCTTTAATAAGTACCATCAATCTACATTTTTGTCTGTGATATATATATATATATATATATATATATATATATATATATATATATATATATATATATATATATATAATATATATATATATATATATATATATATAACAAATATGTATGCATATAATAGAACTAATAATGCTAATAATATTACCCCCCGTCACTCACTCATTAGTTCTATAAATACTAATTAAATCGCGAACTACATCACTATTTATACTATTTATTAGTACTAATAATGTTACTGTCCAAGTTGTCAAAAACGTCTTTAACAAATTCCTTCCACTCGCTGCAAGATCCCTCTCAGAACAAGTCGCAGACGTGGCGGGGCTCTCTCGACTCTTGTGCGCATGCGCAAAAAACAGAGACGCCGACCAATCGTAGCACGGCATTTGTCGATGACGTCACTCGCGCTCTACTGCGCATGTCTCTTGCAAAACAGGTCGCTATCCTGTCTTGTATCGGGAATCTCGGCAGATTAAAGCAGATGCTAGGCTAGCTGTATCGATCAGGTAAGACGTATCCCACTCACTACTGTTGGTTTAGCATCATAACTTATTTTACCACACGGCGATAAACTGTTTTAGTGCGCTGACAACAGCGCTAGCGAGTGTTGCTACTTCATGCTAACCGCACAGCTAGCATCACACACACACAGACACACACAAAAAGACACAGTGAAATGTTTCTAATGAGCTCACTGTTCAAACTGCAGAGTGCTCCAGTACTACAACTACTATAACTACTACTACTACAACAACTAGTACTACTACAACAACTAGTATTACTAGTCTACAACTAGTATTGCTACTACAACTAGTACTATTACAACTAGTATTACTACTACAACTAGTACAACTGCTACAACTAGTACAACTTCAGAGTCCAGGTACCACCCCATTTACTCCTGTGTTAGTCCTGGTTTAGCCCTGTTGTAGTTCTGGTTTAGTGCAGCATTAGGATTTTACTAGTACTTATACTTCTTATACTCATACAGATGCACGCGAGGCTCCACATCCCTCACATCATTCCACCTGCATTTAAACCTCTTGATTCCAAGTAAATTCTCACTGCGTCCTTACACATTCAACAACGTGTGCGCGTCCGTGTGTGACTGATGTAACTCTTAATCTCATCTTTATCTCAGAAGACGGTGCCAATGCCTGGCATTTTCAAGTACTTATTAAGCTGTATTCCTCTGTTGCTTGTGTGTAAGTGTGCAGGAGTATAGAGGACCAAGATGACCAGATCCGTCTTTATAGCCGCCTGACTGGGGAAAGTTCAGGACCTGCCACCTGGCCCAATGCAAGCCGGATTATGGAAGCGGTGTGCACAGAACTGTGTCTCACCTACTCCGCCTCCGCTTACAGTCATCAGGGTTAAGGAGGGGTAGGTGGGATTACATTCTGAAGTACTACCACCATATCCGCAACCTTGTGCTGGGCAACCAGAGGCTGGTGGCTCGGGCGCCAATCCAGCTGGCTGAGATAAACCAGAGGGACGCTCTCGCAGTGGTAGGTTTGATGTTGGTAGACACAGCTCTACAGTCAGTTTCAACTACATCGCCACAGTTGGATACATAACTAAAGTCTATCCTTGAATTATGTTTTGTGTTTTTTAGGTACACAGCAACCCAGCGGGAGAAGGAGAGGCTTCTGTTGGCACCGGGACCAGGAGCTGCAGCAGGTGGACACCAAGGACCAGCACAGAGTGGCACCACCACCTCCATCAGCGGCAGCACCAGCACCACTGTATGTTGTCCTGGCTGCACCGCCAACAGCTGCTGTACCCGGCATTGCCAGTCATGCATCGGCCTCTCCTGTCAGCTTCTGACACTTCGCTTCTAACTGGTGTCTCCCAACATCCAGGAGCCCTCAAACCTAGAGGACCCTGCACCCCCGGTCCAGGAGCCCTCAAATCCAGAGGACCCTGCACCCCCGGTCCAGGAGCCCTCAAATCCAGAGGACCCTGTACCCCCGGTCCAGGAGCCGGTTCAGGACGTTGCACCCCTGGTCCAGGACCTTCAACACCTGGAGGAGAGCGCTCTGGTCAGGGCGCTCCGTGAGGAGTTGGCGCGAGCAAGGGCTGAACTTGCAGACCAGGTCCAAATTAGCAATTGTTTGGACCTGAAGCTTAAGTCTCAGGAGAGAATCGTCCAAGAAAAAGATTTGCAGTTGAAAAAACTCAATCATTCTCTCCAGAGGAAAGACAAGCAACTGCAAGGACAGATTAATTTGCACAAGGAGATCCAGTACCTGTACAACACTAAGGTACAGGAAAATATGGAGCTGAAACAAGAGCTCACAAATTCCAAAAAAGTCAGGAATAAGACTGATGCTTTGGAGATTCAAGAACTCAAAGCTTCTCTTCAAAAGAAAGATAAAGAGCTGGAGACCCAAATAAACGCATATAAGGAGATCCGATATCTCTACAACACTTCAGGTCAAAAAATTGTCCAGCTCAAACAAGAACTGTGCGGCACCAGTAAAGTGCTTGAAAAGGTGAGGAAACAACTTACAGAACAGGACAATAAAATTGCTGAGAGGGCAAACACAAACAGGTCAGATACAGAGGCCTGCACAGATTCTCAGACCACTGCTTTTGGAGTGGGTGAAGTTGTAACCCATCAAGACAGTGAGAAACTGTCTAGAAAAGTGCAGGAGTTGTCTTCTCAGCTCTTCACAGCACGAGAGCAGATGCGTCTCCTGAAGGTGTGTTGTGGAAGTGAAAGACCACAGCCACCCAGCCACCCAAAAGGAGCGGCCACAGTGAACGAGCAGAGGAGGGTGCTCCAGCGCTACTACCAGGACCACCAGCAGCACTAAAGCACCTCCAAACCAATTACCCTTTGCATTATGAAAAAATAAAACAAAAATGATTTGAACATTATGTTGTTCTCTTAAATGTCTGTGGTTATTCACGTTTATTGTTTTATGTCAGAACTTGAATTCACATGTCGGCCACAGCTGCAGTCGCTTGTTTTTTTTGGTAAAGTGGAAATGGAAAAAATAGAAATCAGAATCAGAAATCAGAAAAGCTTTTATTGCCATTGTCAGTGAACACAATTCACAGACTAGGAACTTGCTTTGGTGATAAGGTGCAACATAGAACACTGAATAATAATAATAATAATAATAATAATAATAATAATAATAATACAAGTAGAGATATCACAGTTATAAAGGATAATAATAATAATAATGATAATAAAGTATCACTATTTGAATAAAGTAAGAGCATGCAAAAAGATTAAGATATATAATAAAAATAAAAATATTCAAGTATATACAGAGCATCAGAACAACAGTGCAAACCGACAGTGCAAAAGAGCAAGTGACGTGACATGACTTATTTAAAGTGACTGGTATTATAAAGTGTCCTTAGTACAGGTGTTATAAGTGTTCATAAAGTGTTTATGAGTCCAACGGCAGAGGGGAAGAAACTGTTCTTATGGCGAGAGGTTCTGGTCCGTATGGACCGTAGCTTTCTGCCAGAGGGAAGTGGCTCGAATAGTCCATGTCCAGGGTGAGAGGGGTCAGCTGCTATCCGGCCTGCACGCCCCCGAGTCCTGGAGACGTACAGGTCCTGGAGAGATGGAAGGCTACAGCCGATCACCTTCTCAGCAGAGCGCACAATGCGCTGCAGTCTCTGTCTGTCCCTGGCAGTGGCCCCAGCGTACCACACAGTGATGGAGGAGGTGAGGATGGACTCAATGATGGCCGTGTAAAACTGCACCATCATCTGGGCAGGCAGCTTGGCTTTCCTCAGCTGCCGCAGGAAGTACATCCTCTGCTGGGCTTTCTTGATGAGGGAGCTGATGGTCGGCTCCCACTTGAGGTCGTGGGTGATGCAGGTGCCCAGGAAGCGGAAGGAGTCCACAGTGGTGATGGAGGAGTCTGTCAGGGTGAGGAGAGGCAGGGGGGCTGTGACTTTCCTGAAGTCCACGATCATCTCCACTGTCTTCTGGGCGTTGAGCTCCAGGTTGTTGCTGCTGCACCAGGACACCAGCCGGTCCACCTCCCTCCTGTAGGCAGACTCATCGCCGTCCGAGATGAGCCCGATGAGGGTGGTGTCATCCGCAAACTTAACCAGTTTCACGGAGTCGTGGCTGGAGGTGCAGCAGTTGGTGTACAGGGAGAAGAGCAGGGGAGAAAGTACACAGCCCTGTGGAGATCCTGTGCTTATAGTCCGAGTGTCCGAGACATTCTTCCCCAGCCGCACGCACTGCCTCCGGTCCGTCAGGAAGTCAGTGATCCACCTGCAGGTGGAGTCAGGCACGTTGAGCTGGGCGAGCTTGTCCTGGAGCAGAGCAGGGAGGATGGTGTTGAATGCAGAGCTGAAGTCCACAAACAGGATCCTGGCGTAGGTTCCCGGGGAGTCCAGATGCTGAAGGATGAAGTGGAGGGCCAGGTTGATGGCGTCGTCTACAGACCGATTGGCTCTGTAGGCGAACTGCAGAGGGTCCAGGAGGGGGGAGGTGAAGGACTTGAGGTGAGGCAGAACCAGGCGCTCAAATGACTTCATGACTACAGACGTCAGCGCCACAGGCCTGTAGTCGTTAAGTCCGGTGATCCTGGGCTTCTTGGGGACGGGAACAATGGTGGACAGCTTGAAGCAGGCTGGGACATGGCATAACTCCAGGGAGATGTTAAAGATGTCCATGAAGACAGGAGCCAGTTCTTCAGCGCAGTGTCTCAGGGTGGAAGGAGAGACACCGTCCGGACCTGGGGCTTTCCGTGGGTTTTGCCTTTTAAATGTCTTAGTCACATCCTGCTTGGAGAGTGTGAGGGCAGTGGGGGAGGAGGAGGGGTCTGAGGTGGGCTTGGCCGCAATGTCCATTGTAGTCAGTGGGGTGGGGGAGGGGTGTGAGACTTCAAATCTAGCGTAGTAGGTGTTAAGCCTTTCCGCTAGTTGTCGGTCATCCACAGCAGGGGGGGCTCTGGGCCTATAGTTTGTGATCTCCTTCAGACCTTTCCAAACAGAGACGGAGTCGTTGGACCAGAACTTCTCCTTCAGATGTGTGTTGTATCTCGATTTAGCCTTCTCCACTTCCTTGCTAAATGAGTACTTGCTCTGTCTGTAAGAGTGAGGGTCACCACTTCTGTGCGCCTCCTCCTTCTCCTTCCTCAGCTGCCTCAGTCTGGGTGTGAACCAGGGTTTGTCATTGTTAAATGACACCCTGGTGCGAGATGGGATAATACTGTCCTCACAGAACTGGATGTATGACGTCACTGTGTCCGTGTACTCATCCAGATTCTCTGCGGAGGTCTTGAACATGCTCCAGTCCGTTGTGTCCAAGCATGTGCGAAGCTCCTCCACAGCCTCGCTGGTCCACCTTTTAGAAGTCCTCACTGTTGGTTTGGAGAGCTTCAGCTGTTGTTTGTATGTGGGGATGAGGTGAACCATGACGTGGTCAGAAAAGCTTAAAGCAGCACGTGACACGCTCCGATAGGCCCCACTGACTGTTGTGTAACAATGATCCAGCGTGTTCTGCTCTCTCGTTGGGCATTTAATAAACTGTTTGTATTTTGGTAACTCCTGGCTCAGGTTTCCCTTGTTAAAGTCGCCAAGGATAATAAGTAGAGAGTCCGGGAAGGTTCGTTCTACATCCAAAATCTGCTCCGCTAGCACGCGTTGAGCCTCGTGCACGTCAGCGCATGGCGGGATGTAAACAGCAGCCAGAATGAATGAAGCGAACTCACGTGGCGAGTAGAAAGGTTTACAGTGAATGAAAAGATATTCCAGAGCGGGAGAGCAGTGTTGGGAGATCACAGTTACATCTGAGCACCAGGCGTTGTTGATGTAGAAACAGACCCCTCCACCTTTTGCCTTTCCCCCGGAGAGAGCCCGATGTCTGTCCGCGCGGAGGAGCTGAAATCCGTCCAGGTGTAACGCGCGGTCCGGGATCTGCTCGCTGAGCCATGTTTTTTCTAACATAATATATATAAGAAAAAAATTCTCTTAACTTTTTAAAACTATTTACAGGTTATGCTGCAGACAGAGAAACAATGCATTTAATCAATCAGTCTCATTGTAAATCAAAGCAAAAGACACAGAAAGGCTAAAAACACTTGAGTTAAACTGCACGTACATCCACCCGTCATAAAGGTCTGCTGAAGGTCAGAGGTCAGCCATCGGTGTATTTTCTAACGTTACACAAAGTCTGCAGAAACTTCACAGAAAACAGTCAATACACCTGTTGAGAATTGAGGGATATGTAAATAATTTTTGTAGAGTGATGTTGGTCTGCTAAACTGTAAATATAAACCAAGCAAAACTAAGCAGCCATTTAAAAAGCTATTGAGATAAATGGGAAATGAAGACACCAAAATTAAGGAATTTTCATAATGTTGAGAAATGATTTATTATGAACCAAGATTGGAAATAAGTAACCATCATATTTTCCACTTTGAAGCCGGCTTGTGCTGAGGAGAGAATCTGTCAGTTCCAGTATAGCAGTTTCACTTTAATATGAGCTTTAGAAAGTTAACAGCAGCAGATTTCACTAAACAGAAGAGCCACTAGAGGGGGTATGTGACTTAAACTCAATCTAAAGGACCCTTAGCTCTTCTCTAGTAACAAAATGAAGGCCATTCATATTCATAAAAATATTGTGTGTATAACAAACAATACAATCAGTATTAGGGGGTTTTGAGATCTTTGGTTGAAAGATTAAACTTCAAAATAGACATTTTTAGAGCTAAAACAAGTCTTAATATTTAAATATAGTAACAATTAGGGTTTAGAGTTTAAGTCTCGTAACGTGGGA
Source organism: Taenioides sp. WSHXM2023 (assembly GCA_029959045.1). Lineage (NCBI taxonomy): Eukaryota > Metazoa > Chordata > Actinopteri > Gobiiformes > Gobiidae > Taenioides > Taenioides sp. WSHXM2023. The sequence goes on from CM057099.1 coordinate 25,587,917, forward strand.
GATAGGAGATCAGGAGAGCAAATCTAGCAACAAACTACTAGGATGAGAATAATCTGCAAATGAAATTGTAGAAGTGCATATTGTATTGAACTGATTAAGACATTTGGCCTGAAAGAGTGAAAATCACGCAACACATGTGGAAGTTAGATTAATAGTAAACAAGCTAAAAGGAAATAAAAAGGAACAACATGATACATGCTACCCCGGGTGGGTGCATGTTTGATTGGAAGTAGCAAGGTAATATTTTATAGTAAAGCAAATAAAGGGCAAGAATGAAATAGAGCAAAATATGTGTACGAAATAAGCATACCTGTGCATTAATAATATTAATGACAAGAGATAGATATAAGGATCTGAGAGCTCCGTTTGAAGAGTATGATCTTTGAAATGACTTTCAACCAGAAACATTATGATTAAATAATTACAATTTAAAGTCTGACTTAATTTAAAATAATGTACAAAAGTTGAATGATTAAGGTTAACTGTTGCAAAACAGCGTTTCCTCTGATGTGGCGATGAGTCCCAAACAAAACTATAAAGAATACCTTATGAACACTCCGACAAAATGTTGCAAAAAGATTTATTCAAAGGAAATAAAATATACAAATACACAAATATACAAATAACATGTATAAAAGAGTTTAGAGTACCTAAGGTTGAGTGCAAGTAAACATATTATAGGAGACACAGAAAAGTTATAATAAAATAACAAAAAGTATTGCAATGACAAATGCCGAAATAAATGAACAAGTTTAGCTGTATAACAACGAGCAGAAACCTGAAACATCTGTTAAGAATAATAAAAAACTGACAGTAAGTTTAGAAACATTTCACCGAATGTACGAAAGTGTCCCACATGTTTGTATGATTAATAATGTTTGCAGTTTATGACGTTTTTCTAGCATAACATATGTGTCAAGAATTGTAAGGAGTTGAAGACTGTGTAATTTGGAGAATCATCTGCAAAGCTTAAAGACACATGTTAAATGTTTAGCAGTTTAGGTGTTTTTAATTAATTAACATTCAATAGGAAAAAGAAGCTGAAAAATAAACTTTGAAGTATGATTAGACTTTAGAAATGCCCAAGATAATGGAAATAATGAAGCAATCGAAACAAAGAGAGATTTTAGAGAGAATAAAATGGAGACCTTTGAAATAGAAAGGAGAGGATGAAATAATGAGAATTGTAAAGATCACGTTTGAACAGAAATTGAGCTAAGGAAGAGTTAACAGGGGTTTGTAGAAGCATGTTCCAGAAACATTTTGAGGTCCTTGTGCTTGTCTGAGTCAACCCTAGAGGTGTAAAGAAGAAGTGTGAAAAGAAGTGGTGCATCGGGTAAACTCACAAAGGTCAAACCCCACAAGTAGCAAGGTGCAAAGATGAGCATACGGAGGGGTGTGTTTTAATTACAAACTTCTAAAAGCCAAAAAAGGAGACAGGCTGTAAAGCTACAATATCATTGGATGTAATTAACACGTATGGGGTGGAATGTTCTGGAAATATCGATGTGGTACTTTTTGATCTTGTTGTGTTAACCACTTTATGTGGGAGGAGAAATGGGTTACTGAGATGATAAATAGGGGGACTTGGGAGCCCTAAAGTTGTTCACACTCAGCCCCTTCTCAGGTGTGCCGCTCCCATTGAGCCGAGTGTGATCCAAATTTAGGGGCTCTCCACACATCTCCAAGCATTGGCAGGTGTGGCTGCGAGGTGACCGGACACGCAAACAGGTATCAGTCCAAATTGGTTAATTTTGAAAAGAAGGTATTCGTCCTTGTGACAGCCCGAAGAGGTTAGCCGGCTTTGGCCCAGAAAGTTCTCTGACTAGATCAGGGGACAAATCTCTTTGCGGATAGGATACGTGTGTGACTGATGTAACTCTTAATCTCATCTTTATCTCAGGAGACGGTGCCAATGCCTGGCATTTTCAGGTACTAATTAAGATGTATTCCTCTGTTGCTTGTGTGTAAGTGTGCAGGAGTATAGAGGACCAAGATGACCAGATCCGTCTTTATAGCCGCCTGACTGGGGAAAGTTCAGGACCTGCCACCTGGACCAATGCAAGCCGGATTATGGAAGCGGTGTGCACAGAACTGTGTCTCACCTACCCCGCCTCCGCTTACAGTCATCAGGGTTAAGGAGGGGTAGGTGGGATTACATTCTGAAGTACTACCACCATATCCGCAACCTTGTGCTGGGCAGCCAGAGGCTGGTGGCTCGGGCGTCAATCCAGCTGGCTGAGATAAACCAGAGGGACGGTCTCGCAGTGGTAGGTTTGATGTTGGTAGACACAGCTCTACAGTCAGTTTCAACTACATCGCCACAGTTGGATACATAACTAAAGTCTGTCCTTGAATTATGTTTTGTGTTTTTTAGGTACACAGCAACCCAGCGGGAGAAGGAGAGTCTTCTGTTGGCACCGGGACCAGGAGCTGCAGCAGGTGGACACCAAGGACCAGCACAGAGTGGCACCACCACCTCCATCAGCGGCAGCACCAGCACCACTGTATGTTGTCCTGGCTGCACCGCCAACACCTGCCGTACCCCGCATTGGTATCTGTACGACAAAGTAAAATTTAGCACTTCCATGCAATCTCCCTAGGGGGCGCTATTGCGGCCATTTCAGATTTTCTTATATCAATCTATTCAGGGTCGGGGTGTCAACCGACGATTAAAGTTTGAGTGAAATCGACCAAAGGATGCGCGAATTATCACTCGTCGAAGTTTGATGGCGAGCCGCAAAAACGAACGCAAAATTTGTGCCGTTGTCACGGAAACACCGTTCAATATTATAGCAAGCTTTTAACAACTTTTAATGTCCCACTTGTCTAGATGATACAGAACGATTTTGGTGAGGCTCGGTCAAAAACCCTAGGACGAGTTCGTTAAAGTACAAGGACAGGAAAATGTGCATTTTGTACATTATTTTAAATTAAGTCAGACTTTAAATTGTAATTATTTAATCATAATGTTTCTGGTTGAAAGTCATTTCAAAGATCATACTCTTCAAACGGAGCTCTCAGATCCTTATATCTAGAAAAGGAACAAAAAATATATTGTGACCACAGCCCCTCCTAAACCAAAGTCCGCCATCTTGGATTAATCATGTGACAAATGTCAAAATGTGATCCTATGTAGACATTTAATTCTGCTGTATTTTCATTTGTGAAACTTTTAAAACAGCCACAACCTCAAACGTGGGCACATCTTCAAAAAGGTGTGTTAGCGCCCCCAACTGGTTAAAAGTTGAGACACACATAAAATTCTAATGGACAAAATAAAGCTGCCCAAAAAGAGAACAGTTTGTGTGCGACAAACACCACAGGCCAACTGGCCTAGAAAGAAGGGGAGGAATAGGGCGCGTTAGCGCCCCCCTCTGCGAGTGCAAGCGAGGGCCGATCATTGCCGCTTGCGGCTATATTTATTATTATTATTAATAATATTAATATTAATATTAATATTAAAGTATTTCTCTCTTTCTCTCGCCAGTGTTTCCTCTGTAGGAGTCATAGACTAGCCAACTGTTTCTGTTCTTGGTGTTTTTATTTTGCTATTTTATTCATAAATAAATTCCTATTCCTAATATGAAACTGGCTCCAAATTTGCCCCTATAACTGCTAGCCCTGTGAGCTTCATTTGACTGGCGCTGAACACTAGGGTGACGTCACACTCCCTTAGTCCACTTCTTTAGACAGTCGGTGGTTTTTATATACTTGTATTTTAAATAAATAGATCTAAAATCGAAATAATTTAATAATAATTTAATTAATAATAATTGGGCTCAGGACGTTGTGGGGGTAGGATTGTTTTTAATGAATGTACTTTGTCTTACATTTTTGTATGAAAAGCGCTTCATAAATAAAGTTTGATATGATAACTCCAATTCACTATATTTTGCCCAGCAGAGCAGAATTTCATGGGAGTTTTAATAATATCATTGCCCAATAGCATGTTTTCACTTTATTACTGCCAATGTTTTTGTTGGAAATGTTTGAAAACCTTTGGCTGTATTGCCCAGAGCAGACACAAACACAGTCCTGTTGAGGACACAAAACAAAAACGTTCCACAAATATGAGAAAGACAGTGACCAATTTGCCCTACCTGTCTGTCAGCTGCAGTCTCTGAGTTGTCACAGAAATGGTGAGTTGATTGTGCACTCAGAGAAATGGAAAACGGACCAACTGTCTTGAGTTTGACTGCAATAAATGTCAAATGATTTCAGGAGAGATCTGACATTTTGTTTGGCAGCTGCCTGAAAAGACGCCTTAAAATGGAGGGCACCACAAAAAGGAAAACTACATTCAAGATTTTTGATATTTAAGAGAATGTGACTCAGTTGACAGATGGTCGCTGAACTAATGAAAGCTATAATAAAAGAAAAAGGGGTTAGATGAGTATTTTTAAACATGTAAACTGTCCCTTGCTCAGGTTAGCTATGCATCAGACTCATAGTAAATCAGGTGCCACAGTGGGGTAGTAGTGGCGCTGGTTCATACTGTCATTGTGTCCATATGCATGACACTTCACCCTCTTTGCTTCCAACGCAGTCCAAAGTAGACCGGTGCATGACTGAGAGTGTTTGTGAGAGTTGGAAGAAGTCAGAGAATGGTCGGAAATGCATGAAAATTAACCCATAGCTACAACCCGGGGAGTTCACAGCATGTATCTCATGTATGTTCATTGAAATGCACTGTCCCAACTAATAATGAAACAATATTTTCTCTGAGAACTTTTTCGCTTTATTTAACTTGTTACAAGAAGTGACCTTGAGTTTCTCTCATTCAGTCACACAACTTCCAGACTATTTGTCTTGCATATTCACGTCATCTTGTTTGGAAAGGCAATCAGTGAATAAAGATGTATGTTACAGAAACATTTTGAACGTGTCAAAATTGAAAAGAATCACTAGTCTTCAAAATCATTGGAATGAGTTTTTCCTGTCTAAGATATCCAGGACAATAATGTACTTATTTATTTATTTTTTAACCCACTTTAGTTGTCATTTGTAAATGTAATTCCTGCATGGTTTATCTCAAAAAAATATTCACATATTCATTGAACTTCTATATCACGCATGAACAATATGGAAGCTTTGCAGGGGCCATTAGCTATAACAAAGTACCATTGACTTTATTGTGCTGTGAATGAAACCTAACAACGAGTCCTGAAATAAACACAAGGATAATAGCAACCAGAAAGGCTGCGTTAATTAAATGATTTTGCTCATTGAATCTCTATTGAAGCTTAAACACATTTTTGCCTACATGATCGGTTGCATATAGTGTAATCTTGCGGGTCAGGGCAGCCCCTTGTTCCTGGGTGGGGTTACTATGATGGAGTGATACCTTTATCATTTTATGGAGAGGGGAGGAAGAGGAGGAGAGGGGCGTTTGGGGTTGACTGATTGCTGGCTGAGATCAAAGGATGGAGGAAGAGCAAGCAGACGCTCCCTCCGGTGGCCATTTTGGAAATCTGGGTTAATGACAAAAGGAAAAACACACACCAATAGTAACACAAGAACAACTCCAAAGCAGAGACTCATAATCAACCAGACTTAAAAAGGACTCATTAGAAAGAGTTTGTGTCTATGGAACTGTCCCCACTGTGTACACTGGGAAATCAGAATGCCCAATGACTGCTGCTTTAAATAACCCTCTTGAGAGCCAGAGTAAAATAGTTTGGAAATAATTACAAGTTAGAACTTAAATTAAAATAAAAAAGGCCTGAATATTGTCATTGGAATCAGTTGATTCCAGTTCAGTTGATTTCACCAAGATCAGGTCCAAGATGCTTCATAGCTTAAATATAATAAAAATTAATAACAAATTCTTCAACTAAACTTTATCAAATACAATAAAGGGTGCACTAGCACCCCCATAGTTCACTCCTAAAATGAAGAGGTCTTTGTTATCTTACTGAGCTGACTGTTTTAGTCAGTTTTAGTCTGAGAGTCAAACTTCAGTACCTGCGCTGAAATGTCCCGTGTTTTGCAGCCGTATCAGCATCTTGATTTGAGATCGCTCCGTGGCGCTCTCTTTCTCTGTTTCTCTCTCTGCCACACATCTCTTTTCAAAAGAAAAGAAAATGACATAACCTCTAAACCTAGTGATTAAGGGAAAAGTGAGTCTACGTAAGAAACGCATCACATGATGGAAAAAACCCTGGCAGATGACAGGGGAGCACTTGGTATGGTATTTTTGGCACGCGCGCTACGTGCGCATGCATTGCTCTTGCTCCTTGGTGCTAAGCACCCCTAAACTTGGAAGCCTAGAATTGCCCCTGGCGTTGTCTAATTTAGACGCCACGTAAAACGGTCCGGACCCTTGTCTAACGATTATCCTCTTCAAATGAATTGCACATGAGATTACGGCAGTTAAATGATCAGAGCTAAGTGTAACTCCTGACCCAAGAATAGTATAGTAGAGTAATCTAGTAGTTTGGACCAGGCTCTAGGTTCTCAAGGGCTACAATAGGAATAATGGTGCGAGTATAAATGAGATGGCTGGAGACAGAGATGAGCAAGCTTGTTTTTGTATTGAATAGAAAAAATTGAAATAAAATAAAACTTAGTTTACAACTTAGCTGCCGGCAATGTTTACATTCAAGTTGTGCACAATAATAGAAAAAACCCCAAGTCCTACTGAGCTCAGTATATTTAGTCGTTTTAGTCAATGTTCATAAAGGATCCTCGTTGTGGTAGTTTGAGTGGTTGCCACATGATGAATTCAACAGGAAGAACAGAGGAGAAGGTTGTTCTCAGTTCACAGTTCTGGGTTCTGGGACAGGCTCGCCATTTCCTCCAAAGGTGAATCCAGATCCAAATCCGAGTCTTCTTAATCGACGATGACATCAACACAACAAAAAAAACCTAGCCAATATAACAAGAATAATGTTATAGTATACAGCTAGTTGAAATCCATTTCCATTATCTAATCCTTAGTAGTAGTAGTAGTAGTAGTTGTAGTAGCTATAGCTTTGTTTCTTCTTTTTGTTTCTCAGGTTATCAAATGTTGTAACTCCATAGTTACATCAGAAATATACATGCATGTTTTTAACTCAAATTGTCATTGCTGCACATGAATTTGTTTCTAATCCATGTAACAAAATTAATTGCTCCTTTAATCTTTTTTTTTTAACTTATTAACCATGTAACCTTTGATTAATGTTGTTATCCAATCCAATCAACTTTTAACCCTTTCTTTAAGCTTTTGTAAATCATGAAATAAAATACAATTAATTATTTCTGTCACCAAACAGATAATAGCACCTTTAACTTATCCACTGAATCAATAACCCTAGCTGGTTTAGCATTAAATTACATTCTTATGCATAAAGCATCAACTTCAAATCACATTTCACCATAAAACAGTGCAAGATTAAATAAAAGTACAGTCACCTTTGTTGTCAACTTAAATTTTGCTTTGTAATATCATAAAACAAGTACAACTGTTTCTACATTGACTGGAAGCAGTAGTCTATCACTCGCGATTACCATTAGCATCGCGCTAGCATGTTTTTTCACCATGTTACCCACGTTAAGCACGTGTAGACTCACCAAGATGATGTTTTAGCATCAACACGGACAGAACACCGTCACAGCCCATCAGGTTCACGCATGGAATCAACTTAAAATAGCATATAAACATTTCTCAGTTAGCATTACGATCTTGTATCATATTTACATTGAATTACATTAACGTGCACTCACCGAATTATTTAACTTCGCAAAAATAAAATGGGATCGTCAACACACGGGCGTAAAAGAATGAAAAACTAAAGTGAATCTGAGATCGGGTCTTGAGAAGGCGAGTCTTAACTACTTTTGACAAATAAGAAGGTCATTATCACCCAACGTGACTGACAAAACAGGAAGTCATATAGAGAGGGGATCACACTTCTTCCTCTTATCAAAATAAACGTTTTTCAAAATAAAATGAGTGCATTTAAATAAAAGAATTAAGGTACATTTTCTCTACTGGGTTACATAAGCGCCTGTCCTCACATTTGTAAAAGCTTCGAGTCAAGTCAAAGGCGCACAGACGCACACAGACGCACGGTCCGTCAGTGCGTACGTGCCATAGCAACAGAACTACCTGGGCCCTATATAAAGCGGCTGCGCTCTCAGTCGTCCCCTTCTCACTTGAGAACGCTTTTTGAACGCTCGCTGGACACTTGTGTACTGACTTCGGCATTCACATCTGATTAACCTCTCAGCCTCAGCAGTTGTAAAACAGTTGTAAAACAGTTTTCACAGTTTTAACAGTTCTAACATCTGTCTCTGTTAACACTTGTTGAGGGTTTGGACACACACCACCATGGACCGCTTCTCCCGCCTGCTCCTCGGCCACTTGGACCTCATCCCCGGAGGTAAGATTTATCAAATAACATTCAATTATGGTAAATTGTGATAAATATTAATAACAGAGCCCAAATATTTCATGACAAGAAAAGTTTTATCCATCTGCGACTGTTTGGACGGTCGGGCTCCTAACATAACTAGGTTTGTGAAACTTGAAACATTTGATAGTTTGTGACTTTCACTTGACGATTTCATTTTGGATTCCGATGAACTGTTGGTGAAACTGGTCTAAATATATCAACATAGTGTCTAGTCAACAGTTATCGTCACATTTATAGAAAATCACTTGTATTTTATTTTCTGGGTCTTGATATTCATCAGGGTTTGAGTGGCATTTTGTAAAAAAAACATGGCGCCCAGCCGGCCGTTCCAAATGGAATGTTTAAAAAATGTACATTTAAAAAATGCACATTTGGTCTCCATAGAATTCCCAGTGTTTGGATCGAATTTGAGCCTTTCCTTTGAGCTTTGGTTTAGATGGCGTTAGTGAACTGTCAGGTGCAAAGGAGGAGAGGACAGACTGAAATCACTATCACTATAAACTATGAAAACGTGCTAAATTAAAGGGTCCAACTAACAGGCCTAATCCATATTCATAAATATTAATTCATCAAATCGGTCAGCGTCAGAATGAATTAGGCCCACATGAACCAAAGAAAATCTAGCCTATTGCATCCTAATATTGGGTTATATTCTCAAAAGCTACAATTATGTAGTTAGAAAAGTAGTAGTAGTCCAAGTAGAAATTTACAATAAAAATGTTGTGTTCTTAGCCCTGTAGGCCTTTATGTGTCATCCACCTGTAGTAATTATGGGCAATACTAATGCGAACCTTTACTGGTACTATTCACTCAAGTCACTTAACTGCTATTTATTGATTTAATTTGTCCATATGCTGCACTGTTGATACAATAGTTATAGCCACTAATTGTACAAATAATATAATGTACTCAAGTTTCTTTACCTGCTATTTATTCCTGTCCATATGCTACACTGTTCATAACCACAGTCAGAGCCACTTACTGTGCAGAGTTTTGTAGCCTTTTAGCTTTATTCTGCTGACAAAGTGTTGTGTTAATGAATGAATGAATTGTTTATTATAAATCTTTACAGTATAATTTATCTTGATTGCATGTTCCTGTTCTCCTGCTGTTCTTGAACCTTGCGTTGCAACACTGTCATTTATATTTTGGGACAAAATGGTTTATCTTATCTTAATATTGAACAAATAACATGGTACTGTGTGCTGGGGTGTGCTGTTAGATGTCCATTTTTTAATTACCCTACCTAAGCCTACGAGCCTCAGGACAACGTCATACGCAACCAAATGTATTCAGCCGGCCTCTTCGATATGTTACTAAAATAAGTAGAGTAGCAGCAGTAGTATAGTATAGTATAGTATAGTATAATATAGTATAGTATAGTAGTAGGTCATTAAAGCCTATGGAGCCTTGCTCCAGCTACAATTTAAAGGGTGTTTAACGTTGTTAAACCTGTTGCAGAGGCCGTGGACCCTTGGGACAGTCTGCACCTTCTGGCGGAGGACCTTCCAGACTACTCTTCGGACGAGCACGACCAGGGTGAGTTCGAGGTAGATGGTCCTAGGTCTCTGTTTTGGTCGTCTGATGAAGAGGACGGGAGCGACGACTTTGGGTCGTCTGATGAAGAGGACTGGAACGACGACTTTGGGTCGTCTGATGAAGAGGACGGGAGCGACGCAGACTTTGGCTACAAGAGTCGCTCTGAGGAGGAAGAGGACGAAGACCAGAGGGCAGAGGACCGTTACTTCGCTCGTCTCCCCCTGGAGGTGTTTCCTTTGGGCAGGCGGGGGGTTCCTGCTCCACCTGTGGCTCGTGCAGCCTGCTCGCCTCCTGCTCCTCACCCACTCCCTGTGGGTCCTGCGCTGGACTTCCTTCCCCCCAGCGGACGCAAGCGCTTCAGGGATGAAGAGGATGAAGAAGTGGAAGACCCTTCCTCCAAGCGGCCGTGCCTCTCCTCCTCCAACGTGCTCCAAGACTCCGAGTCAGACGAGGACTGAACTCAGCCTCACAGACTCAGAGCTTGGCTCAATGCGGCGACATTTACCACCTTCAACCACGCCCATCATCCATTGATTTCTTGATTGATTTCTTGATTGATTTCTTGATTTAAAAAAGTAGTAGATTGAAGTTAAGGAATACTATGTAGGATTTCATAAAACAAAAAACTGATGATAAAATTATAATCTTTTCTTGTTGAGTTTAGTGTAATTTCTATTCTGATTCGAATCTGAGTATTGCAGTTTTACCGAAATTCCTGCATAGTACACCTTGTACTTTTATTTGAAACAAAAACAAAAAAATACAAAAAAGTAGGGAATACTATGTAGGATTTCAACAAACATAAAAATAATTAATGAAACACATGACATTTTTACTTTTTTTCACTGACTAAACTCCTAATTATTTAAATACTACAATTTGACAGAAATTCCTGCATAGTACACCTTACATTGACGTTTTACTCTTTTTGTGTGTTAAAGTTTTTAAGTAGAACAAAAGCAAGGATTATTATGTAGGATTTCATAAAAACTTAAGAAATCTTGATGATAAAAAGTAAAAAAAGTAAAAGTAAAGTTTTGTCAATATATTCTGAGTGATTCTTAACCATAGGGCCGGGGCCCATGGGCTAATTGATACACTAAATTTAATCAGAGTACTACAGTTTGACAGAAATTCCTGCATAGTGCACCTTACATTGACGTTTTACTATTTTTGTGTGTTTAAAGTTTTTAAGTAGAACAAAAGCAAGGATTATTATGTAGGATTTCATAAAAACTTAAGAAATCTTGATGATAAAAAGTAAAAAAGTAAAAGTAAAGTTTTGTCAGTATATTCTAACTGAGTGATTCTTAACCATAGGGCCGGGGCCCATGGGCACACAATAATATGATATATGTATTATGGCTTACTTTGTACTGAAAAAGTGGGTTCTAATTGATACACTAAATTTAATCAGAGTACTACAGTTTGACAGAAATTCCTGCATAGTACACCTTACACTGACGTTTTACTATTTTTGGGCATAGGAGGGTTAGAGGTGAAACTCTGTGTTAAAGTTTTTAAGTAGCACAAAAGCAAGGATTATTATGTAGGATTTCATAAAAACTTAAGAAATCTTGATGATTAAAAGTAAAAAAGTAAAAGTAAAGTTTTGTCAGTATATTCTAACTGAGTGATTCTTAACACTAAATACACAAAATTTAATCAGAGTACTACAGTTTGACAGAAATTCCTGCATAGTACACCTTGCATTTACCTTAAACTTGTGCTTTTCTGGGCATAGGAGGGTTAGAGGTGTGTTTTATTGTACTTAGTAGAAGTACAGCTTCGAAGGACTGCACATGTATGTGTAACTTCGAAGTATTTCTGTGACACAAAAAAGATCAAAAATATAGCTAAATATAGCTATAGTAGCAGTGCACTAGTCCACATAAGTCCACAGCTCTAAGCTGAGACTGAACCAGCCCAGTGCACTACTAAATGTTAACCAGCGGCTGCCACATCTAATGTAGCACCCCTTTCTGATGGACTGAAGCTTCTGCTCAAACAAAACATAGCAGATAGTAATCCAGACACAATATCAGCCTGTATATGGAGCTTTAGTGAAGCCATATTCTCAACACGTGCAGATCTTCTGCAAATAACTAAGACCTAATACATTGTGATGAGTTCAAGTACAGAGAAAATGTCAACTTCTCATCATAATAAATGAGTGCACAATACTAAACTGTGGAGATGTGGCTTTGTTCACTCATATCTCCTGTTTATGTTGTGCCCGATTCAAATTGTCCTCTCTGATGGTAATGTGCCATTTCAAATGAAATGCGTTATATAATCTATGTCTTTAGAAGCGGACTCTTTGAAGGCTGTACATAAATAGTGACTTGTTCTGTTCTGAATTATTGTATCTGGAGATGTGGGTCTGTTCACTAACTCGCTGGTCAGTGGGACATTCCCTGCTTCTCCTCTTTTTGTTGTTTTGTTTTAAGAAATTGTTTTACGTGATTGTAACATAATGAAATGTGTATTTAATTCTAAGCCTTTGTAAACAGTCTGATTGGAGGCTGCACAAAAATGTAAAAATCATTCTAGAGAAATAGTGAGTTTGATTATAATGAATATATTGTAATGTATAAATGCGGAGATGTGGGTGTGTTCACCACTGTCAGTGGGACAGTCCCAACATCTACTTTTTTTTTTTTTTTTGTAAATTAAATACTGGTAAGAATTTTACTGTGAAGAATTGTAACAGCAGAGATACAGAGATGGGAGTGTGCTAACTGATTAGTCAGTGGAACAGTCTGTTATTTGAAGTCATCTTCATAAAAGCATTTGACTGTAATAATTATCAACAAACATGTGGTAAGAAATAATAATAATTTCATATTAGCTCCTTTTGAATGTGCACTTAACACCTTAACACTGTCTCTCTTTATGTTTCCATGGTGACTGGTTTGGAGGGGCCACCTGAGCCCCGTGGTCCTGTGGTCCTGTGATCTGACGAAGCTGACGAGAAGAACCCTCTCTCCAATGAAGAACAAGAGCTGATCAGAAGTGATGTGACAATACTTGACTAATAATAATAAACAAAAATGAGGTAAGAAATAATAATAATTTCATATTAGCTCCTTTTGAATGTGCACTTAACGCCTTTACACTGTCTCTCTTTAAGTTTCCATGGTGACTGGTTTGGAGGGGCCAGCTTAGCCCCGTGGTCCTGTGGTCCTGTGATCTGACGAAGATGACGAGAAGAACTGAATCTCCAAAGGATGAAGAAGAAGAGCTGATCAGAAGTGATGTGATGAAGCTTGACACAAACAAACATGAGGTAAGAAAATAATGACAATTCCATATTCTTTTGAATGTGCACTTAACGCCTTAACTCTGTTTCTGTTTCTGTTTCTAGAGTGATTGATTTGGAGGGGCCAGCTTAGCCCCGTGGTCCTGTGATCTGACGAAGATGACGAGAAGAACTGAATCTCCAAAGGATGAAGAAGAAGAGCTGATCAGAAGTGATGTGATGAAGCTTGACTATTAATAATAAGAAAACACAAGGTAAAAAAATAAAAACAGTTCCATAGTAGCGCCTTTTGAATGTGCACTTAATCCCTTAAATCTGTTTCTGTTTCCATGGTGACTGGTTTGGAGGGGCCATCTGGGCCCTGTGGTCCTGTGATCTGACGAAGCTGACGAGAAGAACCCTGTCTCCAATGAAGAACAAAAGCTGATCAGAAGTGATGTGATGAAGCTTGACACAAACAAACATGAGGTGAGAAAATAATGACAATTCCATATTCTTTTGAATGTGCACTTAACGCCTTAACTCTGTTTCTGTTTCTGTTTCTGTTTCTAGAGTGACTGGTTTGGAGGGGCCAGCTTAGCCCCGTGGTCCTGTGATCTGACGAAGATGACGAGAAGAACTGAATCTCCAAAGGATGAAGAAGAAGAGCTGATCAGAAGTGATGTGATGAAGCTTGACACAAACAAACATGAGGTAAGAAAATAATGACAATTCCATATTCTTTTGAATGTGCACTTAACGCCTTAACTCTGTTTCTGTTTCTAGAGTGACTGGTTTGGAGGGGCCAGGTGGGCCCTGTGGTCCTGTGATCTGACGAAGCTGACGAGAAGAACCCTGTCTCCAATGACGAAGAAGAGCTGATCAGAAGTGATGTGATGAAGCTTGACACAAACAAACATGAGGTAAGAAAATAATGACAATTCCATATTCTTTTGAATTTGCATTTAACGCCTTAACTCTGTTTCTGTTTCTAGAGTGACTGGTTTGGAGGGGCCAGCTTAGCCCCGTGGTCCTGTGATCTGATGAAGATGACGAGAAGAACTGAATCTCCAAAGGATGAAGAAGAGGAGCTGATCAGAAGTGATGTGATGAAGCTTGACTATTAATAATAAGAAAACACAAGGTAAGAAAATAATAACAGTTCCATAGTAGCGCCTTTTGAATGTGCACTTAATCCCTTAAATCTGTTTCTGTTTCCATGGTGACTGGTTTGGAGGGGCCATCTGGGCCCCATGGTCCTGTGATCTGACGAAGCTGACGAGAAGAACCCTGTCTCCAATGAAGAACAAGAGCTGATCAGAAGTGATGTGATGAAGCTTGACACAAACAAACATGAGGTAAGAAAATAATGACAATTCCATATTCTTTTGAATTTGCATTTAACGCCTTAACTCTGTTTCTGTTTCTGTTTCTAGAGTGACTGGTTTGGAGGGGCCAGCTTAGCCCCGTGGTCCTGTGATCTGACGAAGATGACGAGAAGAACTGAATCTCCAAAGGATGAAGAGGAGGAGCTGATCAGAAGTGATGTGATGAAGCTTGACTATTAATAATAAGCAAACACAAGGTAAAAAAATAAAAACAGTTCCATAGTAGCGCCTTTTGAATGTGCACTTAATCCCTTAAATCTGTTTCTGTTTCCATGGTGACTGGTTTGAAGGGGCCATCTGGGCCCTGTGGTCCTGTGATCTGACGAAGCTGACGAGAAGAACCCTGTTTCCAGAGGATGAAGAGCAAGAGCTGAAGCTGATCAGGAACTACCCAAAGAATGTCCAGAAATTTGCCAATAAATTTAAGGTTGATTTTGAATTCTTATGTCAGTTTTTTTAAAAGAATGAATACAAAGTAAATATTTTTAGTACAATTTACTTAAAGGGGCATTATGGAGATTCCTTTAACTGGAAAGTTACACAGCATTTCACTAAACTCTGTGTAACATATTATAAGTTGGATGGATGTTTTAAGTCCTCAAAAAAACAGAAAAACAAACACTTCTCTGTCCACAGAAATGACTTGCAACTTTTCTCTATCGAGATAGTTTGGTTTACTGCAATACTGTGGAACATTCTAATCAAAGCAATAACATCTCTATGGAGACATCCAACTCCAGACATCGTTACATAGTGCACCTTTCAGAATATTTGCTCTTAAAGGTTATTTTAAAATGCCCTATATGAATACAGTTCTATTGCTTTATTAGAGTAAATAAATAAATGTTGTTTTACCCAGATCTTAACATTCACAGCCTGTTTAGATTTGTGAACAACACTAGTCAAACTCAGGAAGAGTTTTATTGCAAATGTCAGTGAACAAAATGTACAAACTAGAAACTTCAGCGTTATGGTGTCTTGGCTAAAAATGTTCAAATGCCAATGCTAAACTCTACAAAATGAGTTTACAATAAAACAATAATTCCATATAATTTTATAACTCACAACTTTAAACTTGTCTAAAACAGCGAACAAAGTGTGCGCCCCCATTGAAGAACTTAGCACCCCCATAACTCCTGTTATGAAGCGCTCTCCCCTGTTCAAACACTCAATGCCACTCAATAGTGACACTCATGGCATCCAATAGTACAGACTGGCATTGCCCATTGCCGCGACAGCGGCATAATTGTAATTGCTTATCCTGGTAAACTCCAAAAATGTGCATTGGACATGTGAGTAATCGAGCGCAACACGCTCGTCATTGACAGTGGACCCCACGGGTGCGTTACTGGACGCGAATACTTTCCAATGACATATATATGTGCCACCAAAAATGGCCCGTTGTTGTTGTTGTTGTTCTTAATATTAATATATTAATATTAATATTATTTTCCTCACCCTATTTTTCAGAGTTTGGCAACTTCACGCTGACGAGAAGTCACAAAATTTTGCACAAAATTCAAGAATGCCAAAATAGGAATTTACAAATACTCTGTATTACAAAATCTAATTTGCGCATTCTTTGGTCGATTTCACTCAAACTTTAATCGTTGGTGGACACCCTGGCCCTACACAGATTGATATAAGAAAATCTAAAATGGCCACGATAGCGCCCCCTAGGGTAATTGCATGGAACAGCAAAATTTTACTTTGTCAGACATTCAAGATTTGGCACATATTTGTGGCACGTTGTCAATGAAAAAGTCAATGACACCCACATGCCATCTCCATGCTGCCATGGCAACATGCCAAAAATCTGCCAATGCCAATGTGACATCCTGACCAAAACTTTGGTGGAGCCAAACCAAATTTGGTACACAGATGCCTCATGGGAAAAGGAACAAAAATATATATTGTAACCGTGACCCCCCCAAACCAAAATTTGCCATCTTGGATTAATTATGTGACAAATGTCATAATGTAATCCTATGTAGACATCTAATTCTGCTGTATTTTCATTTGTGAAAGTTTTAAAACAGCCACAACCTCAAACGTGTGCACATCTTCAAAAAAGTGCATTAGCGCCCCCAACTGGTTAAAAGTTGAGACACACAAAATTATAATGGACAAAATAAAGTTGCCCGAAAAGAGAAGTTTGCACATCACAGGCCAACTGGCCTAGAAAAAAGGGGAGGAATCTGGCACGTTAGTGCCCCCCCCCGCAAGTGCAAGCGAGGGCCGATCATTGCCGCTTGCAGCTATATTTATTATTATTATTATTATTATTATTATTATTATTATTATTATTACATGTTTCTGTGTACAGGGTGGGACCATGTTGGGTCCTCCGGATACAGCTGTGGAGCTAGGAGAAACTGAAGTATCAGAGGAAATCTTCATGGACTGTCTTTCCTCATTGGGAGAAAGCACATACAGGTATTTTATCATTTTAAAAGGCCCATGTCACATTATTTTATGGTCTCTGTTATAATGTTGTTTCCTCATCGCAAACATACCTGGAGTTCTTTTTTGTTTCATTCACACATGTTCTTCTCTCACACCGAAAACACTCTGTTCCACTTTGTGACGTCTTATGGTAATGCATGAAGTGCTCCTCCGCGTTTTTAAAGTCCATACGCCTTCAGTAGAATCATTTGGATAATTCCAGCTCTGGATTTGCCAATCTCTACTGAACTAAAGGTAAAATGTAGCTATTAACTTGAAAACTTCTGCTTCATGATATCACAAGGTGGGTCAAAGCATTTTGAGCTTTGGAGTTATAGACAGATAATAATAAAGGGTTACACAAACATATGTGAATGAAGCAAAACACAACTCCAGGTATGTTTTTGATGAGGTAACAACATTATAACATGGCTTAAAGCTCAGAAGAGTCTTGTATAATATAGGACCATTGATAAATCTACTTTTCTTGTGTTTTTTGGTATTTTAAGTTTGACTAGCGTCTAATCTGTGTTTTAGAGGTGACAAATATGGCCTTTTTGAGCACAACTGCAACACCTTTACCAATGAAGTATCCCAGTTCCTGACAGGCAGAACAATACCCTCTTACATCACTGACCTTCTATCTGAAGTTCTTTCCACGTGAGTATGGACTGCTTGTGGATTTAAATACATGTTTTAAATGACACCTCCAGTTGCCCAAATGCTTAGTAGCAATTAACAGACTTGCATAGGCTGGATGAAGATGCAGTGTTATTCTAATATTTGCTCATATGTCGCCATAGACCATTTGGCCAGATGCTGCGGCCTATTCTGGATTCCATTCATATTGCCCCTCCTGGAGGAAATGTCATCAATGAACGAAGAAATGTCTGACAAGAAAGGTGCAGCAGGGCCAAGAGTTCAAGGTTACTTCCAGTGTAGTCAGTCAACATAAGTATAGATATTTTTAGTTTTTTATTGTTTGGGTCATCACAGCAAACCAGTCACATAAATGATTAAAGAGCCATTAAACACCCTCTTGAAGCTTTACTCCGCCCCTAAGCAAAATCTGAAAAGTCCTCCAGAGTGGGCGGTGCCCGGCGGGTTGGGGGGAGAGGGTGTGGGGCTCCTCATGTACTGCCCGTAGACCATCAGGGGCTGTCCTTGTCACGTAATAACCTACATCTGACTCACTGGCGGCCGTTTGTCCAACCCGAAAATTCAAATGTAATGGCCGTAGTTGATCCTAAAGAGGCCAGTACAGACACGGTTTTGGACCCAAAAGTCAGATTTTTAACAAATATGGACTAAAATGCCAAAACAAGGCCAGGGATAGGTATACACTTCTATTTTAGACCCATTTACACAGCTAATCAGTAGAAAAAAAGTGATTTTGGTGTTTAGTGGCCCTTTAAACATCTGCCATCTTTGCACTAATATTTTAATTTCAAATGTTGAGTTTTCTATACCGCTACCGTACTGACTACAATGGAAGTAATGTTCAAACCACAGTATTTCATGTATTACATTTCAAAGATGCAGATTGCTGAATGATGGGACCATTGTGATTCAGTTTAATTCTATTACAGCATTTCCTGTACTCACACACTGTCCCTTATTTAGCTCCTTTGTGCAATATTTTAAAGCATTGTATGTTAGGCAATCACATGACACAGGAGGCAATTAATATTCTTTATTTATTGAGTTTTCATATTGTATTAAAATATTTCCATTGCCATCTTATATATTATACTGACTGCTTTTGCCAATTTTATGATTTTATTAAGAACTAGGCACTATTGTTACAAGGACTAATTGTTTTTCAATAGCCCCCAGAGTGTGTTCCAGACCTGAACACTTCTGTGCCTTCATTTTATTCTTGACTACAGTGCTTTCCTATGAAGAAAAAGACAAGCCTGTTGACCACTGCTTCTTGGAAGATCTTCTCTTTATAACACTACTACATTGCAGTGACCACCTAACCCTATACCAGGCATGTCAAACATACGGCCCGGGGGCCGGACCCGGCCCGTTGGATGATTTAATCCGGCCCGTCATAAATTTCTGAGTATGTCAAAAAAAGAAGCGAGTCACTAGCTCATTTCTATCAAAAGTTATGATTCTTTAAAATAAATACAACTCAAATGCTCCCTCCGGCCGCTAGAGGGCAGTAAATGTGTAAAAGAGCTCACATCCAGCATGCGGCACTGACACGAGTTAGTAGGAAATAAACATTCGCAACGTGATGTGTCCAACTAGAAATAAACCGGCAAGCTTGCTTCACCATTCACCACTACTACTAAACAAGTTGATGAAACTTTGACCATCACCGAGGAGCTGCTTGAATTGGTGCCCATTAATGACACCACAACAGCAGATGACATTTTCAGCGCTCTCGTTGGAGCGCTGGACAAGGTGGAGGCGGACTGGTCCCGTGCTGTGAGCCTGGCGACCGACGGTGCGCCATCAATGGTGGGGAGAAAGGCAGGCGTTGCCACAAAATTCCGTGACAAAGTACAGACCGCAAATGGAGGACAGGAGTTTTGGGCATTTCACTGTATTTTGCACCAGGAGGCGTTATGTTGCAAAACACTGCAAATGGACCATGTTATGAGCGTGGTTGTGAAAACTGTCAATTTCATCAGAGCTCGCGGTCTAAATCACCGCCAGTTTGACTCATTTCTCAGTGATCATGACATTCATGCTGGCCTACCATACCACACTGACGTGCGCTGGTTAAGCAGAGGTGCAGTACTCAAGCGCTTCTTTGAGCTACGAGGCGAAATTGGACAGTTTATGGAGAAGAAGGGACGCCCAGTAAAGGAACTTCAATGCAAGGAATGGGTGCAGGATCTTGCCTTCATGGTTGATATTACGCAACACTTGAATACACTTAACACTACATTGCAGGGCCGTAACAGAGTTGTCACTCAATATTACGACAGCATAAGTGCGTTCAAGATGAAACTGTCACTGTGGGAGACGCAGCTATCCAGCGGTGACACCACGCACTTCTCATGTCTCACAGCTGTGCGTCCGAAGGCACCGGATCGTCCCGATTTGGATAAATATAAAGACAACATAACAGATTTGCTGCGAGAGTTTGAGCGGAGGTTTCAGGTTTTCAGTGAACTTGAGAACAAGTTCGGCTTTTTTCGCTCGCCATTTACAGTGAAGCCTTCTGATGTGCCAGCTGACATTCAGCTCGAGCTTATTGACTTGCAGTGCGATTCCGCTATGAAGGATAAATTTGGGTCCGTGGGATTGGATACGTTTTATCAGTATCTTGTGCCAGGTTACCCCAAATTAACAGCCATGGCTGCAAAGGTTCTCTCCATGTTTGGGACTACTTATCTTTGTGAACAGGTGTTCTCCGTGATGAACAATAATAAAACAAAGCAGCGCTCAAGGTTAACAAATGAACACTTGAATGACATTGTTAAATGTGCTGCTACTCAGGATTTGACACCTGATATCGACGCACTTGTAAAGGCAAAAAGATGCCAAGTTTCAGGAGCCAGCAGCAGCAAGTAGACTGCAGGAGTGCAGTGAGAGAGAGAAAAAAGTGTGATGACACGACATTTGTTTGCACTCATGAATACAGATCATTAAAAATAAGATTAATCTGGTTTCATATTAAAGACAATTAATATTGTGCAGTATATTCTCAGCTTCAGTAGGCCCAGCCTAGTAGTTTGAGCTGATGTAGTCTAATCTTATTGCCCATGCACTGCTAAAACTTTTATTTTGTATTTTTATTTATTATTATTTCAAAGCAGTATGACAATTAAGGCAAAACATTTTTTTTCATAGCTCCCACTTGAGTTTGTTTAGTGTGGTGAGTTGGTTCAGGTGTAAAACTGCATTCACTCAACTGTTAAAATAAACCAGTTGTTAACACATTCAATGCCAAACATGAAAATCATTTTTTTTCTCCATTGTTTGTGAATAAATGTGTTGTGCTTAGAAAAGATCCCTTGTCATCCGTGATTATAATATGTAGGGTAGGCTACAAATGTAGGCTGAATGATAAAGCATAGTACTGAAAAACAAAGCTAAATAGTTGGAGTTGACATTCTTTTACTGATCCGGCCCACCTGAGAACAGAAAGTCTGGATCTGGCCCCAGAGCCAAACTGAGTTTGACATGCCTGCCCTATACTGTTTTAAATTTAATTTAAAATACATTATTCAATAATCTCAAAACCCATCTAACAATTCTGAAAGCCATTAGTTGTAGAACTTTACTCACATCATCCAGTTTGCTTCAAATTCTGAGTACCCTAACATTTTTCCCCTGCCAGAGATTCAGTCACATTGAAATAGTTCTGCGCACATCAAATGAATTGATAAATCACAGATAAATCTAAATCTTGTGAAGCCTAGCCTATTTAGTCTCCCAGAATATCAGAATATAGACAGTCACAATTTATAGCCTAGGCCTATATAGGCGATTATAATATGTCCAATTAAAATGCCAAATTGCCCCCTGAATGATTCTTGGAGTCAGTATTTTGGGCATTTAAACACATACAACAACATATGAATGAACACCCACCCGCAGGTTCATTACCCAGTCAGACAAGCCCCTGTGAATAAATATCATGGACTTGCCACTTTTTTCCTGGTTCGCTATTTAAATGGAAAAAATACATAAATAAATAAACAAATAAATAAAAGAAAATAGTAAAAAAAAAAAAAAAAAAAGTAATATTAAATAAAAGTAGTATTAAATAAATATAAAAACTGTCTGACAAAAACGGCTAATCAGTCAACTGTGTAAGCCCCGCCCACTGTTCGATGCTCGAATCTTGATGGAATTCGAGAATGGAACGTATTCTCTTCGTGACGTACTGTCCGGTACCTTGGCAACCAGGAGTTAGTTTTTGTAGTTAGTGGAACAAACCCAGTCTCAGCTCATTTGCTCCTTGACTCTTGAAGAGACAGGTCGCACACACACTAGCTCCTCGTCATCTCTCAGTAAATCGCAGAAATCTTCCACTCGCTTCTCGGAAAGCACAAACAGAAGCACTTCTACATTTCTGGTTGAAGTTTTAGTTTACAGTAGAAATGGAAAATATTAACCATGACCATGTGCTGGAAACAGTTTTTGCTGCAGGTAATTAGCTAGTCTTACTGTAATATAAACTAGTTTGTTGCTTTTGTCTTAATAGATTTTGGTGATTAATGGAAAAAGTCAAAAATATCTCTCAGAAATTAAAATCTTTTCATTTTGTTTGAGACTTAATCATATTCCAAACCTTAACCTGAAAAAATACAGATGATTCAATTTTACCATGAAGCTACAAGTTGTGTTATGTTGCACTGGGGCCTTGACCTAAACATTGAACAATGTTGAATGTGTGAAAGAAATAATTTGCCATTAGTTTTGCAAAAATATACATTTCAATTTTCCCCATCCTGACTGTAGCAGTGATACTAATTTTACATATTCTATTCTCTCAGGTGACTCCGCTGCAGTGCCAACAAACCCAAGGTTTGTGCAGATTGCACCTCAGGTTGGGGATGGGGTAGCTTATCCTGACCATCCCCTTGAAATAGTGCTGCCTGTGCCCCAGTTTGATGGTGCCCCTCAGATGATTCTCCTCCTCCAGCTGGAGGAGGGGATGATGATTCTCCTCCTCCAGCCATTGCCATTGCATCTCCATGATCAGAATCATCTCCATGATCAGTCCGACAATGAAGACGAGAACGGTCCAGGAGGGCCGTTTGCAGCACAAGGTTTGGTTTATTCTCAATTCTAGAAATCTGAAAAAAAAAAAACATTGTATTTGTTTCACTACGGTTCCTTGAGACTCTTAGAGACAGGTCGCACACACCTCTTGCTCTGTGCGAATTTCAGATACTCTCACAAACTCGTACAAATCTTCAAATCGCTTCTGGAAAAGCACAGCATACAGCAACACACATCATGTTATGTTGCACTGGGGCCTTGAGCTAAACATTGAACACTATTAAATGTAGGAAAGAAATACATTTTACAAAAAATAGATGCATTTCATTTTTTCCTATTCTGACTGTAGCAGTGAGACTAATTTTGCATGTTGTGTTTCTTCTCAGGTGTCTTCGCTGATGTGCAGCCAGCCCAGAGTCCTCTGCAGGTTGCACCTGCACCTGCCCTTGTGGATGGGGCAAATCCTGATGCCCCTCCCTTTGAGATAATCTCGCCAATGCCACCATTTGCTCAGTCTGGTGGTGCCTCTCCCAACCCAAACCCTGTAGACCCTGACAACTTTGAAATTGAGTATTGGTGGGAAGAGGATTATTCTAGTGATCAATCTGACACTGAAGACGAGGATGATCCTGAGGAGTCGGATGATGGAGGTCCAGCAGAGCCCCTTGCAGCACAAGGTTCGTTTTATTCTCAATTCTACAAATCTGAATACACCAACCATCATAGATATTGGTGAATAATAAATTCATATTTTATACATTTATTTAGAAATGAGCAAGAAGAGGCCAAGGGAAGAGGACAGTGACGACAGTGAGGATGAAGTCGTTTCCAAGAGGTCGCGTCACACCTCTCCAGTTGACGAGGAGTAAACTGATCCCCGGGTCGCCTGGGCCTGGGGTTTGGAGTGGAGTTTGCTTGTTTTTCCTGTGTCTGGGTGGGTTTCCTCTAGGCACTCTAGGCAATGCTAAGCTCCATTAATTTCTGCAACTTACAATAAAAGTTAAAAAAACATAGTGGAAGAATCATTGAGGGAAGCCCTAAACTCTGTTAATCTGAGGTGATGGAAATGTCATTTTGTTTAAAGTGAAGGACGAGCCATCGCTGGCTATGGTTACACGCACACTCAAAACCAGATTACATCTTTACATCTGTAAAGATGTAAATAGCAAAATCAAGTAACTTCTGTCTGACCATGGTCCCTCTAATTACTTACATCAAATTGTGCAGTTTGCATGTTTAAGTATTTGTAAAGGTCTAGAAATGAGATATTAAATCAGATTTTGGTGAGCTTGTAACCGCAGCCACTGAAATGAACAAATCTGATTACATGGTCGTGTTTGAGCCCTATCTCCTGAGGAGACTGCGGTCCTTTGGAGTGAGAGGGCCACTCCTGAGGACCTTCTATGACTCTGTGGTGGCATCAGCCATCCTGTATGGTGTGGTCTGCTGGAGCAGCAGTGTCACTGAGAGGGAGAAGAAGAAACTGGACAAGATCATCAAGAAGTCCAGCTCAGTCCTGGGCTGTCCTCTGGACTCGGTGCAGCAGGTGGGGGACAAGAGGGTCCTGGCTAAACTCATGTCTATGCTGGACCATGAGGGTCACCCCTGCAGGACGCCCTGTCTGCTCTGGAGAGCAGCATCAGTGACAGACTGATTCACCCTCGCTGTGTTAAGGAGAGATTTCGCAGGTCTTTCCTTCCTGCTGCTGTCAGACTGTACAATGATCAATGCTAGTCATGTGTCATCCCCATAGCAACCATGTGTCATCTCCATAGTAATAATAACAATGTGCAATATTATTTAAAGTCACTTTACCTGCTACTTATTTATTTACCCACCACTGTCCATCACTGCACTGTACACAATCATCTCAGAATCAAAAACACTTATTGTGCAATGTTCCTGTGCCTTTTTAGCTTAGCTTACAGTGTTGTGTTTTTTTAGTTGATTGTAAATACTTATTATTATTGATCTTGATTTTGATGCATGCTCTTATTTTCCTACTGTTTCTGTAACTTGCGTTGTGACACTGCAATTTCCCCATTGTGGGACAAATAAAGGATTATCTTATCTTATCTTAGGCCTGTCACGATAACACATTTTGAAGTGCAATATATTCTTGAATTAAATAGACATAAATAAATGAAATGAAATAAACCAGAATTATCCCTAAAAAAATATTTTAAATGTACAATATTGTTAACATTTGTTTTGCAATAAATACATATCAGAATGCAACACTTAGGTAGTAAGTTTGTATCTATAATGAGTTACATAATCAATATGACCAATATTTTTCCACTACTACAAAGAAGCACCCACAATAAATATTGACCCTGTAAAATTATTGTTCCATCTATATCATGTATTGAATGATAAGCAAGTATAGTAATTACCGTAACAGGCCTAGACCGATCTAAACCATAGACTAAATGGACATAGCTAATGAAAGAATGTATGAGTCAGTGTTAATATTTAATCATGTTTACATGACTAAGAAGTGCCATAATCAATGAACTAAAAAGATGAGAACATCTAATCAGAGTAGGGACTGTATGTATTGCAATGTGTGTTTTAAGTTAATCTGTGCAGGCTCATTGTGGTGACCCACGCTGACTGAAGACTGAATAACAACACAACATTGGAGCGACCCGAGCTGAAGAAAATACTATCAGGACCTGCCTAGAGACAACTCTGGGTCACGCTGCACTCTCAGGATGTGATACCATATCTGAGCGCAGGGAGAGGCATACTAGAAATACGGGAGCGCCCCTGATCTAGTAGGAGTTTTTTGTGTAACAGAGTAGGGACAGGACCGCGCTCTAATTAGAATTGTAATATGTTAGGGTAATAAAACTTGTGTGATTCTCCTCGTTGTCTCTTTGCAAGTTTGTACTCTAGACTTCAAGAAATGAATACGCTTACACTAACCCGCTAGCTGCAGCGTATATAGGAAGTGAGCATGGGGGTGACTGTGGCTCCTATATCCACTTGAAAGTCCCTTTCTCTGTTACTGTTGCAGTGAGCCTCGTCATTTTTTATCTTAAAATGTTAGTATTAACCCACTCAACATAATCCTGCTGTTTTTATTTTGCTATTTTGTCCGCAATTACATTCCTATTCCTAATGTGGAATTGTCGAATGAAATGAAATGAAATGTCGTAGACATGCAAGATTTGGTACACATATTCATGACATGTTGTCGATGAAAAAAGTCAATGACACCCACATGCCATCTCCCATCGTGTTGCCATGGCAACAGGCCAAATATCTGCCATTGCCAATGTGACGTCCTGACAAAAACTTTGGTGTAGCCAAAACAAATTTGGTACACAGCTCCATCATAGAAAAAGGAAAAAAATATATATATTGTGACCACGGACCATCCCAAACCAAAATTGGCCATCTTGGATTAATCATGTGACAAATGTCAAAATGTGATCCTATGTAGATATTTAATTCTGCCATATTTTCATTTGTGAAATATTTAAAACAGCCACAACCTCAAACGTGGGCACATCTTCAAAAAGGTGTGTTAGCGCCACCAACTGGTTAAAAGTTGAGACACACATAAAATTATAATGGACAAAATAAAGCTGCCCAAAAAGAGAACAGTTTGTGTGCGACAAACACCACAGGCCAACTGGCCTAGAAAGAAGGGGAGGAATAGGGCGCGTTAGCGCCCCCCTCTGCGAGTGCAAGCGAGGGCCGATCATTGCCGCTTGCGGCTATATTTTCACTTGTTTTTGTTTCATATGAGTTTACA
The DNA here is from genome assembly GCA_029959045.1 of Taenioides sp. WSHXM2023. Classification (NCBI taxonomy): domain Eukaryota; kingdom Metazoa; phylum Chordata; class Actinopteri; order Gobiiformes; family Gobiidae; genus Taenioides; species Taenioides sp. WSHXM2023. The sequence continues at coordinate 25,614,392 of CM057099.1, forward strand.
AGTCCCACATTTTACTGCAATTATACACTGCTATAATAATGTATATGACAAATAAATGGACTTTGAACAATCATGTTTTTCTCTTTAATAAGTACCATCAATCTACATTTTTGTCTGTGATATATATATATATATATATATATATATATATATATATATATATATATATATATATATATATATATATCACAAATATGTCAAATATGTATGCATATAATAGAACTAATAATACTACCCCCCCTCACTCACTCATTAGTTCTATAAATACTAATTAAATCGCGAACTACATCACTATTTATACTATTTATTAGTACTAATAATGTTACTGTCCAAGTTGTCAAAAACGTCTTTAACAAATTCCTTCCACTCGCTGCAAGATCCCTCTCAGGACACGTCGCAGACGTGGCGGGGCTCTCTCGACTCTTGTGCGCATGCGTAAAAAACAGAGACGCCGACCAATCGTAGCACGGCATTTGTCGATGACGTCACTCGCGCTCTACTGCGCATGTCTCTTGCAAAACAGGTCGCTATCCTGTCTTGTATCGGGAATCTCGGCAGATTAAAGCAGATGCTAGGCTAGCTGTATCGATCAGGTAAGACGTATCCCACTCACTACTGTTGGTTTAGCATCATAACTTATTTTACCACACGGCGATAAACTGTTTTAGTGCGCTGACAACAGCGCTAGCGAGTGTTGCTACTTCATGCTAACCGCACAGCTAGCATCACACACACACAGACACACACAAAAAGACACAGTGAAATGTTTCTAATGAGCTCACTGTTCAAACTGCAGAGTGCTCCAGTACTACAACTACTATAACTACTACTACTACAACAACTAGTACTACTACAACAACTAGTATTACTAGTCTACAACTAGTATTGCTACTACAACTAGTACTATTACAACTAGTATTACTACTACAACTAGTACAACTGCTACAACTAGTACAACTTCAGAGTCCAGGTACCACCCCATTTACTCCTGTGTTAGTCCTGGTTTAGCCCTGTTGTAGTTCTGGTTTAGTGCAGCATTAGGATTTTACTAGTACTTATACTTCTTATACTCATACAGATGCACGCGAGGCTCCACATCCCTCACATCATTCCACCTGCATTTAAACCTCTTGATTCCAAGTAAATTCTCACTGCGTCCTTACACATTCAACAACGTGTGCGCGTCCGTGTGTGACTGATGTAACTCTTAATCTCATCTTTATCTCAGAAGACGGTGCCAATGCCTGGCATTTTCAGGTACTAATTAAGCTGTATTCCTCTGTTGCTTGTGTGTAAGTGTGCAGGAGTATAGAGGACCAAGATGACCAGATCCGTCTTTATAGCCGCCTGACTGGGGAAAGTTCAGGACCTGCCACCTGGCCCAATGCAAGCCGGATTATGGAAGCGGTGTGCACAGAACTGTGTCTCACCTACCCCGCCTCCTCTTACAGTCATCAGGGTTAAGGAGGGGTAGGTGGGATTACATTCTGAAGTACTACCACCATATCCGCAACCTTGTGCTGGGCAGCCAGAGGCTGGTGGCTCGGGCGCCAATCCAGCTGGCTGAGATAAACCAGAGGGACGCTCTCGCAGTGGTAGGTTTGATGTTGGTAGACACAGCTCTACAGTCAGTTTCAACTACATCGCCACAGTTGGATACATAACTAAAGTCTATCCTTGAATTATGTTTTGTGTTTTTTAGGTACACAGCAACCCAGCGGGAGAAGGAGAGGCTTCTGTTGGCACCGGGACCAGGAGCTGCAGCAGGTGGACACCAAGGACCAGCACAGAGTGGCACCACCACCTCCATCAGCGGCAGCACCAGCACCACTGTATGTTGTCCTGGCTGCACCGCCAACACCTGCCGTACCCCGCATTGCCAGTCATGCATCGGCCTCTCCTGTCAGCTTCTGACACTTCGCTTCTAACTGGTGTCTCCCAACATCCAGGAGCCCTCAAACCTAGAGGACCCTGCACCCCCGGTCCAGGAGCCCTCAAATCCAGAGGACCCTGTACCCCCGGTCCAGGAGCCGGTTCAGGACGTTGCACCCCTGGTCCAGGACCTTCAACACCTGGAGGAGAGCGCTCTGGTCAGGGCGCTCCGTGAGGAGTTGGCGCGAGCAAGGGCTGAACTTGCAGACCAGGTCCAAATTAGCAATTGTTTGGACCTGAAGCTTAAGTCTCAGGAGAGAATCGTCCAAGAAAAAGATTTGCAGTTGAAAAAACTCAATCATTCTCTCCAGAGGAAAGACAAGCAACTGCAAGGACAGATTAATTTGCTCAAGGAGATCCAGTACCTGTACAACACTAAGGTACAGGAAAATATGGAGCTGAAACAAGAGCTCACAAATTCCAAAAAAGTCAGGAATAAGACTGATGCTTTGGAGATTCAAGAACTCAAAGCTTCTCTTCAAAAGAAAGATAAAGAGCTGGAGACCCAAATAAACGCATATAAGGAGATCCGATATCTCTACAACACTTCAGGTCAAAAAATTGTCCAGCTCAAACAAGAACTGTGCGGCACCAGTAAAGTGCTTGAAAAGGTGAGGAAACAACTTACAGAACAGGACAATAAAATTGCTGAGAGGGCAAACACAAACAGGTCAGATACAGAGGCCTGCACAGATTCTCAGACCACTGCTTTTGGAGTGGGTGAAGTTGTAACCCATCAAGACAGTGAGAAACTGTCTAGAAAAGTGCAGGAGTTGTCTTCTCAGCTCTTCACAGCACGAGAGCAGATGCGTCTCCTGAAGGTGTGTTGTGGAAGTGAAAGACCACAGCCACCCAGCCACCCAAAAGGAGCGGCCACAGTGAACGAGCAGAGGAGGGTGCTCCAGCGCTACTACCAGGACCACCAGCAGCACTAAAGCACCTCCAAACCAATTACCCTTTGCATTATGAAAAAATAAAACAAAAATGATTTGAACATTATCTTGTTCTCTTAAATGTCTGTGGTTATTCACGTTTATTGTTTTATGTCAGAACTTGAATTCACATGTCGGCCACAGCTGCAGTCGCTTGTTTTTTTTGGTAAAGTGGAAATGGAAAAAATAATAATATATGTTAGAAAAAAATTCTCTTAACTTTTTAAAACTATTTACAGGTTATGCTGCAGACAGAGAAACAATGCATTTAATCAATCAGTCTCGTTGTAAATCAAAGCAAAAGACACAGAAAGGCTAAAAACACTTGAGTTAAACTGCACGTACATCCACCCATCATAAAGGTCTGCTGAAGGTCAGAGGTCAGCCATCGGTGTATTTTCTAACGTTACACAAAGTCTGCAGAAACTTCACAGAAAACAGTCAATACACCTGTTGAGAATTGAGGGATATGTAAATAATTTTTGTAGAGTGATGTTGGTCTGCTAAACTGTAAATATAAACCAAGCAAAACTAAGCAGCCATTTAAAAAGCTATTGAGATAAATGGGAAATGAAGACACCAAAATTAAGGAATTTTCATAATGTTGAGAAATGATTTATTATGAACCAAGATTGGAAATAAGTAACCATCATATTTTCCACTTTGAAGCAGGCTTGTGCTGAGGAGAGAATCTGTCAGTTCCAGTATAGCAGTTTCATTTTAATATGAGCTTTAGAAAGTTAACAGCAGCAGATTTCACTAAACAGAAGAGCCACTAGAGGGGGTATGTGACTTAAACTCAATCTAAAGGACCCTTAGCTCTTCTCTAGTAACAAAATGAAGGCCATTCATATTCATAAAAATATTGTGTGTATAACAAACAATACAATCAGTATTAGGGGGTTTTGAGATCTTTGGTTGAAAGATTAAACTTCAAAATAGACATTTTTAGAACTAAAACAAGTCTTAATATTTAAATATAGTAACAATTAGGGTTTAGAGTTTAAGTCTCGTAACGTGGGAGATAGGAGATCAGGAGAGCAAATCTAGCAACAAACTACTAGGATGAGAATAACCTGTGCAAATGAAATTGTAGAAGTGCATATTGTATTGAACTGATTAAGACATTTAGCCTGAAAGAGTGAAAATCACGCAACACATGTGGAAGTTAGATTAATAGTAAACAAGCTAAAAGGAAATAAAAAGGAACAACATGATACATGCTACCCCGGGTGGGTGCATGTTTGATTGGAAGTAGCAAGGTAATATTTTATAGTAAAGCAAATAAAGGGCAAGAATGAAATAGAGCAAAATATGTGTACGAAATAAGCATACCTGTGCATTAATAATATTAATGACAAGAGATAGATATAAGGATCTGAGAGCTCCGTTTGAAGAGTATGATCTTTGAAATGACTTTCAACCAGAAACATTATGATTAAATAATTACAATTTAAAGTCTGACTTAATTTAAAATAATGTACAAAAGTTGAATGATTAAGGTTAACTGTTGCAAAACAGCGTTTCCTCTGATGTGGCGATGAGTCCCAAACAAAACTATAAAGAATACCTTATGAACACTCCGACAAAATGTTGCAAAAAGATTTATTCAAAGGAAATAAAATATACAAATACACAAATATACAAATAACATGTATAAAAGAGTTTAGAGTACCTAAGGTTGAGTGCAAGTGAACATATTATAGGAGACACAGAAAAGTTATAATAAAATAACAAAAAGTATTGCAATGACAAATGCCGAAATAAATGAACAAGTTTAGCTGTATAACAACGAGCAGAAACCTGAAACATCTGTTAAGAATAATAAAAAACTGACAGTAAGTTTAGAAACATTTCACCGAATGTACGAAAGTGTCCCACATGTTTGTATGATTAATAATGTTTGCAGTTTATGACGTTTTTCTAGCATAACATATGTGTCAAGAATTGTAAGGAGTTGAAGACTGTGTAATTTGGAGAATCATCTGCAAAGCTTAAAGACACATGTTAAATGTTTAGCAGTTTAGGTGTTTTTAATTAATTAACATTCAATAGGAAAAAGAAGCTGAAAAATAAACTTTGAAGTATGATTAGACTTTAGAAATGCCCAAGATAATGGAAATAATGAAGCAATCGAAACAAAGAGAGATTTTAGAGAGAATAAAATGGAGACCTTTGAAATAGAAAGGAGAGGATGAAATAATGAGAATTGTAAAGATCACGTTTGAACAGAAATTGAGCTAAGGAAGAGTTAACAGGGGTTTGTAGAAGCATGTTCCAGAAACATTTTGAGGTCCTTGTGCTTGTCTGAGTCAACCCTAGAGGTGTAAAGAAGAAGTGTGAAGAGAAGTGGTGCATCGGGTAAACTCACAAAGGTCAAACCCCACAAGTAGCAAGGTGCAAAGATGAGCATACGGAGGGGTGTGTTTTAATTACAAACTTCTAAAAGCCAAAAAAGGAGACAGGCTGTAAAGCTACAATATCATTGGATGTAATTAACACGTATGGGGTGGAATGTTCTGGAAATATCGATGTGGTACTTTTTGATCTTGTTGTGTTAACCACTTTTTGTGGGAGGAGAAATGGGTTACTGAGATGATAAATAGGGGGACTTGGGAGCCCTAAAGTTGTTCACACTCAGCCCCTTCTCAGGTGTGCCGCTCCCATTGAGCCGAGTGTGATCCAAATTTAGGGGCTCTCCACACATCTCCAAGCATTGGCAGGTGTGGCTGCGAGGTGACCGGACACGCAAACAGGTATCAGTCCAAATTGGTTAATTTTGAAAAGAAGGTATTCGTCCTTGTGACAGCCCGAAGAGGTTAGCCGGCTTTGGCCCGGAAAGTTCTCTGACTAGATCAGGGGACAAATCTCTTCGCGGATAGGATACGTGTGTGACTGATGTAACTCTTAATCTCATCTTTGTCTCAGGAGACGGTGCCAATGCCTGGCATTTTCAGGTACTAATTAAGCTGTATTCCTCTACAGAACGATTTTGGTGAGGCTCGGTCAAAAACCCTAGGACGAGTTCGTTAAAGTACAAGGACAGGAAAATGCGCATTTTGTACATTATTTTAAATTAAGTCAGACTTTAAATTGTAATTATTTAATCATAATGTTTCTGGTTGAAAGTCATTTCAAAGATCATACTCTTCAAACGGAGCTCTCAGATCCTTAGATCTAGAAAAGGAACAAAAAATATATTGTGACCACGGCCCCTCCTAAACCAAAGTCCGCCATCTTGGATTAATCATGTGACAAATGTTAAAATGTGATCCTATGTAGACATTTAATTCTGCTGTATTTTCATTTGTGAAACTTTTAAAACAGCCACAACCTCAAACGTGGGCACATCTTCAAAAAGGTGTGTTAGCGCCCCCAACTGGTTAAAAGTTGAGACACACATAAAATTCTAATGGACAAAATAAAGCTGCCCAAAAAGAGAACAGTTTGTGTGCGACAAACACCACAGGCCAACTGGCCTAGAAAGAAGGGGAGGAATAGGGCGCGTTAGCGCCCCCCTCTGCGAGTGCAAGCGAGGGCCGATCATTGCCGCTTGCGGCTATATTTATTATTATTATTATTATTATTATTATTATTATTATTATTAATAATAATAATAATAATATTAATATTAATATTAAAGTATTTCTCTCTTTCTCTCGCCAGTGTTTCCTCTGTAGGAGCCATAGACTAGCCAACTGTTTCTGTTCTTGGTGTTTTTATTTTGCTATTTTATTCATAAATAAATTCCTATTCCTAATATGAAACTGGCTCCAAATTTGCCCCTATAACTGCTAGCCCTGTGAGCTTCATTTGACTGGCGCTGAACACTAGGGTGACGTCACACTCCCTTAGTCCACTTCTTTAGACAGTCGGTGGTTTTTATATACTTGTATTTTAAATAATTAGATCTAAAATCGAAATAATTTAAATAGTGTGTGCGTTTGTGTGTGTGTTTGGGCTCAGGACGTTGTGGGGGTAGGATTGTTTTTAATGAATGTACTTTGTCTTACATTTTTGTATGAAAAGCGCTTCATAAATAAAGTTTGATATGATAACTCCAATTCACTATATTTTGCCCAGCAGAGCAGAATTTCATGGGAGTTTTAATAATATCATTGCCCAATAGCATGTCTTCACTTTATTACTGCCAATGTTTTTGTTGGAAATGTTTGAAAACCTTTGGCTGTATTGCCCAGAGCAGACACAAACACAGTCCTGTTGAGGACACAAAACAAAAACGTTCCACAAATATGAGAAAGACAGTGACCAATTTGCCCTACCTGTCTGTCAGCTGCAGTCTCTGAGTTGTCACAGAAATGGTGAGTTGATTGTGCACTCAGAGAAATGGAAAACGGACCAACTGTCTTGAGTTTGACTGCAATAAATGTCAAATGATTTCAGGAGAGATCTGACATTTTGTTTGGCAGCTGCCTGAAAAGACGCCTTAAAATGGAGGGCACCACAAAAAGGAAAACTACATTCAAGATTTTTGATATTTAAGAGAATGTGACTCAGTTGACAGATGGTCGCTGAACTAATGAAAGCTATAATAAAAGAAAAAGGCGTTAGATGAGTATTTTTAAACATGTAAACTGTCCCTTGCTCAGGTTAGCTATGCATCAGACTCATAGTAAATCAGGTGCCACAGTGGGGTAGTAGTGGCGCTGGTTCATACTGTCATTGTGTCCATATGCATGACACTTCACCCTCTTTGCTTCCAACGCAGTCCAAAGTAGACCGGTGCATGACTGAGAGTGTTTGTGAGAGTTGGAAGAAGTCAGAGAATGGTCGGAAATGCATGAAAATTAACCCATAGCTACAACCCGGGGAGTTCACAGCATGTATCTCATGTATGTTCATTGAAATGCACTGTCCCAACTAATAATGAAACAATATTTTCTCTGAGAACTTTTTCGCTTTATTTAACTTGTTACAAGAAGTGACCTTGAGTTTCTCTCATTCAGTCACACAACTTCCAGACTATTTGTCTTGCATATTCACGTCATCTTGTTTGGAAAGGCAATCAGTGAATAAAGATGTATGTTACAGAAACATTTTGAACGTGTCAAAATTGAAAAGAATCACTAGTCTTCAAAATCATTGGAATGAGTTTTTCCTGTCCAAGATATCCAGGACAATAATGTACTTATTTATTTTTTAACCCACTTTAGTTGTCATTTGTAAATGTAATTCCTGCATGGTTTATCTCAAAAAAATATTCACATATTCATTGAACTTCTATATCACGCATGAACAATATGGAAGCTTTGCGGGGGCCATTAGCTATAACAAAGTACCATTGACTTTATTGTACTGTGAATGAAACCTAACAACGAGTCCTGAAATAAACACAAGGATAATAGCAACCAGAAAGGCTGCGTTAATTAAATGATTTTGCTCACTGAATCTCTATTGAAGCTTAAACACATTTTTGCCTACATGATCGGTTGCATATAGTGTAATCTTGCGGGTCAGGGCAGCCCCTTGTTCCTGGGTGGGGTTACTATGATGGAGTGATACCTTTATCATTTTATGGAGAGGGGAGGAAGAGGAGGAGAGGGGCGTTTGTGGTTGACCGATTGCTGGCCGAGTTCAAAGGATGGAGGAAGAGCAAGCAGACTGTCAGGTTCAAACCCACCTAAACATTGTAAAATGCAAGAAGAAAGACAAGAGATTAATAAGTTTTACTCGCGAGGAGAACGGCAGAGAGTGTACAGTTACAATCTCCGACCCGCTCTGCCACCCAAAGCCGCACTCCTCTTTTTATTTAGGAATGTCCCTGATTACAGTGTTTCTAAGGGGAAGGGGGGAAAAGATAGTAAGATAATATATACGTTTCTAAGAAGTCAAGGAGAGAGACAGAGAGATAATATATGCTTCTAAGGAGGGCAAGGAAAGAGACATCTATCACATATGTCTGACACAGTTGTGTGACCTCGGACCCTATCTCGTTCTGATGTCACACCAGCTGCCTCCACACGTTAAACACTGCACATAACAAGAGCACAAAGAGATTATTCAAACACACAATGTTTCTAACATTTGATTATAACAAATATAGGATAAGATATATAAATGCTTACAGCAAATATGGGATAAAATACATGCACAATTATTCTAACATTTCCCTCCTGTTTATCACATATTTGCATAGATAGAATCATTTATAACCACTTCTCTCGATTTTCAGCTATAAATTCATAAATCAGCAAAATAAGCTTACACCCAGAAGTCTATGTTATTTACAGAAATGTTTATTTCTCGTCTCTAAACAATGTGGCGAATGCCTCAGTGGAGTCCTCAACGTCAGAGTCACCATCAGCTAAAAGGTGTAACATGAATGCCCTGTCATCTGGACTAGGGCCTATTGCTGTGGTGATTAAGCGATTAATTAGACTACGGAGACAGGGAATACAACAACATCCACACAATGTCAAAATCGCGGCGAACACAGCTACTGAGAGCAGTACAGAGGTCGCGAGTGCTTTGTACTTGCCAAATACACCCATCCAGTCATCCCACATTGATTGGTCTACGCCAGACTGCTCCTTCATGCGCTTGTTAAGGGTACGGAGACCCTCTATCGCCTTGGTCAAGCTGCCGTCGGATGCAGTATTATTTGGGATGAAAGAACAACACTGATCACCAAATATCGCACACACAGATCCTTTTTCTGCTAATAGCATGTCCAAGGCTATGCGATTCTGGAATGTCATCAGTGATGTGGCTGCCAGTTGCTCATGTACCGCTTCAAATCCAGCTTGCGTCCAGTTGCGAGTTTCTGAACATTGTAATGAATATAATTAATTCGGTCTACATTTTTGTTAGGCGTGATTGGAAAGATTGCTGAAATTATAGGTAAACTTTCAAAGCCTGTTGCAATTTGATCTACCATTTTGTACTCGTTGGGAACTCCTCTGGGCACTCCTATTGCATCAATATAAGTAGGATCATTGTCTCCTAGCCACTTAGATGCTCTTTTATATCTATGCCATTCTTCTGGTAATAGACTATTCATCATTTGTAATAAATCCTGGGCCGAGAGGGGATATATGGTCGTGGGTAGGAGCAAGGACACTAAGGCACATAACCCAGTTACATTCTTTGGTAATTTGTCATACAGTTTATCTTCCCCACACCACCACCATACATCTCCCCTAGACACAGGTTGAAATTTGTTTCCGACATGTAACATTACATAACACCATTCTGAGGTTAGGTTGCCTAATACCGCACCTGCGCCTGTCATATTAATACATGTATAATTAGCCATAAAAACATTTTTGTTGAACAATGGTTTTTTCTTTTCTTCAGGTGTAAGAGGGTAAATTGAGTCCCAGGATGTGCAGTTGATTTGTGGGACGGTTCTTTGCATAACATCAACTACACATTCTGGGGACATGATTGCTGGTATCACACGGAGTATTGGTCTAGCACCTAAACATACGACACAATCAGAATTTACAGCTTTTGCAGCTTGTTCTACCATAAGCAACGTCCTGAGATTAACAGAAGGGTGCTATTTTAGCTCTTTTTGCTTTTGTTTTTCTAAGACTTCTCTCATATTATCTGCTAAAGTAGATTCTTCATCTATTTCCCACTCATTCTTAAAGTGTGGTAATCTGTACATTCTCCCAAATATGGTTTCATAAGGTGTCAATCCTGATGTACTGGTTATGTTAATGTATAGTTTAACTAAATCTAAGCATTGAGTCCATGGTCTTTTCGTTTCTTCCATACACTTTTTCAGTCTATTTTTGACTGTACCATTCATCCTTTCTACTAAACCAGCGCTTTGAGGGTGGTATGCACAGTGATTCCTTAAATCAATATGGAATAGCTTTCCAATGTGTGAAATTAGACTGTTTACAAAATGTGTACCATTATCACTATAAATTCTTTCAGGTATGCCAAATCTTGGTATTATGTCTTTACACAGTGCTTTAGCCACCGTCAGAGCGTCAGGTGTTTTAGTTGGGAATAGTTCTACCCATTTAGAAAACGCATCTATTATTACCAAACAATACTTTTTGCCTTCACTTTGATTTAACTCTATGAAGTCCATGTGAATAATTTGAAATGGATATTGAGGTTGTGGAAATTTCCCTCGCTTTGGTCTTAAGTTTCCCTGTGAATTATGTTTCGCACATATTAAACAAGCTCTACAAAAATTTTTCGAGTATAAACTGAATCCGTAGGTTGTATAATGTTTCTCTACCTCCCCTACCATCCCTCCTGTTGAGACATGTGTTACACCATGGCTCAATATTGCTGCCCATTTAAACAAGTTTTTTGGTAGGATAGGTTTATTTTGAGGACATACATAAATGCCATTTTTCAATATTGCTCCTTTTTTTATCCATGCTTGTATCTCCTGCTGTGGACTTTGTTGTTGCATATCCTTTAATATTTCATCTGTTATTGTGTCTGACTTTTCTAAGTGTAACAGTTGGTTCTGCTTCGTTGCTACTTCTTTTCATTAGTTTACACGCCTCTGTTAATGCTACTAATTCTGCTGCTTGAGCGGAATACTTAGAGGGTAATGCTTCAGCTTTCAATATTTTTGTTTCTGTTACTACAGCATAACCAGTACTAGTTTTGCCTAAATCATTCTTTTTAGATGAGCCATCTACAAATATTAGTTCACTACCCGCAATCGGTTGATCTAGTAAATCTGGTCTACTTTTAGTTAGAGTTTCTGCCAGTTCCTGACAATCATGTTTATGTCCCTCATCTGGTAGTGGAATTAAAGTTGCTGGATTTAGGATTGTGCATCTCTCTAGGGTCAAATGAGGCTGTGATAGCAGGGTTGCCATGCAGGAGAGGTGACGAGCAGGGGATAAAAAAGTCATATTAGTTTGCAGTAGTAGTGCTGAAACAGCATGTGGTACCTTTAAAGTTAATGGATGAAACAATACAATGCCTGCACTCACCTCTACTGCCATGGAGGCTGCTATCACAGCCCGTACACAAGGGGGCAATGCACATGCTACACTGTCTAATTTTGAGGAGAAATAAGCTATAGGCCTTAGTTTATCTCCATATTTCTGGGTTAATACTGACGTCATAAAATGTCCTCTGCAGTCTACCATTTGAATGAATTCTTTACTGTAATCTGGTAAAGCTAGAGCTGTACTTGATACTAACGTCTGTTTTAATGTGCAGAATGCACTTTCTGCCTCCTCTGTCCATGTTATTGGATCTGTCATTTTCATTTGCTCTTCATACATTAGGTTCTGCAATGGATGAGTTATTTCTGCATAATTAGGAATCCAAGATCTACAGTAGTTAGTCAATCCTAAGAAGGACATAAGTTGCTTTTTTGTCATGGGTTTTGGTGCCGCTAATATTGCCGCTTTTCTACTGTCTGCTATTGTTCTCCCACCTGCACTTAAATTATGTCCAAGATATTTAACTTCTGATTTACACGGCTGTACTTTCTTTTTGCTCACTTTGTGCCCATTTTCAGCAAGATATTTTAACAATGCCACTGTGTCTATTTTACAGGTTTCTCTGTCTGGTGATGCAATTAATATGTCATCTACATACAGTAAAATCTGGCTTCCTCCTGGGGGGTAAAATTTTGACATATTTGCTGACATAACCTGTGAGTAGATTGTAGGATTTTCACAATAACCTTGGGGTAGTCTGGTGTAGGTATATCTTTTACCTTCAAAAGTAAATGCAAACCAGAACTGGCTATCTTTGTCAATTGGAATTGAGAAAAATGCATTGCTGATGTCAATTACTGTGAATATTGTGGCATCAGGCCTCAATGAATTTAATAACGTGTGCGGATCTGGGACACAAGGTGCTCGCTGAATTACTGCATTATTTACTGCCTGTAGGTCTTGTATCATACGCCAGTCTATAGAGGGTGCCTGCTTTTTTACTGGAAATATTGGTGTATTACAGGGTGAATCATCACACCTAATTATGACGCCTGCTTTAATTAAATCATTTATTACTGGCCTTATTCCCTCAATTGCATCTGGCTTTAGCGGATATTGCTTAACGCATGGTCTATATTCAGATTTCGGTCTTATAATTACTGGTAGGGCTCCTTTAATTAGTCCTACGTCAGATGGTCCTGTTGACCACACTTTGTCTGGTACGTCAGCTAAAAAGTCCTCGTCCGCTTCAGTTAAGAAGATTCGTCACGGTTGTTGATCAAAGGGCTCTAAGTTTGCTTGTCCTGTCAGTCTAGCTGTCCAGAATAGAGATGTTCTAGTCAGTCCAGTTTCTGCGCTAGTTTCAGTGTTCATAGAAGTTGCTACCCAATCCCTTGCATTCTGACCTTCGTGAACCATCCGCCCCAGGTCTTTCCATTCCCACTCTATGGGTTTGTACAGAGAAATGTGTGGAGGCAGATGGTTTCTGTACATGTCATACATTGTGCCTGCGTCCCAAGGGAGAATTACACTCGCTGCGCTGGCACTGTCCGCGTCACTGTACACATGCGCAATGGTTACTTTGGTGGGTGACAATTTCTGGAGCTTATTTAGATACTCTACATCTGGACCTGGAGTCTTTTTAAACCAAGTGGTAACATGCAGATTTCCTAGCGGCATCTTATCTTGCTCTCTAAAAATAGCTTTCCTTCCTTCATCTAGGAGTGCATTTGCCATCTGAGTAGGATCATTTTTGGGCAGGTTTAACGAGTAAGAATACTGAGGTTGGCCTCTGCCTTGCAAAACATATATGTCTGAATCAGCCAATTCATGTTTTCTTTTTACTACCATACTACCTCCTTGTGGAATGATAGCTAGGCCCAGTTGGGTTAAAGCGTCTCTTCCTAACAAATTTTCTGGACATTGTGGAAAGTACAAAACTGGTAAGTGGCATGTTTGGCCCTCTGGATCTCGGATCCACAGGGGAGCAGTTTCTGAGATTCGTGTTACCGATCCGTTCGCTGCTCTGATCATTACATCGTTTGGGCCGAATTTGAGACCTGGTACTGGGTGTTTGCACGTAGTCCTACATGCTCCGGAGTCACATAAAAATTTTACTGGAACTCCATTTACTATAAGTGTTATTTCTGGCAACACTTCTCTATTTAGAAAAATGTCTTGGTAATTTAACAGCACTTCCTTCTCTTCTGGCCACACGCTTTCAGGTTCTGGGTCTTCCTGCTCTTCCTCTCTTTGCTGTTCTGATTCTAGTCATGCTTGATAATCTCCCTCATTCTGTCTGTTTCGTGGCCTTGACCTACAGTCTCTGGCAAAATGTCCTGGTTTCCCACATGACCAACATACATTCGGTTCCTGATCATCTCGGTCCTGGTACTGGTCTCTGTTTTGTCGGTTTTTATATCCTCCTCTGCCTCTGTCACTGTTCTGGCCTCCTCTGCCTCTGCCCCATTTACGGCGTGTTCCCCCCTGGAAAAATATTTCCTTTTCTTCTGCTTGGAGGAATACTTGTACCGGTTTGTTTTTCTTTCTGTTCTTTTCTACCACTACTTTCTCTGCATGCAATGCATGATTTACATAGTCTTCTAAAGTTGCTCCTGCCATACCGTTTCTGTCAGTCCGCTGTGTATTTTAAACACTGTAGTCATCCTCACTTTAAAGTCCTCAAAGGATTCGTTCTCCTTTTGTGTTGTTCTGGATATCTCACCATAGTTAGCTTTCTTTTTGTACCTGTCCTTTGTTCTTGTCGCTAACTGTTCAAGTCTGCTTGTCAGTTCACTGTCATCATATTTTAAAGCAACACCATCATTACTGGAGGGGTTCCAGTTTCCTCTAACATGACTCCAGTTTGGCCCTAGTGCGGCCATCTAGGCCTGCTGTGCCTCACGACCGTCTAGGTTGTAGGATTTTCTCAGTGCTTCCATGTCATTACAAAACTGATCTACATCCTCATTATACGGTGTAACACCCTCTACTGCCTTTTTTACATCTGCTGTTGTCCAGGTTCTATAAACCATCATAGTTGGTGGCTGATTGTCTTGCCCTGCTCTGGGGTTTGCTACTTCTATCATTGGAAATATTCGGGTTAAGGGGTCTGAGTCGTCTAGATCATGTTTAAAAGGGTTGTACGGTGAGGTTCCTAATTCTGGAGCTGTGGGTATTTCATTTAAACCCCCACCCATATCTTTGGACCATTCCCAGCGTTTATCTGTCTTACTACGGGTTACTGTTCCTCCTACAGCGCCTTTAAGTTCTGTCAAGTCGGGGTATGTTGGAGATTTCACTGCTTCCGCATGTGTTTTGGGCGCCTGTGTCTCGTTAGTGTACGGGGGAGGGTGTGTGTTCCCTCCTGCTTCTGCTCTCTGTACTATTTGCATTCCTGTTACTGCTGTGGTCTCATCATCCTCTTTTCTGTGAAAAAACACTTCTTTTTTATTTCTGTCTCTCTCCTGTCTCTCTCCTGTTTTTTCTGTTGTCGCTCCTCCTTTACTCTCGCTATCTCTAACCAATAGTCTAATTCTCTTATGCCATGTTTACGCATTTTCTTCTCATTATTTTTCGTTTTTTCTTTTATCTGGTTGCGTAATGTCTCTAAGGTCACTACACTCAGTCTGCCTCTAAAATTATACTTTTTGATCCATAAATCTAGGTATTTATTGTACCCGGCATTTTTTGCTTCCATTATTTTATAATCCTCACATAGTAACCTGTCTCTAGGTTTACTAGTTGTTAATAAGTTTCCCATTTTGTCACAATTTGGATCAGTCTGTCACTCCTAGGGAGTCTAAGACTGATTTCAAGATCCGATTGGGATAGTGATTTAATTTATTTTGTGGTATTTCTCACTTTTACCCGTTAAGGTGGAGAAATCTTGTCTCTACATCCACAAAACTCACTATTTCCAGCCCCAATCTTTTGGTATGAAATCAATAACCTAGTGGTTATTAACTTCCACTCACACACTCATTCACACTCCTATTTTACTTTTATTCACGGAATTTAACACAAAGAGGACTCCGTCGCCCTTTGTTTTACGGAATTTTACTCCCTAGCCCACTTTCTTGTGTCTAGTAGTTGGACTCCGCCGTCCTTACGGAATTTAACTAGCAGAGGACTCCGCCGTCCTTACCTATCAGTGCCTAGGATTTATAGGGTTTGTCTACGCGCAACGACCCTCAGTCATTCGCTTCTTTTTAAGTCAAGACTTACTCACCCTCTGTTGTCTTTCTCCCTCGGTATTCCTTCAACCGTCGGACTCCAACCGACGTGAAGATAACCAGCCCGAGAAAGGGACTTTTCCGCCGTGGCCACGGTCTTTCTGGATTCTTAACGTCCAATGGAGTCTTCAGGTGTCTTGGAATCCGGCTCGAAGGACCAAGTTAATGTCAGGTTCAAACCCACCTAAACATTGTAAAATGCAAGAAGAAAGACAAGAGATTAATAAGTTTTACTCGCGAGGAGAACGGCAGAGAGTGTACAGTTACAATCTCCGACCCGCTCTGCCACCCAAAGCCGCACTCCTCTTTTTATTTAGGAATGTCCCTGATTACAATGTTTCTAAGGGGAAGGGGGGAAAAGATAGTAAGATAATATATACGTTTCTAAGAAGTCAAGGAGAGAGACAGAGAGATAATATATGCTTCTAAGGAGGGCAAGGAAAGAGACATCTATCACATATGTCTGACACAGTTGTGTGACCTCGGACCCTATCTCGTTCTAATGTCACACCAGCTGCCTCCACACGTTAAACACTGCACATAACAAGAGCACAAAGAGATTATTCAAACACACAATGTTTCTAACATTTGATTATAACAAATATAGGATAAGATATATAAATGCTTACAGCAAATATGGGATAAAATACATGCACAATTATTCTAACACAGACGCTCCCTCCGGTGGCCATTTTGGAAATCTGGGTTAATGACAAAAGGAAAAACACACACACCAATAGTAACACAAGAACAACTCCAAAGCAGAGACTCATAATCAACCAGACTTAAAAAGGACTCATTAGAAAGAGTTTGTGTCTATGGAACTGTCCCCACTGTGTACACTGGGAAATCAGAATGCCCAATGACTGCTGCTTTAAATAACCCTCTTGAGAGCCAGAGTAAAATAGTTTGGAAATAATTACAAGTTAGAACTTAAATTAAAATAAAAAAGGCCTGAATATTGTCATTGGAATCAGTTGATTCCAGTTCAGTTGATTTCACCAAGATCAGGTCCAAGATGCTTCATAGCTTAAATATAATAAAAATTAATAACAAATTCTTCAACTAAACTTTATCAAATACAATAAAGGGTGCACTAGCACCCCCATAGTTCACTCCTAAAATGAAGAGGTCTTTGTTATCTTACTGAGCTGACTGTTTTAGTCAGTTTTAGTCTGAGAGTCAAACTTCAGTACCTGCGCTGAAATGTCCCGTGTTTTGCAGCCGTATCAGCATCTTGATTTGAGATCGCTCCGTGGCGCTCTCTTTCTCTGTTTCTCTCTCTGCCACACATCTCTTTTCAAAAGAAAAGAAAATGACATAACCTCTAAACCTAGTGATTAAGGGAAAAGTGAGTCTACGTAAGAAACGCATCACATGATGGAAAAAACCCTGGCAGATGACAGGGGAGCACTTGGTATGGTATTTTTGGCACGCGCGCTACGTGCGCATGCATTGCTCTTGCTCCTTGGTGCTAAGCACCCCTAAACTTGGAAGCCTAGAATTGCCCCTGGCGTTGTCTAATTTAGATGCCACGTAAAACGGTCCGGACCCTTGTCTAACGATTATCCTCTTCAAATGAATTGCACATGAGATTACGGCAGTTAAATGATCAGAGCTAAGTGTAACTCCTGACCCAAGAATAGTATAGTAGAGTAATCTAGTAGTTTGGACCAGGCTCTAGGTTCTCAAGGGCTACAATAGGAATAATGGTGCGAGTATAAATGAGATGGCTGGAGACAGAGATGAGCAAGCTTGTTTTTGTATTGAATAGAAAAAATTGAAATAAAATAAAACTTAGTTTACAACTTAGCTGCCGGCAATGTTTACATTCAAGTTGTGCACAATAATAGAAAAAACCCCAAGTCCTACTGAGCTCAGTATATTTAGTCGTTTAAGTCAATGTTCATAAAGGATCCTCGTTGTGGTAGTTTGAGTGGTTGCCACATGATGAATTCAACAGGAAGAACAGAGGAGAAGGTTGTTCTCAGTTCACAGTTCTGGGTTCTGGGACAGGCTCGCCATTTCCTCCAAAGGTGAATCCAGATCCAAATCCGAGTCTTCTTAATCGACGATGACATCAACACAACAAAAAAAACCTAGCCAATATAACAAGAATAATGTTATAGTATACAGCTAGTTGAAATCCATTTCCATTATCTAATCCTTAGTAGTAGTAGTAGTAGTTGTAGTAGCTATAGCTTTGTTTCTTCTTTTTGTTTCTCAGGTTATCAAATGTTGTAACTCCATAGTTACATCAGAAATATACATGCATGTTTTTAACTCAAATTGTCATTGCTGCACATGAATTTGTTTCTAATCCATGTAACAAAATTAATTGCTCCTTTAATCTTTTTTTTTTAACTTATTAACCATGTAACCTTTGATTCATGTTGTTATCCAATCCAATCAACCTTTAACCCTTTCTTTAAGCTTTTGTAAATCATGAAATAAAATACAATTAATTATTTCTGTCACCAACCAGATAATAGCACCTTTAACTTATCCACTGAATCAGTAACCCTAGCTGGTTTAGCATTAAATTACATTCTTATGCATAAAGCATCAACTTCAAATCACATTTCACCATAAAACAGTGCAAGATGAAATAAAAGTACAGTCACCTTTGTTGTCAACTTAAATTTTGCCATAAAACAAGTACAACTGTTTCTACATTGACTGGAAGCAGTAGTCTATCACTCGCGATTAGCATTAGCATCGCGCTAGCATGTTTTTTCACCATGTTACGCACGTTAAGCACGTGTAGACTCACCAAGATGATGTTTTAGCATCAACACGGACAGAATACCGTCACAGCCCATCAGGTTCACGCATGGAATCAACTTAAAATAGCATATAAACATTTCTCAGTTAGCATTACGATCTTGTATCATATTTACATTGAATTACATTAACGTGCACTCACCGAATTATTTAACTTCGCAAAAATAAAATGGGATCGTCAACACACGCGCGTAAAAGAATGAAAAACTAAAGTGAATCTGAGATCGGGTCTTGAGAAGGCGAGTCTTAACTACTTTTGACAAATAAGAAGGTCATTATCACCCAACGTGACTGACAAAACAGGAAGTCATATAGAGAGGGGATCACACTTCTTCCTCTTATCAAAATAAACGTTTTTCAAAATAAAATGAGTGCATTTAAATAAAAGAATTAAGGTACATTTTCTCTACTGGGTTACATAAGCGCCTGTCCTCACATTTGTAAAAGCTTCGAGTCAAGTCAAAGGCGCACAGACGCACACAGACGCACGGTCCGTCAGTGCGTACGTGCCATAGCAACAGAACTACCTGGGCCCTATATAAAGCGCCTGCGCTCTCAGTCGTCCCCTTCTCACTTGAGAACGCTTTTTGAACGCTCGCTGGACACTTGTGTACTGACTTCGGCATTCACATCTGATTAACCTCTCAGCCTCAGCAGTTGTAAAACAGTTGTTAAACAGTTTTCACAGTTTTAACAGTTCTAACATCTGTCTCTGTTAACACTTGTTGAGGGTTTGGACACACACCACCATGGACCGCTTCTCCCGCCTGCTCCTCGGCCACTTGGACCTCATCCCCGGAGGTAAGATTTATCAAATAACATTCAATTATGGTAAATTGTGATAAATATTAATAACAGAGCCCAAATATTTCATGACAAGAAAAGTTTTATCCATCTGCGACTGTTTGGACGGTGGGGCTCCTAACATAACTAGGTTTGTGAAACTTGAAACATTTGATAGTTTGTGACTTTCACTTGACGATTTCATTTTGGATTCCGATGAATTGTTGGTGAAACTGGTCTAAATATATCAACATAGTGTGTAGTCAACAGTTATCGTCACATTTATAGAAAATCACTTGTATTTTATTTTCTGGGTCTTGATATTCATCAGGGTTTGAGTGGCATTTTGTAAAAAAAACATGGCGCCCAGCCGGCCGTTCCAAATGGAATGTTTAAAAAATGTACATTTAAAAAATGCACATTTGGTCTCCATAGAATTCCCAGTGTTTGGATCGAATTTGAGCCTTTCCTTTGAGCTTTGGTTTAGATGGCGTTAGTGAACTGTCAGGTGCAAAGGAGGAGAGGACAGACTGAAATCACTATCACTATAAACTATGAAAACGTGCTAAATTAAAGGGTCCAACTAACAGGCCTAATCCATATTCATAAATATTAATTCATCAAATCGGTCAGCGTCAGAATGAATTAGGCCCACATGAACCAAAGAAAATCTAGCCTATTGCATCCTAATATTGGGTTATATTCTCAAAAGCTACAATTATGTAGTTAGAAAAGTAGTAGTAGTCCAAGTAGAAATTTACAATAAAAATGTTGTGTTCTTAGCCCTGTAGGCCTTTATGTGTCATCCACCTGTAGTAATTATGGGCAATACTAATGCGAACCTTTACTGGTACTATTCACTCAAGTCACTTAACTGCTATTTATTGATTTAATTTGTCCATATGCTGCACTGTTGATACAATAGTTATAGCCACTAATTGTACAAATAATATAATGTACTCAAGTTTCTTTACCTGCTATTTATTCCTGTCCATATGCTACACTGTTCATAACCACAGTCAGAGCCACTTACTGTGCAGAGTTTTGTAGCCTTTTAGCTTTATTCTGCTGACAAAGTGTTGTGTTAATGAATGAATGAATTGTTTATTATAAATCTTTACAGTATAATTTATCTTGATTGCATGTTCCTGTTCTCCTGCTGTTCTTGAACCTTGCGTTGCAACACTGTCATTTATATTTTGGGACAAAATGGTTTATCTTATCTTAATATTGAACAAATAACATGGTACTGTGTGCTGGGGTGTGCTGTTAGATGTCCATTTTTTAATTACCCTACCTAAGCCTACGAGCCTCAGGACAACGTCATACGCAACCAAATGTATTCAGCCGGCCTCTTCGAGTATAGTATAGTATAGTATAGTAGTAGGTCATTAAAGCCTATGGAGCCTTGCTCCAGCTACAATTTAAAGGGTGTTTAACGTTGTTAAACCTGTTGCAGAGGCCGTGGACCCTTGGGACAGTCTGCACCTTCTGGCGGAGGACCTTCCAGACTACTCTTCGGACGAGCACGACCAGGGTGAGTTCGAGGTAGATGGTCCTAGGTCTGTGTTTTGGTCATCTGATGAAGAGGACGGGAGCGACGACTTTGGGTCGTCTGATGAAGAGGACTGGAACGACGACTTTGGGTCGTCTGATGAAGAGGACGGGAGCGACGCAGACTTTGGCTACAAGAGTCGCTCTGAGGAGGAAGAGGACGAAGACCAGAGGGCAGAGGACCGTTACTTCGCTCGTCTCCCCCTGGAGGTGTTTCCTTTGGGCAGGCGGGGGGTTCCTGCTCCACCTGTGGCTCGTGCAGCCTGCTCGCCTCCTGCTCCTCACCCACTCCCTGTGGGTCCTGCGCTGGACTTCCTTCCCCCCAGCGGACGCAAGCGCTTCAGGGATGAAGAGGATGAAGAAGTGGAAGACCCCTCCTCCAAGCGGCCGTGCCTCTCCTCCTCCAACGTGCTCCAAGACTCCGAGTCAGACGAGGACTGAACTCAGCCTCACAGACTCAGAGCTTGGCTCAATGCGGCGACATTTACCACCTTCAACCACGCCCATCATCCATTGATTTCTTGATTGATTTCTTGATTGATTTCTTGATTTAAAAAAGTAGTAGATTGAAGTTAAGGAATACTATGTAGGATTTCATAAAACAAAAAACTTATGATAAAATTATAATCTTTTCTTGTTGAGTTTAGTGTAATTTCTATTCTGATTCGAATCTGAGTATTGCAGTTTTACCGAAATTCCTGCATAGTACACCTTGTACTTTTATTTGAAACAAAAACAAAAAAATACAAAAAAGTAGGGAATACTATGTAGGATTTCAACAAACATAAAAATAATTACTGAAACACATGACATTTTTACTTTTTTTCACTGACTAAACTCCTAATTATTTAAATACTACAATTTGACAGAAATTCCTGCATAGTACACCTTACATTGACGTTTTACTATTTTTGTGTGTTAAAGTTTTTAAGTAGAACAAAAGCAAGGATTATTATGTAGGATTTCATAAAAACTTAAGAAATCTTGATGATAAAAAGTAAAAAAGTAAAAGTAAAGTTTTGTCAGTATATTCTAACTGAGTGATTCTTAACCATAGGGCCGGGGCCCATGGGCACACAATAATATGATATATGTATTATGGCTTACTTTGTACTGAAAAAGTGGGTTCTAATTGATACACTAAATTTAATCAGAGTACTACAGTTTGACAGAAATTCCTGCATAGTACACCTTACACTGACGTTTTACTATTTTTGGGCATAGGAGGGTTAGAGGTGAAACTGTGTGTTAAAGTTTTTAAGTAGCACAAAAGCAAGGATTATTATGTAGGATTTCATAAAAACTTAAGAAATCTTGATGATTAAAAGTAAAAAAGTAAAAGTAAAGTTTTGTCAGTATATTCTAACTGAGTGATTCTTAACACTAAATACACAAAATTTAATCAGAGTACTACAGTTTGACAGAAATTCCTGCATAGTACACCTTGCATTTACCTTAAACTTGTGCTTTTCTGGGCATAGGAGGGTTAGAGGTGTGTTTTATAGTACTTAGTAGAAGTACAACTTTGAAGGACTGCACATGTATGTGTAACTTCGAAGTATTTCTGTGACACAAAAAAGATAAAAAATATAGCTAAATATAGCTATAGTAGCAGTGCACTAGTCCACATAAGTCCACAGCTTTAAGCTGAGACTGAACCAGCCCAGTGCACTACTAAATGTTAACCAGCGGCTGCCACATCTAATGTAGCACCCCTTTCTGATGGACTGAAGCTTCTGCTCAAACAAAACATAGCAGATAGTAATCCAGACACAATATCAGCCTGTATATGGAGCTTTACGATAGTGAAGCCATATTCTCAACACGTGCAGATCTTCTGCAAATAACTAAGACCTAATACATTGTGATGAGTTCAAGTACAGAGAAAATGTCAACTTCTCATCATAATAAATGAGTGCACAATACTAAACTGTGGAGATGTGGCTTTGTTCACTCATATCTCCTGTTTATGTTGTGCCCGATTCAAATTGTCCTCTCTGATGGTAATGTGCCATTTCAAATGAAATGCGTTATATAATCTATGTCTTTAGAAGCGGACTCTTTGAAGGCTGTACATAAATAGTGACTTGTTCTGTTCTGAATTATTGTATCTGGAGATGTGGGTCTGTTCACTAACTCGCTGGTCAGTGGGACATTCCCTGCTTCTCCTCTTTTTGTTGTTTTGTTTTAAGAAATTGTTTTACGTGATTGTAACATAATGAAATGTGTATTTAATTCTAAGCCTTTGTAAACAGTCTGATTGGAGGCTGCACAAAAATGTAAAAATCATTCTAGAGAAATAGTGAGTTTGATTATAATGAATGTATTGTAATGTATAAATGCGGAGATGTGGGTGTGTTCACCACTGTCAGTGGGACAGTCCCAACATCTACTTTTTTTTTTTTTTGTAAATTAAATACTGGTAAGAATTTTACTGTGAAGAATTGTAACAGCAGAGATACAGAGATGGGAGTGTGCTAACTGATTAGTCAGTGGAACAGTCTGTTATTTGAAGTCATCTTCATAAAAGCATTTGACTGTAATAATTATCAACAAACATGTGGTAAGAAATAATAATAATTTCATATTAGCTCCTTTTGAATGTGCACTTAACACCTTAACACTGTCTCTCTTTATGTTTCCATGGTGACTGGTTTGGAGGGGCCAGCTGAGCCCCGTGGTCCTGTGATCTGACGAAGCTGACGAGAAGAACCCTCTCTCCAATGAAGAACAAGAGCTGATCAGAAGTGATGTGACAATAATTGACTAATAATAATAAACAAAAATGAGGTAAGAAATAATAATAATTTCATATTAGCTCCTTTTGAATGTGCACTTAACGCCTTTACACTGTCTCTCTTTATGTTTCCATGGTGACTGGTTTGGAGGGGCCAGCTTAGCCCCGTGGTCCTGTGGTCCTGTGATCTGACGAAGATGACGAGAAGAACTGAATCTCCAAAGGATGAAGAAGAAGAGCTGATCAGAAGTGATGTGATGAAGCTTGACTATTAATAATAAGAAAACACAAGGTAAGAAAATAATAACAGTTCCATAGTAGTGCCTTTTGAATGTGCACTTAATCCCTTAAATCTGTTTCTATTTCCATGGTGACTGGTTTGGAGGGGCCATCTGGGCCCTGTGGTCCTGTGATCTGACGAAGCTGACGAGAAGAACCCTGTCTCGAGAGGATGAAGAAGAAGAGCTGATCAGAAGTGATGTGATGAAGCTTGACACAAATAAACATGAGGTAAGAAACTAATGACAATTCCATATTCTTTTGAATTTGCACTTAACGCCTTAACTCTGTTTCTGTTTCTGTTTCTAGAGTGATTGATTTGGAGGGGCCAGCTTAGCCCCGTGGTCCTGTGATCTGACGAAGCTGACGAGAAGAACTGAATCTCCAAAGGATGAAGAAGAAGAGCTGATCAGAAGTGATGTGATGAAGCTTGACACAAACAAACATGAGGTAAGAAACTAATGACAATTCCATATTCTTTTGAATTTGCACTTAACGCCTTAACTCTGTTTCTGTTTCTAGAGTGACTGGTTTGGAGGGGCCACCTGAGCCCCATGGTCCTGTGATCTGACGAAGCTGACGAGAAGAACCCTGTCCCCAATGAAGAACAAGAGCTGATCAGAAGGGATGTGACAATACTTGACTACTAATAATGAACAAAAATGAGGTAAGAAATAATAATAATTTCATATTAGCTCCTTTTGAATGTGCACTTAACGCCTTAACTCTGTTTCTGTTTCTGTTTCTAGAGTGACTGGTTTGGAGGGGCCAGCTTAGCCCCGTGGTCCTGTGATCGGACGAAGCTGACGAGAAGAACCCTGTCTTGAGAGGATGAAGAAGAGCTGATCAGAAGTGATGTGATGAAGCTTGACACAAACAAACATGAGGTAAGAAAATAATGACAATTCCATATTCTTTTGAATTTGCATTTAACGCCTTAACTCTGTTTCTGTTTCTGTTTCTGTTTCTAGAGTGATTGATTTGGAGGGGCCAGCTTAGCCCCGTGGTCCTGTGATCGGACGAAGCTGACGAGAAGAACCTTGTC
Source organism: Taenioides sp. WSHXM2023 (assembly GCA_029959045.1). Classification (NCBI taxonomy): domain Eukaryota; kingdom Metazoa; phylum Chordata; class Actinopteri; order Gobiiformes; family Gobiidae; genus Taenioides; species Taenioides sp. WSHXM2023. The sequence continues at coordinate 25,639,567 of CM057099.1, forward strand.
TCGAGAGGATGAAGAAGAAGAGCTTATCAGAAGTGATGTGATGAAGCTTGACACAAACAAACATGAGGTAAGAAAATAATGACAATTCCATATTCTTTTGAATTTGCACTTAACGCCTTAACTCTGTTTCTGTTTCTAGAGTGACTGATTTGGAGGGGCCAGCTTAGCCCCGTGGTCCTGTGATCTGACGAAGATGACGAGAAGAACTGAATCTCCAAAGGATGAAGAAGAAGAGCTGATCAGAAGTGATGTGATGAAGCTTGACTATTAATAATAAGAAAACACAAGGTAAGAAAATAATAACAGTTCCATAGTAGCGCCTTTTGAATGTGCACTTAATCCCTTAAATCTGTTTCTGTTTCCATGGTGACTGGTTTGGAGGGGCCATCTGGGCCCTGTGGTCCTGTGATCGGACGAAGCTGACGAGAAGAACCCTGTCTCGAGAGGATGAAGAAGAAGAGCTGATCAGAAGGGATGTGATGAAGCTTGACACAAACAAACATGAGGTGAGAAAATAATGACAATTCCATATTCTTTTGAATGTGCACTTAACGCCTTAACTCTGTTTCTGTTTCTGTTTCTAGAGTGATTGATTTGGAGGGGCCAGCTTAGCCCCGTGGTCCTGTGATCTGACGAAGATGACGAGAAGAACTGAATCTCCAAAGGATGAAGAAGAAGAGCTGATCAGAAGTGATGTGATGAAGCTTGACACAAACAAACATGAGGTAAGAAACAAATGACAATTCCATATTCTTTTGAATGTGCATTTAACGCCTTAACTCTGTTTCTGTTTCTAGAGTGACTGGTTTGGAGGGGCCAGCTGGGCCCTGTGGTCCTGTGGTCCTGTGATCTGACGAAGCTGACGAGAAGAACCCTGTCTCCAATGAAGAACAAGAGCTGATCAGAAGGGATGTGACAATACTTGACTAATAATAATAATAAACAAAAATGAGGTAAGAAATAATAATATTTTCATATTAGCTCCTTTTGAATGTGCACTTAACGCCTTTACACTGTCTCTCTTTAAGTTTCCATGGTGACTGGTTTGGAGGGGCCAGTTTAGCCCCGTGGTCCTGTGATCTGACGAAGTTGATGAGAAGAACTGAATCTCCAAAGGATGAAGAAGAAGAGCTGATCAGAAGTGATGTGATGAAGCTTGACACAAACAAACATGAGGTAAGAAAATAATGACAATTCCATATTCTTTTGAATTTGCATTTAACGCCTTAACTCTGTTTCTGTTTCTGTTTCTGTTTCTAGAGTGATTGATTTGGAGGGGCCAGCTTAGCCCCGTGGTCCTGTGATCTGACGAAGATGACGAGAAGAACTGAATCTCCAAAGGATGAAGAAGAGGAGCTGATCAGAAGTGATGTGATGAAGCTTGACTATTAATAATAAGCAAACACAAGGTAAAAAAATAAAAACAGTTCCATAGTAGCGCCTTTTGAATGTGCACTTAATCCCTTAAATCTGTTTCTGTTTCCATGGTGACTGGTTTGAAGGGGCCATCTGGGCCCTGTGGTCCTGTGATCTGACGAAGCTGACGAGAAGAACCCTGTCTCCAATGAAGAACAAAAGCTGATCAGAAGGGATGTGACAATACTTGACTAATAATAATAAACAACAATGAGGTAAGAAATAATAATATTTTCATATTAGCTCCTTTTGAATGTGCACTTAACGCCTTAACTCTGTTTCTGTTTCTGTTTCTGTTTCTGTTTCTAGAGTGATTGATTTGGAGGGGCCAGCTTAGCCCTGTGGTCCTGTGGTCCTGTGATCTGACGAAGCTGACGAGAAGAACCCTGTTTCCAGAGGATGAAGAGCAAGAGCTGAAGCTGATCAGGAACTACCCAAAGAATATCCAGAAATTTGCCAATAAATTTAAGGTTGATTTTGAATTCTTATGTCAGTTTTTTTAAAAGAATGAATACAAAGTAAATATTTTTAGTACAATTTACTTAAAGGGGCATTATGGAGATTCCTTTAACTGGAAAGTTACACAGCATTTCACTAAACTCTGTGTAACATATTATAAGTTGGATGGATGTTTTAAGTCCTCAAAAAAACAGAAAAACAAACACTTCTCTGTCCACAGAAATGACTTGCAACTTTTCTCTATCGAGATAGTTTGGTTTACTGCAATACTGTGGAACATTCTAATCAAAGCAATAACATCTCTATGGAGACATCCAACTCCAGACATCGTTACATAGTGCACCTTTCAGAATATTTGCTCTTAAAGGTTATTTTAAAATGCCCTATATGAATACAGTTCTATTGCTTTATTAGAGTAAATAAATAAATGTTGTTTTACCCAGATCTTAACATTCACAGCCTGTTTAGATTTGTGAACAACACTAGTCAAACTCAGGAAGAGTTTTATTGCAAATGTCAGTGAACAAAATGTACAAACTAGAAACTTCAGCGTTATGGTGTCTTGGCTAAAAATGTTCAAATGCCAATGCTAAACTCTACAAAATGAGTTTACAATAAAACAATAATTCCATATAATTTTATAACTCACAACTTTAAACTTGTCTAAAACAGCGAACGAAGTGTGCGCCCCCATTGAAGAACTTAGCACCCCCATAACTCCTGTTATGAAGCGCTCTCCCCTGTTCAAACACTCAATGCCACTCAATAGTGACACTCATGGCATCCAATAGTACAGACTGGCATTGCCCATTGCCGCGACAGCGGCATAATTGTAATTGCTTATCCTGGTAAACTCCAAAAATGTGCATTGGACATGTGAGTAATCGAGCACAACACGCTCGTCATTGACAGTGGACCCCACGGGTGCGTTACTGGACGCGAGTACTTTCCAATGACATATATATGTGCCACCAAAAATGGCCCGTTGTTGTTGTTGTTGTTGTTCTTAATATTAATATATTAATATTAATATTATTTTCCTCACCCTATTTTTCAGAGTTTGGCAACTTCACGCTGACGAGAAGTCACAAAATTTTGCACAAAATTCAAGAATGCCAAAATAGGAATTTACAAATACTCTGTATTACAAAATCTAATTTGCGCATTCTTTGGTCGATTTCACTCAAACTTTAATCGTTGGTGGACACCCCGGCCCTACACAGATTGAAATAAGAAAATCTAAAATGGCCACGATAGCGCCCCCTAGGGAGACTGCATGGAACAGCAAAATTTTACTTTGTCGTAGACATTCAAGATTTGGCACACATATTTGTGGCACGTTGTCAATGAAAAAGTCAATGACACCCACATGCCATCTCCATGCTGCCATGGCAACATGCCAAAAATCTGCCAATGCCAATGTGACATCCTGACCAAAACTTTGGTGGAGCCAAACCAAATTTGGTACACAGATGCCTCATGGGAAAAGGAACAAAAAAGATATTGTAACCATGGCCCCCCCAAACCAAAATTTGCCATCTTGGATTAATTATGTGACAAATGTCATAATGTAATCCTATGTAGACATCTAATTCTGCTGTATTTTCATTTGTGAAAGTTTTAAAACAGCCACAACCTCAAACGTGTGCACATCTTCAAAAAAGTGCATTAGCGCCCCCAACTGGTTAAAAGTTGAGACACACATAAAATTATAATGGACAAAATAAAGTTGCCCGAAAAGAGAAGTTTGCACATCACAGGCCAACTGGCCTAGAAAAAAGGGGAGGAATCTGGCACGTTAGTGCCTCCCCCGCAAGTGCAAGCGAGGGCCGATCATTGCCGCTTGCAGCTATATTGATTATTATTATTATTATTATTATTATTATTATTATTACATGTTTCTGTGTACAGGGTGGGACCATGTTGGGTCCTCCGGATACAGTTGTGGAGCTAGGAGAAACTGAAGTATCAGAGGAAATCTTCATGGACTGTCTTTCCTCATTGGGAGAAAGCACATACAGGTATTTTATCATTTTAAAAGGCCCATGTCACATTATTTTATGGTCTCTGTTATAATGTTGTTTCCTCATCGCAAACATACCTGGAGTTCTTTTTTGTTTCATTCACACATGTTCTTCTCTCACACCGAAAACACTCTGTTCCACTTTGTGACGTCTTATGGTAATGCATGAAGTGCTCCTCCGCGTTTTTAAAGTCCATACGCCTTCAGTAGAATCATTTGGATAATTCCAGCTCTGGATTTGCCAATCTCTACTGAACTAAAGGTAAAATGTAGCTATTAACTTGAAAACTTCCGCTTCATGACATCACAAGGTGGGTCAAAGCATTTTGAGCTTTGGAGTTATAGACAGATAATAATAAAGGGTTACACAAACATATGTGAATGAAGCAAAACACAACTCCAGGTATGTTTTTGATGAGGTAACAACATTATAACATGGCTTAAAGCTCAGAAGAGTCTTGTATAATATAGGACCATTGATAAATCTACTTTTCTTGTGTTTTTTGGTATTTTAAGTTTGACTAGCGTCTAATCTGTGTTTTAGAGGTGACAAATATGGCCTTTTTGAGCACAACTGCAACACCTTTACCAATGAAGTATCCCAGTTCCTGACAGGCAGAACAATACCCTCTTACATCACTGACCTTCTATCTGAAGTTCTTTCCACGTGAGTATGGACTGCTTGTGGATTTAAATACATGTTTTAAATGACACCTCCAGTTGCCCAAATGCTTAGCAGCAATTAACAGACTTGCATAGGCTGGATGAAGATGCAGTGTTATTCTAATATTTGCTCATATGTCGCCATAGACCATTTGGCCAGATGCTGCGGCCTATTCTGGATTCCATTCATATTGCCCCTCCTGGAGGAAATGTCATCAATGAACGAAGAAATGTCTGACAAGAAAGGTGCAGCAGGGCCAAGAGTTCAAGGTTACTTCCAGTGTAGTCAGTCAACATAAGTATAGATATTTTTAGTTTTTTATTGTTTGGGTCATCACAGCAAACCAGTCACATAAATGATTAAAGAGCCATTAAACACCCTCTTGAAGCTTTACTCCGCCCCTAAGCAAAATCTGAAAAGTCCTCCAGAGTGGGCGGTGCCCGGCGGGTTGGGGGGAGAGGGTGTGGGGCGGGCTCTGGAGCGATGATTGACAGCCGACTGACAGCCACAACAATCCAACATGGTGCAGACCGGTGCGCCCCAGACTTTGAAACAGAGCGGACATTTGTGCTCGGATCACGCCGTTTCCCTTTTCTCTAGACACAGCGGGACATCGCAGTGGTGGCGGGGCTGAGAGGGGCTCCTCACGTACCGCCCGTAGACCATCAGGGGCTGTCCTTGTCACGTAATAACCTACATCTGACTCACTGGCGGCCGTTTGTCCAACCCGAAAATTCAAATGTAATGGCCGTAGTTGATCCTAAAGAGGCCAGTACAGACACGGTTTTGGACCCAAAAGTCAGATTTTTAACAAATATGGACTAAAATGCCAAAACAAGGCCAGGGATAGGTATACACTTCTATTTTAGACCCATTTACACAGTTAATCAGTAGAAAAAAAGTGATTTTGGTGTTTAGTGGCCCTTTAAACATCTGCCATCTTTGCACTAATATTTTAATTTCAAATGCTGAGTTTTCTATACCGCTACCGTACTGACTACAGTGGAAGTAATGTTCAAACCACAGTATTTCATGTATTACATTTCAAAGATGCAGATTGCTGAATGATGGGACCATGTGATTCAGTTTAATTCTATTACAGCATTTCCTGTACCCACACACTGTCCCTTATTTAGCTCCTTTGTGCAATATTTTAAAGCATTGTATGTTAGGCAATCACATGACACAGGAGGCAATTAAGATAAGATAAGATAAGATATGCCTTTATTAGTCCCCCAGTGGGGAAATTCCAGTAGAAATAAACAAAATACAGCATCACATGAGGACGGGGGGGAGGAGAAAAAAACAAAAGTGAATCAACCCCAGACCATGCTCCTGACAGGGGCATCATATGGAATGAATGCACAAAATAAAAGCACCTCCGAGCATCAGCAACATAGTCAAAACACAGTACAAACATTTCACAGGACTAGCAACAGGGGAGGGGAGAGGAGTAAGAAAGTCCAACTCAGGCAAGACAGCATCCGGATCCTGCAGCCACTGACGGCGCTTATACAACGGACCCGCCCACCCGGTCGGGGGTACAAAGCTGCGAGGGGGTTAGGGAGGGGCCAGGCTCCCTCCGCTGTAATCTCAGGGCGATTTGACACCAGCCCGGCCTTGGTCGTGACCAGTGCTGGCTTGGGGAGGCCAAAAGATAAGATTGCGTTGTTATAGTTTTAGAGCGAGCAGCTGCACCAATTCTTTAAACACTGCTCTTGTTTGTCCAATTGGTCTCAAGGTCATCTCTCTATGCAGAGCAGCCAAAATTCTCCTAGATGTTATCCCTGTTGCGAATTAGAGCCAAAGTTCCATCCAGTCTGCGATCCATAGTCGCTAACCTCTCCGAGATGTTTTCCAAAGTCTTTTCCAAAGTGCGGTGCGAGACCACCAAACTTTCCAAGATACGGCTCAAAGTCACAGTCTGAGTATCGGCAGCTTTGCCCATCGTTCCGATCAAACCGGGCAGCCAAGTGGGGCTTTGAACAGCTGCCTCGGTGCTCTGATTTTTCTTGAAAGACAGGGCCACGCCTAATCCAATCAGCAAAAGTCTATTCTTTATTTATTGAGTTTTCATATTGTATTAAAATATTTCCATTGCCATCTTATATATTATACTGACTGCTTTTGCCAATTTTATGATTTTATTAAGAACTAGGCACTATTGTTACAAGGACTAATTGTTTTTCAATAGCCCCCAGAGTGTGTTCCAGACCTGAACACTTCTGTGCCTTCATTTTATTCTTGACTACAGTGCTTTCCTATGAAGTTGGCCAACACAGATATATCGGTGTGCATGAAGCTATTTATCACTGCAAACTATTGTAATATATCAGTTTTAAATGTATATTATTTATCATTTATTTATTAAATGTTCACAGTACAATGCAGATGTTACGAACCCAAAAACGCTGGGTTGTTGTGTAAAATGTTAAACTAAAATAAATCTTAAACTTTGATCTTAAGTGGTCCTAAAAGAAACATAAAAGATGTCAGTATTAATACCTGATTTATTACAGTTTAAATATATTTTATAACACATCAATGCCCCAACGTTTTTGAAATATAAGTTTGTATGTTCAAGAATCGTCCGTCTAACACTCCAATCTCAAAGCGCCATGCCATAAATACACGTACATATCTCTTCACTCAAACACAACAGACTTTGCATTTTATACAATGTGAGGGATTACCGGATACACATTATAAAAAGACAACCAGGAGATTACAGCGTGATTAAAGCCAGCATTGCCCATCTTCAGCCTCCTGCAATAACTACACCCGGCACCACAACACCGATCCGCACACTAGAGCAATGAATGTGCAAATGTGTCTAAACTGCATTGAGTACATTGTCAAAGCTCAGGTGACGTGATTTTTGCCTTGTGATTTAGCTGTTCTGCTAACACACATGTTAACAACCTACCTGACCACTGAAATGTATTACTGCACAGCCCTTGTTCTCTACTTGTAACATCACATTTAAGCCTTTCCTATTCTTTATTTTTTAAATTGATTTTGATTTGATTTAACTGGCATAGGTTTCAGAACACTAAAAACAAATAGGGAGAAAAAAGTTATGTTAAATTTTAAAACCAAGAGCAAGCATCAACACTATAAATTACATGATTAAACAAACATGAATAAACAGAGCGAAACAGTTACGCAGTTCTCTGAATGTCCACAAGAGGCAATATTGCTATTCCCACAGCTCTTGGTACAGTAGAGGTTCTCTCATTTGCTGTCAGTCAGCATCATGGCCTAATTTATTTATTTGCCTGTTACTTGTAAATATAGGCATCTTGCTCTAACACATAATCTAATCTTAAATAAAGATTATTATAATAAATATAATTAATTAATAAACTACCCATCTATCTATTGTTTCACAGTCCTCTTGCACTCTTCTGACAAGGATGCTTCATCTTGCACTCTTCTGACAAGGATGCTTCATCTTGCACTCTTCTGACAAGGATGCTTCATCTTGCACTCTTCTGACAAGGATGCTTCATCTTGCACTCTTCTGACAAGGATGCTTCATCTTGCACTCTTCTGACAAGGAAGCAAGAGGATGTGAGGCAGACCTGGTCTTTGGCCCCTTCCATCTGCAGCCATAATAAATGCACACAGTTAGTCCTTCCCCTCACCACCACTTGCTGAATCAGCTGAGTTACTGTAAGAATAATGTGACATTTGACAACCGTTAACCTTTTTCTTCACTTAAATGCTTCCATTAGACAGGGCCGCAGTTGGGATATGACTCTTCCTCGTATCACTGTGACCCTCCTGCTGTAGGGGCCACCCCCTGTACCACAGAGGTGACTCAGCAGCTCCTATAGGCTTCAGTCTCAGTCCTGTTGAGTCATCCATTTAATCTACTTGTGGTGAGACGAGATGTGGAAGACGAAAAAGACAAGCCTGTTGACCACTGCTTCTTGGAAGATCTTCTCTTTATAACACTACTACATTGCAGTGACCACCTAAGCCTATACTGTTTTAAATTTAATTTAACAAGCAAAATACATTATTCAGTAATCTCAAAACCCATCTAACAATTCTGAAAGCCATTAGTTGTAGAACTTTACTCACATCATCCAGTTTGCTTCAAATTCTGAGTACCCTAACATTTTTCCCCTGCCAGAGATTCAGTCACATTGAAATAGTTCTGCGCACATCAAATGAATTGATAAATCACAGATAAATCAAAATCTTGTGAAGCCTAGCCTATTTAGTCTCCCAGAATATCAGAATATAGACAGTCACAATTTATAGCCTAGGCCTATATAGGCGATTATAATAATATGTCCAATTAAAATGCCAAATTGCCCCCTGAATGATTCTTGGAGTCAGTATTTTGGGCATTTAAACACATACAACAACATATGAATGAACACCCACCCGCAGGTTCATTACCCAGTCAGACAAGCCCCTGTGAATAAATATCATGGACTTGCCACTTTTTTCCTGGTTCGCTATTTAAATGGAAAAAATAAATAAATAAATAAATAAGAAAATAGTAAAAAAAAAAAAAAAAAAGTAATATTAAATAAAAGTAGTATTAAATAAATATGAAAACTGTCTGAGAAAAAGGGCTAATCAGTCAACTGTGTAAGCCCCGCCCACTGTTCGATGCTCGAATCTTGATGGAATTCGAGAATGGAACGTATTCTCTTCGTGACGTACTGTCCGGTACCTTGGCAACCAGGAGTTAGTTTTTGTAGTTAGTGGAACAACCCCAGTCTCAGCTCATTTGCTCCTTGACTCTTGAAGAGACAGGTCGCACACACACTAGCTCCTCGTGATCTCTCAGTAAATCGCAGAAATCTTCTACTCGCTTTTCGGAAAGCACAAACAGAAGCACTTCTACATTTCTGGTTGAAGTTTTAGTTTACAGTAGAAATGGAAAATATTAACCATGACCATGTGCTGGAAACAGTTTTTGCTGCAGGTAATTAGCTAGTCTTACTGTAATATAAACTAGTTTGTTGCTTTTGTCTTAATAGATTTTGGTGATTAATGGAAAAAGTCAAAAATATCTCTCAGAAATTAAAATCTTTTCATTTTGTTTGAGACTTAACCATATTCCAAACCTTAACCTGAAAAAATACAGATGATTCAATTTTACCATGAAGCTACAAGTTGTGTTATGTTGCACTGGGGCCTTGACCTAAACATTGAACAATGTTGAATGTGTGAAAGAAATAATTTGCCATTAGTTTTGCAAAAATATACATTTCAATTTTCCCCATCCTGACTGTAGCAGTGATACTAATTTTGCATATTCTGTTCTCTCAGGTGACTCCGCTGCAGTGCCAACAAACCCAAGGTTTGTGCAGATTGCACCTCAGGTTGGGGATGGGGTAGCTTATCCTGACCATCCCCTTGAAATAGTGCTGCCTGTGCCCCAGTTTGATGGTGCCCCTCAGATGATTCTCCTCCTCCAGCTGGAGGAGGGGATGATGATTCTCCTCCTCCAGCCATTGCCATTGCATCTCCATGATCAGAATCATCTCCATGATCAGTCCGACAATGAAGACGAGAACGGTCCAGGAGGGCCGTTTGCAGCACAAGGTTTGGTTTATTTATTCTAGAAATCTGAAAAAAAAACAAAAACATTGTATTTGTTTCACTACGGTTCCTTGAGACTCTTAGAGACAGGTCGCACACACCTCTTGCTCTGTGCGAATTTCAGATACTCTCACAAACTCGTACAAATCTTCAAATTGCTTCTCGAAAAGCACAGCATACAGCAACACACATCATGTTATGTTGCACTGGGGCCTTGAGCTAAACATTGAACACTGTTAAATGTAGGAAAGAAATACATTTTACAAAAAATAGATGCATTTCATTTTTTCCTATTCTGACTGTAGCAGTGATACTAATTGTGCATGTTGTGTTTCTTCTCAGGTGTCTTCGCTGATGTGCAGCCAGCCCAGAGTCCTCTGCAGGTTGCACCTGCACCTGCCCTTGTGGATGGGGCAAATCCTGATGCCCCTCCCTTTGAGATAATCTCGCCAATGCCACCATTTGCTCAGTCTGGTGGTGCCTCTCCCAACCCAAACCCTGTAGACCCTGACAACTTTGAAATTGACTATTGGTGGGAAGAGGATTATCATTCTAGTGATCAATCTGACACTGAAGACGAGGATGATCCTGAGGAGTCGGATGATGGAGGTCCAGCAGAGCCCCTTGCAGCACAAGGTTCGTTTTATTCTCAATTCTACAAATCTGAAAACGCCAACCATCATAGATATTGGTGAATAATAAATTCATATTTTATACATTTATTTAGAAATGAGCAAGAAGAGGCCAAGGGAAGAGGACAGTGACGACAGTGAGGATGAAGTTGCTTCCAAGAGGTCACGTCACACCTCTCCAGTTTACGAGGAGTAAACTGATCCCCGGGTCGCCTGGGCCTGGGGTTTGGAGTGGAGTTTGCTTGTTTTTCCTGTGTCTGGGTGGGTTTCCTCTAGGCACTCTAGGCAATGCTAAGCTCCGTTAATTTCTGCAACTTACAATAAAAGTTAAAAAACATAGTGGAAGAATCATTGAAGGAAGCCCTAAACTCTGTTAACGTGAGGTGATGGAAATGTCATTTTGTTTAAAGTGAAGGACGAGCCATCGCTGGCTATGGTTACACGCACACTCAAAACCAGATTGTTATCTGTGTGTTATTACATCTTTACATCTGTAACGATGTAAATAGCAAAATCAAGTAACTTCTGTCTGACCGTGGTCCCTCTAATTACTTACATCAAATTGTGCAGTTTGCATGTTTAAGTATTTGTAAAGGTCTAGAAATGAGATATTAAATCAGATTTTGGTGAGCTTGTAACCGCAGCCACTGAAATGAACAAATCTGATTACATGGTCGTGTTTGAGCCCTACTTAGGCCTGTCACGATAACACATTTTGAAGTGCAATATATTCTTGAATTAAATAGACATAAATAAATGAAATGAAACAAACCATAAACCAGAATTATCCCTAAAAAATATTTTAAATGTACAATATTGTTAACATTTGTTTTGCAATAAATACATAACAGAATGCAACACTTAGGTAGTAAGTTTGTATCTATAATGAGTTACATAATCAATATGACCAATATTTTTCCACTACTACAAAGAAGCACCCACAATAAATATTGACCCTGTAAAATTATTGTTCCATCTATATCATGTATTGAATGATAAGCAAGTATAGTAATTACCGTAACAGGCCTAGACCGATCTAAACCATAGACTAAATGGACATAGCTAACCCGCTAGCTGCAGCGTATATAGGAAGTGAGCATGGGGGTGACTGTGGCTCCTATATCCACTTGAAAGTCCCTTTCTCTGTTACTGTTGCAGTGAGCCTCGTCATTTTTTATCTTAAAATGTTAGTATTAACCCACTCAACATAATCCTGCTGTTTTTATTTTGCTATTTTGTCCGCAATTACATTCCTATTCCTAATGTGGAATTGTCGAATGAAATGAAATGAAATGTCGTAGACATGCAAGATTTGGTACACATATTCATGACATGTTGTCGATGAAAAAAGTCAATGACACCCACATGCCATCTCCCATCGTGTTGCCATGGCAACAGGCCAAATATCTGCCATTGCCAATGTGACGTCCTGACAAAAACTTTGGTGTAGCCAAAACAAATTTGGTACACAGCTCCATCATAGAAAAAGGAAAAAAATATATATATTGTGACCACGGACCATCCCAAACCAAAATTGGCCATCTTGGATTAATCATGTGACAAATGTCAAAATGTGATCCTATGTAGATATTTAATTCTGCCATATTTTCATTTGTGAAATATTTAAAACAGCCACAACCTCAAACGTGGGCACATCTTCAAAAAGGTGTGTTAGCGCCACCAACTGGTTAAAAGTTGAGACACACATAAAATTATAATGGACAAAATAAAGCTGCCCAAAAAGAGAACAGTTTGTGTGCGACAAACACCACAGGCCAACTGGCCTAGAAAGAAGGGGAGGAATAGGGCGCGTTAGCGCCCCCCTCTGCGAGTGCAAGCGAGGGCCGATCATTGCCGCTTGCGGCTATATTTTCACTTGTTTTTGTTTCATATGAGTTTACAAGTCCCACATTTTACTGCAATTATACACTGCTATAATAATGTATATGACAAATAAATGGACTTTGAACAATCATGTTTTTCTCTTTAATAAGTACCATCAATCTACATTTTTGTCTGTGATATATATATATATATATATATATATATAACAAATATGTATGCATATAATAGAACTAATAATGCTAATAATATTACCCCCCCTCACTCACTCATTAGTTCTATAAATACTAATTAAATCGCGAACTACATCACTATTTATACTATTTATTAGTACTAATAATGTTACTGTCCAAGTTGTCAAAAACGTCTTTAACAAATTCCTTCCACTCGCTGCAAGATCCCTCTCAGAACAAGTCGCAGACGTGGCGGGGCTCTCTCGACTCTTGTGCGCATGCGTAAAAAACAGAGACGCCGACCAATCGTAGCACGGCATTTGTCGATGACGTCACTCGCGCTCTACTGCGCATGTCTCTTGCAAAACAGGTCGCTATCCTGTCTTGTATCGGGAATCTCGGCAGATTAAAGCAGATGCTAGGCTAGCTGTATCGATCAGGTAAGACGTATCCCACTCACTACTGTTGGTTTAGCATCATAACTTATTTTACCACACGGCGATAAACTGTTTTAGTGCGCTGACAACAGCGCTAGCGAGTGTTGCTACTTCATGCTAACCGCACAGCTAGCATCACACACACACAGACACACACAAAAAGACACAGTGAAATGTTTCTAATGAGCTCACTGTTCAAACTGCAGAGTGCTCCAGTACTACAACTACTATAACTACTACTACTACAACAACTAGTACTACTACAACAACTAGTATTACTAGTCTACAACTAGTATTGCTACTACAACTAGTACTATTACAACTAGTATTACTACTACAACTAGTACAACTGCTACAACTAGTACAACTTCAGAGTCCAGGTACCACCCCATTTACTCCTGTGTTAGTCCTGGTTTAGCCCTGTTGTAGTTCTGGTTTAGTGCAGCATTAGGATTTTACTAGTACTTATACTTCTTATACTCATACAGATGCACGCGAGGCTCCACATCCCTCACATCATTCCACCTGCATTTAAACCTCTTGATTCCAAGTAAATTCTCACTGCGTCCTTACACATTCAACAACGTGTGCGCGTCCGTGTGTGACTGATGTAACTCTTAATCTCATCTTTATCTCAGAAGACGGTGCCAATGCCTGGCATTTTCAGGTACTAATTAAGCTGTATTCCTCTGTTGCTTGTGTGTAAGTGTGCAGGAGTATAGAGGACCAAGATGACCAGATCCGTCTTTATAGCCGCCTGACTGGGGAAAGTTCAGGACCTGCCACCTGGCCCAATGCAAGCCGGATTATGGAAGCGGTGTGCACAGAACTGTGTCTCACCTACCCCGCCTCCTCTTACAGTCATCAGGGTTAAGGAGGGGTAGGTGGGATTACATTCTGAAGTACTACCACCATATCCGCAACCTTGTGCTGGGCAGCCAGAGGCTGGTGGCTCGGGCGCCAATCCAGCTGGCTGAGATAAACCAGAGGGACGCTCTCGCAGTGGTAGGTTTGATGTTGGTAGACACAGCTCTACAGTCAGTTTCAACTACATCGCCACAGTTGGATACATAACTAAAGTCTGTCCTTGAATTATGTTTTGTGTTTTTTAGGTACACAGCAACCCAGCGGGAGAAGGAGAGGCTTCTGTTGGCACCGGGACCAGGAGCTGCAGCAGGTGGACACCAAGGACCAGCACAGAGTGGCACCACCACCTCCATCAGCGGCAGCACCAGCACCACTGTATGTTGTCCTGGCTGCACCGCCAACAGCTGCTGTACCCGGCATTGCCAGTCATGCATCGGCCTCTCCTGTCAGCTTCTGACACTTCGCTTCTAACTGGTGTCTCCCAACATCCAGGAGCCCTCAAACCTAGAGGACCCTGCACCCCCGGTCCAGGAGCCCTCAAATCCAGAGGACCCTGCACCCCCGGTCCAGGAGCCCTCAAATCCAGAGGACCCTGTACCCCCGGTCCAGGAGCCGGTTCAGGACGTTGCACCCCTGGTCCAGGACCTTCAACACCTGGAGGAGAGCGCTCTGGTCAGGGCGCTCCGTGAGGAGTTGGCGCGAGCAAGGGCTGAACTTGCAGACCAGGTCCAAATTAGCAATTGTTTGGACCTGAAGCTTAAGTCTCAGGAGAGAATCGTCCAAGAAAAAGATTTGCAGTTGAAAAAACTCAATCATTCTCTCCAGAGGAAAGACAAGCAACTGCAAGGACAGATTAATTTGCACAAGGAGATCCAGTACCTGTACAACACTAAGGTACAGGAAAATATGGAGCTGAAACAAGAGCTCACAAATTCCAAAAAAGTCAGGAATAAGACTGATGCTTTGGAGATTCAAGAACTCAAAGCTTCTCTTCAAAAGAAAGATAAAGAGCTAGAGACCCAAATAAACGCATATAAGGAGATCCGATATCTCTACAACACTTCAGGTCAAAAAATTGTCCAGCTCAAACAAGAACTGTGCGGCACCAGTAAAGTGCTTGAAAAGGTGAGGAAACAACTTACAGAACAGGACAATAAAATTGCTGAGAGGGCAAACACAAACAGGTCAGATACAGAGGCCTGCACAGATTCTCAGACCACTGCTTTTGGAGTGGGTGAAGTTGTAACCCATCAAGACAGTGAGAAACTGTCTAGAAAAGTGCAGGAGTTGTCTTCTCAGCTCTTCACAGCACGAGAGCAGATGCGTCTCCTGAAGGTGTGTTGTGGAAGTGAAAGACCACAGCCACCCAGCCACCCAAAAGGAGCGGCCACAGTGAACGAGCAGAGGAGGGTGCTCCAGCGCTACTACCAGGACCACCAGCAGCACTAAAGCACCTCCAAACCAATTACCCTTTGCATTATGAAAAAATAAAACAAAAATGATTTGAACATTATCTTGTTCTCTTAAATGTCTGTGGTTATTCACGTTTATTGTTTTATGTCAGAACTTGAATTCACATGTCGGCCACAGCTGCAGTCGCTTGTTTTTTTTGGTAAAGTGGAAATGGAAAAAATAGAAATCAGAATCAGAAATCAGAAAAGCTTTTATTGCCATTGTCAGTGAACACAATTCACAGACTAGGAACTTGCTTTGGTGATAAGGTGCAACATAGAACACTGAATAATAATAATAATAATAATAATAATAATACTAATAATAATACAAGTAGAGATATCACAGTTATAAAGGATAATAATAATAATAATGATAATAAAGTATCACTATTTGAATAAAGTAAGAGCATGCAAAAAGATTAAGATATATAATAAAAATAAAAATATTCAAGTATATACAGAGCATCAGAACAACAGTGCAAACCGACAGTGCAAAAGAGCAAGTGACGTGACATGACTTATTTAAAGTGACTGGTATTATAAAGTGTCCTTAGTACAGGTGTTATAAGTGTTCATAAAGTGTTTATGAGTCCAACGGCAGAGGGGAAGAAACTGTTCTTATGGCGAGAGGTTCTGGTCCGTATGGACCGTAGCCTTCTGCCAGAGGGAAGTGGCTCGAATAGTCCATGTCCAGGGTGAGAGGGGTCAGCTGCTATCCGGCCTGCACGCCCCCGAGTCCTGGAGACGTACAGGTCCTGGAGAGATGGAAGGCTACAGCCGATCACCTTCTCAGCAGAGCGCACAATGCGCTGTAGTCTCTGTCTGTCCCTGGCAGTGGCCCCAGCGTACCACACAGTGATGGAGGAGGTGAGGATGGACTCAATGATGGCCGTGTAAAACTGCACCATCATCTGGGCAGGCAGCTTGGCTTTCCTCAGCTGCCGCAGGAAGTACATCCTCTGCTGGGCTTTCTTGATGAGGGAGCTGATGGTCGGCTCCCACTTGAGGTCGTGGGTGATGCAGGTGCCCAGGAAGCGGAAGGAGTCCACAGTGGTGATGGAGGAGTCTGTCAGGGTGAGGAGAGGCAGGGGGGCTGTGACTTTCCTGAAGTCCACGATCATCTCCACTGTCTTCTGGGCGTTGAGCTCCAGGTTGTTGCTGCTGCACCAGGACACCAGCCGGTCCACCTCCCTCCTGTAGGCAGACTCATCGCCGTCCGAGATGAGCCCGATGAGGGTGGTGTCATCCGCAAACTTAACCAGTTTCACGGAGTCGTGGCTGGAGGTGCAGCAGTTGGTGTACAGGGAGAAGAGCAGGGGAGAAAGTACACAGCCCTGTGGAGATCCTGTGCTTATAGTCCGAGTGTCCGAGACATTCTTCCCCAGCCGCACGCACTGCCTCCGGTCCGTCAGGAAGTCAGTGATCCACCTGCAGGTGGAGTCAGGCACGTTGAGCTGGGCGAGCTTGTCCTGGAGCAGAGCAGGGAGGATGGTGTTGAATGCAGAGCTGAAGTCCACAAACAGGATCCTGGCGTAGGTTCCCGGGGAGTCCAGATGCTGAAGGATGAAGTGGAGGGCCAGGTTGATGGCGTCGTCTACAGACCGATTGGCTCTGTAGGCGAACTGCAGAGGGTCCAGGAGGGGGGAGGTGAAGGACTTGAGGTGAGGCAGAACCAGGCGCTCAAATGACTTCATGACTACAGACGTCAGCGCCACAGGCCTGTAGTCGTTAAGTCCGGTGATCCTGGGCTTCTTGGGGACGGGAACAATGGTGGACAGCTTGAAGCAGGCTGGGACATGGCATAACTCCAGGGAGATGTTAAAGATGTCCGTGAAGACAGGAGCCAGTTCTTCAGCGCAGTGTCTCAGGGTGGAAGGAGAGACACCGTCCGGACCTGGGGCTTTCCGTGGGTTTTGCCTTTTAAATGTCTTAGTCACATCCTGCTTGGAGAGTGTGAGGGCAGTGGGGGAGGAGGAGGGGTCTGAGGTGGGCTTGGCCGCAATGTCCATTGTAGTCAGTGGGGTGGGGGAGGGGTGTGAGACTTCAAATCTAGCGTAGTAGGTGTTAAGCCTTTCCGCTAGTTGTCGGTCATCCACAGCAGGGGGGGCTCTGGGCCTATAGTTTGTGATCTCCTTCAGACCTTTCCAAACAGAGACGGAGTCGTTGGACCAGAACTTCTCCTTCAGATGTGTGTTGTATCTCGATTTAGCCTTCTCCACTTCCTTGCTAAATGAGTACTTGCTCTGTCTGTAAGAGTGAGGGTCACCACTTCTGTGCGCCTCCTCCTTCTCCTTCCTCAGCTGCCTCAGTCTGGGTGTGAACCAGGGTTTGTCATTGTTAAATGACACCCTGGTGCGAGATGGGATAATACTGTCCTCACAGAACTGGATGTATGACGTCACTGTGTCCGTGTACTCATCCAGATTCTCTGCGGAGGTCTTGAACATGCTCCAGTCCGTTGTGTCCAAGCATGTGCGAAGCTCCTCCACAGCCTCGCTGGTCCACCTTTTAGAAGTCCTCACTGTTGGTTTGGAGAGCTTCAGCTGTTGTTTGTATGTGGGGATGAGGTGAACCATGACGTGGTCAGAAAAGCTTAAAGCAGCACGTGACACGCTCCGATAGGCCCCACTGACTGTTGTGTAACAATGATCCAGCGTGTTCTGCTCTCTCGTTGGGCATTTAATAAACTGTTTGTATTTTGGTAACTCCTGGCTCAGGTTTCCCTTGTTAAAGTCGCCAAGGATAATAAGTAGAGAGTCCGGGAAGGTTCGTTCTACATCCAAAATCTGCTCCGCTAGCACGCGTTGAGCCTCGTGCACGTCAGCGCATGGCGGGATGTAAACAGCAGCCAGAATGAATGAAGCGAACTCACGTGGCGAGTAGAAAGGTTTACAGTGAATGAAAAGATATTCCAGAGCGGGAGAGCAGTGTTGGGAGATCACAGTTACATCTGAGCACCAGGCGTTGTTGATGTAGAAACAGACCCCTCCACCTTTTGCCTTTCCCCCGGAGAGAGCCCGATGTCTGTCCGCGCGGAGGAGCTGAAATCCGTCCAGGTGTAACGCGCGGTCCGGGATCTGCTCGCTGAGCCATGTTTTTTCTAACATAATATATATAAGAAAAAAATTCTCTTAACTTTTTAAAACTATTTACAGGTTATGCTGCAGACAGAGAAACAATGCATTTAATCAATCAGTCTCATTGTAAATCAAAGCAAAAGACACAGAAAGGCTAAAAACACTTGAGTTAAACTGCACGTACATCCACCCGTCATAAAGGTCTGCTGAAGGTCAGAGGTCAGCCATCGGTGTATTTTCTAACGTTACACAAAGTCTGCAGAAACTTCACAGAAAACAGTCAATACACCTGTTGAGAATTGAGGGATATGTAAATAATTTTTGTAGAGTGATGTTGGTCTGCTAAACTGTAAATATAAACCAAGCAAAACTAAGCAGCCATTTAAAAAGCTACTGAGATAAATGGGAAATGAAGACACCAAAATTAAGGAATTTTCATAATGTTGAAAAATGATTTATTATGAACCAAGATTGGAAATAAGTAACCATCATATTTTCCACTTTGAAGCAGGCTTGTGCTGAGGAGAGAATCTGTCAGTTCCAGTATAGCAGTTTCACTTTAATATGAGCTTTAGAAAGTTAACAGCAGCAGATTTCACTAAACAGAAGAGCCACTAGAGGGGGTATGTGACTTAAACTCAATCTAAAGGACCCTTAGCTCTTCTCTAGTAACAAAATGAAGGCCATTCATATTCATAAAAATATTGTGTGTATAACAAACAATACAATCAGTATTAGGGGGTTTTGAGATCTTTGGTTGAAAGATTAAACTTCAAAATAGACATTTTTAGAGCTAAAACAAGTCTTAATATTTAAATATAGTAACAATTAGGGTTTAGAGTTTAAGTCTCGTAACGTGGGAGATAGGAGATCAGGAGAGCAAATCTAGCAACAAACTACTAGGATGAGAATAATCTGCAAATGAAATTGTAGAAGTGCATATTGTATTGAACTGATTAAGACATTTGGCCTGAAAGAGTGAAAATCACGCAACACATGTGGAAGTTAGATTAATAGTAAACAAGCTAAAAGGAAATAAAAAGGAACAACATGATACATGCTACCCCGGGTGGGTGCATGTTTGATTGGAAGTAGCAAGGTAATATTTTATAGTAAAGCAAATAAAGGGCAAGAATGAAATAGAGCAAAATATGTGTACGAAATAAGCATACCTGTGCATTAATAATATTAATGACAAGAGATAGATATAAGGATCTGAGAGCTCCGTTTGAAGAGTATGATCTTTGAAATGACTTTCAACCAGAAACATTATGATTAAATAATTACAATTTAAAGTCTGACTTAATTTAAAATAATGTACAAAAGTTGAATGATTAAGGTTAACTGTTGCAAAACAGCGTTTCCTCTGATGTGGCGATGAGTCCCAAACAAAACTATAAAGAATACCTTATGAACACTCCGACAAAATGTTGCAAAAAGATTTATTCAAAGGAAATAAAATATACAAATACACAAATATACAAATAACATGTATAAAAGAGTTTAGAGTACCTAAGGTTGAGTGCAAGTAAACATATTATAGGAGACACAGAAAAGTTATAATAAAATAACAAAAAGTATTGCAATGACAAATGCCGAAATAAATGAACAAGTTTAGCTGTATAACAACGAGCAGAAACCTGAAACATCTGTTAAGAATAATAAAAAACTGACAGTAAGTTTAGAAACATTTCACCGAATGTACGAAAGTGTCCCACATGTTTGTATGATTAATAATGTTTGCAGTTTATGACGTTTTTCTAGCATAACATATGTGTCAAGAATTGTAAGGAGTTGAAGACTGTGTAATTTGGAGAATCATCTGCAAAGCTTAAAGACACATGTTAAATGTTTAGCAGTTTAGGTGTTTTTAATTAATTAACATTCAATAGGAAAAAGAAGCTGAAAAATAAACTTTGAAGTATGATTAGACTTTAGAAATGCCCAAGATAATGGAAATAATGAAGCAATCGAAACAAAGAGAGATTTTAGAGAGAATAAAATGGAGACCTTTGAAATAGAAAGGAGAGGATGAAATAATGAGAATTGTAAAGATCACGTTTGAACAGAAATTGAGCTAAGGAAGAGTTAACAGGGGTTTGTAGAAGCATGTTCCAGAAACATTTTGAGGTCCTTGTGCTTGTCTGAGTCAACCCTAGAGGTGTAAAGAAGAAGTGTGAAAAGAAGTGGTGCATCGGGTAAACTCACAAAGGTCAAACCCCACAAGTAGCAAGGTGCAAAGATGAGCATACGGAGGGGTGTGTTTTAATTACAAACTTCTAAAAGCCAAAAAAGGAGACAGGCTGTAAAGCTACAATATCATTGGATGTAATTAACACGTATGGGGTGGAATGTTCTGGAAATATCGATGTGGTACTTTTTGATCTTGTTGTGTTAACCACTTTATGTGGGAGGAGAAATGGGTTACTGAGATGATAAATAGGGGGACTTGGGAGCCCTAAAGTTGTTCACACTCAGCCCCTTCTCAGGTGTGCCGCTCCCATTGAGCCGAGTGTGATCCAAATTTAGGGGCTCTCCACACATCTCCAAGCATTGGCAGGTGTGGCTGCGAGGTGACCGGACACGCAAACAGGTATCAGTCCAAATTGGTTAATTTTGAAAAGAAGGTATTCGTCCTTGTGACAGCCCGAAGAGGTTAGCCGGCTTTGGCCCGGAAAGTTCTCTGACTAGATCAGGGGACAAATCTCTTCGCGGATAGGATACGTGTGTGACTGATGTAACTCTTAATCTCATCTTTATCTCAGGAGACGGTGCCAATGCCTGGCATTTTCAGGTACTAATTAAGCTATATTCCTCTGTTGCTTGTGTGTATGTGTGCAGGAGTATAGAGGACCAAGATGACCAGATCCGTCTTTATAGCCACCTGACTGGGGAAAGTTCAGGACCTGCCACCTGGCCCAATGCAAGCCGGATTATGGAAGCGGTGTGCACAGAACTGTGTCTCACCTACTCCGCCTCCGCTTACAGTCATCAGGGTTAAGGGGGGGTAGGTGGGATTACATTCTGAAGTACTACCACCATATCCGCAACCTTGTACTGGGCAGCCAGAGGCTGGTGGCTCGGGCGCCAATCCAGCTGGCTGAGATAAACCAGAGGGACGCTCTCGCAGTGGTAGGTTTGATGTTGGTAGACACAGCTCTACAGTCAGTTTCAACTACATCGCCACAGTTGGATACATAACTAAAGTCTGTCCTTGAATTATGTTTTGTGTCTTTTAGGTACACAGCAACCCAGCGGGAGAAGGAGAGTCTTCTGTTGGCACCGGGACCAGGAGCTGCAGCAGGTGGACACCAAGGACCAGCACAGAGTGGCACCACCACCTCCATCAGCGGCAGCACCAGCACCACTGTATGTTGTCCTGGCTGCACCGCCAACAGCTGCTGTACCCGGCATTGCCAGTCATGCATCGGCCTCTCCTGTCAGCTTCTGACACTTCGCTTCTAACTGGTGTCTCCCAACATCCAGGAGCCCTCAAACCTAGAGGACCCTGCACCCCCGGTCCAGGAGCCCTCAAATCCAGAGGACCCTGTACCCCCGGTCCAGGAGCCGGTTCAGGATGTTGCACCCCTGGTCCAGGACCTTCAACACCTGGAGGAGAGCGCTCTGGTCAGGGCGCTACGTGAGGAGTTGGCGCGAGCAAGGGCTGAACTTGCAGACCAGGTCCAAATTAGCAATTGTTTGGACCTGAAGCTTAAGTCTCAGGAGAGAATCGTACAAGAAAAAGATTTGCAGTTGAAAAAACTCAATCATTCTCTCCAGAGGAAAGACAAGCAACTGCAAGAACAGATTAAATTGCACAAGGAGATCCAGTACCTGTACAACACTAAGGTACAGGAAAATATGGAGCTGAAACAAGAGCTCACAAATTCCAAAAAAGTCAGGAATAAGACTGATGCTTTGGAGATTCAAGAACTCAAAGCTTCTCTTCAAAAGAAAGATAAAGAGCTAGAGACCCAAATGAACGCATATAAGGAGATCCGATATCTCTACAACACTTCAGGTCAAAAAATTGTCCAGCTCAAACAAGAACTGTGCGGCACCAGTAAAGTGCTTGAAAAGGTGAGGAAACAACTTACAGAACAGGACAATAAAATTGCTGAGAGGGCAAACACAAACAGGTCAGATACAGAGGCCTGCACAGATTCTCAGACCACTGCTTTTGGAGTGGGTGAAGTTGTAACCCATCAAGACAGTGAGAAACTGTCTAGAAAAGTGCAGGAGTTGTCTTCTCAGCTCTTCACAGCACGAGAGCAGATGCGTCTCCTGAAGGTGTGTTGTGGAAGTGAAAGACCACAGCCACCCAGCCACCCAAAAGGAGCGGCCACTTCCGCTTCCGGTCGCATGGAGTAGGCAGTGTAGGAGACCAGCTCCGAATAAAATTTATTAAAAGTTTATCTTCCAGCCATATTTTTCAACACGTACCAAGAGACAGCACGCGGGACTAAATGACAACCAGGAAAAACAGACAATACACCCAGACGACTCTGGATATCGAGCCAAATGCCTCCACTACCGGAGAAAAAAGTAAAGCGGCTAAAGCTAGCAACACCGAGCTAACGGAGGAAAGCCCAATATCGCTGGGAACTTTACGGGCAGAGTTGAGAGCGGGTTTCAGCTCATACAGCGACACTATGCAGTCAGTGATTAAAACTGAGATGGAGGGCTTCTGCAGAGAAATACGTGGTGAGATTTCATCTTTGAGAGAGACGACTAAAGCCGACATTGAAAGTATTCGGGCCGAGCTAACAGTAAAAGTTGAGAAGCTGTTTTCTCTGCAAGCCGAAGCAACAGACACGCAGAAGGGAATGGAACAATCTCTCAGTGACACCTCGGATAGGCTCTTGGCTCTGGAAAACTCATTCAAAATCCTCACGGCTGATCACAAAAAACTACAAGATAAATGCGTTGACCTGGAGAACAGGAGCCGCCGTCAGAATATTAAAATACTCAACATTCCCGAAGGCGCCGAGCTGAACAATCCTACAAACTTTGTGGCTAAGTTTCTCTCTAATGTGCTTGGAGAAGAACATTTTGATAGTCCTATTGTTGTGGACCGGGCACACAGAAGTCTTGCACCGAAACCACGGAACGGTGAACGGCCCCGTCCAATAACCGCTCGCCTGCACTACTACTCCGATAAAGAGAAGATCATGTCATTGTCGCGGACCAAAGGCAAGCTGTTCTACGAAGGATCACTGATTCACATTTTTCCTGATTTGAGTCCAGAAGTGGGGCGTCAGAGAGCAGCCTTCAACCCCGTGAAAGTCAAGCTTCGCAACGCAGGTATCCCCTACAGGATGCGCTTCCCAGCAAAGCTCGAGATAACAGTGGATGGCTCTAAAATGACTTTCAACGATCCCCGTGCAGCTGAAAGGTACATGGAAACCATCACACCACCCGAAGACTGAATACTGACTCATACGACTCTTGGTAACATCGTGGCCAACACAATTTAACTAGACTCAAACAGGTACCCCAAATATATGATTCACATATTATTTTTTTAAATTTTATTTATTTTTTATTATTTGAATCGTTACCAAGGATTACTTAATTAATTTTTTAGTTCTATATTTACTTAGTTTTCTAGTTTTATATTTATTTATTTAGTTTCATATAAAACACATATGCAAATATAAAGATAGTAATTTATATTTACATAAGTAGGTTAAGGGTACTCTGATTGAGGAGAGAGGAATAAATAAAATAAAAATGAAAAGAGTAAATATGGCCAAATAACAGAGTGGTCTGGAAGAAAGATTTCGCATAATAATTTTTTTATTTTATTTATTTATTTTTTTTATTCATATTCTTTACATAGAACTAAATATAGGAGCTTAGTGAGAAGTCAGATGCTCATTCACCCTTCAGAGTGTACAAACTCGACTTTCCCTGTGAACTTGTTTTTTTTCTGTACTAGTTCAGATAATGTGTTCGGTTCAAGAGTTCATAGGGATAGGATAGGGACTGTTTTATTTAGAGATTTTTTTTTGTTTTGTTTTTTCACCTGTACTACCAAGATGTATTGTTTGCACTTTTACTGGAGGCCGTCCAGAACGACAACATGTAATATATCACTGTTATTTTCCCATTCAGACAGTCATGGCTAAAAACAATACTCAAGAATTACCACAAAATCATAACGTGGTAAAATTCATTTCATGGAACTGTAAAGGTCTCAATGGAGCTATCAAAAGAGGAAATATATTGTCTCACCTCAAATCATTAGAGATGGATGTTGGGTTCCTACAAGAAACTCATCTGAGAGACCAAGATCACAGACGACTACGAACAAATTGGATAGGACAAATATTTCATTCCAAATTTCCAGTCAAAAATAGAGGTGCAGCCATAATCATCAAAAAGACAATTCCATTTAAATCAACAAAGGTAATATCTGACCCTCGGGGGAGATATGTCATTGTAAGCGGAAAATTATATAACAATCTAGTAACTCTTGCCAGTGTGTACGCCCCCAACATCGATGATGAGACCTTCATAACCTCCTTTTTTGCAGCTCTACCAAATATGGACTCCCATCAACTGATTATTGGTGGTGATTTTAACTTAGCGATAGACCCTACAATCGATAGATCATCACAAAAACCGTCTAACATGTCTAAGTCCACAAAGGCCATTCATAGAGTTATGAAAACCTATAAATTGCTGGATCCCTTTAGAGTACTAACACCCAATGCAAGGAAATACTCTTACTTCTCCCCAGTACACCATACATTTTCTAGAATTGACTTTTTCCTAATAGACTATGCATATGTAACAAAGATTAAACATTGTGATTACGAAGCAATTATTTTATCAGACCACAGTCCAGTTTCATTCCATGTAATAATGGGAAATAGTACAAGAACGAAAAAATGGAGATTTAACAACTCTCTCCTATCAGACAGCAAAATTGTAGAACAACTACAGGAACAAATTATTTTCTTTTTTCAAACAAATGATAACCCAGAGATTAAAAGATCCACCTTATGGGACACATTTAAAGCTTACTTGAGAGGCCAGATCATTTCTCTTAACAGTCTGAAAAATAGACAACGGAAAGAAAAGGAGTCAAAAATCACACTAGAACTTATAGAAGTAGATAGTGAATATGCCACCTCCCCCACACCAAATCTGTACAAAAGAAAGCTATCATTACAAACAGAACTAAACTTGCTCTATACAGCAGAAACTACAAAATTACTAACTCAGCTAAAACACAAAAATTATGAATATGGAGAAAAAACAGGTAAATTATTAGCACAACAAATCAAAGAAGAAGCAGCTTCAAGATTAATTACAGAAATTTGAATAGACTCTAGTCAGACAACAACCAATCCCAAAACGATAAATGACATATTCAAAAACTATTATACTAAACTCTATACTTCAGAGTCTAAAAATGACCCAAAACTAATAGAAGACTTTTTTGAGAACCTCCAAATGCCTAATATAACTTCAGAAAACAAGAAACAATTAGACCAACCTATAACAATAGAAGAAATCAAATCTGCAATACAAAATATGCAAAGCTCCAAATGCCCCGGCCCTGACGGGTTTAGCGCCGAATTTTATAAAACTTTCATAGAACAGATTACACCGATTTTATTAAATGTATTCAATGAAGCACTTGAAACAGGATTGCTACCACCTACATTTTATGATGCAAGTATCTCCTTAATTCATAAAACCGGGAAAGATCCCCTGGATCACGGATCATACAGACCAATTAGCCTTCTGAATGTTGATAACAAAATATTAGCAAAAATTTTAGCAATACGTTTAGAAAAAGTTCTTCCAACAGTGGTGTCTCCAGATCAAACTGGATTCATCAAAGATAGACAATTATTTTACAATACTAGAAGACTATTTAATATTATCTATACCCAAAACCCGAATGAACAAGAATCGGAAATATTATTGTCATTAGACGCCGAGAAGGCCTTCGACAGGGTCGAGTGGGATTTCCTTTTTTCGACCCTGTCGAGGTTTGGATTTGGCCCCTACTTCATTTCTTTAATCAAATTACTTTATGCACAACCTAAAGCAAGTGTGCAAACTAATCATTTGGACTCTAGCTCTTTTCCTCTCCACCGTTCGACACGTCAGGGATGTCCTTTGTCTCCCCTGTTATTTGCACTAGCAATAGAACCTCTCGCTATTTTATTGCGTTCAGCTAGAGACTATAAAGGTATTGTGAGAGAAGGAATAGAACATAAAGTCTCCCTGTACGCAGACGATTTATTGCTGTATATTTCAGATCCAATCACATCGCTACCAAAGATTATGACTATGTTAGCTAAATTCGGTAAGATTTCAGGATACAAAATTAATTTATCAAAAAGTATATTGTTTCCTATTAGTTCCAAAGCAAAAAACCAAAACAATGCATGGACTCCCTTTCCCTTTGCTGTTTCAGACAACTTTAAATACCTTGGAATAAATGTCACACAAGAGATATCTGGCCTCTTTGGTAAAAATTTTATAAATCTGTATAAGAATACCGAACAACAAATAGTGAGATGGTCTCACCTCCCAATTTCTCTCGCCGGGCGGATAAATATTATTAGAATGAACGTTTTACCAAAATTCTTGTTTCTTTTTCAATGTATACCAGTTCTCATTAATAAGAAATTTTTTACTACAATAGATTCACTAATAACATCTTTTATATGGAACAAAAAGCCACCAAGAATAAAAAAGTCATTTTTACAGAGACCTAAAGATTTGGGGGGAATGGGACTGCCTAACTTTCGTTTATACTATTGGTCATGTAATATTCGATGTATATCTTTTTGGGAAGGTACTCTCCGACCAGATTGGGAACGGATGGAAAATCAGGCATACTCCCCTAATACCTTAAAATCACTCCTATACCACATCCCTGATCTTTCTAAATTTAAATGTCAAAACCCTGTTGTCTCTCATTCACTTAAAATTTGGTCCCAAATTAGAAGACACTTCCAGTGGTATCAGGATTCAATCTTGACTCCACTGATAAACAACCAAGCACATAAACTTTTTTCAGGCAATATATTTCAACAGTGGGATCAAAAAGGAATACACTCAATCATGAATCTTTTCATCGATAAATTATTTCCGACATTTGAACAGTTGCGGCATAAATATAATTTGGATAGTAAAGATTTCTTCAAATACTTGCAAGTACGTAATTTTGTTAAAACCACATTTCCATCTTTTCCCAATCAGCCACTCGAATGTCCTATGGGTAATATACTGTTAAATAATCCACTGAAGAAAGGTTCCATCTCTAAAATATATACCAACCTCTCAAGGATCGATTGTACAACTACACTGGACCATATACGAGACGCCTGGAGTAAAGACTTGGATATCAACATTACGGAGGATCAATGGACCGAAGCTCAAGAAAAAGTTCACACCTCTTCAATCTGTATTAGACATGGACTGATACAATTTAAAATACTACATCGATTACATCTATCTAGACAAAGACTTGCAAGAATGTTTCCGGGAGTAGATGCTGCATGTGATCGTTGCGGCTATACACCTGCATCCCTGTCGCACACATTCTGGAACTGCCCCAATATTACCGTCTACTGGTCAAAGATAATAAAAGCATTGTCAGACATTTTTAAAGTTAAGCTCCCAGAAGATCCTGTAATGTCATTATTCGGAGTTATACTTTCAGATTTAAAACTGAATGGGTCACAGATGAATGTATTATGCTTTACAATGTTACTTGCCAGACGCCTAATCTTACTGAACTGGAAAAATAAGAATCCTCCAACTTTTCAAAACCTTCTTAGAGATGTAATGCAACACTTACAATTAGAAAAAATTAAATATTCTTTAAAACAGAAAGAACAAAAATTTCACTCAACTTGGCAACCATTTATTAACTACTACAATGACTTAAAATTTGGACGGTCTCCTTAACATCTTTTAGTTCATTTCCTTGTTAAAACAACTGTATTCTCTTGTTTAGTATGTGCAGGTATCCCTTTTGTTCTTGTTCCTATTATAATTTTTGTTATTATAATTTATTTATTTTTGTATACATATATATATATTTTTTTAACTTATTTATTTATTTATTATTATTATTTTTTTTAAATTATTATGTTTGTGTTCAACAAGAAAAAAAAAAAACTGTACACATATAAGTGACATATTTTCCATTGAAAAACTCAATAAAAATAAGTAAAAAAAAAAAAAAAAAAGGAGCGGCCACAGTGAACGAGCAGAGGAGGGTGCTCCAGCGCTACTACCAGGACCACCAGCAGCACTAAAGCACCTCCAAACCAATTACCCTTTGCATTATGAAAAAATAAAACAAAAATGATTTGAACATTATGTTGTTCTCTTAAATGTCTGTGGTTATTCACGTTTATTGTTTTATGTCAGAACTTGAATTCACATGTCGGCCACAGCTGCAGTCGCTTGTTTTTTTTGGTAAAGTGGAAATAGAAAAAATAATAATATATGTTAGAAAAAAAACTCTCTTAACTTTTAAAACTATTTACAGGTTATGCTGCAGACAGAGAAACAATGCATTTAATCAATCAGTCTCATTGTAAATCAAAGCAAAAGACACAGAAAGGCTAAAAACACTTGAGTTAAACTGCACGTACATCCACCCGTCCTAAAGGTCTGCTGAAGGTCAGAGGTCAGCCATCGGTGTATTTTCTAACGTTACACAAAGTCTGCAGAAACTTCACAGAAAACAGTCAATACACCTGTTGAGAATTGAGGGATATGTAAATAATTTTTGTAGAGTGATGTTGGTCTGCTAAACTGTAAATATAAACCAAGCAAAACTAAGCAGCCATTTAAAAAGCTATTGAGATAAATGGGAAATGAAGACACCAAAATTAAGGAATTTTCATAATGTTGAGAAATGATTTATTATGAACCAAGATTGGAAATAAGTAACCATCATATTTTCCACTTTGAAGCAGGCTTGTGCTGAGGAGAGAATCTGTCAGTTCCAGTATAGCAGTTTCACTTTAATATGAGCTTTAGAAAGTTAACAGCAGCAGATTTCACTAAACAGAAGAGCCACTAGAGGGGGTATGTGACTTAAACTCAATCTAAAGGACCCTTAGCTCTTCTCTAGTAACAAAATGAAGGCCATTCATATTCATAAAAATATTGTGTGTATAACAAACAATACAATCAGTATTAGGGGGTTTTGAGATCTTTGGTTGAAAGATTAAACTTCAAAATAGACATTTTTAGAGCTAAAACAAGTCTTAATATTTAAATATAGTAACAATTAGGGTTTAGAGTTTAAGTCTCGTAACGTGGGAGATAGGAGATCAGGAGAGCAAATCTAGCAACAAACTACTAGGATGAGAATAATCTGCAAATGAAATTGTAGAAGTGCATATTGTATTGAACTGATTAAGACATTTGGCCTGAAAGAGTGAAAATCACGCAACACATGTGGAAGTTAGATTAATAGTAAACAAGCTAAAAGGAAATAAAAAGGAACAACATGATACATGCTACCCCGGGTGGGTGCATGTTTGATTGGAAGTAGCAAGGTAATATTTTATAGTAAAGCAAATAAAGGGCAAGAATGAAATAGAGCAAAATATGTGTACGAAATAAGCATACCTGTGCATTAATAATATTAATGACAAGAGATAGATATAAGGATCTGAGAGCTCCGTTTGAAGAGTATGATCTTTGAAATGACTTTCAACCAGAAACATTATGATTAAATAATTACAATTTAAAGTCTGACTTAATTTAAAATAATGTACAAAAGTTGAATGATTAAGGTTAACTGTTGCAAAACAGCGTTTCCTCTGATGTGGCGATGAGTCCCAAACAAAACTATAAAGAATACCTTATGAACACTCCGACAAAATGTTGCAAAAAGATTTATTCAAAGGAAATAAAATATACAAATACACAAATATACAAATAACATGTATAAAAGAGTTTAGAGTACCTAAGGTTGAGTGCAAGTAAACATATTATAGGAGACACAGAAAAGTTATAATAAAATAACAAAAAGTATTGCAATGACAAATGCCGAAATAAATGAACAAGTTTAGCTGTATAACAACGAGCAGAAACCTGAAACATCTGTTAAGAATAATAAAAAACTGACAGTAAGTTTAGAAACATTTCACCGAATGTACGAAAGTGTCCCACATGTTTGTATGATTAATAATGTTTGCAGTTTATGACGTTTTTCTAGCATAACATATGTGTCAAGAATTGTAAGGAGTTGAAGACTGTGTAATTTGGAGAATCATCTGCAAAGCTTAAAGACACATGTTAAATGTTTAGCAGTTTAGGTGTTTTTAATTAATTAACATTCAATAGGAAAAAGAAGCTGAAAAATAAACTTTGAAGTATGATTAGACTTTAGAAATGCCCAAGATAATGGAAATAATGAAGCAATCGAAACAAAGAGAGATTTTAGAGAGAATAAAATGGAGACCTTTGAAATAGAAAGGAGAGGATGAAATAATGAGAATTGTAAAGATCACGTTTGAACAGAAATTGAGCTAAGGAAGAGTTAACAGGGGTTTGTAGAAGCATGTTCCAGAAACATTTTGAGGTCCTTGTGCTTGTCTGAGTCAACCCTAGAGGTGTAAAGAAGAAGTGTGAAAAGAAGTGGTGCATCGGGTAAACTCACAAAGGTCAAACCCCACAAGTAGCAAGGTGCAAAGATGAGCATACGGAGGGGTGTGTTTTAATTACAAACTTCTAAAAGCCAAAAAAGGAGACAGGCTGTAAAGCTACAATATCATTGGATGTAATTAACACGTATGGGGTGGAATGTTCTGGAAATATCGATGTGGTACTTTTTGATCTTGTTGTGTTAACCACTTTATGTGGGAGGAGAAATGGGTTACTGAGATGATAAATAGGGGGACTTGGGAGCCCTAAAGTTGTTCACACTCAGCCCCTTCTCAGGTGTGCCGCTCCCATTGAGCCGAGTGTGATCCAAATTTAGGGGCTCTCCACACATCTCCAAGCATTGGCAGGTGTGGCTGCGAGGTGACCGGACACGCAAACAGGTATCAGTCCAAATTGGTTAATTTTGAAAAGAAGGTATTCGTCCTTGTGACAGCCCGAAGAGGTTAGCCGGCTTTGGCCCGGAAAGTTCTCTGACTAGATCAGGGGACAAATCTCTTCGCGGATAGGATACGTGTGTGACTGATGTAACTCTTAATCTCATCTTTATCTCAGGAGACGGTGCCAATGCCTGGCATTTTCAGGTACTAATTAAGCTATATTCCTCTGTTGCTTGTGTGTAAGTGTGCAGGAGTATAGAGGACCAAGATGACCAGATCCGTCTTTATAGCCACCTGACTGGGGAAAGTTCAGGACCTGCCACCTGGCCCAATGCAAGCCGGATTATGGAAGCGGTGTGCACAGAACTGTGTCTCACCTACTCCGCCTCCGCTTACAGTCATCAGGGTTAAGGGGGGGTAGGTGGGATTACATTCTGAAGTACTACCACCATATCCGCAACCTTGTACTGGGCAGCCAGAGGCTGGTGGCTCGGGCGCCAATCCAGCTGGCTGAGATAAACCAGAGGGACGCTCTCGCAGTGGTAGGTTTGATGTTGGTAGACACAGCTCTACAGTCAGTTTCAACTACATCGCCACAGTTGGATACATAACTAAAGTCTGTCCTTGAATTATGTTTTGTGTCTTTTAGGTACACAGCAACCCAGCGGGAGAAGGAGAGTCTTCTGTTGGCACCGGGACCAGGAGCTGCAGCAGGTGGACACCAAGGACCAGCACAGAGTGGCACCACCACCTCCATCAGCGGCAGCACCAGCACCACTGTATGTTGTCCTGGCTGCACCGCCAACAGCTGCTGTACCCGGCATTGCCAGTCATGCATCGGCCTCTCCTGTCAGCTTCTGACACTTCGCTTCTAACTGGTGTCTCCCAACATCCAGGAGCCCTCAAACCTAGAGGACCCTGCACCCCCGGTCCAGGAGCCCTCAAATCCAGAGGACCCTGTACCCCCGGTCCAGGAGCCGGTTCAGGATGTTGCACCCCTGGTCCAGGACCTTCAACACCTGGAGGAGAGCGCTCTGGTCAGGGCGCTACGTGAGGAGTTGGCGCGAGCAAGGGCTGAACTTGCAGACCAGGTCCAAATTAGCAATTGTTTGGACCTGAAGCTTAAGTCTCAGGAGAGAATCGTACAAGAAAAAGATTTGCAGTTGAAAAAACTCAATCATTCTCTCCAGAGGAAAGACAAGCAACTGCAAGAACAGATTAAATTGCACAAGGAGATCCAGTACCTGTACAACACTAAGGTACAGGAAAATATGGAGCTGAAACAAGAGCTCACAAATTCCAAAAAAGTCAGGAATAAGACTGATGCTTTGGAGATTCAAGAACTCAAAGCTTCTCTTCAAAAGAAAGATAAAGAGCTAGAGACCCAAATGAACGCATATAAGGAGATCCGATATCTCTACAACACTTCAGGTCAAAAAATTGTCCAGCTCAAACAAGAACTGTGCGGCACCAGTAAAGTGCTTGAAAAGGTGAGGAAACAACTTACAGAACAGGACAATAAAATTGCTGAGAGGGCAAACACAAACAGGTCAGATACAGAGGCCTGCACAGATTCTCAGACTACTGCTTTTGGAGTGGGTGAAGTTGTAACCCATCAAGACAGTGAGAAACTGTCTAGAAAAGTGCAGGAGTTGTCTTCTCAGCTCTTCACAGCACGAGAGCAGATGCGTCTCCTGAAGGTGTGTTGTGGAAGTGAAAGACCACAGCCACCCAGCCACCCAAAAGGAGCGGCCACTTCCGCTTCCGGTCGCATGGAGTAGGCAGTGTAGGAGACCAGCTCCGAATAAAATTTATTAAAAGTTTATCTTCCAGCCATATTTTTCAACACGTACCAAGAGACAGCACGCGGGACTAAATGACAACCAGGAAAAACAGACAATACACCCAGACGACTCTGGATATCGAGCCAAATGCCTCCACTACCGGAGAAAAAAGTAAAGCGGCTAAAGCTAGCAACACCGAGCTAACGGAGGAAAGCCCAATATCGCTGGGAACTTTACGGGCAGAGTTGAGAGCGGGTTTCAGCTCATACAGCGACACTATGCAGTCAGTGATTAAAACTGAGATGGAGGGCTTCTGCAGAGAAATACGTGGTGAGATTTCATCTTTGAGAGAGACGACTAAAGCCGACATTGAAAGTATTCGGGCCGAGCTAACAGTAAAAGTTGAGAAGCTGTTTTCTCTGCAAGCCGAAGCAACAGACACGCAGAAGGGAATGGAACAATCTCTCAGTGACACCTCGGATAGGCTCTTGGCTCTGGAAAACTCATTCAAAATCCTCACGGCTGATCACAAAAAACTACAAGATAAATGCGTTGACCTGGAGAACAGGAGCCGCCGTCAGAATATTAAAATACTCAACATTCCCGAAGGCGCCGAGCTGAACAATCCTACAAACTTTGTGGCTAAGTTTCTCTCTAATGTGCTTGGAGAAGAACATTTTGATAGTCCTATTGTTGTGGACCGGGCACACAGAAGTCTTGCACCGAAACCACGGAACGGTGAACGGCCCCGTCCAATAACCGCTCGCCTGCACTACTACTCCGATAAAGAGAAGATCATGTCATTGTCGCGGACCAAAGGCAAGCTGTTCTACGAAGGATCACTGATTCACATTTTTCCTGATTTGAGTCCAGAAGTGGGGCGTCAGAGAGCAGCCTTCAACCCCGTGAAAGTCAAGCTTCGCAACGCAGGTATCCCCTACAGGATGCGCTTCCCAGCAAAGCTCGAGATAACAGTGGATGGCTCTAAAATGACTTTCAACGATCCCCGTGCAGCTGAAAGGTACATGGAAACCATCACACCACCCGAAGACTGAATACTGACTCATACGACTCTTGGTAACATCGTGGCCAACACAATTTAACTAGACTCAAACAGGTACCCCAAATATATGATTCACATATTATTTTTTTAAATTTTATTTATTTTTTATTATTTGAATCGTTACCAAGGATTACTTAATTAATTTTTTAGTTCTATATTTACTTAGTTTTCTAGTTTTATATTTATTTATTTAGTTTCATATAAAACACATATGCAAATATAAAGATAGTAATTTATATTTACATAAGTAGGTTAAGGGTACTCTGATTGAGGAGAGAGGAATAAATAAAATAAAAATGAAAAGAGTAAATATGGCCAAATAACAGAGTGGTCTGGAAGAAAGATTTCGCATAATAATTTTTTTATTTTATTTATTTATTTTTTTTATTCATATTCTTTACATAGAACTAAATATAGGAGCTTAGTGAGAAGTCAGATGCTCATTCACCCTTCAGAGTGTACAAACTCGACTTTCCCTGTGAACTTGTTTTTTTTCTGTACTAGTTCAGATAATGTGTTCGGTTCAAGAGTTCATAGGGATAGGATAGGGACTGTTTTATTTAGAGATTTTTTTTTGTTTTGTTTTTTCACCTGTACTACCAAGATGTATTGTTTGCACTTTTACTGGAGGCCGTCCAGAACGACAACATGTAATATATCACTGTTATTTTCCCATTCAGACAGTCATGGCTAAAAACAATACTCAAGAATTACCACAAAATCATAACGTGGTAAAATTCATTTCATGGAACTGTAAAGGTCTCAATGGAGCTATCAAAAGAGGAAATATATTGTCTCACCTCAAATCATTAGAGATGGATGTTGGGTTCCTACAAGAAACTCATCTGAGAGACCAAGATCACAGACGACTACGAACAAATTGGATAGGACAAATATTTCATTCCAAATTTCCAGTCAAAAATAGAGGTGCAGCCATAATCATCAAAAAGACAATTCCATTTAAATCAACAAAGGTAATATCTGACCCTCGGGGGAGATATGTCATTGTAAGCGGAAAATTATATAACAATCTAGTAACTCTTGCCAGTGTGTACGCCCCCAACATCGATGATGAGACCTTCATAACCTCCTTTTTTGCAGCTCTACCAAATATGGACTCCCATCAACTGATTATTGGTGGTGATTTTAACTTAGCGATAGACCCTACAATCGATAGATCATCACAAAAACCGTCTAACATGTCTAAGTCCACAAAGGCCATTCATAGAGTTATGAAAACCTATAAATTGCTGGATCCCTTTAGAGTACTAACACCCAATGCAAGGAAATACTCTTACTTCTCCCCAGTACACCATACATTTTCTAGAATTGACTTTTTCCTAATAGACTATGCATATGTAACAAAGATTAAACATTGTGATTACGAAGCAATTATTTTATCAGACCACAGTCCAGTTTCATTCCATGTAATAATGGGAAATAGTACAAGAACGAAAAAATGGAGATTTAACAACTCTCTCCTATCAGACA
This sequence comes from Taenioides sp. WSHXM2023, assembly GCA_029959045.1. Taxonomy (NCBI): domain Eukaryota; kingdom Metazoa; phylum Chordata; class Actinopteri; order Gobiiformes; family Gobiidae; genus Taenioides; species Taenioides sp. WSHXM2023. The sequence continues at coordinate 25,675,560 of CM057099.1, forward strand.
GCAAAATTGTAGAACAACTACAGGAACAAATTATTTTCTTTTTTCAAACAAATGATAACCCAGAGATTAAAAGATCCACCTTATGGGACACATTTAAAGCTTACTTGAGAGGCCAGATCATTTCTCTTAACAGTCTGAAAAATAGACAACGGAAAGAAAAGGAGTCAAAAATCACACTAGAACTTATAGAAGTAGATAGTGAATATGCCACCTCCCCCACACCAAATCTGTACAAAAGAAAGCTATCATTACAAACAGAACTAAACTTGCTCTATACAGCAGAAACTACAAAATTACTAACTCAGCTAAAACACAAAAATTATGAATATGGAGAAAAAACAGGTAAATTATTAGCACAACAAATCAAAGAAGAAGCAGCTTCAAGATTAATTACAGAAATTTGAATAGACTCTAGTCAGACAACAACCAATCCCAAAACGATAAATGACATATTCAAAAACTATTATACTAAACTCTATACTTCAGAGTCTAAAAATGACCCAAAACTAATAGAAGACTTTTTTGAGAACCTCCAAATGCCTAATATAACTTCAGAAAACAAGAAACAATTAGACCAACCTATAACAATAGAAGAAATCAAATCTGCAATACAAAATATGCAAAGCTCCAAATGCCCCGGCCCTGACGGGTTTAGCGCCGAATTTTATAAAACTTTCATAGAACAGATTACACCGATTTTATTAAATGTATTCAATGAAGCACTTGAAACAGGATTGCTACCACCTACATTTTATGATGCAAGTATCTCCTTAATTCATAAAACCGGGAAAGATCCCCTGGATCACGGATCATACAGACCAATTAGCCTTCTGAATGTTGATAACAAAATATTAGCAAAAATTTTAGCAATACGTTTAGAAAAAGTTCTTCCAACAGTGGTGTCTCCAGATCAAACTGGATTCATCAAAGATAGACAATTATTTTACAATACTAGAAGACTATTTAATATTATCTATACCCAAAACCCGAATGAACAAGAATCGGAAATATTATTGTCATTAGACGCCGAGAAGGCCTTCGACAGGGTCGAGTGGGATTTCCTTTTTTCGACCCTGTCGAGGTTTGGATTTGGCCCCTACTTCATTTCTTTAATCAAATTACTTTATGCACAACCTAAAGCAAGTGTGCAAACTAATCATTTGGACTCTAGCTCTTTTCCTCTCCACCGTTCGACACGTCAGGGATGTCCTTTGTCTCCCCTGTTATTTGCACTAGCAATAGAACCTCTCGCTATTTTATTGCGTTCAGCTAGAGACTATAAAGGTATTGTGAGAGAAGGAATAGAACATAAAGTCTCCCTGTACGCAGACGATTTATTGCTGTATATTTCAGATCCAATCACATCGCTACCAAAGATTATGACTATGTTAGCTAAATTCGGTAAGATTTCAGGATACAAAATTAATTTATCAAAAAGTATATTGTTTCCTATTAGTTCCAAAGCAAAAAACCAAAACAATGCATGGACTCCCTTTCCCTTTGCTGTTTCAGACAACTTTAAATACCTTGGAATAAATGTCACACAAGAGATATCTGGCCTCTTTGGTAAAAATTTTATAAATCTGTATAAGAATACCGAACAACAAATAGTGAGATGGTCTCACCTCCCAATTTCTCTCGCCGGGCGGATAAATATTATTAGAATGAACGTTTTACCAAAATTCTTGTTTCTTTTTCAATGTATACCAGTTCTCATTAATAAGAAATTTTTTACTACAATAGATTCACTAATAACATCTTTTATATGGAACAAAAAGCCACCAAGAATAAAAAAGTCATTTTTACAGAGACCTAAAGATTTGGGGGGAATGGGACTGCCTAACTTTCGTTTATACTATTGGTCATGTAATATTCGATGTATATCTTTTTGGGAAGGTACTCTCCGACCAGATTGGGAACGGATGGAAAATCAGGCATACTCCCCTAATACCTTAAAATCACTCCTATACCACATCCCTGATCTTTCTAAATTTAAATGTCAAAACCCTGTTGTCTCTCATTCACTTAAAATTTGGTCCCAAATTAGAAGACACTTCCAGTGGTATCAGGATTCAATCTTGACTCCACTGATAAACAACCAAGCACATAAACTTTTTTCAGGCAATATATTTCAACAGTGGGATCAAAAAGGAATACACTCAATCATGAATCTTTTCATCGATAAATTATTTCCGACATTTGAACAGTTGCGGCATAAATATAATTTGGATAGTAAAGATTTCTTCAAATACTTGCAAGTACGTAATTTTGTTAAAACCACATTTCCATCTTTTCCCAATCAGCCACTCGAATGTCCTATGGGTAATATACTGTTAAATAATCCACTGAAGAAAGGTTCCATCTCTAAAATATATACCAACCTCTCAAGGATCGATTGTACAACTACACTGGACCATATACGAGACGCCTGGAGTAAAGACTTGGATATCAACATTACGGAGGATCAATGGACCGAAGCTCAAGAAAAAGTTCACACCTCTTCAATCTGTATTAGACATGGACTGATACAATTTAAAATACTACATCGATTACATCTATCTAGACAAAGACTTGCAAGAATGTTTCCGGGAGTAGATGCTGCATGTGATCGTTGCGGCTATACACCTGCATCCCTGTCGCACACATTCTGGAACTGCCCCAATATTACCGTCTACTGGTCAAAGATAATAAAAGCATTGTCAGACATTTTTAAAGTTAAGCTCCCAGAAGATCCTGTAATGTCATTATTCGGAGTTATACTTTCAGATTTAAAACTGAATGGGTCACAGATGAATGTATTATGCTTTACAATGTTACTTGCCAGACGCCTAATCTTACTGAACTGGAAAAATAAGAATCCTCCAACTTTTCAAAACCTTCTTAGAGATGTAATGCAACACTTACAATTAGAAAAAATTAAATATTCTTTAAAACAGAAAGAACAAAAATTTCACTCAACTTGGCAACCATTTATTAACTACTACAATGACTTAAAATTTGGACGGTCTCCTTAACATCTTTTAGTTCATTTCCTTGTTAAAACAACTGTATTCTCTTGTTTAGTATGTGCAGGTATCCCTTTTGTTCTTGTTCCTATTATAATTTTTGTTATTATAATTTATTTATTTTTGTATACATATATATATATTTTTTTAACTTATTTATTTATTTATTATTATTATTTTTTTTAAATTATTATGTTTGTGTTCAACAAGAAAAAAAAAAAACTGTACACATATAAGTGACATATTTTCCATTGAAAAACTCAATAAAAATAAGTAAAAAAAAAAAAAAAAAAAGGAGCGGCCACAGTGAACGAGCAGAGGAGGGTGCTCCAGCGCTACTACCAGGACCACCAGCAGCACTAAAGCACCTCCAAACCAATTACCCTTTGCATTATGAAAAAATAAAACAAAAATGATTTGAACATTATGTTGTTCTCTTAAATGTCTGTGGTTATTCACGTTTATTGTTTTATGTCAGAACTTGAATTCACATGTCGGCCACAGCTGCAGTCGCTTGTTTTTTTTGGTAAAGTGGAAATAGAAAAAATAATAATATATGTTAGAAAAAAAACTCTCTTAACTTTTAAAACTATTTACAGGTTATGCTGCAGACAGAGAAACAATGCATTTAATCAATCAGTCTCATTGTAAATCAAAGCAAAAGACACAGAAAGGCTAAAAACACTTGAGTTAAACTGCACGTACATCCACCCGTCCTAAAGGTCTGCTGAAGGTCAGAGGTCAGCCATCGGTGTATTTTCTAACGTTACACAAAGTCTGCAGAAACTTCACAGAAAACAGTCAATACACCTGTTGAGAATTGAGGGATATGTAAATAATTTTTGTAGAGTGATGTTGGTCTGCTAAACTGTAAATATAAACCAAGCAAAACTAAGCAGCCATTTAAAAAGCTATTGAGATAAATGGGAAATGAAGACACCAAAATTAAGGAATTTTCATAATGTTGAGAAATGATTTATTATGAACCAAGATTGGAAATAAGTAACCATCATATTTTCCACTTTGAAGCAGGCTTGTGCTGAGGAGAGAATCTGTCAGTTCCAGTATAGCAGTTTCACTTTAATATGAGCTTTAGAAAGTTAACAGCAGCAGATTTCACTAAACAGAAGAGCCACTAGAGGGGGTATGTGACTTAAACTCAATCTAAAGGACCCTTAGCTCTTCTCTAGTAACAAAATGAAGGCCATTCATATTCATAAAAATATTGTGTGTATAACAAACAATACAATCAGTATTAGGGGGTTTTGAGATCTTTGGTTGAAAGATTAAACTTCAAAATAGACATTTTTAGAGCTAAAACAAGTCTTAATATTTAAATATAGTAACAATTAGGGTTTAGAGTTTAAGTCTCGTAACGTGGGAGATAGGAGATCAGGAGAGCAAATCTAGCAACAAACTACTAGGATGAGAATAATCTGTGCAAATGAAATTGTAGAAGTGCATATTGTATTGAACTGATTAAGACATTTAGCCTGAAAGAGTGAAAATCACGCAACACATGTGGAAGTTAGATTAATAGTAAACAAGCTAAAAGGAAATAAAAAGGAACAACATGATACATGCTACCCCGGGTGGGTGCATGTTTGATTGGAAGTAGCAAGGTAATATTTTATAGTAAAGCAAATAAAGGGCAAGAATGAAATAGAGCAAAATATGTGTACGAAATAAGCATACCTGTGCATTAATAATATTAATGACAAGAGATAGATATAAGGATCTGAGAGCTCCGTTTGAAGAGTATGATCTTTGAAATGACTTTCAACCAGAAACATTATGATTAAATAATTACAATTTAAAGTCTGACTTAATTTAAAATAATGTACAAAAGTTGAATGATTAAGGTTAACTGTTGCAAAACAGCGTTTCCTCTGATGTGGCGATGAGTCCCAAACAAAACTATAAAGAATACCTTATGAACACTCCGACAAAATGTTGCAAAAAGATTTATTCAAAGGAAATAAAATATACAAATACACAAATATACAAATAACATGTATAAAAGAGTTTAGAGTACCTAAGGTTGAGTGCAAGTGAACATATAGGAGACACAGAAAAGTTATAATAAAATAACACTGTGTAAGCCCCGCCCACTGTTCGATGCTCGAATCTTGATGGAATTCGAGAATGGAACGTATTCTCTTCGTGACGTACTGTCCGGTACCTTGGCAACCAGGAGTTAGTTTTTGTAGTTAGTGGAACAAACCCAGTCTCAGCTCATTTGCTCCTTGACTCTTGAAGAGAGGGTCGCACACACACTAGCTCCTCGTGATCTCTCAGTAAATCGCAGAAATCTTCCACTCGCTTCTCGGAAAGCACAAACAGAAGCACTTCTACATTTCTGGTTGAAGTTTTAGTTTACAGTAGAAATGGAAAATATTAACCATGACCATGTGCTGGAAACAGTTTTTGCTGCAGGTAATTAGCTAGTCTTACTGTAATATAAACTAGTTTGTTGCTTTTGTCTTAATAGATTTTGGTGATTAATGGAAAAAGTCAAAAATATCTCTCAGAAATTAAAATCTTTTCATTTTGTTTGAGACTTAACCATATTCCAAACCTTAACCTGAAAAAATACAGATGATTCAATTTTACCATGAAGCTACAAGTTGTGTTATGTTGCACTGGGGCCTTGACCTAAACATTGAACAATGTTGAATGTGTGAAAGAAATAATTTGCCATTAGTTTTGCAAAACTATACATTTCAATTTTCCCCATCCTGACTGTAGCAGTGATACTAATTTTGCATATTCTGTTCTCTCAGGTGACTCCGCTGCAGTGCCAACAAACCCAAGGTTTGTGCAGATTGCACCTCAGGTTGGGGATGGGGTAGCTTATCCTGACCATCCCCTTGAAATAGTGCTGCCTGTGCCCCAGTTTGATGGTGCCCCTCAGATGATTCTCCTCCTCCAGCTGGAGGAGGGGATGATGATTCTCCTCCTCCAGCCATTGCCATTGCATCTCCATGATCAGAATCATCTCCATGATCAGTCCGACAATGAAGACGAGAACGGTCCAGGAGGGCCGTTTGCAGCACAAGGTTTGGTTTATTTATTCTAGAAATCTGAAAAAAAAACAAAAACATTGTATTTGTTTCACTACGGTTCCTTGAGACTCTTAGAGACAGGTCGCACACACCTCTTGCTCTGTGCGAATTTCAGATACTCTCACAAACTCGTACAAATCTTCAAATTGCTTCTCGAAAAGCACAGCATACAGCAACACACATCATGTTATGTTGCACTGGGGCCTTGAGCTAAACATTGAACACTATTAAATGTAGGAAAGAAATACATTTTACAAAAAATAGATGCATTTCATTTTTTCCTATTCTGACTGTAGCAGTGATACTAATTGTGCATGTTGTGTTTCTTCTCAGGTGTCTTCGCTGATGTGCAGCCAGCCCAGAGTCCTCTGCAGGTTGCACCTGCACCTGCCCTTGTGGATTGGGCAAATCCTGATGCCCCTCCCTTTGAGATAATCTCGCCAATGCCACCATTTGCTCAGTCTGGTGGTGCCTCTCCCAACCCAAACCCTGTAGACCCTGACAACTTTGAAATTGACTATTGGTGGGAAGAGGATTATCATTCTAGTGATCAATCTGACACTGAAGACGAGGATGATCCTGAGGAGTCGGATGATGGAGGTCCAGCAGAGCCCCTTGCAGCACAAGGTTCGTTTTATTCTCAATTCTACAAATCTGAAAACGCCAACCATCATAGATATTGGTGAATAATAAATTCATATTTTATACATTTATTTAGAAATGAGCAAGAAGAGGCCAAGGGAAGAGGACAGTGACGACAGTGAGGATGAAGTTGCTTCCAAGAGGTCGCGTCACACCTCTCCAGTTGACGAGGAGTAAACTGATCCCCGGGTCGCCTGGGCCTGGGGTTTGGAGTGGAGTTTGCTTGTTTTTCCTGTGTCTGGGTGGGTTTCCTCTAGGCACTCTAGGCAATGCTAAGCTCCGTTAATTTCTGCAACTTACAATAAAAGTTAAAAAACATAGTGGAAGAATCATTGAGGGAAGCCCTAAACTCTGTTAACGTGAGGTGATGGAAATGTCATTTTGTTTAAAGTGAAGGACGAGCCATCGCTGGCTATGGTTACACGCACACTCAAAACCAGATTGTTATCTGTGTGTGTTATTACATCTTTACATCTGTAACGATGTAAATAGCAAAATCAAGTAACTTCTGTCTGACCGTGGTCCCTCTAATTACTTACATCAAATTGTGCAGTTTGCATGTTTAAGTATTTGTAAAGGTCTAGAAATGAGATATTAAATCAGATTTTGGTGAGCTTGTAACCGCAGCCACTGAAATGAACAAATCTGATTACATGGTCGTGTTTGAGCCCTACTTAGGCCTGTCACGATAACACATTTTGAAGTGCAATATATTCTTGAATTAAATAGACATAAATAAATGAAATGAAACAAACCATAAACCAGAATTATCCCTAAAAAATATTTTAAATGTACAATATTGTTAACATTTGTTTTGCAATAAATACATAACAGAATGCAACACTTAGGTAGTAAGTTTGTATCTATAATGAGTTACATAATCAATATGACCAATATTTTTCCACTACTACAAAGAAGCACCCACAATAAATATTGACCCTGTAAAATTATTGTTCCATCTATATCATGTATTGAATGATAAGCAAGTATAGTAATTACCGTAACAGGCCTAGACCGATCTAAACCATAGACTAAATGGACATAGCTAACCCGCTAGCTGCAGCGTATATAGGAAGTGAGCATGGGGGTGACTGTGGCTCCTATATCCACTTGAAAGTCCCTTTCTCTGTTACTGTTGCAGTGAGCCTCGTCATTTTTTATCTTAAAATGTTAGTATTAACCCACTCAACATAATCCTGCTGTTTTTATTTTGCTATTTTGTCCGCAATTACATTCCTATTCCTAATGTGGAATTGTCGAATGAAATGAAATGAAATGTCGTAGACATGCAAGATTTGGTACACATATTCATGACATGTTGTCGATGAAAAAAGTCAATGACACCCACATGCCATCTCCCATCGTGTTGCCATGGCAACAGGCCAAATATCTGCCATTGCCAATGTGACGTCCTGACAAAAACTTTGGTGTAGCCAAGACAAATTTGGTACACAGCTCCATCATAGAAAAAGGAAAAAAAATATATATATTGTGACCACGGACCATCCCAAACCAAAATTGGCCATCTTGGATTAATCATGTGACAAATGTCAAAATGTGATCCTATGTAGATATTTAATTCTGCCATATTTTCATTTGTGAAATATTTAAAACAGCCACAACCTCAAACGTGGGCACATCTTCAAAAAGGTGTGTTAGCGCCACCAACTGGTTAAAAGTTGAGACACACATAAAATTATAATGGACAAAATAAAGCTGCCCAAAAAGAGAACAGTTTGTGTGCGACAAACACCACAGGCCAACTGGCCTAGAAAGAAGGGGAGGAATAGGGCGCGTTAGCGCCCCCCTCTGCGAGTGCAAGCGAGGGCCGATCATTGCCGCTTGCGGCTATATTTTCACTTGTTTTTGTTTCATATGAGTTTACAAGTCCCACATTTTACTGCAATTATACACTGCTATAATAATGTATATGACAAATAAATGGACTTTGAACAATCATGTTTTTCTCTTTAATAAGTACCATCAATCTACATTTTTGTCTGTGATATATATATATATATATATATATATATATATATATATATATATATATATATATATATAACAAATATGTATGCATATAATAGAACTAATAATGCTAATAATATTACCCCCCCTCACTCACTCATTAGTTCTATAAATACTAATTAAATCGCGAACTACATCACTATTTATACTATTTATTAGTACTAATAATGTTACTGTCCAAGTTGTCAAAAACGTCTTTAACAAATTCCTTCCACTCGCTGCAAGATCCCTCTCAGGACAAGTCGCAGACGTGGCGGGGCTCTCTCGACTCTTGTGCGCATGCGTAAAAAACAGAGACGCCGACCAATCGTAGCACGGCATTTGTCGATGACGTCACTCGCGCTCTACTGCGCATGTCTCTTGCAAAACAGGTCGCTATCCTGTCTTGTATCGGGAATCTCGGCAGATTAAAGCAGATGCTAGGCTAGCTGTATCGATCAGGTAAGACGTATCCCACTCACTACTGTTGGTTTAGCATCATAACTTATTTTACCACACGGCGATAAACTGTTTTAGTGCGCTGACAACAGCGCTAGCGAGTGTTGCTACTTCATGCTAACCGCACAGCTAGCATCACACACACACAGACACACACAAAAAGACACAGTGAAATGTTTCTAATGAGCTCACTGTTCAAACTGCAGAGTGCTCCAGTACTACAACTACTATAACTACTACTACTACAACAACTAGTACTACTACAACAACTAGTATTACTAGTCTACAACTAGTATTGCTACTACAACTAGTACTATTACAACTAGTATTACTACTACAACTAGTACAACTGCTACAACTAGTACAACTTCAGAGTCCAGGTACCACCCCATTTACTCCTGTGTTAGTCCTGGTTTAGCCCTGTTGTAGTTCTGGTTTAGTGCAGCATTAGGATTTTACTAGTACTTATACTTCTTATACTCATACAGATGCACGCGAGGCTCCACATCCCTCACATCATTCCACCTGCATTTAAACCTCTTGATTCCAAGTAAATTCTCACTGCGTCCTTACACATTCAACAACGTGTGCGCGTCCGTGTGTGACTGATGTAACTCTTAATCTCATCTTTATCTCAGAAGACGGTGCCAATGCCTGGCATTTTCAGGTACTAATTAAGCTGTATTCCTCTGTTGCTTGTGTGTAAGTGTGCAGGAGTATAGAGGACCAAGATGACCAGATCCGTCTTTATAGCCGCCTGACTGGGGAAAGTTCAGGACCTGCCACCTGGCCCAATGCAAGCCGGATTATGGAAGCGGTGTGCACAGAACTGTGTCTCACCTACCCCGCCTCCTCTTACAGTCATCAGGGTTAAGGAGGGGTAGGTGGGATTACATTCTGAAGTACTACCACCATATCCGCAACCTTGTGCTGGGCAGCCAGAGGCTGGTGGCTCGGGCGCCAATCCAGCTGGCTGAGATAAACCAGAGGGACGCTCTCGCAGTGGTAGGTTTGATGTTGGTAGACACAGCTCTACAGTCAGTTTCAACTACATCGCCACAGTTGGATACATAACTAAAGTCTGTCCTTGAATTATGTTTTGTGTTTTTTAGGTACACAGCAACCCAGCGGGAGAAGGAGAGGCTTCTGTTGGCACCGGGACCAGGAGCTGCAGCAGGTGGACACCAAGGACCAGCACAGAGTGGCACCACCACCTCCATCAGCGGCAGCACCAGCACCACTGTATGTTGTCCTGGCTGCACCGCCAACAGCTGCTGTACCCGGCATTGCCAGTCATGCATCGGCCTCTCCTGTCAGCTTCTGACACTTCGCTTCTAACTGGTGTCTCCCAACATCCAGGAGCCCTCAAACCTAGAGGACCCTGCACCCCCGGTCCAGGAGCCCTCAAATCCAGAGGACCCTGCACCCCCGGTCCAGGAGCCCTCAAATCCAGAGGACCCTGTACCCCCGGTCCAGGAGCCGGTTCAGGACGTTGCACCCCTGGTCCAGGACCTTCAACACCTGGAGGAGAGCGCTCTGGTCAGGGCGCTCCGTGAGGAGTTGGCGCGAGCAAGGGCTGAACTTGCAGACCAGGTCCAAATTAGCAATTGTTTGGACCTGAAGCTTAAGTCTCAGGAGAGAATCGTCCAAGAAAAAGATTTGCAGTTGAAAAAACTCAATCATTCTCTCCAGAGGAAAGACAAGCAACTGCAAGGACAGATTAATTTGCACAAGGAGATCCAGTACCTGTACAACACTAAGGTACAGGAAAATATGGAGCTGAAACAAGAGCTCACAAATTCCAAAAAAGTCAGGAATAAGACTGATGCTTTGGAGATTCAAGAACTCAAAGCTTCTCTTCAAAAGAAAGATAAAGAGCTAGAGACCCAAATAAACGCATATAAGGAGATCCGATATCTCTACAACACTTCAGGTCAAAAAATTGTCCAGCTCAAACAAGAACTGTGCGGCACCAGTAAAGTGCTTGAAAAGGTGAGGAAACAACTTACAGAACAGGACAATAAAATTGCTGAGAGGGCAAACACAAACAGGTCAGATACAGAGGCCTGCACAGATTCTCAGACCACTGCTTTTGGAGTGGGTGAAGTTGTAACCCATCAAGACAGTGAGAAACTGTCTAGAAAAGTGCAGGAGTTGTCTTCTCAGCTCTTCACAGCACGAGAGCAGATGCGTCTCCTGAAGGTGTGTTGTGGAAGTGAAAGACCACAGCCACCCAGCCACCCAAAAGGAGCGGCCACAGTGAACGAGCAGAGGAGGGTGCTCCAGCGCTACTACCAGGACCACCAGCAGCACTAAAGCACCTCCAAACCAATTACCCTTTGCATTATGAAAAAATAAAACAAAAATGATTTGAACATTATGTTGTTCTCTTAAATGTCTGTGGTTATTCACGTTTATTGTTTTATGTCAGAACTTGAATTCACATGTCGGCCACAGCTGCAGTCGCTTGTTTTTTTTGGTAAAGTGGAAATGGAAAAAATAGAAATCAGAATCAGAAATCAGAAAAGCTTTTATTGCCATTGTCAGTGAACACAATTCACAGACTAGGAACTTGCTTTGGTGATAAGGTGCAACATAGAACACTGAATAATAATAATAATAATAATAATAATAATAATAATAATAATAATAATAATAATAATAATACAAGTAGAGATATCACAGTTATAAAGGATAATAATAATAATAATGATAATAAAGTATCACTATTTGAATAAAGTAAGAGCATGCAAAAAGATTAAGATATATAATAAAAATAAAAATATTCAAGTATATACAGAGCATCAGAACAACAGTGCAAACCGACAGTGCAAAAGAGCAAGTGACGTGACATGACTTATTTAAAGTGACTGGTATTATAAAGTGTCCTTAGTACAGGTGTTATAAGTGTTCATAAAGTGTTTATGAGTCCAACGGCAGAGGGGAAGAAACTGTTCTTATGGCGAGAGGTTCTGGTCCGTATGGACCGTAGCCTTCTGCCAGAGGGAAGTGGCTCGAATAGTCCATGTCCAGGGTGAGAGGGGTCAGCTGCTATCCGGCCTGCACGCCCCCGAGTCCTGGAGACGTACAGGTCCTGGAGAGATGGAAGGCTACAGCCGATCACCTTCTCAGCAGAGCGCACAATGCGCTGTAGTCTCTGTCTGTCCCTGGCAGTGGCCCCAGCGTACCACACAGTGATGGAGGAGGTGAGGATGGACTCAATGATGGCCGTGTAAAACTGCACCATCATCTGGGCAGGCAGCTTGGCTTTCCTCAGCTGCCGCAGGAAGTACATCCTCTGCTGGGCTTTCTTGATGAGGGAGCTGATGGTCGGCTCCCACTTGAGGTCGTGGGTGATGCAGGTGCCCAGGAAGCGGAAGGAGTCCACAGTGGTGATGGAGGAGTCTGTCAGGGTGAGGAGAGGCAGGGGGGCTGTGACTTTCCTGAAGTCCACGATCATCTCCACTGTCTTCTGGGCGTTGAGCTCCAGGTTGTTGCTGCTGCACCAGGACACCAGCCGGTCCACCTCCCTCCTGTAGGCAGACTCATCGCCGTCCGAGATGAGCCCGATGAGGGTGGTGTCATCCGCAAACTTAACCAGTTTCACGGAGTCGTGGCTGGAGGTGCAGCAGTTGGTGTACAGGGAGAAGAGCAGGGGAGAAAGTACACAGCCCTGTGGAGATCCTGTGCTTATAGTCCGAGTGTCCGAGACATTCTTCCCCAGCCGCACGCACTGCCTCCGGTCCGTCAGGAAGTCAGTGATCCACCTGCAGGTGGAGTCAGGCACGTTGAGCTGGGCGAGCTTGTCCTGGAGCAGAGCAGGGAGGATGGTGTTGAATGCAGAGCTGAAGTCCACAAACAGGATCCTGGCGTAGGTTCCCGGGGAGTCCAGATGCTGAAGGATGAAGTGGAGGGCCAGGTTGATGGCGTCGTCTACAGACCGATTGGCTCTGTAGGCGAACTGCAGAGGGTCCAGGAGGGGGGAGGTGAAGGACTTGAGGTGAGGCAGAACCAGGCGCTCAAATGACTTCATGACTACAGACGTCAGCGCCACAGGCCTGTAGTCGTTAAGTCCGGTGATCCTGGGCTTCTTGGGGACGGGAACAATGGTGGACAGCTTGAAGCAGGCTGGGACATGGCATAACTCCAGGGAGATGTTAAAGATGTCCGTGAAGACAGGAGCCAGTTCTTCAGCGCAGTGTCTCAGGGTGGAAGGAGAGACACCGTCCGGACCTGGGGCTTTCCGTGGGTTTTGCCTTTTAAATGTCTTAGTCACATCCTGCTTGGAGAGTGTGAGGGCAGTGGGGGAGGAGGAGGGGTCTGAGGTGGGCTTGGCCGCAATGTCCATTGTAGTCAGTGGGGTGGGGGAGGGGTGTGAGACTTCAAATCTAGCGTAGTAGGTGTTAAGCCTTTCCGCTAGTTGTCGGTCATCCACAGCAGGGGGGGCTCTGGGCCTATAGTTTGTGATCTCCTTCAGACCTTTCCAAACAGAGACGGAGTCGTTGGACCAGAACTTCTCCTTCAGATGTGTGTTGTATCTCGATTTAGCCTTCTCCACTTCCTTGCTAAATGAGTACTTGCTCTGTCTGTAAGAGTGAGGGTCACCACTTCTGTGCGCCTCCTCCTTCTCCTTCCTCAGCTGCCTCAGTCTGGGTGTGAACCAGGGTTTGTCATTGTTAAATGACACCCTGGTGCGAGATGGGATAATACTGTCCTCACAGAACTGGATGTATGACGTCACTGTGTCCGTGTACTCATCCAGATTCTCTGCGGAGGTCTTGAACATGCTCCAGTCCGTTGTGTCCAAGCATGTGCGAAGCTCCTCCACAGCCTCGCTGGTCCACCTTTTAGAAGTCCTCACTGTTGGTTTGGAGAGCTTCAGCTGTTGTTTGTATGTGGGGATGAGGTGAACCATGACGTGGTCAGAAAAGCTTAAAGCAGCACGTGACACGCTCCGATAGGCCCCACTGACTGTTGTGTAACAATGATCCAGCGTGTTCTGCTCTCTCGTTGGGCATTTAATAAACTGTTTGTATTTTGGTAACTCCTGGCTCAGGTTTCCCTTGTTAAAGTCGCCAAGGATAATAAGTAGAGAGTCCGGGAAGGTTCGTTCTACATCCAAAATCTGCTCCGCTAGCACGCGTTGAGCCTCGTGCACGTCAGCGCATGGCGGGATGTAAACAGCAGCCAGAATGAATGAAGCGAACTCACGTGGCGAGTAGAAAGGTTTACAGTGAATGAAAAGATATTCCAGAGCGGGAGAGCAGTGTTGGGAGATCACAGTTACATCTGAGCACCAGGCGTTGTTGATGTAGAAACAGACCCCTCCACCTTTTGCCTTTCCCCCGGAGAGAGCCCGATGTCTGTCCGCGCGGAGGAGCTGAAATCCGTCCAGGTGTAACGCGCGGTCCGGGATCTGCTCGCTGAGCCATGTTTTTTCTAACATAATATATATAAGAAAAAAATTCTCTTAACTTTTTAAAACTATTTACAGGTTATGCTGCAGACAGAGAAACAATGCATTTAATCAATCAGTCTCATTGTAAATCAAAGCAAAAGACACAGAAAGGCTAAAAACACTTGAGTTAAACTGCACGTACATCCACCCGTCATAAAGGTCTGCTGAAGGTCAGAGGTCAGCCATCGGTGTATTTTCTAACGTTACACAAAGTCTGCAGAAACTTCACAGAAAACAGTCAATACACCTGTTGAGAATTGAGGGATATGTAAATAATTTTTGTAGAGTGATGTTGGTCTGCTAAACTGTAAATATAAACCAAGCAAAACTAAGCAGCCATTTAAAAAGCTACTGAGATAAATGGGAAATGAAGACACCAAAATTAAGGAATTTTCATAATGTTGAAAAATGATTTATTATGAACCAAGATTGGAAATAAGTAACCATCATATTTTCCACTTTGAAGCAGGCTTGTGCTGAGGAGAGAATCTGTCAGTTCCAGTATAGCAGTTTCACTTTAATATGAGCTTTAGAAAGTTAACAGCAGCAGATTTCACTAAACAGAAGAGCCACTAGAGGGGGTATGTGACTTAAACTCAATCTAAAGGACCCTTAGCTCTTCTCTAGTAACAAAATGAAGGCCATTCATATTCATAAAAATATTGTGTGTATAACAAACAATACAATCAGTATTAGGGGGTTTTGAGATCTTTGGTTGAAAGATTAAACTTCAAAATAGACATTTTTAGAGCTAAAACAAGTCTTAATATTTAAATATAGTAACAATTAGGGTTTAGAGTTTAAGTCTCGTAACGTGGGAGATAGGAGATCAGGAGAGCAAATCTAGCAACAAACTACTAGGATGAGAATAATCTGTGCAAATGAAATTGTAGAAGTGCATATTGTATTGAACTGATTAAGACATTTAGCCTGAAAGAGTGAAAATCACGCAACACATGTGGAAGTTAGATTAATAGTAAACAAGCTAAAAGGAAATAAAAAGGAACAACATGATACATGCTACCCCGGGTGGGTGCATGTTTGATTGGAAGTAGCAAGGTAATATTTTATAGTAAAGCAAATAAAGGGCAAGAATGAAATAGAGCAAAATATGTGTACGAAATAAGCATACCTGTGCATTAATAATATTAATGACAAGAGATAGATATAAGGATCTGAGAGCTCCGTTTGAAGAGTATGATCTTTGAAATGACTTTCAACCAGAAACATTATGATTAAATAATTACAATTTAAAGTCTGACTTAATTTAAAATAATGTACAAAAGTTGAATGATTAAGGTTAACTGTTGCAAAACAGCGTTTCCTCTGATGTGGCGATGAGTCCCAAACAAAACTATAAAGAATACCTTATGAACACTCCGACAAAATGTTGCAAAAAGATTTATTCAAAGGAAATAAAATATACAAATACACAAATATACAAATAACATGTATAAAAGAGTTTAGAGTACCTAAGGTTGAGTGCAAGTAAACATATTATAGGAGACACAGAAAAGTTATAATAAAATAACAAAAAGTATTGCAATGACAAATGCCGAAATAAATGAACAAGTTTAGCTGTATAACAACGAGCAGAAACCTGAAACATCTGTTAAGAATAATAAAAAACTGACAGTAAGTTTAGAAACATTTCACCGAATGTACGAAAGTGTCCCACATGTTTGTATGATTAATAATGTTTGCAGTTTATGACGTTTTTCTAGCATAACATATGTGTCAAGAATTGTAAGGAGTTGAAGACTGTGTAATTTGGAGAATCATCTGCAAAGCTTAAAGACACATGTTAAATGTTTAGCAGTTTAGGTGTTTTTAATTAATTAACATTCAATAGGAAAAAGAAGCTGAAAAATAAACTTTGAAGTATGATTAGACTTTAGAAATGCCCAAGATAATGGAAATAATGAAGCAATCGAAACAAAGAGAGATTTTAGAGAGAATAAAATGGAGACCTTTGAAATAGAAAGGAGAGGATGAAATAATGAGAATTGTAAAGATCACGTTTGAACAGAAATTGAGCTAAGGAAGAGTTAACAGGGGTTTGTAGAAGCATGTTCCAGAAACATTTTGAGGTCCTTGTGCTTGTCTGAGTCAACCCTAGAGGTGTAAAGAAGAAGTGTGAAAAGAAGTGGTGCATCGGGTAAACTCACAAAGGTCAAACCCCACAAGTAGCAAGGTGCAAAGATGAGCATACGGAGGGGTGTGTTTTAATTACAAACTTCTAAAAGCCAAAAAAGGAGACAGGCTGTAAAGCTACAATATCATTGGATGTAATTAACACGTATGGGGTGGAATGTTCTGGAAATATCGATGTGGTACTTTTTGATCTTGTTGTGTTAACCACTTTATGTGGGAGGAGAAATGGGTTACTGAGATGATAAATAGGGGGACTTGGGAGCCCTAAAGTTGTTCACACTCAGCCCCTTCTCAGGTGTGCCGCTCCCATTGAGCCGAGTGTGATCCAAATTTAGGGGCTCTCCACACATCTCCAAGCATTGGCAGGTGTGGCTGCGAGGTGACCGGACACGCAAACAGGTATCAGTCCAAATTGGTTAATTTTGAAAAGAAGGTATTCGTCCTTGTGACAGCCCGAAGAGGTTAGCCGGCTTTGGCCCGGAAAGTTCTCTGACTAGATCAGGGGACAAATCTCTTCGCGGATAGGATACGTGTGTGACTGATGTAACTCTTAATCTCATCTTTATCTCAGGAGACGGTGCCAATGCCTGGCATTTTCAGGTACTAATTAAGCTATATTCCTCTGTTGCTTGTGTGTATGTGTGCAGGAGTATAGAGGACCAAGATGACCAGATCCGTCTTTATAGCCACCTGACTGGGGAAAGTTCAGGACCTGCCACCTGGCCCAATGCAAGCCGGATTATGGAAGCGGTGTGCACAGAACTGTGTCTCACCTACTCCGCCTCCGCTTACAGTCATCAGGGTTAAGGGGGGGTAGGTGGGATTACATTCTGAAGTACTACCACCATATCCGCAACCTTGTACTGGGCAGCCAGAGGCTGGTGGCTCGGGCGCCAATCCAGCTGGCTGAGATAAACCAGAGGGACGCTCTCGCAGTGGTAGGTTTGATGTTGGTAGACACAGCTCTACAGTCAGTTTCAACTACATCGCCACAGTTGGATACATAACTAAAGTCTGTCCTTGAATTATGTTTTGTGTCTTTTAGGTACACAGCAACCCAGCGGGAGAAGGAGAGTCTTCTGTTGGCACCGGGACCAGGAGCTGCAGCAGGTGGACACCAAGGACCAGCACAGAGTGGCACCACCACCTCCATCAGCGGCAGCACCAGCACCACTGTATGTTGTCCTGGCTGCACCGCCAACAGCTGCTGTACCCGGCATTGCCAGTCATGCATCGGCCTCTCCTGTCAGCTTCTGACACTTCGCTTCTAACTGGTGTCTCCCAACATCCAGGAGCCCTCAAACCTAGAGGACCCTGCACCCCCGGTCCAGGAGCCCTCAAATCCAGAGGACCCTGTACCCCCGGTCCAGGAGCCGGTTCAGGATGTTGCACCCCTGGTCCAGGACCTTCAACACCTGGAGGAGAGCGCTCTGGTCAGGGCGCTACGTGAGGAGTTGGCGCGAGCAAGGGCTGAACTTGCAGACCAGGTCCAAATTAGCAATTGTTTGGACCTGAAGCTTAAGTCTCAGGAGAGAATCGTACAAGAAAAAGATTTGCAGTTGAAAAAACTCAATCATTCTCTCCAGAGGAAAGACAAGCAACTGCAAGAACAGATTAAATTGCACAAGGAGATCCAGTACCTGTACAACACTAAGGTACAGGAAAATATGGAGCTGAAACAAGAGCTCACAAATTCCAAAAAAGTCAGGAATAAGACTGATGCTTTGGAGATTCAAGAACTCAAAGCTTCTCTTCAAAAGAAAGATAAAGAGCTAGAGACCCAAATGAACGCATATAAGGAGATCCGATATCTCTACAACACTTCAGGTCAAAAAATTGTCCAGCTCAAACAAGAACTGTGCGGCACCAGTAAAGTGCTTGAAAAGGTGAGGAAACAACTTACAGAACAGGACAATAAAATTGCTGAGAGGGCAAACACAAACAGGTCAGATACAGAGGCCTGCACAGATTCTCAGACCACTGCTTTTGGAGTGGGTGAAGTTGTAACCCATCAAGACAGTGAGAAACTGTCTAGAAAAGTGCAGGAGTTGTCTTCTCAGCTCTTCACAGCACGAGAGCAGATGCGTCTCCTGAAGGTGTGTTGTGGAAGTGAAAGACCACAGCCACCCAGCCACCCAAAAGGAGCGGCCACTTCCGCTTCCGGTCGCATGGAGTAGGCAGTGTAGGAGACCAGCTCCGAATAAAATTTATTAAAAGTTTATCTTCCAGCCATATTTTTCAACACGTACCAAGAGACAGCACGCGGGACTAAATGACAACCAGGAAAAACAGACAATACACCCAGACGACTCTGGATATCGAGCCAAATGCCTCCACTACCGGAGAAAAAAGTAAAGCGGCTAAAGCTAGCAACACCGAGCTAACGGAGGAAAGCCCAATATCGCTGGGAACTTTACGGGCAGAGTTGAGAGCGGGTTTCAGCTCATACAGCGACACTATGCAGTCAGTGATTAAAACTGAGATGGAGGGCTTCTGCAGAGAAATACGTGGTGAGATTTCATCTTTGAGAGAGACGACTAAAGCCGACATTGAAAGTATTCGGGCCGAGCTAACAGTAAAAGTTGAGAAGCTGTTTTCTCTGCAAGCCGAAGCAACAGACACGCAGAAGGGAATGGAACAATCTCTCAGTGACACCTCGGATAGGCTCTTGGCTCTGGAAAACTCATTCAAAATCCTCACGGCTGATCACAAAAAACTACAAGATAAATGCGTTGACCTGGAGAACAGGAGCCGCCGTCAGAATATTAAAATACTCAACATTCCCGAAGGCGCCGAGCTGAACAATCCTACAAACTTTGTGGCTAAGTTTCTCTCTAATGTGCTTGGAGAAGAACATTTTGATAGTCCTATTGTTGTGGACCGGGCACACAGAAGTCTTGCACCGAAACCACGGAACGGTGAACGGCCCCGTCCAATAACCGCTCGCCTGCACTACTACTCCGATAAAGAGAAGATCATGTCATTGTCGCGGACCAAAGGCAAGCTGTTCTACGAAGGATCACTGATTCACATTTTTCCTGATTTGAGTCCAGAAGTGGGGCGTCAGAGAGCAGCCTTCAACCCCGTGAAAGTCAAGCTTCGCAACGCAGGTATCCCCTACAGGATGCGCTTCCCAGCAAAGCTCGAGATAACAGTGGATGGCTCTAAAATGACTTTCAACGATCCCCGTGCAGCTGAAAGGTACATGGAAACCATCACACCACCCGAAGACTGAATACTGACTCATACGACTCTTGGTAACATCGTGGCCAACACAATTTAACTAGACTCAAACAGGTACCCCAAATATATGATTCACATATTATTTTTTTAAATTTTATTTATTTTTTATTATTTGAATCGTTACCAAGGATTACTTAATTAATTTTTTAGTTCTATATTTACTTAGTTTTCTAGTTTTATATTTATTTATTTAGTTTCATATAAAACACATATGCAAATATAAAGATAGTAATTTATATTTACATAAGTAGGTTAAGGGTACTCTGATTGAGGAGAGAGGAATAAATAAAATAAAAATGAAAAGAGTAAATATGGCCAAATAACAGAGTGGTCTGGAAGAAAGATTTCGCATAATAATTTTTTTTTTTTTTTTTTTATTCATATTCTTTACATAGAACTAAATATAGGAGCTTAGTGAGAAGTCAGATGCTCATTCACCCTTCAGAGTGTACAAACTCGACTTTCCCTGTGAACTTGTTTTTTTTCTGTACTAGTTCAGATAATGTGTTCGGTTCAAGAGTTCATAGGGATAGGATAGGGACTGTTTTATTTAGAGATTTTTTTTTTGTTTTGTTTTTTCACCTGTACTACCAAGATGTATTGTTTGCACTTTTACTGGAGGCCGTCCAGAACGACAACATGTAATATATCACTGTTATTTTCCCATTCAGACAGTCATGGCTAAAAACAATACTCAAGAATTACCACAAAATCATAACGTGGTAAAATTCATTTCATGGAACTGTAAAGGTCTCAATGGAGCTATCAAAAGAGGAAATATATTGTCTCACCTCAAATCATTAGAGATGGATGTTGGGTTCCTACAAGAAACTCATCTGAGAGACCAAGATCACAGACGACTACGAACAAATTGGATAGGACAAATATTTCATTCTAAATTTCCAGTCAAAAATAGAGGTGCAGCCATAATCATCAAAAAGACAATTCCATTTAAATCAACAAAGGTAATATCTGACCCTCGGGGGAGATATGTCATTGTAAGCGGAAAATTATATAACAATCTAGTAACTCTTGCCAGTGTGTACGCCCCCAACATCGATGATGAGACCTTCATAACCTCCTTTTTTGCAGCTCTACCAAATATGGACTCCCATCAACTGATTATTGGTGGTGATTTTAACTTAGTGATAGACCCTACAATCGATAGATCATCACAAAAACCGTCTAACATGTCTAAGTCCACAAAGGCCATTCATAGATTTATGAAAACCTATAAATTGCTGGATCCCTTTAGAGTACTAACACCCAATGCAAGGAAATACTCTTACTTCTCCCCAGTACACCATACATTTTCTAGAATTGACTTTTTCCTAATAGACTATGCATATGTAACAAAGATTAAACATTGTGATTACGAAGCAATTATTTTATCAGACCACAGTCCAGTTTCATTCCATGTAATAATGGGAAATAGTACAAGAACGAAAAAATTGAGATTTAACAACTCTCTCCTATCAGACAGCAAAATTGTAGAACAACTACAGGAACAAATTATTTTCTTTTTTCAAACAAATGATAACCCAGAGATTAAAAGATCCACCTTATGGGACACATTTAAAGCTTACTTGAGAGGCCAGATCATTTCTCTTAACAGTCTGAAAAATAGACAACGGAAAGAAAAGGAGTCAAAAATCACACTAGAACTTATAGAAGTAGATAGTGAATATGCCACCTCCCCCACACCAAATCTGTACAAAAGAAAGCTATCATTACAAACAGAACTAAACTTGCTCTATACAGCAGAAACTACAAAATTACTAACTCAGCTAAAACACAAAAATTATGAATATGGAGAAAAAACAGGTAAATTATTAGCACAACAAATCAAAGAAGAAGCAGCTTCAAGATTAATTACAGAAATTTGAATAGACTCTAGTCAGACAACAACCAATCCCAAAACGATAAATGACATATTCAAAAACTATTATACTAAACTCTATACTTCAGAGTCTAAAAATGACCCAAAACTAATAGAAGACTTTTTTGAGAACCTCCAAATGCCTAATATAACTTCAGAAAACAAGAAACAATTAGACCAACCTATAACAATAGAAGAAATCAAATCTGCAATACAAAATATGCAAAGCTCCAAATGCCCCGGCCCTGACGGGTTTAGCGCCGAATTTTATAAAACTTTCATAGAACAGATTACACCGATTTTATTAAATGTATTCAATGAAGCACTTGAAACAGGATTGCTACCACCTACATTTTATGATGCAAGTATCTCCTTAATTCATAAAACCGGGAAAGATCCCCTGGATCCCGGATCATACAGACCAATTAGCCTTCTGAATGTTGATAACAAAATATTAGCAAAAATTTTAGCAATACGTTTAGAAAAAGTTCTTCCAACAGTGGTGTCTCCAGATCAAACTGGATTTATCAAAGATAGACAATTATTTTACAATACTAGAAGACTATTTAATATTATCTATACCCAAAACCCGAATGAACAAGAATCGGAAATATTATTGTCATTAGACGCCGAGAAGGCCTTCGACAGGGTCGAGTGGGATTTCCTTTTTTCGACCCTGTCGAGGTTTGGATTTGGCCCCTACTTCATTTCTTTAATCAAATTACTTTATGCACAACCTAAAGCAAGTGTGCAAACTAATCATTTGGACTCTAGCTCTTTTCCTCTCCACCGTTCGACACGTCAGGGATGTCCTTTGTCTCCCCTGTTATTTGCACTAGCAATAGAACCTCTCGCTATTTTATTGCGTTCAGCTAGAGACTATAAAGGTATTGTGAGAGAAGGAATAGAACATAAAGTCTCCCTGTACGCAGACGATTTATTGCTGTATATTTCAGATCCAATCACATCGCTACCAAAGATTATGACTATGTTAGCTAAATTCGGTAAGATTTCAGGATACAAAATTAATTTATCAAAAAGTATATTGTTTCCTATTAGTTCCAAAGCAAAAAACCAAAACAATGCATGGACTCCCTTTCCCTTTGCTGTTTCAGACAACTTTAAATACCTTGGAATAAATGTCACACAAGAGATATCTGGCCTCTTTGGTAAAAATTTTATAAATCTGTATAAGAATACCGAACAACAAATAGTGAGATGGTCTCACCTCCCAATTTCTCTCGCCGGGCGGATAAATATTATTAGAATGAACGTTTTACCAAAATTCTTGTTTCTTTTTCAATGTATACCAGTTTTCATTAATAAGAAATTTTTTACTACAATAGATTCACTAATAACATCTTTTATATGGAACAAAAAGCCACCAAGAATAAAAAAGTCATTTTTACAGAGACCTAAAGATTTGGGGGGAATGGGACTGCCTAACTTTCGTTTATACTATTGGTCATGTAATATTCGATGTATATCTTTTTGGGAAGGTACTCTCCGACCAGATTGGGAACGGATGGAAAATCAGGCATACTCCCCTAATACATTAAAATCACTCCTATACCACATCCCTGATCTTTCTAAATTTAAATGTCAAAACCCTGTTGTCTCTCATTCACTTAAAATTTGGTCCCAAATTAGAAGACACTTCCAGTGGTATCAGGATTCAATCTTGACTCCACTGATAAACAACCAAGCACATAAACTTTTTTCAGGCAATATATTTCAACAGTGGGATCAAAAAGGAATACACTCAATCATGAATCTTTTCATCGATAAATTATTTCCGACATTTGAACAGTTGCGGCATAAATATAATTTGGATAGTAAAGATTTCTTCAAATACTTGCAAGTACGTAATTTTGTTAAAACCACATTTCCATCTTTTCCCAATCAGCCACTCGAATGTCCTATGGGTAATATACTGTTAAATAATCCACTGAAGAAAGGTTCCATCTCTAAAATATATACCAACCTCTCAAGGATCGATTGTACAACTACACTGGACCATATACGAGACGCCTGGAGTAAAGACTTGGATATCAACATTACGGAGGATCAATGGACCGAAGCTCAAGAAAAAGTTCACACCTCTTCAATCTGTATTAGACATGGACTGATACAATTTAAAATACTACATCGATTACATCTATCTAGACAAAGACTTGCAAGAATGTTTCCGGGAGTAGATGCTGCATGTGATCGTTGCGGCTATACACCTGCATCCCTGTCGCACACATTCTGGAACTGCCCCAATATTACCGTCTACTGGTCAAAGATAATAAAAGCATTGTCAGACATTTTTAAAGTTAAGCTCCCAGAAGATCCTGTAATGTCATTATTCGGAGTTATACTTTCAGATTTAAAACTGAATGGGTCACAGATGAATGTATTATGCTTTACAATGTTACTTGCCAGACGCCTAATCTTACTGAACTGGAAAAATAAGAATCCTCCAACTTTTCAAAACCTTCTTAGAGATGTAATGCAACACTTACAATTAGAAAAAATTAAATATTCTTTAAAACAGAAAGAACAAAAATTTCACTCAACTTGGCAACCATTTATTAACTACTACAATGACTTAAAATTTGGACGGTCTCCTTAACATCTTTTAGTTCATTTCCTTGTTAAAACAACTGTATTCTCTTGTTTAGTATGTGCAGGTATCCCTTTTGTTCTTGTTCCTATTATAATTTTGTTATTATAATTTATTTATTTTTGTATACATATATATATATTTTTTTTAACTTATTTATTTATTTATTATTATTATTTTTTTTTAATTATTATGTTTGTGTTCAACAAGAAAAAAAAAAAACTGTACACATATAAGTGACATATTTTCCATTGAAAAACTCAATAAAAATAAGTAAAAAAAAAAAAAAAAAAAAGGAGCGGCCACAGTGAACGAGCAGAGGAGGGTGCTCCAGCGCTACTACCAGGACCACCAGCAGCACTAAAGCACCTCCAAACCAATTACCCTTTGCATTATGAAAAAATAAAACAAAAATGATTTGAACATTATGTTGTTCTCTTAAATGTCTGTGGTTATTCACGTTTATTGTTTTATGTCAGAACTTGAATTCACATGTCGGCCACAGCTGCAGTCGCTTGTTTTTTTTGGTAAAGTGGAAATAGAAAAAATAATAATATATGTTAGAAAAAAAACTCTCTTAACTTTTTAAAACTATTTACAGGTTATGCTGCAGACAGAGAAACAATGCATTTAATCAATCAGTCTCATTGTAAATCAAAGCAAAAGACACAGAAAGGCTAAAAACACTTGAGTTAAACTGCACGTACATCCACCCGTCATAAAGGTCTGCTGAAGGTCAGAGGTCAGCCATCGGTGTATTTTCTAACGTTACACAAAGTCTGCAGAAACTTCACAGAAAACAGTCAATACACCTGTTGAGAATTGAGGGATATGTAAATAATTTTTGTAGAGTGATGTTGGTCTGCTAAACTGTAAATATAAACCAAGCAAAACTAAGCAGCCATTTAAAAAGCTACTGAGATAAATGGGAAATGAAGACGCCAAAATTAAGGAATTTTCATAATGTTGAGAAATGATTTATTATGAACCAAGATTGGAAATAAGTAACCATCATATTTTCCACTCTGAAGCAGGCTTGTGCTGAGGAGAGAATCTGTCAGTTCCAGTATAGCAGTTTCACTTTAATATGAGCTTTAGAAAGTTAACAGCAGCAGATTTCACTAAACAGAAGAGCCACTAGAGGGGGTATGTGACTTAAACTCAATCTAAAGGACCCTTAGCTCTTCTCTAGTAACAAAATGAAGGCCATTCATATTCATAAAAATATTGTGTGTATAACAAACAATACAATCAGTATTAGGGGGTTTTGAGATCTTTGGTTGAAAGATTAAACTTCAAAATAGACATTTTTAGAGCTAAAACAAGTCTTAATATTTAAATATAGTAACAATTAGGGTTTAGAGTTTAAGTCTCGTAACGTGGGAGATAGGAGATCAGGAGA
Organism: Taenioides sp. WSHXM2023; assembly: GCA_029959045.1. Taxonomy (NCBI): domain Eukaryota; kingdom Metazoa; phylum Chordata; class Actinopteri; order Gobiiformes; family Gobiidae; genus Taenioides; species Taenioides sp. WSHXM2023. Next base: position 25,701,482 of record CM057099.1, read on the forward strand.
GCAAATCTAGCAACAAACTACTAGGATGAGAATAATCTGTGCAAATGAAATTGTAGAAGTGCATATTGTATTGAACTGATTAAGACATTTAGCCTGAAAGAGTGAAAATCACGCAACACATGTGGAAGTTAGATTAATAGTAAACAAGCTAAAAGGAAATAAAAAGGAACAACATGATACATGCTACCCCGGGTGGGTGCATGTTTGATTGGAAGTAGCAAGGTAATATTTTATAGTAAAGCAAATAAAGGGCAAGAATGAAATAGAGCAAAATATGTGTACGAAATAAGCATACCTGTGCATTAATAATATTAATGACAAGAGATAGATATAAGGATCTGAGAGCTCCGTTTGAAGAGTATGATCTTTGAAATGACTTTCAACCAGAAACATTATGATTAAATAATTACAATTTAAAGTCTGACTTAATTTAAAATAATGTACAAAAGTTGAATGATTAAGGTTAACTGTTGCAAAACAGCGTTTCCTCTGATGTGGCGATGAGTCCCAAACAAAACTATAAAGAATACCTTATGAACACTCCGACAAAATGTTGCAAAAAGATTTATTCAAAGGAAATAAAATATACAAATACACAAATATACAAATAACATGTATAAAAGAGTTTAGAGTACCTAAGGTTGAGTGCAAGTAAACATATTATAGGAGACACAGAAAAGTTATAATAAAATAACAAAAAGTATTGCAATGACAAATGCCGAAATAAATGAACAAGTTTAGCTGTATAACAACGAGCAGAAACCTGAAACATCTGTTAAGAATAATAAAAAACTGACAGTAAGTTTAGAAACATTTCACCGAATGTACGAAAGTGTCCCACATGTTTGTATGATTAATAATGTTTGCAGTTTATGACGTTTTTCTAGCATAACATATGTGTCAAGAATTGTAAGGAGTTGAAGACTGTGTAATTTGGAGAATCATCTGCAAAGCTTAAAGACACATGTTAAATGTTTAGCAGTTTAGGTGTTTTTAATTAATTAACATTCAATAGGAAAAAGAAGCTGAAAAATAAACTTTGAAGTATGATTAGACTTTAGAAATGCCCAAGATAATGGAAATAATGAAGCAATCGAAACAAAGAGAGATTTTAGAGAGAATAAAATGGAGACCTTTGAAATAGAAAGGAGAGGATGAAATAATGAGAATTGTAAAGATCACGTTTGAACAGAAATTGAGCTAAGGAAGAGTTAACAGGGGTTTGTAGAAGCATGTTCCAGAAACATTTTGAGGTCCTTGTGCTTGTCTGAGTCAACCCTAGAGGTGTAAAGAAGAAGTGTGAAAAGAAGTGGTGCATCGGGTAAACTCACAAAGGTCAAACCCCACAAGTAGCAAGGTGCAAAGATGAGCATACGGAGGGGTGTGTTTTAATTACAAACTTCTAAAAGCCAAAAAAGGAGACAGGCTGTAAAGCTACAATATCATTGGATGTAATTAACACGTATGGGGTGGAATGTTCTGGAAATATCGATGTGGTACTTTTTGATCTTGTTGTGTTAACCACTTTTTGTGGGAGGAGAAATGGGTTACTGAGATGATAAATAGGGGGACTTGGGAGCCCTAAAGTTGTTCACACTCAGCCCCTTCTCAGGTGTGCCGCTCCCATTGAGCCGAGTGTGATCCAAATTTAGGGGCTCTCCACACATCTCCAAGCATTGGCAGGTGTGGCTGCGAGGTGACCGGACACGCAAACAGGTATCAGTCCAAATTGGTTAATTTTGAAAAGAAGGTATTCGTCCTTGTGACAGCCCGAAGAGGTTAGCCGGCTTTGGCCCGGAAAGTTCTCTGACTAGATCAGGGGACAAATCTCTTCGCGGATAGGATACGTGTGTGACTGATGTAACTCTTAATCTCATCTTTATCTCAGAAGACGGTGCCAATGCCTGGCATTTTCAGGTACTAATTAAGCTGTATTCCTCTGTTGCTTGTGTGTATGTGTGCAGGAGTATACAGTCCCTGACAAAAGTCTTGTCGCTTATCCATTTTGTAGAAACAAAAGCTTATAACCTGACTTTAAATTAATCGATTGGTTTTAGAAATGTCTCATATGAAAGCTAAAACCCTCCCAAATTATGCTCAATATACTAAAATAAATTTGCTTCACTGAAGAAAGATTGATCATTTAATGAACACAGAAAGGTCAGATTTTGGCAAGACAAAAGTCTTGTCGCCTTGTCATATGATGCACCCAATCCTAGATTACAGCCTCACCTGTGATCAGTTACTGATCAATCAATTAGTGGGTGTGTATAAAAAGAACCCCAGCACACCAGACCTTCACATGAACTGCAACTTGACCTCTGACAACATGCCTAAGATCCACCCTGAGACCAAAGCGTTAATTATCAAGAGGCTGAAGACCAGATCCACTGCTGAGGTGGCTGACACCTTCAATGTGTCTCAGCGTCAAGTACAAAGAATAAGAAAAAGATCTGAAAAGACTGGAGATGTTTTTGACAAGCCCAGGTCCGGCAGACCCCGCAAGACAACTGCTCGGGAGGACCGTTTGTTGATTCGAAAATCCAAGGCCAGCCCCTTTTCCACTGCAGCAGAGCTCCACCAGGCCTGGTCACCTCAAGTCCCTGTGTCAACCAGAACAGTTTGTAGAATTCTGTCTCGAAATGGCCTCCATGGTCGAATCAGTGCACAGAAACCAGCACTAAACAAAAGGCAATCAAAAAACCGTGTGGCATTTGCCAAGGCCCACAGCCTGCTAAAAGGATGGACACTGGAAAAGTGGCAGAAGGTGGATTTCTCAGATGAATCCTCAGTTGAATTACATCACAGCCGCCGCAAATATTGCAGGAGACCTACTGGAGCCCGCATGGATCCAAGATTCACCCAGAAAACAGTTAAGTTTGGTGGCGGAAAAATCATGGTCTGGGGTTACATCCAGTATGGGGGTGTGCGAGACATTTGCAGGGTGGAAGGCAATATCAATAGCCTAAAATATCAAGAAGTATTAGCTACCTCTTACATTCCCAACCATAAAAGGGGTCAAATTTTGCAGCAGGATGGTGCTCCATCGCATACTTCTATCTCTACATCAAAGTTCCTCAAGGCGAAGAAGATCAAGGTGCTCCAGGACTGGCCAGCCCAGTCACCAGACATGAACATCATTGAGCATGTCTGGGGTAGAATGAAAGAGGAAGCATGGAAGGCAAAACCAAAGAATCTTGATGAACTCTGGGAGGCATGTAAGACTGCTTTCTTTGCTATTCCTGATGACTTCATCAACAAATTGTATGAATCATTGTCGAACCGCATGGATGCAGTCCTTCAAGCTCATGGAAGTCATACAAGATATTAAATATGGATCTCACAGCACCACTACTTAATTCACTGACGTTATACAACATATTTTTGTATTTGCAGTAAATTATTTGTTCAATTTTCTGTAGGTGACAAGACTTTTGTCTTGCCAAAATCTGACCTTTCTGTGTTCATTAAATGATCAATCTTTCTTCAGTGAAGCAAATTTATTTTAGTATATTGAGCATAATTTGGGAGGGTTTTAGCTTTCATATGAGACATTTCTAAAACCAATCGATTAATTTAAAGTCAGGTTATAAGCTTTTGTTTCTACAAAATGGATAAGCGACAAGACTTTTGTCAGGGACTGTAGAGGACCAAGATGACCAGATCCGTCTTTATAGCCACCTGACTGGGGAAAGTTCAGGACCTGCCACCTGGCCCAATGCAAGCCGGATTATGGAAGCGGTGTGCACAGAACTGTGTCTCACCTACTCCGCCTCCGCTTACAGTCATCAGGGTTAAGGAGGGGTAGGTGGGATTACATTCTGAAGTACTACCACCATATCCGCAACCTTGTACTGGGCAGCCAGAGGCTGGTGGCTCGGGCGCCAATCCAGCTGGCTGAGATAAACCAGAGGGACGCTCTCGCAGTGGTAGGTTTGATGTTGGTAGACACAGTTCTACATTCAGTTTCAACTACATCGCCACAGTTGGATACATAACTAAAGTCTGTCCTTGAATTATGTTTTGTGTTTTTTAGGTACACAGCAACCCAGCGGGAGAAGGAGAGTCTTCTGTTGGCACCGGGACCAGGAGCTGCAGCAGGTGGACACCAAGGACCAGCACAGAGTGGCACCACTACCTCCATCAGCGGCAGCACCAGCACCACTGTATGTTGTCCTGGCTGCACCGCCAACACCTGCCGTACCCCGCATTGGTATTTGTACGACAAAGTAAAATTTTGCACTTCCATGCAATCTCCCTAGGGGGCGCTATTGCGGCCATTTCAGATTTTCTTATATCAATCTATTCAGGGTCGGGGTGTCAACCGACGATTAAAGTTTGAGTGAAATCGACCAAAGGATGCGCGAATTATCACTCGTCGAAGTTTGATGGCGAGCCGCAAAAACGAACGCAAAATTTGTGCCGTTGTCACGGAAACACCGTTCAATATTATAGCAAGCTTTTAACAACTTTTAATGTCCCACTTGTCTAGATGATACAGAACGATTTTGGTGAGGCTCGGTCAAAAACCCTAGGACGAGTTCGTTAAAGTACAAGGACAGGAAAATGTGCATTTTGTACATTATTTTAAATTAAGTCAGACTTTAAATTGTAATTATTTAATCATAATGTTTCTGGTTGAAAGTCATTTCAAAGATCATACTCTTCAAACGGAGCTCTCAGATCCTTATATCTAGAAAAGGAACAAAAAATATATTGTGACCACGGCCCCTCCTAAACCAAAGTCCGCCATCTTGGATTAATCATGTGACAAATGTCATAATGTGATCCTATGTAGACATTTAATTCTGCTGTATTTTCATTTGTGAAACTTTTAAAACAGCCACAACCTCAAACGTGGGCACATCTTCAAAAAGGTGTGTTAGCGCCCCCAACTGGTTAAAAGTTGAGACACACATAAAATTCTAATGGACAAAATAAAGCTGCCCAAAAAGAGAACAGTTTGTGTGCGACAAACACCACAGGCCAACTGGCCTAGAAAGAAGGGGAGGAATAGGGCGCGTTAGCGCCCCCCTCTGCGAGTGCAAGCGAGGGCCGATCATTGCCGCTTGCGGCTATATTTATTATTATTATTATTATTATTATTATTATTATTATTATTATTATTATTATTAATAATAATAATAATAATAATAATAATATTAATATTAATATTAAAGTATTTCTCTCTTTCTCTCGCCAGTGTTTCCTCTGTAGGAGCCATAGACTAGCCAACTGTTTCTGTTCTTGGTGTTTTTATTTTGCTATTTTATTCATAAATAAATTCCTATTCCTAATATGAAACTGGCTCCAAATTTGCCCCTATAACTGCTAGCCCTGTGAGCTTCATTTGACTGGCGCTGAACACTAGGGTGACGTCACACTCCCTTAGTCCACTTCTTTAGACAGTCGGTGGTTTTTATATACTTGTATTTTAAATAAATAGATCTAAAATCTAAATAATTTAATAATAATTTAATTAATAATAATTGGGCTCAGAACGTTGTGGGGGTAGGATTGTTTTTAATGAATGTACTTTGTCTTACATTTTTGTATGAAAAGCGCTTCATAAATAAAGTTTGATATGATAACTCCAATTCACTATATTTTGCCCAGCAGAGCAGAACTTCATGGGAGTTTTAATAATATCATTGCCCAATAGCATGTCTTCACTTTATTACTGCCAATGTTTGAAAACCTTTGGCTGTATTGCCCAGAGCAGACACAAACACAGCCCTGTTGAGGACACAAAACAGGAACATTCCACAAATATGAGAAAGACAGTGACCAATTTGCCCTTCCTGTCTGTCAGCTGCAGTCTCTGAGTTGTCACAGAAATGGTGAGTTGATTGTGCACTCAGAGAAATGGAAAACGGACCAACTGTCTTGAGTTTGACTGCAATAAATGTCAAATGATTTCAGGAGAGATCTGACATTTTGTTTGGCAGCTGCCTGAAAAGACGCCTTAAAATGGAGGGCACCACAAAAAGGAAAACTACATTCAAGATTTTTGATATTTAAGAGAATGTGACTCAGTTGACAGATGGTCGCTGAACTAATGAAAGCTATAATAAAAGAAAAAGGGGTTAGATGAGTATTTTTAAACATGTAAACTGTCCCTTGCTCAGGTTAG